>OU015746.1:99264069-99296248 GCA_907169655.1 Acomys percivali | reverse complement strand
CTCTCTCTCTCTCTCTCTCTCTCTCTCTCTCTCTCTCTCTCTCTCTCACTCTGTTTTTTGAGACAGGGTTTCTCTGTGTAGCCCTGGCTGTCCTGGACTCGCTTTGTAGACCAGGTTGGCCTTGAACTCACGGCGATTCTCCTGCCTCTGCCTCTGCCTCTGCCTCTGCCTCTGCCTCTGCCTCTGCCTCTGCCTCTGCCTCTGCCTCTGCCTCTGCCTCTGCCTCTGCCTCTGCCTCCTGAGTGCTGGGATTAAATGCGTGCACCACCACGCCTGGTTCTCATTTTACCTTTCCCTGGAGACTGCTTTTTCAACCAAGTTGCAGCCAGCACATGGCCTTGCAAGGGGTGCCTGTTTGACAGCAGGCCTCATGGGTGCATGTTGGTGCCTCTTACCTCAGTTGACAGCTGATGGACTGTAACCTGTAAGTCACACACACACTTTCCTCTCCAAGTTGTGTTTGGTCATGGACTCTTCCCAGCAACAGAAACTTCATTGAACCAGGCAAATCCAGGAAACATTTCTGTCTCTGTAAAGTAATCAGAAAATTTTCTTGCTTTTTTTTTAATTTAAAAATGTTCTTTTTTTCAAATCCTTCTTTAGATAATATTTAATGTCTAATAAAAATGCTGCATGATGAAAGGGGTTTAGTGACCATTCACGTTGTGTTTTCCTTTTTTGTTTTGCTTTTTCTTGCTGTAAGAACACATCAGAATGTGCTTGAAAAACATATATTAGGTAATCCCAGTGGAACTGCATTTTATAACGGCTGCAGAACACTTTATCATTTGGTGTGTTCACATGGATGGCTGGGTATTATTTCGGGTTTATTGCCTAAGTATGTTATGTATAAAGTGCCATATTACTTTGTAATATGCAGCATTTCAATTCCCAGGGTGCTCTGTTTTTTAAAGCTATCTTGAAAACTATTGTTTTTCTAAATTATTTCTTCACAGTGATTATTATGTTCACCAATTTGAATTTTTTTATCAATTAATCATTAATTTACTCCAAGACAAAACTTCCTGTTGGCACATTTTAAGAACAGTGAAAATTTTTGATATTTGCATTTGCGTAATTGAAACTTTCCCTTTTGACTATTTTTTAAAATACAAATTTACTTAGAAGTGTAAAATTGAATAATGGGATACCTAAGTCTTTATTTGTGCACAAGCAACAAATTATCCTAGAATGTCTCTGAGCCGGTTAGTTTCTGTTAACTTGGCACAAACTAGAGTCAGCTGGGAAGAGAGAGCCTCAGCTGAGGAGCTGCCTGCATCCTGGTGGCCTGTGGGCATTTTCTGACTTATAATTGATCTGTGGGCCTGTGCTATATAAGAAAGCAGGCTGAGCAAGCCAGCAAGAAGTGTGCTCTGTGGTCGCTGTTATAGTTCCTGCCCCCAGCTTCCTGTCCCCAGGTTCCTGCTTTGAGCACCTGTTCAGGCTTTCCTCCGTGATGGACTTGTAGGTCACACAAACCCTTTCTTCTCTCAAGTCCCATTTGGTCATAGTTTCGTCCCAGCAACAGAAATCTCACTAGAACAGTGCCACTGAGCCAGGCACACCTATAAGCTGCAATCCATCTTCTGCTCCAGCACCAGCATGTGGGCTCTATGTGCTTGTGAGCATGTGAAAGAAGAGATACAGGCGTAATTGGAAATGGCCAGAAGAAAAGAGGTAATCCTCAGGAAAGGGCCGCTGCCGAGCCCTGCACCCTCCTCCTGAGCCCCGCTGCTGCCTGTCTTCTGGTGTGTGTGGGTCAGCTGATTCATGTGTGGCCCACTTCAGTGAGAGCTCCTTAGTCCTCTGCCGTTGCTGATCTTTGTGTGCAGTTAGTTTTCAGGATGAAGGGAAACAGGCACGCATGATTCCTTTTCCTGCAGAGCTAGCAGGGGTGGGATGCTACCAGCCTCAGAGGCAGTGGACATCCTTTGACAGAGTTTTCCCACCTAATCTTTATGATGGTAAGTTGAGGTCAATATTAATTTTAGACATAGTTTCACAGATAGGGAGACAGTCCCCAAGGCCACCTACCAAGTGGCAGACCTAAGACTTTGTCCCCGGTATTTCTGACATCTGAGCTCCCTCTGAGGGCTTGCTGTGTTATTTCCATAGAATTGCCACATTATGATGTACTGTCACTCGTGATAGAACCGCATGATTTAGGCCTGGTACAGAGTGGGATGACCTGGGAGCTGCTTGTCAGTGGTAAAATGGGAGAGGGTGACAGACTAAACTGTGAGTACCAAAAGCAAGTGTTGGTCCAGAGCTACTCCAGGTTTCTGGGAAATGGCAGAACTGTTAATCACTTCAGCAATGGACATTCCGGTATGAGGCTATTTGCCAGTATGTGGCGCCCAAAATGGACAGGCTTGGTGTCTTCAGAAGGGCACTGTGTAGCCGAGCCTACAGAAACAGCGCCTGATGGAATGACTGTAAACGTAGATGCTTGCGGTCTTGAGGGCCAGGTCCCCCGGAGTGAGGTCTTGGGGTCTTGCTTCTTTTGAGTTAGCATGGTGCTTTTCAGCTTAAGGTAAAAAGATTTGCCTTCCTTCTGCATTCTTACACCTCCCTTCAGCACCTGCCCTGCACCAGCCTGCTCTCAGATAAAGCTGAGCAGGGTTAGAAACAAGCAGCCGGGATTGAGGAAAAAGGATGAACTTAAAATGTAAGATTGTGAAGACACATTATATTTATTACTATATTGAATTTTGGTCAATTCCCTTAAAAGTATTTAGAGTTGATATAATAGGTTATTTTGATTGTCAATGATGTCTCAATGTGGTAGAACGAAAGCCTGTACAATTTGCTGTGTAACTACATACCCTGAGACTATTCAGATGGTCTGCACTACCCTGGGTAGCTTTAGTTTTATACTGTGTTGCTTAAGAATTTCACAGTTCTTCCTAAAGGGATGGATCCTGAAAACCTGCATCTAGCAGAGTCATTCTCTCCCTGATCTACTACATTAATGGGAAATTCATAATTCACTATGAAAATAATAATAATAATATTATTATTATTATTCATGATGAAAATAGGGAGCATTTAAAGTACTATGTTTTCATGGACTGTGAACCACAAATTGAGTTCCAACAGTACTGTAAGGGTTTTAAATATTACATTCCGAGTTTTAGTCACCTCTGTCACATATGTAGGTGTAGGTGTTAAAAAGCATTTAATGCATCTCACAGCGATCATTTGGTAGTTTCACTTGCTAGTCTTATGCCAGCTTGACACAAGGCAGAGTCATTTGGGAAAAGGAAGCCTCAACTGAGAAAGTGCCCCACCAGAGTGGCATGCAGGCAGGGCCGTGGTACGCCTTCTCCCTTAGTGACTAATGTGGAAGGACCTGCTCACTGTGGGTGGTGTCACGTGGGCTGGTGGTCCTGGGTGATGTAAGAAAGCAGGCTGAGCAAGCTATGAGGAGCAAGCCGGTAAGAACCATCCCTCCATGGCCTCTGCAGCAGAAGGCCTCCTGGCTTCTGCCTTGACTTCCTTGACTTCCCTCAGAGATGGAGTGTGACCTGAGAACTGTAAGATGAAATAAACTCTTTTTAAAATTATTTATTTATTTTTATGTACATTTGGTGTTTAGCCTACATTAATGTGAGGGAATTGGATCTACTAGAATTTGAGTTACAGACAGTTGTGAGCTACCATGTGGGTGCTGGGAATTGAACCCAGGTCCTCTGGAAGAACAGCCAATGCTCTTAACCACTGAGCCATCTCTCCATTCCCCTGAAATAAATTCATTCTTCCACAAGTTGCTTTTGGTCATGGTGTTTATCACAACAGTGGAAACCCTAACTAACTAAGAAAGTTACCTAAAATTAATGTTTTGCCATCTTCAGGCCATGTGTGGCCTGGTGTAACCACCTTCTAAGAAGACAGCCGTTTTCCAGTTAGGGGGGTTTTGAGCTCACTAGCATGTAGGTTAGGGAGATGGCTAACTGGGAGAACCACTGAATAGAGGAAGCTTCTGTGTTCTTTTGTTTCCCAGTCGCCATCATTTTAAGCAGTGAGGTTTTTCAGTGGAGACCTTGTCCAAGTAGGTTTAAGGTGGTGTTGGGGACTAGGAAGTGGCAAAGTAAAATTCAATTTGTACAGGGATGTGGCAGGTGGTGTCATATTCAAAAAACCACCCATACCACAGGTAAGGAAAAGGGCAGGAAAAGACATGTAAGGTAATTTTGAGATTGGTAGTCATGTCACATTAAGAACAGTGCTGGGTGCTGGTTATTCAGTTGTGAAGGAGACACGAGGGATGCGTAGCTCTGTGGCGCTTATGCTTCAGCCTTGAAGCCTGTCCAGGAATTGTTTTACAACAAGACAAAAAGCTGCCTTTATGAGAAACGGGAGGAGTAGACAGATCTCACGATGGCTGTGAAGAAAAACAAGTGTGCGTCTCAGAGCAGGACTGCTTCTGGTTGGCCTGCCGAGGCTCTGTGTCTCAGATTGTTCTTAGAGCAAGAATGTGGAAAAAGAAGGTATAGAGGACTGTAAGTGATAAGCTTCATGTGCCGAAGTCCTAATGCAGCACAAGCACAGCACAGCACACGTCTGCCTTAGGCAGATGCCAGAATCCAGAAAACTCAAGCCTCATCTGTGAAATGCTGTAGTAATGGTCTGTAGACATACATGTTCATCTTTGTGTCACTTGCAATGTACAGCATAGTCTTAGTGCTCTCTGAGTGGCGGCTGTGTTGTCTTGTTTTGTAATGACAAGCAAAAGAGCCTCTCTGTTCAGAACATACGTACCCTTCTGCCCGGGCTTATTTTCTTGGTTGAGTGCTCAGATGCACATAGAGGACTAACTCTCTATGCCGTACTATTTTGGATATAGGAAGAAGTCTGGTGTGGCTGGGTCAAAGGGGTGTGGGGAGTGACAGGGTGGGTCAGAGGGGTGTGGGGAGTGACAGGACAGTGTCATAGGTCAAAATGAAGTTGCAAAATGGGGTTGGGACCAAATCAAGCAGCAAAGAGGAATCAAAGCCAAGCCCTGAAACCATAGCATTTTGTGAGGAAACCACATTTACCAACTGTCTCAGTTAGGGTTACTATTACTGTGATGAAACACCTTGAAAAAGCAAGTTGGGGAGGTAAGGGGTTACTTGGCTTACAGTTGCACATTGTAGTCCATAACGGAAAGAAATCAGGACAGGGACTCTAACAAAACAGGAACCTGGAAGCAGGAGCTGATGCAGAGGCCATGGAGGAGTGCTGCTTACTGGTTTGATCCCTGTGGCTGGCTCAGCCTGCTTTCTTATAGAACCCAGGACCACCAGCCCAGGGATGGCACCACCTACAATGGCTGGGCCCTCCCACTAATTAAAAAAATGTCTTATAGCCAGAGCTTATGGAGACATTTTCTCAATTGAGGCTCCCGCCTTTCAGATAACTCTAGCTTTTGTCAAGCTGACATAAAACTATTCAACATGGCAACCATTGGACACAAGGAAGGTCAGCGTAGGTTACTGTGAGGTTGAGACAGAATACCCAGCTCTTAGACCCTGGCAGCTCACCATGAATGAAATATTTAAGCGACTAGTAAAGGAAAGGCGCACTCATCTCACCCGTGTACCAATGTCAACATTCGAGGAGCAGTTGCTTTCCTGTTCTCTTATTCAAGCAGATTCTACAACTGGACTCAGAGGGGAAGCTTTCCCATCTGGGAGCAGAACTCCATCTCAGTGCTGACCAACCAGGCTCAGGGGCCTGGGAAAGCTGTGAAGAACACACAGAACATCCCCCTGGGGACTGAACAGACCTGGTTAGGTATATATCTTTATTATAGTCTTTCTCTAATAAAGTGTTTTTTTCTTCTATAGAAATTGTTGCTAGTATCTGACACTTTATACATGGCTGGCTCTCGTCTTTTAAGTTAAGCTTTTTTTTTTTTTCTTCTTCTTTTGCTCCAAGAAAGCGATTAGGAACATTCTAACTGCAGGTTAGAATATGGCTTAAGTGTGCTCTCAGACACTTCCTGTGGGCTGTGGGCTGCCCATCTCTCTACTCTCACTCCTGCTCCTGAGACAGAGGCCAGGTAGGCTGCACAGAAGCAGCAAGGCTTTCTTTACACTAGTGCTCAAGTCTGGCCTTTTCTCATCGTAGACTTCAGAGCCTGCCTCAAATACAACAAACATTTTGAAATTCTGTCTGTGCTCAGGGTACCCACAGCTCCTGTTACTGTGAGATACAGGCAGTATTACATGGTGGTGGCTGCTCAGGCAGCCAGAGAGGTTGTTTCTGTTGTAACCTGCTGTTCTAGATATGCGACTTCTTGGGACTCAGTTTCCTTGTCTGTAACGTTCCATTGGGTTGCATGAGGATTACATGAGATAATGTATGCAAACCACATATTCATGATCTTAATGTAATATTATGTGTATGAAAGATACATTCTTTTCCACATTACAAGGTAGAAAATGCTGTTACCATAAAGGTTTTGGTTTTGCCATCTGTATGTGGACATCTTATCAGTTGCGCTGATAGTAATGAAAGGAAGGTGATTAGAAAATTCATTAGGCAGCATTTACTATTTTGTCATCACATTAACTCATCAGGTTTTTCATGTTTATAAAACTCATTAATTGAGGTTATGTTTATTGTCAGCTGAATATTCCTGAAAATATAATTTTTATGTTAATTAGAGTCAGTGTGATGTACTTTGCTTTATCTTTATAAGTACGTGAGTTATTCAGGTCTAATATCTCTTAGCAAAGTCCACTACCATCAAAAGGCTAGGAGGGTTGAAAAGAGTAAGCCCCTATTTAAGTAAACACTCACACACACACACACACACACACACACACACACACACCACGAGTGTACACATACATACATGCACCACTGTGTTTGCAAACCATGTCCTTGCTTTATTTCTTCATCTTTCTTGAGAAAGTGAGCTTAGGTTAACTTTTGAGCTCTTATACAACTTTGTAAGTGGAAAAATATTTATTTTTAAGTCTTCCAGTTTACTTTTTGATGATGCAGCTCAATGACTGCACACAGTCAATGACTGAACACAGTATTCCGTGTTCGTGGGTAGCCTGACATTTTCATTGCTATGGAGATGGGGAGTGAATGTGAAGATAATTTCAAGACTTCATTGTTGCCCTTGTAGGAGTTTATTTGAAATAATTAGAGAAAAACATTGGCAAGCATACAGATGTGCATTATAGTAGTAAAATAATTAGTATTATTTATTTACTGAAAACTTAGTGGGCATTCTTCTTTCACTGGTGTCAAAATCTTTGGGTTTTGGTACAAGATCTGGCACCGCAAATGTCTGTCCTGCTTATGCCACAGGTGATCTAAGACAATGTATATACATGAAGGTGTGGTTAAATATAAACATGTCTTCATATTTTTTGGGTAGAACATACTGTGTGGTAGCGATTAAAACAACATGGCAAGGGCATGAATGACCATTGGACTTTGGCCTGAATTGTGAAGGGAAGGCAATATTTTCTCTTTTAAGAAGTGAGTGCATAGCGTTAATGGAGTAGTTGGGAAAGGGGTATGGTTTAGGAACGTGGAAAGCAGATCTAGTGCCTTTCTGGAAGATGAAGTGTTTTCTCTGTGGGTACATTTGCTGAGTAACCAAAATATATCTTTCTCAGCTTTGTATATTTTTTCATTTAAGATATGTTTTTAAAATGAGTTTTACATTTTCTTCTTTCAGCAGTCATGAGTATAGCATCTTTTTTATTTGTAAGACTGTGTTGTGAACCTCAGTAATGATCTGTCATCTATTGATTGAGCTTGGAGCTACTGAGATACTGGAGTACAAAGCGTTTTGCCCGGAGTCCTAAAAAAGGACTGCACACTGCTGTTATTTGAAAAACAATCAAAGGATTCAAATTCATACAGTCCACCCTTTCATACAGTCCACCCTTTCAAGGTTTCCAGTTCAGTGCTTTGCAGTACTCAACAACATTACTGGCATTACTGTGACTTCCAAGACATTTTAATCACCACAGAAATGGTTACCCCTCACCCCAGCAGCATGGCGTCTCCTAAAGCGAAGCCTTTTGTATCTGTCTTTTTAAACTTAGTACGATAAAGCATTCAGTTTTGTAATGAATGTTAAGTAGTAAGGGGAGGGTGATGTCTCAGTTAGGTGTTTGAATTATGATAAACATCATGACCTTTTGGTGAGAAAAGGTTTTATTTCAGCTTACAGTCCCACATCCACAGTGTGACACTAAAGGAGGACAGGAATTCAAGCAGGCAGCAACCTGGAGGCAGGAACCTGGAGGCAGCAACCTCATGAGGAGGAGTGCTGCTTACTAGTTTGCTCCCCAAGGTTTGCTTGACCCACTTTCTTTTACCACCCAGGACCATCTGCCCAGGTTTGGCATCACCCCCAGCGAGCTGGTACATCCCACATCAATTGCTAATCAAGAAAATGCTCCACAGGCTTTCCTACAGGCTTATCTGACGGGGGCATTATAGCAACTGAGCTTCCTTCTTCCCAAATGACTGTAGCTTGTGTCAGATTGACCTAAAACTAGGCAGCACAGGGAAGAGGGCTTAGGCGAGAGAAGGTAGAAGGAAGGTATGATGGGGCTTAAGTCATCAAATACTGAGCAGTTCTAAGCATGGCCCTGTGCTAAGTGTACTGTATCAAGTATGCCAGGTGATCAACAGAGGAGTCTAAAGGGCATTCGGGGGCACAGAGTAACTCAGACCTGCCCAAGAGATGAAGGCTCTGGGTTCCGTCCCTACCACTGCAAATGAACAAAGAAATAATCAAAATAATTTATTATAATAGTATAATAAAGGCCAGCTGGCTTTTCCTTTGGTTGGTGATTTAGATTTGAGTAGAAAAGACTGTTCTATTTTCTTTATATTGAAAGCCCAGGCTGGCGTGGCCTTTGCAGCGCTTCAGTCTCAGCCTGCCAGGGCCTCAGAAATGGGAGGCATATGCTTTACCCATGCTGCGTGCTCTACTCCTCCTCAGCGACCTTCCCAGCCCTTCTTTTTACTTTTCATTTTGAGGTAGGGTCTCATTAAGTTGCCCAAGCTGGCTCTGAACTCATTCAGAGGTCAGACAGACCTTGACCTTGTGATCCTCCTGTCTCAGCCAATTGGCTGAGATTACAGTTCTGTGTTATCAGATGGGACGTTTTTGTATCTCTTTGAAAGTACATGTCTCGTTTCTGCTCAGTTTTCATAATCTGAGGGCTGTAGGCCACTTGCCAACGACTGCAGCTCTCTCTCTTGGGTTATGGCTGTTAGTGTTAGTGAGTAGCATAGTTAATAATGGAAATTCTGGAAGTGTGAAGCAAGAATCTCAATAGCGTCCTGCTTGCGGATTGCTTCATACTTAAGGTTACACTGAGGTTACACTGATTTGCTAAACTCGCACGTTATTTACTGGCAGCTCCCTTTCATGCATTGCAGGGCAAACCTCCCTCATCCCATTTGACTTGTCTCTGAGTTCTCATTCTTTTTTCTTTTCTTTTCTTTTTAAAGATTTATTTATTTATTATTATGTATACAGTGCTCTGTCTGCATGTACACCTGCAGGCCAGAAGAGGGCATCAGATCACATTATAGATGGTGTGAGCCACAATATGGTTGCTGGGAATTGAACTCATGACCTCTGGAAGAGCAGTCAGTGCTCTTAACCTCTGAGCCATCTCTCCAGCCCCCTGAGTTCTAATTCTTATGTTGTGGTTCTGACAGGGCATACAGTGCTTAAAAGCTGTACTCCTGGGTTAGCCATTTGAAAGGATCTTTCTTCCTGTTTGGTAAATGACTCTGTATGTGTATGTGTAGACCCTGGTTCTATATTTGTAACAGTGTTACCGAATCATAACTGAAGTTGGGGGTAGAGGGAGCTGTTGATTTGGTCAACCCCTTCTTTGGGTTATATTTTACACGTTAGCAGGCCGCTGCTAGGCAGTGTGTCTTAGTTTCTTTTCTGTTGCTGTAAAGAGACTCTGTGACTTAGGGTTATAGAAGGCCATATAGTTCCAGAGGGTTAGAGTCTGTGACCATCACGGCACGGGGCATGGCAGCAGGTAGGCAGACGGAGTGTGGAAGCAGTAGCCGAGAGAGAGCTTACATCTCATCCACAAACACAGGCACAGAGCTAAGTGGGAGTGTTATGGGCTTCTGAAACCTCAAAGCCGACCTCTAGTGGCACACCTCCTCCAACAAGGCCTTCCTGAAGAGTTCTGCCAACCTGGGCCACGCATTCACATGTATGAGCCTGTGGGGGCCGTTGTCATTCAGTCACCACACAGTGTGCCTGCATTAACTATCAATATGCTATCTTTAAAAATGATCACATTATTTTATTAAAGGTGAAAACCTAACGTCGTTGAATAGCTTTGTATCCATGGAGTGCTACATTCGTGCCCTATTCAGTCTGCAGTGAAAACTACATTGAAATCTGACAGGATCTGTTGGCATTTTATTTCTAATCATTATAATTTACCACAGGGGTGACTTGAACCTTTTATACTGTTGAATAACGATTTAGCCTACTTTCTCCGTTTGCTAATACTCATTTTTAATTACGCATTGAGTGAAATGATTCTGCTAAGATATCTTAAGAGTTCAGTGAGGGCTTTTAATAGTGTTCGGGGAGTTTTATGATGGAGCATTACATCGATGTACTAAATGAAAGTTAATAATGGAGAAAATGCATTATATTGACTAGTCAAATAGATGTTGGAAGTTAAGGTTCCATTTTATCGATTAGACTTTATTTTTGTTTAGCTGTCTGTAAAATAAACTATCATTTAAAATTTAGCTTCCTAGTATAGCTGCCTGTTCAATGATCCATCTGCATGTCTAGTATTGCTTCAGAAGTAACAAAACACAAACTGAGCTCCTTTACACGCCCCCAGCTCTGCGCCCTGTAGTCTCTTTGTATATATAGTTAGCAGCAGGTCTGCCTTTCCAGTTAGGCCACTGACTTTGTGGTCACCGTGAGGTCACAGGTGATTTGTCCTGAGGATCATCTGGGGCTCACATATGCACTTGCCAATAGGTCATCTGTGGACTCACCCGAGCTTTTGCTTCGCTTGTCACTGTAACCATCTGCCACCCCATCTTCTTGGTCCTGCCCTCAGAACACATCCCCAGTCTACTTTGCTGGCTTTGTGGCTGCTCCCTTGGCCAGGGCCCCTGCAGGTCTGGGTTGAGCTGTTGCAGCAAACTCCCAGGAGGCCTCTCTGCTCTGCCCTTCCTTCTTAGCCTCAGCACAGCAGCGGCTCTGATGCTTCCGTGTTGACAGCCGGCAGCCCTGAGGCTTTCCCACTTATCTCTGCTCTCCGGTCTTGGGCAGTCTGTCTCTCCTCCATAGTCCTCTTCCCTACTGCGTCCGAAGGGGCCCTCCCCTGGCTCTTCCTCATCTTGGATAGTTCCTTTCCTGAATTGGTGCATTTTCCCTCACCTCCAGTCTTTGTTTAAATGTCACCTCAGTCAGGCCTTCTGGGATCTTCCTACCTCAGCACGGCTCTATCTTGTTTTACTCTGTTCTTTGTTTCATTAAGATGTAACACTGTGATGGCATGCACCTTTAATCCCAGCACTCTGGAGGCAGAGGCAGGTGGGTCTCTGTGAGTTCTAAGCCAGCCTGGTCTACAGAGTGAGTCCAGGACAGCCATGGCTACACAGAGAAACCCTGTCTTGAAAAACAGAACAAACCAAACCAAACGAAACCAACAAACAAGATGTAACACCAGCCATTTATCTGGATTGTTCATCGGTTGTTCTTTGTGTTATGTGCTCCCTTTGATTTAGTTGAAATAGTGTCTGGAACATAGTAAGTGTTCAGTAATCTGCTCCTAAGTGGTATATAATTATAATGTAAACTGCTCCTTAGTGGTGTATATTGATAATGTAAACTGCTTCTTATTTGTATATATTGATACTAATATTACTAGCATTATAGAAGCCCCCTTCCTCTTCTCTTCTACTTCTCATCAGAGATTCCTTCCCTCTTCCTCCCTCCCTCCTATCTTTCTTTCTTGGCAGTGCTAGTACTCATAGAGTGCCCCATATATGCAGGGCCAAATGCTCACACAGCTGCGTTCTCCGTCCTCATGTGATGGCTTTAAGGTGATTCCTACATGGTCATTACTGTCACACAAATGAGGTGCACTTCAAGACATGGTCTGTTACACAGAACTTCGTTCCTCACGTAAGGAGTGAGTTAATGACACCCTTTCATGCTGCATTTTCTTGTAAGATCATGAGCATGCTACAAAGCCTGAGTGTCTTAAATTATTCCTGCAACCTTTGCCCTCATGAATTATGTGTCTCAGGGGTGACAGTCTTGCCTGTTTTATGAGAACTGTTAGTATTCAGAAGAGCATTTTATATGGTTGAGAGCATGGAGCACTATGGGTATCAAGTCCTACTGAAACATGCGGTTGTACATTCTAACAAGCCCCTCTGGTGGGAAACGTTCACTTGTTAGGTTAATATAAGAATACCCCACCCCACCCTGACTCTTTGCCAAAGCTCTTGGTTCTGATGATGCATGCAAGTTTTTACAGACTCTGGGCAAGTGTTCTCATGCTGAGCTGCTCCTGTGGGCTGGCAAATCCCCCATGTTCTTTAAAAATATTTTATTATTCGTGTGTGTGTGTGTGTGTGTGTGTGTGTGTGTGTGTGTGTGTGTTTGTGTGTACATGAATATGTGTGTGTGCACATGCTATGGAAGCCAGAGGAGGGTGACAGTTCACTCTGAGCTAGAATTACAGATGGCTGTGAGCTACCTGACCTGGGTGCTAGGAAGCAAACTTGGATTCTTTGCAAGAGTAGCAAGTGCTTTTAACTGCTGAGCCATCTCTTTAGCACCCCGTACCAGATTCTTAAATCTTGTTATAACTGCTTTATTTGAAAGTGGTTGTGATTAAATAGAAATAGCCTTAAAAAGATTAAACAACTGTTGTAGTCGAAGGCAAAGGACATTGCCCTGATCGGTATATGGTTTGGTGTATGGAATAGTTCACCTACCTCATTAATGCCACTATAATGGAAAGATGATTTTAATGCTGGTAATAAAGTCGTCCTCAGTTGAGCACATATGTGTCAGAGCAGAGATCACAGTAGCAGCAGCGTTTATGGTACCAGCAGTTCCGCATGGCAGATGATTTAACTTCATTTTCTTAAACAGAAGCAACCCCGACTCATCTGTCTTTGTCTTCCTGTTCCTGCCCTAGGGTGGGCGGTGTGGTGCGGCGTGCATTTAGCAGAAGCTTGGCTTAGGGGCTTTGACTCTTCTGCCCTGTTAGGGACACAGCATGGGTTGCAGCTCTCACATAATCTCATGACCTCACAGGACTATAGTCACATGATCACAAAAGAGGATGGACCGTGGACTGGGTACTGTGTGCTATGTTATGCTTTTTTATTTTTATTTTTTTGCACCACACTTTCAGTTAGTTTGTTGTGACACAGTCTTACCGTGTATGTAAACTCAGCCATTGAGCCTCAGTTTCCCAGTCAGACTGGCCCCTTTGTCTTCCACTAGCCCCTAGGTTCTTCTGGGCTTTATAAATTTTATATTTGGTACTCTGACTTTTCCTTAGGTATCAGTATATACTTACTTTAAAGTAATGGCTTTACTTAAGTACTTAGTGATTGCTAAGAATAATACTGTTTTAGGCTCAGTTGAAAGTTATCCAAATGTAACAGCACAATTATTTTGGCACATTTACTGACTTTTTTTAGGCATTAATTAAGCTGATTAGTTCTTACACTAGATATATTTCTTTTAATCAGCCTTTGGGCCTTCGTGATGAAATATTTTTGGGTCGTATTCCTGAAAATATTAAATCTAATGGAAGGCAATGGCTTCTGTTTCACTTCAAGCTAGATTGGAGACTGTTCCACTTTCATGTGAGCCATCTCTCCAGCTACCTTTCATGAGAATGTCAGGGTGCAACAGAGTCTTCCCTGGCTCCTCAACCATCTACTTCCTTCAGCTCCTCACTGTCCACGTCCTTCAGCTCCTCACTGTCCACGTCCTTCAGCTCCTCACTGTCCACTTCCCTCAGCTCCTCACCGTCCACTTCCCTCAGCTCCTCACTGTCCACTTCCCTTAGCTCCTCACTGTCCACTTCCCTCAGCTCCTCACTGTGCGCTTCCCTCAGCTCCTCACTGTCCACTTTCCTCAGCTCCTCACTGTCCACTTCCCTCAGCTCCTCACTGTCCACTTCCCTCAGCTCCTCACCTGTCCATTCCTTTATCATGCGTAGCTGCAGCTGTGTCAGTGAGTCACTGGGAAGATTCTCCTTCCCTAGTGTGGAGCATCTGAGAGCCTCTGCAGCCTTTAACTATCTCATTTTGTTTTCCGTAGGAAAATAAGACATTGTGTGCATGTGTGTGCATGCTTGGGTGTTTAAGTACATTTTGAAAGAGATTTATTATGTAGACTAGGCTGGTTTTTTATTTGGATGCCAGTAATACACCAAGCCACTATACCCAGCAAGAATAAGTTCTGAAATGGAAACTTTTTAAATCATGCTGAAAGCAACAAGAACAACAAAATGTACTTAGGGAAGACTCAAGGTAAAAAGCATTGAGCAGAAAGTTTAGAGTAGACGATCTATAATAATCACGTTCCCATTGAATGCTGTCAGCTTGGCATTTGCATATAAGATAGATTAGTATCTAGCTTTGCCTGAGTTTAGTTTGTATATAGAACCTCCTCTTCTGGCAGGTCTGTGTGAAGGGCTTTCCAGTCTCTGTTCATTATCCTCCTCAGTGAATATTTTTGCAGTCACAATGGAAGCGGGCCAGCTTTTTATTGTTAGTGCAGCAACGTAATTAGCCATACAAGGTTTATTTATTAGGGCTGAGTCCTAGAACAATGCCTCAAAGAAGAAAACACAAAGAAGATTGGTAAACAAGCAGCCATGTGTGAGGCTGGCTGTGGGACACAGCCTTCCTAGGATGGTGCTTGCATTTGTAACACATGCTTAGGTTTTGCAGATGAAACCAGCCAAAATATTTAATTTTAACTGCCATTTTTATTGAAGTGTTATAAGGAAATAATGGTATTTTGCTTGAGTAAATGATTATATTGGAGAAATATGTACTTCTGAAAATCGTTGGGATCTTTCATATAAATGACATAAAGAGATTTGAAAACTGTCTGTAGTCGGAATTTTATTTATTACCTTTGCTGAGTCTGCCCGAGGCCAAATGCTGCATTGCAGGGATGCACTCAGCAATTGGGTGGCGGTGTTCCCCAGGTCCGTGCTCAGCACTTCTGAAAAGTCCTTCTTTTCTCTGCAAGGTAATACACTTGGAACCTGAAAAGCTTTGGGCTATTTAGTCTGCTCTACTAAAGTGATTGACCAATGTTGATAGTCAGTATGGCCTTGTGACATTATTTAGAAAGGTGAGGGACTGTTCGAGAGATACTGACATTTCTGTTCTCTTTATGTAAAAATGGGAGGATATAAATAACCAGCAAAAACTTAAGCCTTACAGAATTCTTGCCTGTTAAACAGTTGATCCACAGTTTACAGTGCTTAGTAAAACAGAAAGGATATTTCTCTTGTGTAGACATGCTGAATGTTGCCTTCCCTTTTATTCAAACTCTGTGACTTCCTTATCAGGCCCGTTTTCCAGCTGAGAGCCTGAATTTTAGAGAGCTAATATTGTTGAAGGTCATATCAAAGCAAACTCGAGATCCTACCTTGAGGTCTGTTCTCTTCTTGTTAAGCCGCTGTTTAGAAGCAGCGATTCAGTTACAGCCCCTTCAGCGCTAACTGACCAGCACAGGGTCCTGGCATCTGTAATTAGACACAACACCGAGCATCATCAGGATGCTACAGACTTTTCTTAGCTCTCTGTGGTAGCAAGTCAGATAGTAGGGGACTTCTGACATTCCTAATAATCACATGAGTAATTGACGTCACCAGAATAGCCAAGCAATTTCTGTCTAATGATAGATTATATTAGAAAAGCATTTTACAGTTTTACAGTTTTAAAGAACATTTTTATTTCTCCCAACACTTTTCATTAGTTCTGCCAAGTAACTAGTTTTGTCCTTTTTTTTTTTTAATCTTAAAATGAAGGAGGGAAGCCTTAGGAATCGTCGGGAAGGTTTGCATGCCCTCCTTTCTTCTTCCTACGAGCTTTTACCCCAAACCCCAAACCATGGACACTTGTGGCTCAATAGATGATCAAGGATAAGCTCACCTGAAGCTGCACATAGACTCCCCAGAAGCTGTTGGAAATAAGCAGCTAACTCTGAGCACAGAGGTCATGGGGATTACCAGTGCGTAGGAAGCACAGGGGCCAGAAACGGGCTGGTTGCACCCGTTCAGGCGCCGCCTACTAAGGAAGTGAATTCCACAAAGAAGATTGTAGATTTTACCTTATTTTTAGTAGTGTCTCAGAAAGGCTGTTTCACATTTTGTTGTGTTAGTCTTTATTACTGATACTTAGATTAAAAACATTATGGCTGTTTACTATGTCTCTGAGTACACAATTTAAAGAATTATTTTAGACTAAACAGGAAGACTTCTCCCACAGTATGGTAAAAGCTCTTTCTTGTTTGTTTGTTTGCTTTCCAACGGTGTGGTGAATTTGGAGTCTTTCCAGTGTGCTTCCCCAAAATATTAGTTTAGAAAATAGTTCTGACATTTTCTCCCTTTCAGGAGCAACTAGTGTAAAGTCATTTGCAGATTCATATGTTACCTCCTACCTTATATTCAAACAGCACCTCTAAACTGTGTTACTGACCCGCTGGTGGGTTGCCATGTGAAGACTGTGGCTGACAGAATGCAGCTCAGAGCTCTTGCAGGTGCCACACAGGTGCCATGGATCTCCACCACAGGCCTTTAAATGTGTGCTTCCTTTCCCACTGTTGCACAGTCAGAGGTCACATGGCTAATTTTCTGTAGCTGATTCTATTTTTCTTCTCTCAGGAAGGCAGTTCCTGGCCCAGTGTATCCTAACTTCACTTTTCTACAGATGCGTCAATTCGAAGACTTAAGGACAGACATGAGATCGCGTTTCCCACCCTGGGCGTACTCATAGGCAGCTTGGAGAGGATCACCTCATGCTCTCACCTGTTGTTCTCTCCTTTTTAAAATCAAATTAAATTAAATTAAAAAAAATAATTTATTCAAGTGTTGTCCCCTCACTTGTATCTTCCTGTTCCCCCGTCTCCCTCTTTCTCCCTATTCCCCTCCCCTAGAACTGTGACAGCAGGGCACCTCCTCCCCCACCATATGATCGTATGAGACCTATTAGGTCTCATCCAGATAAGCTGCTTCCCCTTCCTCTGAGGGCCACCAGGTCTCCCCACCAAGAGGAAGTGGTCCGATACGGGGGCATCAGAGTTCATGTCAGAGTCAGTCCCTGCTATCTCCAGACTGTGGAGAATGCGCTACTTACTGGCTAGATCTCCATAGGGATTTTAGTCCCTACTGGTACAGCAGTTTGTGCACACACCCCTGGGTCCTATTCTCTCCTTTTAAATAGATGGGCAAGTACTTTCTCTGACCCTTTACAATAACTATTCCTTCCCCTCTATCATCCTGGACTAAAAAACAAAAACAAAACAAAAAAACAGTTAGGGAATCAGGTGAAGTTGGAGTTCTGCTTACTGGGTGAGATACTAAACATCTCCCAGTACTTTCTGTGGAGACCTCTTAAAAGAATCAAGCACACTAGCAGCTGAGGACCAGAGTCTAGTTCCCAGTGGCCATCAGAAAAGCCAGGCATGCTGACTTTTCCTTTGCAGTCGTCCCAACACTGGGGATGCAGAGACAGGTTCTGTGACTAACCAGCCTGGCCTTGGGCAGTTCCAGGCTAGTGGGATAACTCGTTTCAAAATCAGGTGGATGGCACCTGAGGAATGGTGCCCAAACTTTTCCTTTGGCTCTCACACACATGCATATATCAGTACCATTTGCCAGATTGGAGAATTAACTGTATGCAGTATTACTGTTGCACGGCATCTGACCCACTAGGAATTTTTAAGGGAAATATTAACTCATGTGATCTGAATCTTGCTTAACCCGCATAGATGCGCTTGTTCAGTCCCAGTCCTCTCTGCAACAGGAAAACTCATAACTGAGGAAAGCGTTCTAGAGAGTGCAGGTGAGTGCCGTTCAGCCTTTTCATGCTGATAGGTCTTAAAGTTTTGGTCATGGAGAACAAGAGGGACGTAAAGGATGGACTGAAGAGAAGTGTAAGTGAGCTGAACAGGAGTTATGGTGACCCTGGCCAGTGTCTGCATTAGCTGAGATTTGGGTTGTTTTAGTTAACTTGTTGTTAAAAGCTTTTTCGTTTAGACAGAATGTTAACCTACTCTTTGAGGAGTGCATATTCACTGTAAGCTAGACAGTGAGAAGACACTGCAGAAAACTGAGGGTACAGGTCACATGTGACTAAGGACTTGCCTTCCCACGCCATCCAGCTGGCCATGGATGCTGTTCTAGAAGCATGATGGAGATGAACTCACTTGGTGCTCAGCCACCTTATGGACAAGGAACTAGCCCACGTCTCACAGCTTTTAAGTAGGTGAGCCAGGGCTCAATTCAGACCCACTCAGAAGGCAGCTCTGTTTTTGTAGTCTGATCTCCTTTGTGTAACTGTCAGGTATGTAGAGGTTCAAACTCTGCTGCAGCTAGCTGCCAGTGGCTGCTTTGAGAGTTTTGTGTTGGCGTTCATCCTCAGCAAAAGCCTTTTGATTTTAATACAGAGGTAGTTTTATTAGTGATTTTGGAGAGTGATACAATAACTTGATCTCTAACTTCATACCAAAGTAGATCGCCAGAAAACCATTTAATCCTACACTTTATATTCCAAATTAGATGCCTGTAAAGGATGCACTTGTTCTTCCTATGGGCAGCTTGACTTCAGCTTTGGGCTGTAGGTGTTGGAGCCTCAGGGAAGGGCTGGGGTGCACGTGGCATATTTGGAAGATGCTAAGGGAGTTATCATGGAAAGAGAGAACGGTGGGTATCAAAGAGACTCTTGGAAAGAGGGACTGCCCTTCTGGGTCCTCGGCTGGTTGGTTGTAGTTAGGAGGCAGGATATTGAATTGGGGTCCCTGAGGGATTGAATTGTTACCTGTTGGCAGATCTTGTGTGTGATCCATTGGACCTGTGGCTCCCTGTTACAACCTGCAGGTGTTTTAAAAAGCCTGAGTATTTTACCCATAAAAGCTATTTTGTAATAAAAAGAGTCTTGCATTTTATATAAAGTGGCCTAGTGCATCATCTCTTACTGTGTTTAGTGCCCATCAGATGCCATGTGACATGCTCTGAGACTTTGATTTCATATGGCCTGTGTCATTCCTTGTGCTCTGGCATGCTTCCTCTGCCCACCACTGAATTATGTAACACATGTTTTCTGTCTGCTTAGGCTTTCAGGAAGCTTGGAGTTGTGTTTCCTTTTAATTACAGTAACTTTATTAGTCTGTGCGTTTGATGTGGGGAGTTTCTTCTCCAAGTCTCTGCAGCAGAAGTTTTGATGCATCACTGTAGATGGGCTCCGGAAACTCATGAGTGCCAGTGAGGTTAACAGGTAAAATTGTTTATAAACATTGGGCACTTGGCAGGCTGAGTGTTCCTGGCTTTCCCGAGATTTTCAGTGACTTCTGCCAAGGATTGCCCCCAACAAGAGGTGCTGAATTCCAGCCTCCATGAGCACACACGTGCACTGAACTGCTGAGTCTTTTTTCCAGCTGAGGACCTAACTAGTGAGTAGTGATTCATTATTAAATTGTATTTATACTTAACATATTTCAACCATAACAAAAGTCAGTATGTGGGAAAAAGTCTTAAGTCATCTTCAGTTTTAAAGGCAAACAGTAAATTACATAACCCCTAAACACCTCTGATGTATGTGTGTGTTAATTAGGAGATGTAACTCTACCAGAATGTAAGGTACAGTTGCTATAATCATTTGACATATTCATCTATTAAAATAAGCAAGACAAACTTGACTGTGACTAGTCTTTTTTTTAATTTTTTAAATTAATTTATTCATATTACATCTCAATTGTTAGCCCATCCCTTGTATCCTCCCTTTCTTTCCTCCCTCCCGCTTCCCCCTCTACTCCCTTCCCCTATGTCTGTGACTGAGGGGACCTCCTCCCCCTGTATATGCTCCTAGGGTATCAAGTCTCTTCTTGGTGACCTATTATCTTTCCTCTGAGTGCCACCAGGCCTCCCCATCCAAGGGACATGGTCCAATATGGGGCACCAGAGTTTGTGTGAAAGTCAGATCTCCTTCTCCACTTAACGGTGGAGAATGTCCTGTCCATCGGCTAGACTGGGTAGGGGTTCGAAGTTTACTGCCTATATTTTCCTTGGCTGGTGCCATAGTTTGAGGAGGACCCCAGGGCCCAGATTCGCCTGTAGTTTTCCAGGACCCTCTGGATCCTTCTATTTCCTCATTCTCCCAGGCTTCTCACCCCTCAAGTCTCAATAGGATGTCCTCCCCTCTGACCCACTTTCCTGGTAGGTAAAGTTTTTCATGGGAGCGTACCCCTTGGACTAGTGTCTCGATATAAGTGAGTATATACCATTTGACTCTTTATGATAATTTCTAGTTCAATCCATTTGTCCACAAATTTCGGAAATTCCTTGTTTTTAATAGCTGAGTAGTATTCCATAGTGTATATATACCACAGTTTCTTTATCCATTCTTCTACTGAGGGACACGTAGGCTGTTTCCATGTTCTGGCTATTATGAATAAGGCAGCAATGAACATGGTTGAGCATAACTGTGACTAGTCTTAAGATTGAAAATCTGAAGTGCTTCAAAAGCCAGAGCAGTTTGGGCGCTGACTTGATGCTCCAGGAGAGGACGCCACACCTGCTTTTCCTTAGGGCACAGGTGTTCCGGAGACACTGCAGGAAGTGTTATTTAGCTGTGCGTAAATGGCACATAAGAAATATAAGTGAGTCTTGTAGTCATCCCCCAAAGTCCCATCATGGATATAAAAATATTCTCAAGTCTGAAATCTGGGTGCCTCTGCCCCCAAGCATTCAGAGAAGGGACACCCATTCAACATATGCGGCTCAGGGCCCCAAAACCTCACCAAGATGAAGCCCCACAGCTGTCATCTTAACAGTGCTCTTGTGGCCCTAAGGGATGGGTTAGATTAACCGCTATTCTGCGTACATGGTGCATCCTAGAGAGCACGTTTATTGTGCTTTACTTTTATTGGCTTTTAAAAAACATTGGTATTGTGGTTTTCTTTTTTGGTATAGCCATTTCTTTGCAACAAAAAAAAAATTCACAATTTTGGAGCTGGGGAGGCGGCTCAGTAGGTAAGAGCATTTGCTACGTAAGTGTGAGGGCCTGAGCTCAGAGCTGGCACCCACATAAGAGCCGGGCATGGTGCTCTCTAACTGTAGTGCTAGGAGACAGACACGGGAGGATCGTTGGGGCTCGCTGGCTGGCCAGCCTAGCTGAAATAGCAATGACCAGGTTCAGTGGCTGACCTTGTCTCAAAGCCAAAACCCCAGCTGTAGGATGGAGAGCAGGAGAGGGAGACAGCTGATGTTAACCCCTGGCCTCTGCACGCCCACATGCAGGCACATGCCTGTGTGCACGTGTGCACAGCCACACAATTTAAAAAGTGGTCAGGCTGCAAAAGAGGAACAGAGCTGCTCTTTATTGGGTGACATTTGTGGTATTTAAGTTGGTGAACTGTATTTACATATTTTTCCTACTGTCGAATGGGTGACTGATAAAAACACTACCATGCTGTCACAGTAGCAGCAGTTGGATGTGTGACCTGCACAGCTGTGCAAGTGACAGTGTGAGCTTTAGTTCTTTAGGATAGTTCTTTAGTGTCCACGTGACAGTGATCTGAGGGCTGTGACTTAGCAAAACAAGTATCACACGTCCTCCCTTCTTCCACACGGCCAACTCTGTGTGAAAGGGAGTTTGTGTGACTTGATGATGATGTGAAAATGAGACTTGCCAACAAAAACAGCTTTTCTTAAACCCTGTGGTTGCTGTGTGTCACTATCTCTGTGGAAATGAAAGCCTATTCACCCCAGATAGGAACCTGAAGCTCAAAGTCAGACAGCACCGGAGTACCGCTGGGAGAACCAGTGAGTTGTGTTGGGGTTACCCCCAGGAGCAGAAATGACTCAAAGACAGCTGCATCGTTACCACAGCCCACCCCAGTGATATGTCACCTACGAAAGCTGGAAACCCAGGTGGCAGTGCACGGTCTGCAGGCAGCCGGACAGGCTGGGGAATGTCTCTGCCTCTCCTAGGCTTGGGTTGAACTGAGAGCTTCTCTGAGCAGCGGTCCTTACCACTTATATAAGCACAGGGAAAGGCGGGGCCTAGTCCATCTGGTCAGTTGCAGGGACTTTCTGAAGCTTTTGAATTGTTTCCTTTTTGAGTTTTAAGGAGCACTCCTGGCAGGGTGAAAGCTTTCACCTCCCTTTGGAACATTCTGGTCTTAACAGGCTTCCCTACAGTATGCAGCACCAGCGCGTCCTCCTGAGGAAAGTGCTGCCCAGCAGGAGTTTATCTCTCTGCAGTGGAAGAGAAACAGATCAGAAGGTTGTCCTGCCATTGTTACAGAGTGGCACTTACCTTTTGTGTCTAGCTTGTTATTTTAGCCTGTGAAAAGACTAAAGAGGGAGCTGGAAAGATGGCTCAGAGGTTAAGAGCACTGATTGCTCTTTCAGAGGTCCTGAGTTCAATTCCCAGCAACCGCATGGTGGCTCACAATCATCTATAATGTGATCTAATGCCCCTTCTGTTATGTAGGTGTGTGTGCAGGCATGTATACATAATAAATAAATAACTAAAAAATTTTAAAAAAAGAAAAGACTAATGAGATTCCAACAATGGCTAGCATTTTCTCAATGTTATCCTTTAACAATAAGGAATGTTTACACGCACACTGAATGCTTCATATGTGAAGCATGCTGACATAGCCTGTTGGGTGATCCAGGATGGCCCATCTTTTACTTATAAGCTAAAAGGGTTATAGAGGGTGTCTTTTAGAAATGTTACATATATGTAATTTATTTAGTGTGTATGATGGGAGAAGGGTCACAGGCCACTAAGAACTGGGTCATGACTGGGATGGGTGAGGACTGTGGGAAGAAATGTGGGCGAACAGGTCTTTGGGAATCTGGAATTGTTTATCTTTGCTAGTACCCAAGATACAGGACAGATGTAACTAACGAAGCAGGCAGTGTGCCTCAGTAGAAACCAAGGTGTCCAGTCACATTCTGACTCAGTACTGTCACAAAAAGGGTTTGAGATTATGTAAAATGATTTAAAGCATGCACCATTACCCAAGACAATGGAAATGTGTAAGGGGGCAGTTTTCAATAAAGAGAAATAAATGGCTAAGTAAGTTATGGTCAGTCCACTTGATAGCTGTGCATCTATTAAATTTAGTAGACAAGCAATACAGTAATAAAAGATACAATATATAATAGTGTATATAAATGTAATCTATGATAGCAACTCACAAAATATGAAAAATGTAAGAAGATTTACTTTATAATCTTTGTGTTAGAGTAGTGAGATGACAAGTGTTCTCTCTTCTTTCATGGTCTCTGTAAAAACTGTTTTACGATTTTTAAAATGTCAATTTATATAAATATACGTGTGTGTGTGTGTGTGTGTGTGTGTGTGTGTGTGTGTGTAAAAGAAAACCTGGTTCTTATTCTCAAGGTGTTACTGTTCCAGTATGATGACAAAGAAATATGTCACCTCCATGAGGAACATAGCCTCCTGGGGAGCCTCGTTAGGCACGTGTCAGGTGGGGGCACTGTTGAGTGTCTTGGTTATCACACTGGGTCAGGACTTGTATCCTAGCAGTTGGTGGAGGTCATGCTTCAACGAAGCACTCTGAGAGCTGGTGCATACCTATATCCAGGGTGATTTGGGGGCTGACAGGATGACCCAGTGGTTAAGTACTTCTGTGCAGGTCTAACAACCCAGATGAGTCCCTGGAACCTGTGTAAATCTGGAATGAGTTAGCAACAGGGTAGCATACTCCTTTCTCATGCATGTAATATACATACACATGTGAGTAATAATTTTTTGAAAGAATAACTTGGAATCATGGGTCATAGAGGTAGCTCAAAGTGAGGGGTGCTGGGTAGTCAAGGGTTTGGGCACATCTGGTCAGAAGGTGTTTGTGAGACAGTTGTAGGAGAGCTAGCTAGTGACCACTGTTCAGTAAGCTGGCCTAGCTATGCTGTGCACACCAGAAATGCTACAGACGATAAAAGACCTCTGTTTAGTTTGGGGCTCAGTAATATAAAGTGGTAGGGTTTGTTTGACTTTATTAAAATCCATGTTTCCACAATTGTGACTCAAGACCTTCTGTGTTACAGAGAAAATAGTAAGGCATTACAAAGTTTTATGGGAGAGGGTGGGGTGTTTTATCTGGACTGGGAAGAACATAAGAAGGAGAATCAAAGAAGTCTCCCTGTAGGTAGCCCCAGTGTGCCAGCTTCGACAGGTGAGTAGAAATTATAAGAGGGTGGGAGTGCGAAGAGGAGCAAGCGGCCATACCAGTGATGAGGAGACTCTGTTAGCTGCTTGAAGCCATTTCCCCTTATGCCTCATAAATGATCGTAAGAACGTTTAAAGGAATTTGGTAATGAAGAGGGTAAGCCAGCACTGGAAAAGTTGTTACTGACGTCATATAACTCAGCCATCTTTAGTACATCTTACCACTTTATTGTGGGCCAGCTAAGGTCAGTTGAAAGGGTAGGTTTTATTTTACTGATTTGTTTCTATCAGGCACTTAAAAATAGCATGCTGTAAAAGATGGGTAAGAGATAGACTTGCTATTTATAAGTAATAAGGTATCTGAGCAGAAAGCAAAAGGCAGACACAGTGAGCAGCTGGGAAGACTGAGAAGTGTGGACATAAGAGCCAGAGGAAATCATTGACTCTGGCCCGGAGGGAACAGGTTGATGTCTCCATTTGCAGGTCTTTTTATTTACCAAGTATGAGCGCCTTGTATTTACATATGGTGTAGCTGTCACCTGTGCAACCTAAAGTTATCCAAGGAGTCTCAGCTGAGGAACTGCCCTGATTATCCTGCCCTGCCAGCAAGTGTGGGGATTTTCTTGATTGTTAATGTAGGGGTGCAGGTGTATGTGTACTGTGGGCACTACAGTCCATAGGCGGGTGATCTGGGCTGCATAAGAACGCCAGCTCAGCATGTGAGGAGCCCCGCTCTCATGGTTTCTGGTTCGAGCTCCTGTCTCGACTTCCTGCAGTGGTGACCTGTGGCCTGAAAGTGTAAGCCATTTGAAAGTCTTTCTCCCTGAAGGTGCTTTTCATCAGAGTACGCTATCATAGCCACAGGATGCTCCCAGAACAGTGCCTTTGTCTTGAATCTCAGCACATTTGTCTTCTTGCCAGGGGCAGTGAAACAGCACAGAGAGGGCCTTGCTGCTGCTCTGTAGCAATGAAAGGGTGCAAATCATGACCATCCACTTTGTCTTTGTGTCTTTGCATATATATATGCATATATATATATGCATTACCATAATATGTGGGGATTTATATAACCCTTCTCAGTAGTTTTTTTATTTTACTGTCTCTCTTTGTGTGAGTGCGTGTGTGTGTGTGTGTGTGTGTGTGCGCGCGCGCGCGCGCGCGCGCGCGTGCATGTGCACACACACCCATACACAGGCACCCATACAGAGGCATGAGCATGTGTGCCACAGTGTAAGTGTGGAGGTCAGAAGACAATTCTGTGGACTTAATTCTCTCCTTGTACCTTGATGTGGGCTCCGAGGCCTGAAGGTGGGTGACCAGGCTTTCTTAGCAAGTGTCATTGGGCCATTTGACTGACCCTGGTCTTTCATTTTAGAAGAGTATTCTATAATAGGATACACATGTTTGTGTGTTCTATTTGTTGTTGGTGACAGGGCCTTGTTATGAGGCATAAGCTAGCTTTAAACTCACTACAATAGCCCAAGCTAGCTTTAAAATTGTATCCCTCTTTTCTTAGCCTCCCTATGCTGGAACTGCAAGTGTGTGTACCACATCTGGGTTATATTTTTATTAGTTTCATGGTGTTTGGTTTTGTTGCTTTTCGCCTAGAAGAAGCTTTATCAACTCATTCCCCAGAGTGTGTGCATGCATTACCTTCAGTCCCCACGTAGACCCACTTTCTCCACACTGCCATGCATTTCCATTTGGTTCCTCAAAAGTTGATAGAACGGCATCTGGTGTTGCTTGAGTAATGAGAACGTCATCCTTTCCACCCTGCCTATGACTAAAGGTTATTTTCTTTGTTAGATTTATTTTATTTTATGTGTATGAGGGCTTTGCCTGTATGTATGTATGAGCGCCATATGCGTTCTTGGTGCCTACAGAGGCCAGGAGAGGAGGTTGCATTCCTGAAACTCGAGTTTTGGATGGTTGTGAGCCACCATGTGGGTACGGGACACTGAACCCAGGTCCTTTCTGCAGCATTCCCTCTTTGGCACATTTTAATGAGTTAGGGATAGAAACATGCTTCTTTATATGCTATGAACCACAGAGTGGTTGGCCCAGGCTCCGCAGTCCCACATTTCCTTACCCCTGGTCTTGGTGTTTTTATGACCTTGCATCATTCTGTGTTTGTGGGAGAAACTGTCCTTCCTCACACTGGCTCTTCTGTGGGTCTGCAGCTTTCAGACAAGCCAGGGGAGCTGTGAAGTGGGTAGATGGATGATGACATCGTGGCACAAGCTCTAAAGCTGTATTTTTCTAATTCTCACACTTCCTAACACTGCAACCCTTTAATACAGTTCTGCAGCTGTGGTGACCCCAACCATAAAGGTATTTTTGCTGCTACTTTACAACTGTAACTTTGCTACTGTTGTGAATCATAATGTAAATAATTTTGGAGATCAGGGTTTGCCAAAGGGGTGGCGACCCACAGGCTGAGAACCACTGCTAAAGTTCGGCTTGGAAATCTTCCCCTGTTAGTGCTTTCCCATCAGAGTGGAGCATTCCTGGCTAGCTCCTTAACTCAGGGATGGTAGAATGGCATTGAGCTGTTCCTGTACTTCCTGTTTCCCTGTGGCAAGAACAGCTGTGCTCGGTAGGAGGAAAGGAACTCTGTTCAAACCCGATGCTTTGAGAAATCTGCTGAGTATGAAACAAACTCAGTAGACAGACAAGCAGGAGAAAAGGCATATAAGCTCATGGTGATTAAACGAATCATGACACTCAATACAGGCCAGGCTAAGTGGTTGAAGCTTACAGGTTTCCTGCATAGGGGAGAAGAAAGTGGGGCACATAGACAATTTGATACGAGGGCCATTGCAGCGGCCAGTGGGATGAGAGTAGGCAGTGGCTGGACTGCTCTCTCTGGGGCTAGTGCTAGTGTCTGCTCTGCTCCTTACTTTCTGAAGGACCAGGCTGTTAGCTGTTAGCTATAGATGGCAGCTTCAGGGAAAGCTCCTCTGGCAATTCAGAGGCCAACATATTGGGGGAAGGAGGCGGGGAAAACACCTACCATGGCAAGGCGTCATACTTTGTGTGTTGTTCCCCCAGCCCTAGCGTTGGTTGCCTTCAGCCCTGAGTCTTGCTTAGAGAAGACTGCTCGTATGGACTGAGTTTCAGCTGCTTGTTTCCTTTTCTTTCTTTCTTTCTTTCTTTCTTTCTTTCTTTCTTTCTTTCTTTCTTTCTTTTTTTTTTAAGACTTGTGGACCATCCTTGATAGATACTGAGTGCCTTCTTCTACACATCAGAATTACTTTTCATCTTTCTCATTTTTAAATTTGGAGGTAATAGGGATGGCTCAGCAGTGAAGAGCACTTGTTGCTCTTGCTGAGTATCCAGGTTCGATTCTCAGCACCCCCACACAGTAGTGTACAACTGTCTGCAAGTCCAGTTCCAAGGGACGTGGTACACATATGTGGTACACATGCATGCGAGCAAAATATTCATCCATATAAAAACGAAATAAAATTTAAAAACACTTGGAGAAAATCAGTCTTCTGTATAAAAAGTTAAAGTATAAAAAGGTTGGCGTTTATCTTACTTTTCTTTGTTCTCTAGAATATGAACTCGGAATCAGAATGTCAAGGAATCTCCTGAGCTCGATTGTCTCCTCATGTTCGTACTATTGCTTTCTTTCATTTATGTGTTTGTGTTGTCTATTCGGTAACTTCCATTGAAAATGTTCTATGTGGGATGAATGTTAGGAAATGACTTACAAAGAAAAGATGGATGAACATGTTACGGTGCCAACCCTCTGACTGGTCTGTACAATATGGATGACTAATGCAGCAGTGGGTGCTAAGCCTGGTAGAGCTGAGTTGGAACGGTCACAGGTCAGGACAGCAGCAGCCAGTGCAAGGTCACAGCATGGCATTGACAACAGTGACAGTGAGGCCAAGGACTTGGGCTTGCTTAGGGAAACTAGAGCTAAGAGTAGGAAGCCAGTGACTAGACGACAACTGGCCGATGGCTTCAATAAGACAGAAGGCTAGAGCTCGGTGCTGAGGAGGACTTGCTGCTCTCGCAGAGGACCTGGGTTCAGTTCCCAGCACCCACATGGCAGCTCACTCCCTCCTGTAGCTCCAGTCCCATGGTATCTGATGCCCTTCTCTGGCTTCTTCAGTACTCACACAGTACACAGATGGACAAGGTATTCACACATACACACAGAAGGTAAATCATTTTTTAAGATCCCAAGAATTGGGCTAGGAATATATTCAGCGGTAGAGTATCTATCTAAAGTATATTAGGCCTTAGGATCAATTTCTGGTACCACGAAAAGAAATGCAAACAAAAGAAAGAAAGCAAGGGTTTTAATGTAGGTGGGGCAAAGTGATAGTTAACAGAAAACGTGGACACGTTTTATATTTTCATCAGCTGACTCTATGGTGGCTTTCTTGTGCCACGTCAGTGGGCCATCAGATATTAGAGTCTTATGCTGTTTATAAAAACCTGTGTTTTGCTGGTGATCCTAGTGATCGTATAAGAGTATAACCAACAAAAGAAGACACTATCCATCTGTCCTAGTGTTTCTAATCATATAAAACACCTTTCTGTGCCATGGGACTCCTGGCACCTTATTTCTTTAAGGTCGCCTGGTTTCTTTCCTCTAGTGTTTCTGAGATAGGACCTTGCTGTGTTGCTCATACTGGCCTGACATTCCTGATTCTCCTAGCTCTGTCTTCCTAACACAACCTGGGATTATTTTGTACAGTCAAGACTTTTCTTTTTTGAATGAACATTGCAATGGAGAAGAAGTCACAAAGTCACTTCAGAATGCAGAAGTGTGGAACGTGGTATGAAAGTGATCGGCAAGCTCTTCTGTGAGAGCATCTGTTTTGTGCTCCTGGGGATTTGCCCTGGGACGTGTTAGCTGTGGCCTCAGCTATACCACAGGTCTCTGCACTTCTTGGGTTCATTATGTACAAGCCCTTCCTCCTAGCAAATTAAGGACTATAGTCTCTGTGTTTCCAGTGTCTCCAAGTCACTCTCGAGCTGGCTAGTGGTCCTGGTTATTTTTATAAAGTCTAACAAAGGGGAAACTAGTTTCTCCAAAGGAGTCTCACTGAATATATGAACCACACTCCAGGGTAGGCCCATGCCCAGTGGCAGATGGCCAACACAAAATGAACTCAATAGCATTTTGTATCCTTTTTGTCTCAGATTATATATATTTTAGTTTCTGGTTTGTGTGTGTGTGTGTGTGTGTGTGTGTGTGTGTGTGTGTGTGTGTTTCTTGGGGTTTTTCTTGTTCATTTAAGAGGGAAAGAAAAGTTGTAGAGTTGAGTGGGTGGGAAAGATCTGGGAGGACTTGTGGGAGAGGAAAAGCGTGATCAGAACATACTGTATGAAAAAATTCAATAAAAGACGTAAGACAACGGAAATAAGTTTTAGCTAGAGATGGTTGTGCATTCCTGCAATAGTAGCACTCAGGAGGTAAAAGCAGGAGGATTCCGGGTTTAAGGCCAGGCCTGGGCTATATAATGAGACCCCATCTCAAAACCAAAAATATAACAGGAAAAACCCCAAAGGTTTATTGCAGCCCATTGTCTGGAGATACCAGACGGAGGAGTGCATGTGAAGGCCTTGCTGGGAAGCCATGCAGTCGGGACCCATGTGTCTGTGTACCTTATACCTTATAAAGTCATCAGGGATCAGTCACAAACACTCAGCTATAATGACTGTGCCTAACCTCGTTCCCTTCTTTTACTCTACTTATAAATAGATTTAGTTTCCCCTCATTAAAGCCCCATAGTGGGGATTAAATTTCAACACACGAAGACTTGGAGGACACACTTAAACCTTAGCGCAGCCTCTCCCTCTGGGTCACACCAGGCAATTTGGAGGAGTAAGGTGTGGTGAGGAGGTTGGTGTGTGAAATGAGGCTGCCAGTGAAGCCTCGTGAGCATGCAGAAGGGTTGAGTAGGTCAGGTTCTTTCCCAAGCCCTAGATGATGGCTTGCAGTGGGGGAAGTGCCAGGGTGGAAGACAGGACACCCGAGACAGAAATAAACACCCAGAGAGTGCCATTTCTCCTACCTGCCCTACCTGCACGTGATTTACTCCTACAGGGTAACTATACTTCCGCTCCCTCACAGGCTTCCTGGATATGCAGCTCATGAGGCAGCGGGACTGTTGGCAAGGAAGCGCGTGTGGTTGTGGTGTGCAGTGCATTTCAGATTTTCTTGGGGTTAGCCCACAGGATTAAAGCAGAGGACCAGAGGCCCCGTGTTATATAGACCAGAGGCTCTGTCTGTGCTGCCGCTGGGTCTACACTGCAGCTAAGGCCTGTGTGTACCCAGGGCGTCAGCTCTCCATCCCGAAGGGTCAGGTCTTGGGCGTGTGAATGGAGAGGAAAGGGAGACCGTCAATTGCAGCCACACAGGAGCGCCTGAGGAGCTCAGCTGCCTGAGATGGAAGAGCCCATGGAGTAGCTTGTGTAGCACACAGTGCTGTTCATGAGCCTAAAGCACGAAGCCCACAGGGACAGAGCGGCAGGGGAGAAGTCAGAGGAAGGACATCTGCAGCTCAGTGTGGCAACCCTCCCTGTGGAAGGAGAGGAGCTGTGCTCCATTCATAAGGGAAAAACATTTTTCTTTAGGCTCCAAGGGACCAAGTATCAAGAAATAGAGGCCATGGCAACAGCGGGAGCTGGAAATCCTATACAATCTTGATGTTAGGTGTGGTACCTCCCAGCAGCCTCCCTTTGGCCCAGAGTACCTCAAGCATTGATGCCATTTCTCTGAGTGAGCATCAGGGTGCCAGTCAGGTCCCTGCCTCTGGGCCCTTGATGGCATGTGGCCAGCATTCTCCTCTTTTCCCACTTCATAGGGAAGTTTGCTCTTCTGGAATTTTCCTGCCACGAGATATTTCCCATCTACAAAAAGTGTGAAAAGTCTTCCCATCTAGGCCTGGCTGGATCCCAGCTGCGTGGATGCCTCAAAGTGATGCATGTTGTGGGGATGCCATTGGGTGCATGGGGCTTGGCTGCGTTTGCCGCTGCTCTCTTTCCATTACTTGCTCTTGGAGTCCAGAGGTCCAGGCTTACATTGCTTCTCAGGAGGCAGCCAGGAACCAGAGACAGGAGTGGTGAGAACCCTTGGGTTTAGTCGAACCGAACTCCCTACCCCTCAGGCCTGGTTTTGTCTGTCACTTGCAACTGCTTCTGTTCCCTCCGGGCCAGGTGTTTTGGGTTCAGGTGTACCAGCTGATAACAGTCGCCAAAGCTTTGGGCCCCAGGTGCTAACAAAAACATAGGATAAATGGTTTAAGTTAGTGGGCCCTTATTAGCATCTGGTATTTCTGGATCACCCCTCAAAGTTCTTTGTCAGCACTCATTTGTGTGGAGCTGTGTTACTTGTCATGATGTTTAATGACAGTTTCAGGAATTCACTTAATGGACTCTACCAGGTACACTTGTTTTTGTCCACCAGACCTGGCATTAGATGACACAGCCTAAGAGTGATAGTTGTTTACCATTTGTGAAACTTCCTGGGACAAGATTCATACCCATTTGTCTTGGGCAGCCACTATGTGAGCTGCTTATAGCTGCATTAATCTGTTAGCACGCTGGATAGAACTGCGTGGATCTGGTCCTACATTCCCTATGGATAGCATGCAACAGACACTCCAAAGATAAAGGCTGCAGTGTAGCTCAGTGATGGAGCACCTGCCTAGCAGGCACAAGGTCGTAGGTTCCATCCTGTTGCTGCCCCTTCAAAGGT
>OU015746.1:99249519-99264059 GCA_907169655.1 Acomys percivali | reverse complement strand
TGTGTGTGTGTGTGTGTGTGTGTGTGTGTGTGTGTGTGTGTGTGTGTATGTGTGTGTGTGTGTGTGTGTGTGTGTGTGTGTAAGACACATATATAGAAAAATTCATTATAAGGAGTTGAGGGGTTGGCTCTGCAATTATTGGTGCTAGTTAGTCCCAGGACATGCATTTGGAGTGGGTGATCCAGATAAGCTGGTAAGGAAGCTCCAGACTGAGGCCAGAGCTCTGAGAATCAGGGAAGCAATGGGGGTGTTAAGGTGAAAGCTTACAGGCCAGAGGCTCAACAAGAGCCTGTGATTCACCTTAGGAATGGAAAGCAGGAAAAGACTGATGCCCCTGTCCATGAAGATAATGACAGAGAGATTTGTTTTGCATTTTGACAAGATTTGCCTTTTCATTGTTGTTTTCAGCAGCATGGTGAGAGCTACCACACTTTGAGGTTGTCTGCTTTACCTAATATTGATTCATCCCCCACAAACCAGCTCCCAAACACACCCACAGTGGTGTGTTACAGACATGTCTGTACCATTGCTTAACCAAGTAACATGTGATGTCTTCACAGCTAGTTCACATTTTTCAAACAACTTTATATAAATAAAAAGCATGACTTATTTTTTTTGAGAAATAAGTTTATATTGTATCCCCATTTCCTCCCTTCAGATCCACGCATGACCCCCCACTACACCCCACCTACAAATGTTATGTCTTTTTTTTTTTTTTTTTTTTTTTGAGAACCCACTAAATCCACTTGGCGCTGCCCCATATGTGCAAGGGTGTGGGGTCATCCACTGAAGCATGGGAAACTTAGTAGTCATACCCTCACAAAAAAAAAAAAAAAAAAAAAAAAGATTCCCAGGTGGGAGAACTGGCTCCATAGTTCACAGCACTGGCTGCTCTCCCAGAGGACCCAGTTTCAAGTCTCAGCACCAACGTGGTGTTTCACAGCTGTCTGTAACCATGGTTCCAGAGCACTCGGGTCCCTTGTGGCCTTTACAGGCACCAGGCATGCCTGTACTTCACAGACATGCATGCAGGAAAATAAAATAATAAATAACCCTCACCCCCTGCTGCCAAATGATTCTTTTTCCCCTAGAGACTATCTACTGCTGTAGCTCCTCAGTAAGGGTAGAGCCCGAGAGAGAGAAGTGAGTGAACTCCCTGACCTAGGGCTCATTTCCTCACTGTCAGCATTAGTTTTATTTGAAGTGGACATAATGCCAGCTGTTTATTGTCTGACCCAGATGTTAGCAGACTTGACTGTCCACACACGGAATTGCCCAGAAGCCCTTAGATAAAACATACAAAAGATGCTTTTGATAAAATGTTACTGATACTGTTTTGAGGCTCTGAGTCCTGGCTCAGTTTTAGAGATAACACTTGTCTTGAATGAGGAAGGCCCTGGTTTCTTTAGTTTTGAGCATTGCAAAATAAAATGATTTTTAAAAGATTTGTTTTATGTATTTGTGTGTGTGTGTGTGTGCGCTCATGTGTGCGGGGGCATGTGTAGGTATGTGCACATGAGTACAGGTACCCATGGAGGCCAGAAGAAGGCATCCAGTCCCCTGGATTTGGAGTTACTGAGCCCTTGATATGCCTATAATTTCTAGATGTAAGTGCTTTTCACATCCGGTTGCTGTGAATTGCTGTGTTGTACCTGTCCCTAAATGTGCCCGCTCCAGGACACCATCCTCCTGCTCAGGCATTTCAGTGCTGGGGTGACAGGTATGGGTAACTTATACCATTGGGAAGTTGTTTCTGGGAAAATGCCTCCAATGTGGGGGAAAAGAGTTCTAGGCAGAGAGGTCTCTTGCGAGAAGGCCTTGGTAGGATATTAGGGAGATGTACTCCTGAGCAGGGGAACCAGTGACTGGGATGCCAAGGCCCCTGGAGTAGCTTGGCTCAATGTAAAAGCCAGGCCCCGTGCTGCTGCTGCTGCTGCTGCTGCTGTGCTGCTGCTGCTGCTGCTGCTGCTGCTGCTGCTGCTGCTGCTGCAGCCTTTCTGACCAGGCTAATGATACTGTTCCTTTTGGAGGAGCCTTAGAAGTGTTTCTGTTAGACATTGGTATGGAGACTGTTGGCTTGGAGTATGTGAAGTGTTCATCACCCTGTAGTTTCAGCATCTTCACTATTGTCAGTTCATAGGTAGTTCACTTACATTTTTAATTAAAAAGGAACCAAACCAAAATTTAGGGCAGGGTGGGGGTGGGGCAAAGGACTAAAAAGTCTGACATTGGGACCAGAAGTCAAAAATTGACCCACAGTTCAGAAGTCTCCACCTACCTTGCCATACTTTGGAAAGGCTAAATTTGTGTTTGAAGGAGGAGATTCTAATTCATTAAAAATTTGACTTTTTGTTCATCTTTGAGTTTATAACGAACATCTTATCTTATTTCCACACCACATTTGAGACTGTATCTGGGATGGACTTACCTAAAGGTACACAGTGCTTCCTAGTCTGCTACAGTGTGCTGTGGGGGGGGTCAGAGTGCAGAGATAAGCAGAGACAAGCTTTTGTTTCTTTTCTTTTTTTCAAAATCTCTCCCCGCTCCTGGTGGAATGAAGCCTGTGGCGTGCACAGCCTGCCTGCTGGCTGTGCTCCATGACTCTAGTTACTGATGCCTATAATCTATTTTCTTCCAAGGCATAGGCTGTATTTTTGTAAAAGGCATATTTCTTTAATTTTTCTCTTTGGTTCTTAGAAACAAGCACTTTATATACATTGCTCATTAAAATATAATTCCATCCCCCTTCCCTCTCCTCCACCTGCTTCTTCAGTATTTCTTCCTCTGACTCCAGCCCCACTCTCAGATTGACAACTTTTTCCTCCTTGATTATTATTGTTACATACATACATACATACTCACACATACATACACATATGCACAAATAATAAAAACAACCTGATGAGTCCGTGTTTGTCATTTGTGTGTATATGGGTTCAAAGCTGACCACTCGTTTTGGGTGACCATTTAGGGTGCTCTTCACTAGGAGACTTTATCTCATCAGCTGCCTGCCTGTCGTTCCTTGTCCATGGTGTGACATGGTGACGTTTTCTCCCTTATAGTTAGCATGTCTATTGATGTTGCCACTGTTCAGATCTCATTTATGCAGCCATTTCTATGAGAGACTGTTTGATAGCAGACTTCCAGGTAGCATGGCTCTTGGAATCTCCCCAACTGTTCTTCCATGCTATTTCCAACGCCACAGAATCATGAGGTGTGATGTAGATGTAGAGCTTTCCTCTCCCCTCACCCCCCCGCCTCCTACCCCCCCACCTCCCACCCCCATCCCCGCCCCACTATCCGTTGATCTCTGCGTTGTGTCCACTTGTGGCTTTCAGGTCCTCATTTGCTGAAAAGAGATGTTTCTGTGTTGATGGGCAGCGACCGTCTGTGGGTATAAGGATGAGATGTAGAGTGCAGTTAGTTATGCAGATGGAGCGAAGGCCCAGACCTCAGTGGCCCCAGGCATGGCTCCCCTCTTGTTGAGTGGGCCTGAAGTCCTGTTAGGCAGCTGTTGGTGACCACTAACATGTGAGTGCCACTTATTACACTTATGCATATCTTGTCATTGTGGTTCATAGGTATCACAATTGGGTTTAATTGTCCTCCATCCCCCTCTGCAGCTTGCAACATATTTTCTGGTACCATGGAAGCTAGTCCACAGGAAGAAGGCTTGATCCTGACTGACTCATTCAAATCCTGTGACCTAAGTGTGTGGTATTTTCAGCAATAGGGGCTCACCTTCACCCTCCAAGAGAGCAATAACCACAGTCTGTGTTTGGGGCCTTACTGGGATTACCCTGACAAACCATTCTAAATGAGATTTCTCATGACTGGTTTTGTTAGTCTGTGGTTCTTGTGGGTAACATTGTCAGCATCAGCCTTTGTGGCATAACTTACGTTAAGTGATACACACACATATATGTACAATTAATATATCTGTATGTATTACATATGATTTTAGGTGAATATAAAATACATATAAATGTATTACTTATGCATATGTGAAGTTTTATCAAACAACCCTGCTGTTATCTGTCCCTCCTTCTGTATTGACCCCCCTGTTTTAATTCTTATTTCATATTTCCTGTATCCTGCCATTTCTTTCTTCAGTGGCCCTGCCCATCTCTTTATATTTTCCTGGTTTCTGTGGCTGTTCCAAACTACAGGTGAGAAGGTGTATGTGACATACAACACATATTTAAAGTTGAATATTAGAGAGGTAACATTATACTTTTGTGGAGAAAGTTAAAAGTAGTTTTTGCAGGGAAGCAAGAGGCTCAGCAGGGAAAGGTACTTGCCACCAAGCTTGATGACCTGAGTTTGACCCCAGCATGCACCTGGCAGAAGATATTCAAGTTCTGCAAGTTGTCCTCTGACCTCTACACTCATGCCATGGTATATGTGTATATTCCCCAAACAGAAGACATAAATAAGTAAATGTTAAAAAAGAAAGTTTTAAAAGATGTTGATGATTTCATAATAACGCCTACTACCCTGGAAGACATATGAGTCTTCCCTCATGGTGAGGGAGGGCAGATGGGTGTGTGCCTACCGCGTTCACGCCTTCCTACCAGTGTGCAGCCCCTGTGTAAAAGCCATAGGCAGAGTCTGTCCCTGTGTACTGAGATTTTAGTAATTATGTACAGATTAAAATTGAAAGTTACAACATTCAAGAGGCAGAGGCAGGCGCATCTTTGTGAGTTCAAGGCCATCTTGGTCTACATTGTGAGTCCAGGACAGTCAGGGCTCTATTACACAGAGAAAAAAAAATCCCTGACTCGAAAAACCAAAATAAATAAATAAACAATCAAACAATGAATGAATGAATGAATGATGAAGTAAAATCGAAAGTTACTTTTTAAGGTTTAGTCTTTGGTTACCAGCTTCCGTTCTGAGCATTTTTACCTGTGTAAAACTATATTTTTGTCTCTAGTCTTGCTTATGATTTTTAAACTTTAGTCATGATATAAATAAGAACTGGCAAAGGAAAGTATTTTATTTTAGCAGAATGATTTTGAAGAGACATATGGAAGCTTTGCCTCCTTTCTCATTCCACAAACGCATAGCAAAACATAAGAATGAGTTAATTTAAGCAGCTATAGTTGGACAACAAAGATTTTGGTGAGCAAAGTTTGACGGTAGACCGTGTGCCAAGTCATGCAAACCACATCAGATTGATCAGCGAAGCGTGAGGCCTAATCAGATTTAGCCATAGTTGGAACTCTACAGTATATTAATAGTCATGCAATGGAAAAATAAAGTCAGTTTTTTAATAAACTACATTAAATACAAAACTAAACCATGAAAGCGTGCCCTATCTCACAGAGTGGGACTGGCCTTGGAAAGTCCACACTGACTCGCATTTTCAGCCACTGGCCCCTGCAAGAAGCAAGGTGTGCTGATAATAAGATTTTCATGCGATAATTGCGGTGTGTGTTTCATGCAGTTGTGACTTCCTACAGGCTTCAAAGGTCAGTGGCTTTATCTGTGTATTGTGTTTACACTATAAACCTCTCAGGCATCCAGCCCAGCCAGGAACCGCAGCCCAGACCAATGCTTATTTTTCCAGGGTCAACAAAAGTATCTCCCAAAGAAATAAAATAAGCATTTTTATTTCAAAATAAGCATTTCCTCATTTGTTATCAAAATCATTATGATAACCTAATTGCATAAGAAAGCCTTATCATGAATTCAAAAAAAGTGTGGTTGAGGAGACACAGAAGGAGTTGAGGGGTGGAATGGATACAAAAACATTGTCCTCACAATTTAGTAAAAAGCTCTGAGTTAGGGAGGTGTGAATTAATTGTTATTCTGCTCTTAACTATATGTAGCCCAGACATTAGGGTTTAATGAGATTAACTCACTAAATGTTTAGCGAAGTCTGAGGGTGCATAGGCTACTCTAGATGTGGGGCTGTATTATTGACCAGTCTGTAAAGACTGATGGGCCCCATTCCGAGCAGAATCTATAGGTTTTGAGAAGTCATATCCAAGCTGCTGCAGTGAGACACAATGACCGTGTGATATGAAGGTGTACAGTGCTTTATACCATGTCAGATGTGATGCCCATCTTCAGATTGAGTCTCCCAAAGACACTGAACTAGTAAAACTCATATATCTACATGTTGTCCAGTGTGTTGTTATCATATGGGATTAAGGGGAAAATATATGGTTAGTGAATCAGAAAGGTCTGCAAAGGATAAGGATCAATGTTCAGTATTTGGGAAAAGAATAACCACATTTCAGAAACCAATACATGCGAGTAAACATTCATCAGAGAGTGTGTTAATGCAGTTATGTTTATCTGTGATACATTATGCATATTATGTTTATCACATCAGTTAATATTTCTGTCTTAGTACAATATCCTTTAATTTATGAAAAGTCATCTGTTTCTGCCATTAAGGTACAGTTGTACCTAAGGAGTCTCCATTGTAAGGCAGTATAATTGAAGAGGTTTGAAAAGTTACTGAAAATACATGGCTAGGTAACTCACTCAGCCTGCTTTAAACTCTAGTCTGGTATAAGACTACAAACATTGCAGATCCAAGAGGAGTTATTTTGAGGAGGTTCAGTGCCAGTAAACAGAAGCGTACAATAAACACATCTATTCAGCTGTCACTGCAGTCTGTCTTTAAATGGTAATTTGTCTAGGTCATGTTGTATTTGTACAGAAACATCTATTGAATTGAATTAAATGTCTGCTTGCTTCCTAAATGTAGCTCTGAGGACGTATCAAGCAATTGTGTGACTACATTAAATTATAAGCAGCCATCTCATAACTATTAATTAATGAAACCTGAAGCCAATTTAGAACAATAAAAAGAATTGATGAGTGTTAGACTCCAGCAGTATGTTTTGCATAAATAAACTGGGAAGACCTGAATAGTCCAAATGGCAGCACTGGAACCAGATGTAGGAAGTGTGAGGTGTTATTTATGATTGGCTGATAGATTTATTTAAACAGAGATGTGTGTGCTGATTTGCTGCTTTCATGTGACTTTTTAAAAATGAATTTTACTTTATTAGAATTGATACACACTTTGCTGGTAAAGTTTTGAGCCATGATGTAAAATTTTAAGGCTTACATGTTGGACAGAATAATCTCATTTAAGTTATATTTTAAAACTATGAACATGGTTTGAAGCTGCTTTTGGCTTTTGTCACATCATTCTTTGATTTTTAAGGCAGCTGGTAGGTTTGGTTCAGTAAGCAGTCATCGGTGGTTTCCAAGTGATGAAGCCAGCTCTCTGGAGTCAGTTAGCAGCAGCATTTTCTGTGTCACCCACTAGAAGTCCACAGGGGAAGTGGCCAGAGGAGAAGACACATTCGATTCATTACCACATCAAGGTCCAAGTGTTCTTAGGCAGCTTTGATAGGGAAGAGGACAGTGAGGAAAAGATGGAGCAAATTCCCATAGGCACTTCTGGTGACCTGCTGGGAACTTTGTCCAGGGATCACCCGCAACTATGACTTTACTCTCCCTTCTTGAATCTTTTTGATATTCAGACAATACCCCTAACCATAGTTAGTTAGTGGTGTGGGTTTGGATAGCACTAATGTTTTTCAGGAAACCTAGGTACACATGCTGCAATCTCCCTGGGAGCTCTTCAGGGACTGCGAATGGCTCTAGTCTCTAGTTCTTCCGTAGTCAGTCTCCACTTCCTTTCCACACTGGAATTGGCAGTTGAGTTTGGATGTTGGTAATTACTTGATAAGCCCGTTGCTTTGACCCATTAGGTGCTCTGATGAGTACTCATAAATGGTACCTTAAAAAAATTCCTTTCCTTTCTTTTCTTTTCTTTTCTTTTCTTTTCTTTTCTTTTCTTTTCTTTTCTTTCCTTTCCTTTGATAAACTCTCACTACATAGCTTAGGCTGGCTTCAATTTATAATTCTCTTGCGCAGGCCCCCTGAGTGGATATCGGCATGTGCCACCATGCCCAACCTTTTCCTTTATTCTGCACTGGGACATGCACAGCGACTGCCCAGTTGTCATAGTTGCCCAAGTATTTAGCTTGGCTCAGGAAATATTTGTTAAATAAAGGCGTAAATAGGAGACTGGCTTCTGTGTGTCTGTTTTTGTTCCTTTTTACTGATTGTCTTTTTCTTTACTAGTGCTCTCTCTCACTTCACACTCAGGACTATTAGATGGTACCTCAACTTGTGTTGCTGTAACAGTGTAATAGACTGAGTGGCTCAAGCATCTGTTCTCCAGCTCTGAAGACCTGGGAAGTCTGAGGTCAAAGTGCTGGGGCACGCAGTATGCAGAGAAGGCGCCCTTCTGTTCGAGGGCACCTTCCTTCTCTTTGTGTTTTCACTCAGCTGAGAAAGCCCTCCCTCCATCCCTCTTCTCATTTCTACCTCCTCCTCCTGTTAGGAGAATTGCAGCAGTAAGAACAGACCTAGTTCCCTCCATTGTGTCATTTCAGGATGTATAACTTGGGGCTTATGAAAGGGGAAGGGGGTTCCAGTCAGAGCAGAGGTTCTGTTCAGGTTCCCAGTCAGTGTCAAGCATGGCGTGACTAGATGACAAGCCCTCACACCAACTGAGGGCACAGGCCATAAGCAAACAGGTCTCTGCACAGAGGACAGAATTTGGCTTTAGCTTACCACTGTGTGGTAGAAAGTTTGACTGTAGTCAGGACTTCTCTAAACCAAAGAAAGTATGGGAAGGGTAGATTTTTATGTGAAGCTCCCCAGATTTCACATTTGTCAGTCAGTTCGTGAATGTGCAAGTGGAGTTTTTTTTTTTTTTATTAATTTATTCTTGTTACATCTCTATGGTTATCCCATTCCTTGTATCCTCCCATTCTCCCCTCCCTCCCATTTTCCCCTTATTCCCCTCCCCTATGACTGTTCCTCAGAGGGATTACCTCCCTCTGTATATGCTCATAGGGTATCAAGTCTCTTCTTGGTGACCTGCTGTCCTTCCTCTGAGTGCCACTAGGTCTCCCCCGCCAGGGGACATAGTCAAATGTGAGGCACCAGAGTACATGAGAAAGTCAAATCCCTCTCTCCACTCAAGTGTGGAGACTGTCCTGTCCATCTAGATGAGAGAACAATGGGAGAATAGCAATGTAGAAGGATCCAGTGGGTCCTAGAAACCTACAAGTAGAACATTATGATAGGCAGATTTGGGTCAAGGGGTCCCGCTCAAACTAAGGCACTAGCCAAGGACAATACAGGCGGTAAAATTTAAACCCCTACCCTGATCTAGCCCATGGACAGGCAAGTGGAGTTTTGAACAGTATTGTGTTTTGAATGGAGTTCCTTCAAGCTGTATTTTTCATGCTAGCTGCACATGTAATTTGTAAGAGAGGCTGTTCTGGAGGCATATATGAGTGAGTGATCATGACTCAGGAACAGAGATTTAGGTTACCTCAAATTCCATGTTCCAGTGTAGAAGACAATTCATGAAAATTTTATGGTGACAGAATACACACACACACACACACACACACACACACACGCGCGCGCACACACACACACACACACACACACACATCAAATTAAAGCACATATGTTGGTGGAAATGTAAGATAGACCAAAGCAAAGCAGGGAAGCCTCTGCTACAGGCCTCAGATGCCCTCTGATAGTAGTCTATGTTTTGGTTATTGGAATATGGTGTATGTGGAATATATTTTATGCTAAAGAATCTACCTAGTGGCCACAGATCTGTTAGGTCAGGTGCAGAGGACAGTATGTGGCTATGAGAGCGCTAAAGCTGCCTGTTAAAGAAGCCTGGCTGCTCCTGGTGGCTCCACTAGTTTGTTTCCCAGCCAGAAATGCCTTCTTTAGCCATACTTAATCTCCACTAGATAGTAATCTGATCATTAAATGTATCTTTTCAAAAGGCCCCATGGTTTTTGTGTCCTGTCTGCCAAAGTTGTTTGTCATGAAGCCTTCAGAGGCCTGCCTTGATTCTAAACCATCCAGAAATGCCTTCCCCTAGGCCAGTGGGTCTCAACCTGTGGGTCGTGACTCCTTTAAATGGCCCTTTTGCAGGGGTTGCATATCTGATATTCTGCATATCATATGTTTACATTAAAATTCATAACAGTATCAAAATTATAGTTATGAAATGGTAATGAAAATAATTTTATGGTTGGGGACACCAAAACCTGAGGAATTGTATTAAAGGGTCACAGCCGAGGGAAGATTGAGAACTACTGCCCTAGGCAGTGCCTGTCCCTAAAGCTTGGAAGCCCATTATGTCTCCTGACTTCAAGATGCCTTTAGAGCTTGAAGGGGTCTTGGTAACCAGCCAGTTGTTACTGCATCATTTTAAAAATGACGTGCAGTTTGTAATTTAACCTTGATTATGTTAGTTGGCATTAGAGTCCAAATTAGATCTGTCACGTGACTTCCTGCAGCCCTTTGCAGAAGTATGAAGCACCATTGGCAGGTACTTGTACTGCTGACTGAGGCTGTGCTCCGTATAATATCCTGTGGGCTTGGCGTGGTTTATGGATGCTGGCACATTTTTACAGTCATACTAATGCTGTTCTTGAGCTTTTTTTTTTTACTTCTTGGTGGTAGGCATTTCATCTTAATTTTGGTGTTTTGAGACATTTCTCACTGTGATGTCCAGAGTGACATCAAACTTGTAATTCTCTTGTATCAACCTCCTGAATTCTGGATTTTTGTGTGTGAGCTATTGGAGCAATTTCAGAAGTATGAAATACATAAATAACAATAGTAACCCCTGAAGCTCCTATTTAGACATATTGTAAAACAAAGGGAACGTAATATATTTTTCATTGTTTGGTATACATTTTCATGCTTAATTCACTTTAAAATCAGGTAATACTTTGAAATGGAGAAACACTGCTTGTATATAGTAACTAGAATGCCTTTAAGAATCTACAGAACAGGCATGCTTTGTTTATCTCCCCGTGTTTGGAAGGAAAGGAGGCCTCTGAATCAGACCCCACTTTGTTATTAGAGGTGGAATCTCAGAGACCATGACAGGGTGCCTAAGAAAATTACTGTAGGAGAGAGAGGTTCAGAGTTTCAGAGGTATGGCTTCAAGCTGCTTGGCCCCACCCTTTTGAGCTGGAGATGATGTGGAGCATCCCAGCTGGGAGGCTGGAGTGGAGTACAGAGGCGTACATATCTTACGTCCTAAAGAGCAGAAGGAGAGGCCGGCCAGCTAAGGCATACCTGCAGTGATCTTTCTTTGAGTAGACCCCACCTCATTCATTAGCTGAGGACCAGCCTTTCAGCCTGTGAAGACTTCCCAGTCTGAACTGGCCCAAGGACACTTTCACTCTGAATGCCCAGGTCTGGGTTGGCTCAGCAACAAAGCCCTGAGCACCTTTGATCACTGAAGTTCCCATGGTTCTCCTCACTGTTCTTCTGGACAGATATCAGCCAGTGCAATTTTGTCCTCACTTTTAGCTGAACTCTCCATAGAAGGTAGGGATTTAAACCAGATACTACCCATCGTGCTGGGGCTAGCCTAGCCTGACTGTTGGATAATTTCATTTCTACTGTTGAACAGTTTCTCCTGTACTCCAGGGAAGCACTAAAGTTTGTCCTGGTGTAGTGTATATTTGATTTCACTCTTTCCTTTGTATAAGATTAAAACTGATCCTGGCAGGTCACTTTTGACCTTAGGTAGACTGAAGACATTGAGGTACGTTGAGGTTGTAGCAGAGGGTATAAATATGTTCAAGTAGAGATTGGCTTGTCTTAAAAGCAGAGAGGTGAGAGGAGTCAGCAGGTAAAGGCCTTTGCCACCAAGCCTGATTATCTGAGCTCCATTATGTTACATTCTGCCCATTGCACACACATCATAAACTCAGCAGGAGGGCTACCTTGAAGAAAGTCACTTGTACATTTGTCTGCACATTAAATGTTGAAAGTGGCTGCTTTTCTTAAAAGCATCAGTTTCACTAAAAAGAACTACAGACTGCGCTTACACAATCTGACTGCTTACTTAGCAGGTATTTCTAAAAATGATGAAAGAGTAAGCCTGGAACATCAAGAAAAATAAATGGCAGTATTATCATCAATGATATGAATTGTGGCTTTTAAATAAAAATCAGAATTTGGGGAAATTTATCTGCTACTAAAATTTAAAGAATTTTTCCTGATATCAGTGGTTTTAATACAGTTTTCTTTTGCTTGGGGGTGGCGGTCAGTGGAATGGATGGAGCCCAGTGTCGTGTATCTGCCAGAGCAGCACTGTGTCATTGAGCTACTTCCTTAGCTTGGGCTGGTGAGATGGCTCAGCATTGTGAAGGAGAGAATTGACTTTATAAGCTGCCCTCTGATGTTACATGCGCGCGTGTGCGCGCACGCACACACACAAACACACACACTTTTATAAAGTTTTAACAAGAGTTGCTGCAGCTGTCTCTGTTTGGCTGTAGGCAGTGGGTTTGGTTATGGCACTGACAGAGACCACATGTTGCCTGTACTGTTTCCCCTCAGCAGCACAAATGTGACAAAATGAGTGAAGTCCTACTGTTATTGTGAGAGTAGTTTTTACTTTCATGACCCTCTTAAGGACCGCACATGTTCATAAGGCTGAGCACATCACACTGAAAATTACAATTCCATCCTCATCATAGCTATTATCTACTTTTTCTTTGACAGTTTTAGCTCATAACCAATCTTCAATATTTCCCATTTCATTAAATATGTTCTTTAAGATTGGTTCTATGAAAAGTCTTATTTTTTTCAATCACTAGTCCTTAATTATTACTTTTAGCATATTAATCAACTGTTGTCACAACCTTCAGAACTTTGTTAGTATTACTTAAAGATAGACTTAGACAGAGACTTTAAAAAATGTGGAAGATTTGTGCAAGAAACCTGCCTGGCCACTAAAATACTTTCAAAAAGTGAGGTAGCTTTCAGTTTTATAACTCAACTCAAATATCATGTGTGCTCTGCTCGGATTTCAAAGCAGTTCATTCTGCTTTGATGATCAGCTTCCTGAGTAGCAGATCCCATCATGATCTGGGCATGTACCAGGAGCTGAGGTGGACCTCCCTGGAAGAAAACAGCCCTTCTGTGGTTCACTAACAAACCATGTTTCAGTTGTGCTGTTCATCTGAAGCAGAATTAGCTCAGTGCAAACGCACGCATGCATGCATGTATGTGAGCATAGCATGTTCATTATATTTGTGGAAACGGCCTATGTCTGAGTGCTGAACAACCATTATCTATCAACAGAGATTACAATGTCCTGGCTTAGGTGACAGGTACAAGTAGAGTTCCAATCAAGATAAAGAAAGGAACAATTTATATGACTATAGCTAGTTTACTTCTCTCGAAAACATCAGTGTACTTGGTACTAGTTTATGGCATGTGGATGTATGTGTGTGTTCCGTACTTCCCCTTCTAACCTAGCTGGGCTCTCTTTGTGTTCCTTCCGTATGAATGATGAGTGGGAAAGAAATAGACACCTACAAAGTAGGAGCTACAGTTGAGACATGAGCCTTTGTTTTCCGGCCTGCTCCACTGCACCTGTGCAGAGAGTGGAAAGGTTTTATTGGTTGTTTTGCCACCGGTCTAGACCTTGAGCTGAAGAAAATTGACACATTACAAAAACAATTATAGTTGGAATCCTCTTCCCTAGTAAGTGAAGGACATGGGCTTCATAACGAAGAAAAGCACCAGAAAACTGGCCTGTGGGGACCGTGTTCCTTCATCTCTGTGTGAAGAAACGAAGGGGAGCTATCTGGAGATGGGGTGGAAGCCACACCTACATTTCCATCTCCAGTCCTTGTAATTGCTCCCCTCCCATCCTCCCTTCCCTACTTCTCCACCACTGCATACTTACCCCTCTTTTCCTGCCTCAATGAATGTATTTAATAGTGTTTCAGGTTTTTCTAAACTGGTTTATTTGCCTTCCAGCTTCCAGTTGATTTTCCTTTATCTCCTCTGCTCTCACTACGGGAGTCTTAGGAATTTCTGTACTCAGGACGTTGCTGCCAGGATCTTTGCTGACATCTTTTACGATATTTATGTGTATGAAAATATTATGCTATATATACTGAATATATATGTTATTTTTACTTGAATATAAAGTGGTATGTGCTGTGAACAAGGTAGAATCATTGGAGGCTCGATTTAGGCTGGAGTATCTCAGCCATTTGGTTGTGGAGTTGGGTGGGGACCTCTTCCCTCTTCATGTGGTCTCTTCGCTTGCCTCAGTACCCTTAAAATGTGATGGGCTCCTAGCACATGGAGTCAGATTGGGGTCTGGGAGGCAAAGAGTCAGAGGAAGAAGGGGAGTCCCACAGGCTGTCTATGCCTTCAGAGGGGACAGCCCGTCGGCATCACTTCTACTACGTTCTCCCATCAGAAGCAAATCCCTTCCAACAGTAGAGGGAGTTGGCACTTCCTTAGAGGGCGGGTATCAGATGGTTGCTTTGGAGGATTCCAGTGTGAGAGTGACTGCAGTTCAGTGTTACATAATGCGTGTTGTAGAATTACTTCTGTGATGATAGAGAATTGTAAAGGGGTGTGTGTGTGTGTGTGTGTGTGTGTGTGTGTGTGTGTGTGTGTGTGTGTGTGTGTGT
>OU015746.1:99220042-99231675 GCA_907169655.1 Acomys percivali | reverse complement strand
TGTGTGTGTGTGTGTGTGTGTGTGTGTGTGTGTGTGTGTGTGTGTGTTAACCTTGCCAAGGACTCAGGAATGTCCCTGAAGCTGTTGCCATGCTTAGGGCAGACATATCAACTGTTTCTCTCCCTGTATGCACACAACATACTTTGCCCTCCTAGCACCTCCTTGTGTTTCCTTTGCCGAGTCCTGCTCGCCCAACCTCAACACTGGAGCAAGGAGGCACTGGCTCTCCAGGGAGAGGGTTGCTTCTTCCAAGCTTGCCGTACTGTATTTCCTGGAAGGGCCTAATCAGAGACTGAAATGTAAGGATAGGAGTCGGCAGTAGCCTAAAATTCTGTCTTCTGTCCAGCTGTAGTGTTAAGTACTGGAAACAGGATGTCAGTCCTAGACCATGCTGCTGTTAATGTCATCTTAGTGGTGGTAGTGTTGGTGGTGACAATTGTGTACTGTGGATCACTCCATGCTAGACACTGTTTTATGAGTTCCTGTAATCTTTGCAGTCCTGGTTCCTAACCCCATCCACTTTTTATGAATAAGGAAATGGATTATTTGATGGGGAGGAAAGATTAGTGAAAAGAGTTCAGCTGTGTAGCTTTGGGGCACTTTGTTTTAAACTCCCACAACTTCTTTGGCACAGAAGAAAGGATGGGAAGAGCTCTCCCAGAGGGAAGTGTTCTCTTACTGCTTTATAAACATTTCACTTTAACCTGTGGCTGGTGATACGAACTAGCCTGTGACATCGATTAAGCTTTTAACTCCTTAAACCATGCCTTCCATTAGCGAATGCAGATGATACATTTTGTAGTGCAACGGTGTATTAATTGGCTTTCTTACTTACTCACGTGTGTATTTTTAAGTTGAATGGTGCACCTAATTCCTAGAGTACATCCATTTTCATATGGGAAATGACAAGGGACCCAAGCTGATATTAGATTGGCTTGAATTACTCAAGGAGATTTTCTAGAATTGAAAGGAAATGCCCTTTAATAAGCCCCAAGACCATGAAAAGATTTTACATCCTTTTTTTCCATTTTATAACTCTAAAAATAGATCAATATTCTACTTCAGGACAAATAGTGTGCCTCTTGTCACCGTTAACATGTTGGGCTACTGGTGCTTAAGGTCTTGGTAGCAGATTGACATGGAAAATTATTAAGTTATCTTTCACATTCTTTTTCAGGGTCTAGCCTGGGTCTGCCTGACCCTCCCCTCAATACACCCCTCCCCAACCTGCTAGATCTAGTCTGGGTCCCATATCCAGTTCCCTGGCCCAGCCTGACCATCCCTTTCCTGCTCTGCAGTCAACTACTACCATTTTGCCAGAAACCACCATGTCTGCCCTGACTCAGTGGTCCCTCTCGTGCTATATCCAACCGTTCCCCCAACACAGATCTATCCTACAGGCCAGCCTCGGGCCAGAAACACACATTCTGATGCTAGCCCAGTTCCCTTGTCCACCTGACATCATTCCTCCTAAGTCATTTCATACCTCTTGGCCCAGCTTACCCCCATAGCCTTTCTCTTAGGGAGGGGGAGGAAGATAAATGCCCAAGGTGGGGAGAAGAGCAAAATAGCAGTAAGGATGTCTGAATATACTATTTATTATCTACCCAACAATGTTCCCAAGACCGTCTATCAAAACTGAGAACACTAGGCATGAGAAGCCTTGCTTTGCATTGTTGGTCAGCATTGTCCAAGAGACTCTCATAACATTACAGGCTATTGCTATGCTCTTGGCTGTCCCCCAGAGGTGAGAAGGTAAGCCCCTATTGCTGAAGACACTGCACTTCAGACACAGGGCTCAGAGGCCTCTGAGCTGGAACTAGCCTGACTGCCTCTTCGCTGAGGACTAGCTTTCCATTGTACCAGCCGGTGCTTTGCAGGCTTCCAAAGGAGAGAGGCATCCAACAGTCTATGCAGGTATAACAGCAATGACACCCAACAACAACAACGAGCATGGCACGATAGCTCCAAGGGGACAGAAGTGGCACACATACCTTGGCTGTAACCACACTAATTGAATTTCAAACCTGCTCAACAAGAAGAAAATCAGTCCCTGGCACTGCAAACCTAGCCAGGGCTAGTGAAGTCATGAATCTTGGAAGAAAACCTACAACCTAAAACCACTTTACTAAGCCAGCACCATCCTAACTACACCTAAATATTTGTCCTTTTACTCACAGATAAGTATAGTTCTTACTCCTTATCAAGGTAACTTTTCTTTGTAACAGAAACCATTGCAAATAACCACAGTTAGTCAAAATGCATAGTTGTGGAACTGAGTCACAAAGGATACATTTAAAAGCAGTGCCTGCACATAAAGCTCAGGGCTCATTTTGAAAGCTGGGCCAGAGGATCAGGGCGTTTGCAGCTCTGAGATCTTTGTCTCTGTAAAGTCTCACTGACACAGCCACCTAAGCATGAGCTGAGGAAGAACAACATCAGGCTTGCTGACAGGCACAGGAGAAGACCCAGGAGGCCACACCCTGCGCAAAGAGCCACAGGCGACTAGCACTGGGAGTGGGGGAAACAGTCTTCCTCATGGGAGCACACACCAATTGGTTATCCAGTACCAAGTCATCAGCCCTAAAATATACATACAAGTAATATTACACAGACTGACGGGTTGTAATTATGTATTTAGGGATTTATGTGTATATAATCTACGTATGTCAACAATTAATGAAAAAAGAGGCCAAGAATTTGAAAGTGAGCAAGGAAGGAGGAGAGAGGAGGAGTAAGTGGCATAATTATAACCTCAAAAATAATTTTTAAAAATGAGAAAACTTTTTAAAAACTAATATGTAAAATAATAATTTTAAGTTTAAAAGAAGAAAAATATCTTTTCTGCTCTAATTTTTTCCTTGCCTAAATCCTATAAGTTGAAAAGATACATTTTATTTTAGTATATTTAAAGTCTATATTCAATATATCCATTTGTAAATATTACATAACACATTTCTAGACAAACTTTCTACTCATCTTTCTCAGTTATATTTCTACAATATTATATTTAAAATTATATGAACTTAGTACTTATGTGAAACTTCCAATAACAGAAAAAATGGTTACCATTAGTTTTAATTGATTTTATGTTAAAATGTTACATATCAGTGAATATGTAAATAATCCAATTTACATATAAATTATATTTTCTAATTTTAAAAATGTATACTATGCAAAGGTACTGATATTCATGAAACATTTAATGACACAAAAATATATTTATGGCAGCATTAGACTGATAAAAGTGAGATTTGGGACAAGAAGTAGTACATTCTGTGTTTTTGAAGTTTCTAAAGTGAACATGCAACTTACTTTTAAATTTAAATCCGATAAACATACACAAAGTATGCAGTTCCTCCTGAACTGAACACAGCCGTACCTGCTTCTGAATCAAGGTTGATAGGGCCTTCTCGTGCCAGCTTCAGTTCCCACTGGCACGAGCGTGCTCTGCAGCGTGGCTCTGTGCTGTCCCACACTGATGCCTTGTCACTGTTCGGCAGTGATATGTACAGCATGTGCAGTATGTTTAGTTTCTTTTCTCCCATGTCGTTTATGAGATGTGTGTGTGTGTGTGTGTGTGTGTGTGTGTGTGTGTGTGTGTGTGTGCGCGCTTTATGAGGCTGCATGTAGTTCACTTTTTTGGCTGTGTAGTATATTATGAACACAGGGTAACTCACTTATTTGATCGTGTGAACCCTTGAGTAGATTCCAGTTTGGACTAAAAGTTACAACTTCCTTAGTTTTAAATGGATTTTTAAAACCAAAGTCTTGGTGCTGGAGAGATGCCTCAGCAGTTAACAGCACTGGCTGCCCAGGTTCAATTCCCAGCATCCACATGGCAGCTCACAACGGTTCCTAACTCCAAGGACCACCTGATGCCCTCTTCTGCCCTCTGTGTGCATCAGGGACTCATGTGTGCACAGATTTACATGCAGCAACACCCCAACCCCAAGTTCTTTGCAGTAGGTAAGAAACTCTTTGTGTCAGCAGCTGCTTTCCTTGATATCTAAACTTCGCTGCTGATAGTAGCTTCAAGGCTACAAATGGCATCTACAGATGCTGCTGAGTCCTTTCAGTAGGCCCCTCTCCTGACAGCCCACTTACCCCGTCACCAGCACCCTGCCTCCTCACTCAATAAACTTGCTCCATTCACATTCATTCTGAAGGAGCTGCAGCCCTGGATCCTGCTGCACTCACTGGAGGCTCCAGGTGCTTCTTCTCCTTTGTTTTATCATAAAACCTTGAGGGTTACGACTGTCTAGCTGCTGCTGAAGATACTTTTCTTCTGGCAAATCCTTATACCTACCTTGAGGCAGATGTTCCTGCTAAGAACAGATCTTGGTCTGGGAGGTCCCCAGATCTTGAAAAGCTTCCAGGGAGCTTATGCAGAAGGCCACCGTGGGCAACCCCTGCAGACTGTAACAAGCAAACTAAGTTCCTATGAAACAGCGACAGAGCCACACAAGTCCCACCATCAGCCACTAGTGTGATTTTGAGCAGGCTTTATGGACTAAACTAATGTCTCAGAACTTTTAAAATATTCAGACCCACATGAGCATAATTGCTTCCACCCTGACAGCTGTCTTTGCCTCCACTGCCTGTCCATCCATTTGAGTTGTTTCTTAAGGAAAGAAGTGAGTGGATGGTGACAGTAGTGGAAGTGAAGTTTGAGTAGCAGTAGATGGCAGAAGGTACATGATTGAGTCTGTCAGTGGCCCATAGCTCCTGTGCTGAGATGCTAAACAGGTTATCAAAATGTCAGTCAGGTACACTTAAGACTTCATTTCTCAGAGCTATCATGTTTGTATAAAAATTCTGACTGTCTCATGCCTTTGCTCACAGCCTTCCCGACTCACCACCTTTGTTTTCATTTCTCTCCACTTCTAAGCTAACACTGCTTTTCTTCCCCCAACCCGTGAGGCCTCTTCACCCAGGGAGTTTTTATATAACCCTAGGTGTAAAGGCTTATGAACTCCGTATACCAATCAAACCATCCCAATAATAAACCATACAAAATTTCTCTTAAAACAGTTCCTTGGTTTGCATCTAAAATGTGACCATTAAAGAAGGAAGCAAACTTACGTGCTAATACAGAACATATGTCCATTCATTTTCCCATAAAGAATTGAAGCTCAACTGAATGTTTGAAGTGGCGGGACACAGAACATCTTCAGTATTTGTCAGAGTTTGAGTGACATTTTGATTTTATAATCATCAAGGCTGATAATTCTGATTCACATAAATACATTATACAAAATGTCAGAATGTTTTAGGGCCATTTCAGAAATCCTAATGAAATTCTGTCCTCACCCCAGGCAATTTTTAAATTCATTGAGTCTTTTTTAAAAATGACAATCAAGTCAGAAACTTAAACAATAATCCTTAAAAGCAAATATTCTAACAAGTCTAATGCAAAGATATACTAATTTTTCGCTAAGGAATAATGGTAGGAGAATAGTCAAAGTCTTTATTTTTCATAATTACCATTACATTTCTATAAAAGCAAAGAGCTTCTTATGTACGTGACACAGGTGTTTTAGGCAGCATTTGTTGGTGTTGGTGAGCGTGACCATGAGCACAGCGACTCATATGGAAGCCAGGCCATCCAGCCTGGGCCGGGTTGCTCAGGTTCTTGCAGGTTTGACTTTGAGTTTATTATTGTCCATGGCATCTCTGCAATCTTTAGCTGTTGCCACATTCCTTGCAATCCCCATGTTCAGATATACAACCCATATGGGGTTGCTACCCACAGCTTAGGAGCCTGGGCTCAGGCTGGGGTGTTGCTCAGTTGGTAGAGTGCTTGCCTCCCTGGTACAAAGCCTTTACTTTGATCCTGCCTGTTGTGTAAGGTGTGTGTGTGTGTGTGTGTGTGTGTGTGTGTGTGTGTGTGTATGCTGTTGGGTTACATCTCTGTCATCCTAGTACTTAGGAGTTGGAGTCAAGTTTCAGAAGTTTGATTTAAAAACTAGCCTGGGATACATAAGACTAAAAAATCCAAACACACGACAGTAACAGACCCCAAAGTAAAGAATCCAAACACACGACAGTAACAGACCCCAAAGTAAAGAATCAAAATGAGACTCCAGGCACTGAGTTGAGCCCATTCCAAGTGGCCTGTCTGCCACATCAGAAAATGCTGGTTGGATGAAAATGGGTTAATGAGAAAAGGTTTTATTTTATGTTTTGTAATTTTTTTTAAATGTTTCAAGTTAAAGTTTATTTGTATTTTTGTAGGAATATCGATAAAAGACCTCAAACGTATCTATATCTGTACATGTACAAGAACCGTCAAAAATTATTCACAGAACAAAAATAAATCTTTTTTAGAACCCAGATAATGAAATGCAGATATGGATCACATATGGAACAATCTAAGTGCTACAAAGCACAAAAATATGGCTTTAAAAATAAAATAAAATCTTGGGTTTTGTTTTCCTAAGGTGAATTTCTCTTTCTTGAAATAAAAAATAAATTATTTTGAACTATCTGTAAAATAGTCATGTGTATTAACACACTCTTATTAAGGCCCTGGAGATGATATTAAATGTCTTTTGTGTATACATATAGGTGTATGCATGTGCACATGTACCACTGTGTCTGTCTGTCTGTCTGCTTTTGTCTGCCTGTCTCTCAGAGGACCACTTACAGGAGTCTGTTCTCTCCTTCCACCGTGTGGGTTCTGGAGATAGAACTCAGCTCATCAAGCTTGGCAGGGAGTGTCTTCATGTACCGGCCATCTCTCTGGCCTAGGAAAAGTGCTTTGTTTTATATATTGTTGTCTCTTTTAAAGAAAATTTGTTGGAGAAGAACCTGTAAAGCTCTGTTGTGAGAATTTGCTTGTGGACACTTGCAAGCTTGTAATTTTGAGTGGTAGAAACAGCAGAGGCAGGGGATGTTTGGCCCAGATGGTTATCAGCCCAACCATGCTCGTGCACTCTCAGAAGTACACTTAGAGCTGCCCCTGACTTATAGTGAGTATAGCTGGGATTCTAACAGAGAGGGGAATGGAAGCACCCTGCAGTCTTGGAGGCCACGTCATTCCTTCATGCTTTGGGAGTTGATATTAAACTCTAGGAAATACTGCCACTTAGGGCAGATTAATGACAGCGTTTCACCAGGTTCAGGTGCTCTTAGTAATAAACATCTATTAGATCCAGTACATTTTTATGTGTCATTTTGTTACCTATTTTTACTATATGTGACTTAAAAATAACATCCCAAAACATTTTTCAGTTTCAATTGCAGTAATTACCACAAAATCATGTTTTAGATAGCATGTACCTAAAAATGAATGTGAATGCCACGCATAATTACAGATTTAATAGTCCTGGAAGAAGCTGGGTGTAGGAAGACTGTTGCTGAAGCTTAAGATTACACACATCAAAAATTAGAAAGCCCCACATGATGAATTGCGCTAAACATTTAAATTGCCTTTGAAAATATCCTTCACAGTCCGCCTTGAGCAGCTGCTGCACTGTATTTGATTCCTTTCAGTTCTGTACTTAAGGCTGGCAGAGCCTCAAGGCACGCAGGCCAGTGACAGCTGACACTAGGCTTGAGAAAGGGAGGGCTCCCAGCAGCTGCACTGGAGGTGTTGTCTCCCTGGAGTGCGTTCTGCTCCCAGGTTCTGTTTAGGCCCCACTAATGCTGGGTTTCCCTCTCCTTAAAAGGCACTTTCTAACACCATGCCTCTTTTAAAACTAATAATTAATAGGGAAAGAAAAGCTGGCATTGTGTTCAGTTTCAACAATAGTTAATCTTTTATGGGACATGGACAAATAGTGTTCTTTATTTGATTACTATAAAACCCTCATCAGTGTTGAAATGTGCCCTGTGTTTTTTGACTGTCTGTATTGCATCACTATATCCCAGCTCCATATCTGCGATGGAGCGCCTCTCATCTGCTCTGTTAGGTCCAGGTCTCGCTGTCAGTCACTACTGTCAGCCACCATCTGCAGCCTGCAACAGTGGCACTCGCTTCCTCCACATTGAGACATAGCTTTAGAAAAGTGTGTGGCACTGACTAGGACAGTGGGCAATGCACAAGTTTAAAGTACCTCTGTGACTGAGTCTTTATGTCTTAGCTGTCGAGTTCCTGTTTGTTAAGACATTCTGTGTTTCACTGAAGACTGTGCCATGCTGTGCATATAATAATAATGTGTTCATGTTTAAATGCTCCAAACTAGACAGTGTTTTCTCTAAAATTATTGAGCTTTAAAAGTATACTGATAACACTAGAAACATATGGAACTTTATGTTTTCAGAATTTTTTAAGTTATTATAAACAACCATTGGAAGAAATGCTTTGTTAATTCCTATTTTAAAAAGTGTGTGTGTGTGTGTGTGTGTGTGTGTGTCCGTCCCCAGAGCCAAGTTTTTATATGACAGGGAACATCTTTAGAGAAATGACTCTATCATAATCATACCTATAATGAGAAGCACAGCTTTAGGTACCAGGGGAAAGGCTCTGCCCTTCAAACATGGAGGAGGGTTAAAGTATATAGGAAGAGTGTGTGAGGCGATGTACGGATGCCTGAGTGCTAAGAGGGAGCTGAGCTCGTATAGCCGCCTTGCCCTTTGTGCCAGGTAGAGAGCTAAGGCAATCCCTGAAGCTTCAGCCTGGTGCTTAGTTCCTTAGCATGGACTGTAGAAGCCAGCGGCCTCCCTCCACAAGTCCTGTTGGACTGCATGTAAGGATGAATCTTGTGGGTGATCAGGTTCTGGCAGCGTAATTAGATGCTTTGATTTTGTGCATCGTGATTTGTGCAATCATGATGAAGAGGGTAGAGGGTCTCACATTAAATGTCACTGAACAGAAATAGTTGCTGGGTCTCACTTAGCTGCAAGTAGTGAGGAAGTGTAGTTCATGCGCACAGCAGGCAGAATAGGGAACCAGCATGAGGAGTCACTGGGAGCAGTGGCAGATTACCCCTGATAAGCAAGAAGTTGCTTGCTGCCCTTGGTGTTTCCTTGCCATCTGTCTATTCTGTTCATTTTCCTAATCCTATAAAGAACCAGTTGCCACTGAAAGAGTTGTCAGGGTGTCAGGACCTGCAGTTACATATTTATGAATGTGTAATAAGGTGTGTAAGTGTACATGTAAATGAGATGATAAGAACACCCGTATGAAATGTTTAAGTCAGTGGTTCTCAGCTATGTCATGACTCTTTTGGGGGGGTCAAACAACCCTTTCCAGTGGTTGCATAAGGCCATCAGAAAACACAGATATTTACATTCTGATTCATAAGAGTAGCAAAATTACAGTTATGAAATAGCAACAAAAATAATTATATGGTGAGGGTCACCAAAACATGGGGAACTATATTAACAGGTCTATCTAGTATGTATTAGGCAGATTAAGGATTTTAAAGGTATTCTGTTGCCTTGGTTATATATGTGGAGTTACATTTTAGAGGATTCAAGGTATTTGGGGGTCCATTCAAGCCTTTGGTTCTCGGCAGATCTCTCAGTCAGCAGCTACTATTTCATAAAATAAACATCAAATAGTGAGATCATCAAAAGAGTAGAAAAAGTAACTATTGGAGGGGTGTGACCTGCCCTTCCTGGCTCTGTGATCTGTGAGCACACAGAGGTCTAACATGTGACCCTGCTTACTCCAGCATCTGGGAACACACAGGGGTCAGACCTGAGGCCCCTCCTGCCTCTATGGTCTATCAACGTGCAAGAGTATGACCTACAGCCCCCCCGGCTCCATGATCTCTGAACACACAGGGATCTAACCTGTGACCCTGCTGACTACCTGTGAACACACAATTGACACAGTTGCAAAGTCTTCCTTTAAAACAAACCTTCAAAGATGGTGGAATCCATGTTGAAGGGAAGAAGAAAATTCATGCCAAAACCACTTGAAAAGAGTGATTGTTTTCCAGGTAGCCTTTGTGGCTCTGTCAGAGTTCGTAATTAGCTACTGATTTTTTGTTTAATGCCAGAAAGTCATGTTTAAGTGTCCTTATAAAGTATGAAATTCCTCAGTGCCAAAGTAAAACAAATATAGTGAATTAATTTTTCAAAAGGCTTTTGCTTGTGATATTTCCAAAGCCAGTGTTATTTGAGGATGCACGAAGCCCTGCTAATCAAATACTCTAAAACATTGAATACATTGTCAGAGTGTCATGTCTATGTGGCAGACCTCTTTTTTAAAAAACCAGGAAAGCTTTTAATAATGCCATCAAAAAATACTTCTCTGGGGAAACACAGAAAAAAACTTTGGGATTTTAAACCTGTCAAATGAAATTATATAGCTAAAGACAATTGCAGTTTCTGTTTTGTTTATATCTTTTATGTTTAATATAAGAAAATGCTAAGAAGCTATAATAAGCAGCAGATGTTCTTAGATATTTATTTAATATTTATTGGATATTTGTGAGTCTCAATTATCACAAGGTTATAGGCAGCAGATATATTATATTATATTATATTATATTTATTAAATGAACATGGGAGAGAAGAAAGGGGAAAGGGTACCCCAGAGAGAGAAGGGGATAGAGACAGAGACAGAAGAAGAGAGAAAGGGGCATAAGGGGGTAAGAAAAAGAAGAGTAAGAGGGAGGGGTGAGGTAGGGCTGTCCTTTTACATAGCCCTTGGCAGAGCCACGCCCCCATGGCAGGTTGGCAATGACAGCACAGGTTGGCAGACTGAAGCAGAATCCTAACAATATCCATCTCTTCTTTTGTAAAGCAGCTGTCAGAACACAGGGGAGCTGAAAACAAGACCCAAGTACTGAATTTTTTGTTGTTGTTACTTAGCAAAGGCAGTAAGGCACCTCTTATGCCTTATACAACTGACCACACTGGCTGGACATGGCCTTCATCAGAACTCATTTACTATGCATGCTGGTAGCTTTTAATCTTATAACCCTGTGATAATTGAGACTCATAAATATCCAATAAATATTAAATAAATATCTAAGAACATTTTCAAGGCTGCATAGCAAATGGTGGAGGCAAAGCCAGGGGGCCCCTCTGTGTTCCTTTTATATGCTGTATTCTGGCGTCCTGAGATTTAGAGTTGAGATGGGACTGGGAGAGCCAAAAACATCCGATGATAGAAAACGGGTCACTGTGTGGTTCCAGCCTCTTGACTGCTGTTCTCCCGTTGTCTGGACAGATTGATGACTTTGGGGTTGTTACTTTGTCTCTCATACTCCTTGAGGACCATGCTGCAGGACTGGTGGTGTTGCCAAGGGTGGGCAGGCAGGCACTGATCCTGTCATCCCTTAGTGCTGTCATCTGCTTTTAGGAACCTGTTTCTAGCAGGTTTGGGGAAGATGGAGTGATGAGATAGATGAGGCCTATGTCAGTGTGCCCTGAGCCTGAGTCTGGAGAAACCATCTTGGGTCCTCAGATAGTAATCAGTCAGGAGGGACTGGGGTCAGCTAACAGCACAAACGTCTCTTCCAAACCAAGCACTGTCTCCTGGTTTTTCTTGTTCGTATGAAATGAAGAGTGACATCAGAACAACCTCTCACAGCCACTCTCGCTGGAATCTTCAGACTGGAAGCTGCTCTGCGGCTGCCGTACTTAGAGTAGACTACTTCGATCCACAACATAAACCTGTCTAGTGAAGTCAGTGTTAATATGCAGGGGTGTGTGTGTGTGTGTGTGTGTGT
>OU015746.1:99197550-99213170 GCA_907169655.1 Acomys percivali | reverse complement strand
CTTTCTTCTTCCTCCCTCCCTTCCTTTCTTCTTCCTCCCTCCCTTCCCTTCCTCTTCCTCCCTCCCTTTCTTTTAAACCAGCAAGCCCAATTTCTGCTGCCCACATTCATAAACTTTTTGACATACAGCCTTTCCCTGACACATGGTCTACCTACTGGAGTCCTCATATACCAGTTGCCTAGTATTTCCTGACACTGCCAAGTGCTGGCCATTAGTGTGAAGACAACAAGCACCTGCAGTGGAGGTGGAGCCGCCCCAGATCCCACGGTGCAGCTGGAACATACACGCTCAAGCTATTCCAAGCAGTTATTCTGGAAGCAACTTCAAGCTTCTTTGCATGGGAGACTAATATTCCAGCTTTTGTGCTGTTATTATAATAGTCCAATATGGTGCTGGACACTTGTCACATGTCGCCTGGCCTAGGCTGTTGTCCTGTCATAATTACTACTTTTTCCTTTTTTTTTTTTTTTTTTTTTTTGGTTTTTTTGTTTATTTGTTTGTTTGTTTGTTTGCTTGTTTAAACATAGGATCTCATTATGTGGCATTGGCTGGCCAGGAACACAGAGTGTCGCTCATACAGCTACTGTGAACTAACTTTGTGTTTAAAAACATTAAATCATGAATGATGCTATATGACAGAATGCTCAAACATTTTGATTAGAAATTTCTATTTTAAATTATAAAATTAAATGCTTAAATTATTCCTACTTATACTTCTTTATACTCAATGGGAACTAGTCACTAGTCTTTATTTTGTGTATTTAAAAAATCATATTAAACACAGGAAAAAAAACGAATTTAAAACAGATAATGAGGGCTGGAGAGATGGCTTGATGGTGAAGAGCACTTGCTACTCTTGAAGAGGACCTGAGTTCAGTTCTGAGCACCTGCTGGTTGATTCTGATCATCAGTGACTCCAGTTCCAGGGCATCTGACATCTTCTGAGCTCTGCAGGCACCAGGCATACATACCTACAGGCAGACAAAATACCCACATGCTTAAAATAAAAGATAAAAATTTTAAAAATAGACATTGACTTTAAGAAATAAAGATTTTATATTTTTTCTTTTAAAAAGACAGATAACTTCATGTAAACTAGCCTGTATGTTTGAGTGTGTAGGGGTGAGGATAAGTAAAGCATGTTTACTTGGAGTGTGTACTTAGTGTTTACTTAGATTACTTTTTGACAGTACTAATCAGTCACTGATGATAAAATCCTATGTAAGAGGTACACATTGCAATTATTAAAGTTCACGGTTCTCTAATATTCTTAATGTCCTCAGTATAGGACATTAAACATGCAGAACCATTTGTTATCACCTCTTAATATTGACTCTAAGTTAATTTTTCTTCATCCAGGTTGAAACTTCAGTGATGAGCCAATTAAAAATCATTACCTTCCTACTCAAAATGTCAGTTTGTTAGCACACCCACAGTAGACAGATGTGCTTGGACCTTCAAAATGGAATTGCCTGTGGGGAATGCCAAGTGAAGTTATTAGTTTTGTTCATTTATCATACTAATTTTTATTATCTAGATTATATAAAAATTATATTTTAATTAACATGCGGTGTGTCTTTAACTATTAAATTGGTGGAGAGTTGTGTTACTCTACAATAATAAAGCACAAAAAACAAGAACCTTGCATTCACTTTTGTCTGAACATTATAAGATAAAAGTCGGCATGGGAGCTTGTGGTACAGTTAGAAGATTAGCTATGGCAGAGCTCTGTTGATGTGCACTGGGGAAATGTGTGGTTGATTTATAGGAATGTATGAGAGACACTGACCCTTCCTGTCCTGTACCATTCTCCTGAAATCTAATTTTATCAGATTGCCCAGGGGAATCAAACTCTGAAAAATTAATTTGTGCTAACCAAACTCACAAGGGATTAGTTTATAAACCAGTAAATCACTTTTTAATTTACTGTGGGAATGCCCAAAAACGAGAAAAATTTTCTGATGTTTTAAAGTTCCCACCACTTTAGGAGAGGCTCCTCAGTCACACAAAGATGGGAGACACTAAGCCTCCCCACTCCCTGACTTTAATAAACAGGTGGGTGCTATGTCCTGATTAAATGTAGAGTGGAATCCCTTCCTCTCTGTTGGGGGGACTTATAGTTAAAGCCAGATTACACTTGAGTCAATGTGTTATTTTAAAGGTAGTTTTCCTGAGCCATTCTTGAATAAATTATCTTATCTTTTTTATGCAAATTTCTCTGTTGAGTATGGAGAGCTATCTTTGATTAGAACACCTCTGCTCAGGGATCTACTTCTCTGCAGAGTTTGAAAGACAGCATTTCTATGTCTCTGACAAGTCCACTCTCGTTCGCATTGCTATGACAGATTGCCCATGCTGCAGAGAATCACCTGAGAGTCTCAGTGAGAGATTGCTTACATTGGGTTAGCCTATATATCTGTAGAGGATTGTCTTCATTTAGGCTGATCTATGTGGGAAGACCTAGGTCATTTCCTAAGCAGAGGGTTGCCCACTGCGGGAGAGTGGACAGATAGGACGAGCACCTGTGCTTCCCTCTCTTATGACTGTAGCAGTGATATAACCAGCTGCTTGACGCTCCTGTATTGACCTCCCTACAGTGATGGGCTGTAACCTGGGATTGTCAGCTAAAATCGCCCCTCATCTCCCTTAAGTTGCTTTTTGTCAGGATTTTTATCACAGCAACAGAAATGAAGCTAGACTAGTATATAAGATAAAAACTGAACTATTGTATATTCCCACTGTGTTTAAGTTCCCCTAATTGCCACGTGTGCTGACACATACCTATGGGACCATGAGTTCAAGGGTCAGCCTGGGCAGTATTTGTGAGCCCCTCTGTCAAAACCACAACAGTGAAGTAAGAGGCACGTATCCATACATAGTTTATAAAAAATGGTGCATTGGGATTTATAAAATCGTATTTAATCATAAATAAGTATAATTGTGTAATCTTTGCAATAAGGAGTTTGTATCAATGTATATGTCGTGTGTATGTGTCCTCTGTCATAATGTCCAAGTTTGTGGTTTTCTTTCACTGGTGAGATCTTAGGTGAACCTCTACACAGCAGTATTTACTGGGAACTTGTCTCAAAATCATACAATGGAGCTTGCTGCTTTCCCACACCCAATTCACGGTAGACATTTCATGTAGCTTTACCAGTGTGATCTCACAAGTCACCCACTCAACCCCCTTAGAGCCACAGTCCTTACAGAGAGAGAGAGAGAGAGAGAGAGAGAGAGAGAGAGAGAGAGAGAGAGAGAGAGAAAAAGAAGAGGAAGAAGAAGAAGAAGAAGAAGAAGAAGAAGAAGAAGAAGAAGAAGAAGAAGAAGAAGAAGAAGAAGAAGAGGAAGAAGAAATAAACACATGTGGCAGGGGAAGTGCACTATCAGAATTATTGACATCTAGTTCTTTAGTGAGGCTGGAAGCGAGGCCTCTGTGGAGAGTAATTCAAAGTTGAGTGCCCCTGGTTTTGAGCAATTTCTGGGAGAAGAACATGGTGGAGATCCATAATGACATAAGCTACATGCAGGCTGGAAATGGCCAGAAATGTTGTGGGCAGGCTTCTAGAGCTACACCTGAAGGCTGACTGGACGTTGGTTCTTGTTTTACTGTCACAACATAGGCTCCATCTTTGGCCTAAATTCTCAGTGTCTGTCAGATTCTTAGGTTTCTCTGTCCAGTTCTTATTATATCATCTAAATAGCAAATCTTGGTGTCATGAGAATTTTCTCTCTGGGGAGACATAAACACCCACTCCCTCCTCATAAGGGCCTAGTGACAAACTGAAGCATGATTCCACCAGAATTCACCCTGGTAACCAGGAGTTTCTGGGGCTCACTTACAGAACACAGGTGTAGGGTCATGGGCAGCCTCACTAGAAGGCTTATACCCAGGATGGACGCTGGCTCCCCGTGGCTACGTAAACAGAGCCCCTGCTCAGTTAACCACTCTCAGCCCATGGTACTAGTGCTTCCTGACACCTAAGGCCCCACTTCATTAGGGCAGATACTACATGAAATGTCTGGGAACTCAAGTGAGGATCCACTGGTCCACACCACCCGCCTTCCATGTCCTCAGTATACAAGTCCAATGGTCATGGACTCTGGCAAGAAGGCACATCTCATCTGCGGCTGTTTCGCTCAGAAGATAACACTTTATGACACGTGAGTGTGGAATAGTTTCGCAGCTGAATAACAGGATTCCTACCAACATCTGCCTTGGCATCCCTTCTGGATTCAGATGTTAGGCGTGCTACTCTCTGGCTATTGAATGTTCCACACAGGTGACCAACACTGTGCTCCACAATCTGTCCCCAGGGACTTTTCAAGGAAGCAGATCTTTCACCCCCTGCTCTGCTACACCACATGCTAAGCCAAGCCTCCGAGGCTTGTTTTACCCAGGGAAGGACAGAACAATCTCCCTTATTGAGCGGTTGTAGCTAATCTACTCTAACATCTGGGTGTGCTGCTGTGTGGCTTTCCTCGCTGTAGCAGCCATTTAGAGTGGTTAGTAGTGGTACTAGTGACACTAACTTTAAGACACTGGAACTCTATATGAAAGGATTGCAGAATCCTTGATTTAATTCCGTTTCAGATGAGGGTAGCCACTCCTTGACGTTACGCAGGACACTTAAAGGCTTGCTAAAGAGTGGTTTTGGCCTGGTGTGGTGGTGCACACCTTTAATCCCACCACTTGGGAGGCGGAGGCAGGTGGATCTCTGCGTTTGAGGCCAGCCTAGTCTACAAAGCGAGTTCAGGACAGCCAAAGCAACACAGAAAAACCCTGCCTCGGAAAAAAAAAAAAAAAAGGAATGGTTTTGTAGTCTGGTGTTAGAGGTGTGTAGACCTGAGGCGCCAGGACCCAGCAGTGTTTAAGGGTTCTACTTGCTTAACTTGCTAGTTGAGTGAACTTCAACAAGTTCCCTCAGGCCTCCCTTAGGTTGGGGACAGCAGGGTAAATATAAAGTACTTAGCAGAGTGTGTGGTGTAGCGTGAGCACTTAATGAATGTCACTCAATATCTAGGATTTCAGTTTTCCAGCGTGTAAATGCACATAGCCATGTGCCTACCGTTGAGAGGAAGCAAAACAGAACAGGACACCACACAGTTTCCCTAAGGAAGGAACGTGAAGTGAGTTGAGCTATCCAATATTTTATATTTCTATGAAAAGGAAATATAATTAGTGAACTAAATATTCTCAGAGTAAGGAATGAATGAAAACCCACAGTTTACTTTAAACTTGTGCATACCCTGCTTTTGTTAGAATACATGGACATTTTGATTGTGCATGCCTCGTGATTTTCAGGGTTATGTGTACATGGCCTGAATAACCTTCTCAGTGTGGGTTGTCCTCTAAAACGTCTCCTATTGTTAAGCTAAAGCTACTTTGTGCTTCCCAACTGTAGGAGCACACAGGGAATGTTTTTAAACACGAGTAGTGGTGTGTGTGTGTGGGAGGGGGGGAACCAAATATCTGAAGTTCTCAACAGCCTTTTTATAATGTGCGGAGAATGTGGTGACTGCACTGTTGCTTGTGCATCAGCTAACTCCTGTCACTTGATATTTACCCCTGCCCCATTTATTCTTTTGCAGTGCTGGGGTGTCTGTTATAGCACACATGCTAAGCAAATTTTCTGTGAGTAGTTACATCCCCTGACCTATTGTATGTAGATGTATCTTGTCTATAAATGAATAGCTTAGCTAAAAATGCAATATTTTTTCTGGATCCTTTTTTCACCCCATCTTCTATCATTTCCTAAAGTTTGGTGATACATACTTATATTGATGATATATATTTACATTGATATTAAATACTTATATTGATGCACATATTTATATTTATGGTAAATACTTATACTAATATTATACAATTATATTGTAAGATTTATTCCTTATAGTACTAGAAAGTGAAGCTACCATTATAGGCCTCTTTCTCCCTAAACTTTCTGTACTGCTGTGTCAGTGGGAACATTCATATGTGAATGCAAGGAGAATTTTATGTGGCCATTGACCAAGTGCATTCTTTCCCATGAAAACCTAACCAGTTTCATTTAATAGAAAGCCAATAATAAGTTAATGCCACAATTTGTCTAAGATGTCTTTGTCTAGAGTAAATGAAAATTAGCCCTGTGGACATTGGATATATTGTTAAAAATCAAGCCAATGTAATTTTAAGTTCTGCCTTAAAATGACTGGGACACTGAGCCTCACTAGGGATATACTCCCAGACAGTGTTTGAACTGCTTTAAAGGAGAGGTCTAGTTAGTCCTGTTGATGATGATTAATTCATCCTTTGATCTGAACAGCAGCTATCATTACACACCCACTTTCTATTTGAAAGCAGTTGTTTCGAAACGTGCCTTTCTTGTGACTTTGCTGTAAAGGGATCTCTTCAGTTCCAGTTGCTGTGTGCACAGAAAGGACTGTTTCCTGGCAGCCGTGAGCTTCATCCTGTGATTTTACACTGTGACTTGGCATGCCCTTGTTCTCTGCCTGGCTTACGGTCTCCTGTTTCATACCACCATGTGGCAGCTGCCTCGGTAGCCTTGTGCCATCCCGTGCAGAAGTGATGCACAGTATTCCAGAAGGCTGCAAGTTTGACCAGTTGACTGCATTCCTGGGCTTGCACCATGATCCTGCTTTTCATTCAGTGGGAAGGTATCTCACAGATGACACCAAGGGAAGTGCTTAAGAAAGCAGAGAGAATCCTCAGCGAGCCAGGTCCGACTTTGACCTGCAGGCTTAGTTCTGTGTATCTCAATCCAGTCAGGGCAATGAGCTTAACCATCACAGAGGAGACACAGATCTGTAGACTATAACATAGAGTGGCTCTGTCCTGAGATGACTTGTAGGGAAGTGTAAGACACTTGTGTAGTTGATATTAGTAATTTAGAACTGCTGCACTGCTACATTAATTTTAGTGGACCTGTTTAAATTTGTACAGTTTTAAAATATAAGGCAGGCATATTTAAGTGTGTTTTCACATGTCAACAGCTATTGTCAAATGGGAGTTTTTGACATAGATACTTTGGGAAGTTGCTGATCAGTACATTTTAGAAAAATATTTCACACATTCAGATTAGAAAGTAGGATTTAGAATTTGAGATAAAAATAAGCGTTATCCTTCTTAGATACAGATGGCTAAATCTTACATTTTTCTGGGTATTTATTTTTAAAAATAAATAAATTATGACCTGTTGTCAAACCCCATCTTGGTAGTTGAGTCAGGAGACACCCCCATTGCTGACAGTCCTGCCCCCAACCTTTCAGCTGCTGTTTACTGAGATGCACTAGGAAGTGTTTTTAGAGCACTTTTTGGGAAAGTGCTTTAGGGAAAGAATCCATAAAGACATGTGAACAATATCTGGGCTGATACCTTTAAGTCTTCCTGGTTTCAGAGTGGAATGGAGTGTGCTGGGACCACTCGGTTGTGGGGAGAGTTAATATGGTGTCTTGGCTTTAAGTACACCTACTGCATGTGTTTCTGGTGCAGGTCAGGTTAACAAAGGCTTCAGGATCCTCTGCATATAACATGTAAAATTATGTCTTTTGTGTTTATGTTTAGTACATTGCAAAAGGTGACTTTGGTTGAATATTGCTTGTATGTCTCAGACAAAGTCTATGCTGCTAACCTCTGTAAAATCTACTCTAGTAAAACATCTGTTTAAAAAAAAAAAAAAAGACAGCCTTCGTGGTGGTTATAGGTCAGTTATAGCAGTTTCTAGCATTTGTGAAACTCAAGGCTCAGTCCTGAGTGGATGGACTGGGGAGGGCTGGGGTAGGGGTGGGGTGGTAGACAACAACAGTCTTCTGTATTCAGTACTCCCTGTAACTGTCAGGAGTGTGGCTCTCTTTTTTTAATCTGTGTAATGTACAGCCTTCTCAGGTTTGTTTTTTCGTACCATGATCTCTGCTGATATTCTGCCAAATCTTGTGGAAATCCCCCACACTCAATACCCTGGCGTGTCTGTGTGGCCAGGAGCTGCCGTAGCTCCCTTACTGCAGGACTCCTCACTTGTAAGCACTTCTTCTGCCCAGTGCTCAACTGCAGTTGGGCAAAGGCTCCAGTTTCTGCTTTTGATTTGGTACCTCTGTGCTGGCAAACTTTGTCAAACCATTGAAGAACAAGGTCCCTCCTCAGTGCTGTCACTGGAGGACATCTAAAAGTCGCAACAAACTCCCTGTGGCAGACAGATGGACACGGCAGCCACACACTTCCCTTAGAATGACTGTCCGTAGGAGAGGCCAGCAAGGACAGACTAGTTACAGCCTTGGAAAACAGAATCTGAGCTTTAAGAGAATGAAACATGACCCCATGCCTACTTTCACCCACACTGCCCAGCAAAGTATCTCAGACCTTTACCAGTTCTCAGGGGCATGCAGGCTGGGCAGAGCTAGGCTCATTCCCAGAGCGTTACCATTTACAGTCTGATGACTCTAGGAAATCATGGAGTGGGATTGTTGGTGGAGATGTTCTCAGAACCGTCATAATTACATTGTAGTTATTCTTTGACCCCCCCTGGATGTGTGTAGATATTTTGTGTGTGGATTCTCACTGTTTGTCTCTTTTAAAATATTGGTGTTTGGGGATATGCTAATTAGCCGTTTGTTCTCCTATACCACCACACTGCGAGAGCCTTGTTAATTACAGGACATTTAAGGGGACAAGCTGTCTCACCCCCAAAGATCTCATAACTATGCGCTCTAGTTATAAATGTGCTTTTTATTGAAGTCTAAGCTAATGGCAAAGAAAATTTGAGAAAATTAACATTTTATTGATACCTTATAAAGGTATAGTACCACAAAGCTTGTGTTGCTACTCTAATACTGATGGAGTGGTGCCGATCACTCTGTGAGTTAGAAAGCACTGCGTTGTCAATCTCCATTCTGCTTATTTTAAACACTCAGCTCATGGTCGTTAGAGAGAGTGGAAGTACACCACACAGAAATCAGCGCGGCCCTTCTTCCTCCTCCTTGTGCTCATAGTTAGATGAACCTCTGGATGGCCCACAAGTTAACTCATCATGAAACTTAAAACTCTTTTGAAAGATTTGTTGTGTGCTATTGAGAGTAAATGTATGAGTTTCTTCGAGGCATTTCACGAACCCTAACTGGAGCTTGTTGGCCATTCCTTTCACTAGGAGCTATTCTTCTGGAACTCAGAGTACACATCACTTCCACCTGGAAGTTATTCCAGAAGCCTGTGCAGCACCACCCAGACACACGTGTGTGCTTGTCCTCAGCTCACGCGGAAAGCTCTGGAGGTGGAGAGTGTGTTCTTCCAGAAGGAAGCAGTTCCCTCCTGTGAGACGCTTGGATAATTCTTAGCTTTGCTTTTTAAATTGAAAACACTGCACACATTTTTAGTATCGCAGAAGTGAGATTTTAACATAAAATCCCTAAAAGTACAATGTAGAATTGAATTGCTATCTAATTCATGTGTTTAGTTTCAAGCATTTTAAAGACATTAGAATTTCATTTCCTTTGTAACATCTAAACCCAGATTCCGCATTCTAAACATGTTCCTTTGCCAGGGTGAACGGCAGAGATGATCGATTGAACAGTCGAAAGAATAAACCCTTAGAGGCTTCTCTATCCAAACAGATATCTCCTGTTGCCAACACTGAGCTAATTAGAGGGTTATTCAGCTGATCACGTATCCCTTGAAATTCAGTGGTGCTCAGGCATTCAGACGTATGAGCAAGAATGGAATAAAATGTAGAAGTTTGAGAATAGAGTCAAGAGCAAACTGAATCCCAACCACAGGAAAGACACCAGAAACCAGAGACAGCTGTTGCTTTTTACCACAAACCCTTTTGAATTTTCATCGTATCGTATACAAGCATTTTGATTTTTCACCTTTCCATTTAAAATATGAGAGGGTGTTTTCTATAGGTAGAGCAATTAGAAACTCTCAATAGTTAAATAAAAATAACAGAAAAAGGTGGCTGCTTGATAGAGTTAGCTTCTGTGAGTGTTAATAGACTTAGGTGCTTCCATGTCAGGAAAGGACATAAAAGAAGAAGGCAGAGGACGCTGCAGCCCTGCATTGCAAAGAGAGCATTAGACATCGTCTGGCTGTTGACTGTCCAGCTCACCCACAGCTCATCTGATCCATGTTTTCATGTTCTAACAGCACTCTAGGAGCTCATCAGCCACTGACCTCCCTGTTCTGTTTGGTGTCTCCAGTAGAGTGAAGGTGTGTAACAACATGCCTCACCCAGCTGGAGACACGGCTATCGTGCTAAATTTACATTGGTATTTCCTGCTCTGTCCATTAAGAGACAGAAGTGGAACCCTCCTCTGGTGACAGTGACCATTCCTGGTGTTAGCACTTGTCCTCTGATCGCCCATGGTTTCTGACTCCATGGTTTCTGCCATGAGGGGGTGATAATGAGATTCCAGGATATTTGAGGCCAAAACATAAGGAAGTCCCCAGATAGCACTGACACTGTCCAAATGAGACATCTTGGAATGAAAAGGACAACATGGAGCAAACAACAAACAAATATTATTTTGTATTTGATGGCCCTAGATTTTTGTTAACTTGTCACTGTGATAACTCTATTAAAAACATAAAATTAGGATATTTAATGTGGCTTCTTTGAAAATACACATATATCCTAAGTAACCATTGCTTCTCTTTCCAGACAAAATCCATCCTTTTAAAGCTGAAGTGTTCGCTTACTTGCTGCGTGTTGATTCCCTGCTTTCTTCACTGTTATTTAAATAATATTCTGGCCCTGTGAAAATTCTTTTAGTTCTTTGTGCCTGATTTTAATTGGAATGTTTCTGATCTACTATGCCAAAATCAGCCCTCTGAACACAAATACATTTTTTTACAAGATTCTTTAAAATTGTGTGTGTGTGTGTGTGTGTGTATGTGTGTGTATGCGCGTGTGCATGTACAAGGAGGCCAGAAACGGGTGTCAGAACCCCTAAAGCTGGAATTACAGGTGGTCATGGGCTGTCTGACAAGTGCAGGGAGCCAGACTATGGCCACCTCTCCAGCCCTACAGATAACTTCCTACTTTAATGACTGACCTTCATTGTCAATGTGACTTTGAAGGTTGCTGAGGTGCAGCTCTTTGTGTGGCTGTGACTGAGGAAGGAGAGCCATCCTGAATATGAACAGCTCCTTCACGTGAACAGGAGAGTAAAGAGGACACAAACAGCTCAGCAGCTGTTCTTTCTTAGCTTCAGGCTGCCGTGACACAGACAGCCTTGCTTTGCCAGGCCTCCCTACAGCAATGAACTGGATTGTTTGATTATGTGAGCCCAGATAAAGTCTTCCTCCTTTGTGTCAGGGAGTTGGTTACAGTGGTGCGGAAGCAACTCCTGCCATGAGCATAAAATAACCTCAGTCCAGGGGTAGCTGTGCAGAGTACAACCTCTCAAGGTTGGTCCTTGAGAGGGTTGAGGACTCCATGGGCTTCATAGGTAGCATGGCACCACCATGATATGAGAGCCTGTTGAATAACGAGAAGCCTTTGAGAAGCTGGTATTTACTAGGTACACAGATTCCATTTGCAGTGATGAAACGACTTTTGTAAATACATAATTGTGTTGTTTGTACAAATTTGAGAATGTATTTTGTGCTGGCTAGTTTTATGTCAACTTACCACAGGTTATAATCATTTGAGAAGAGAACATCAAATGGCGAAATACTCCCACTAGACTGCCCTGTGGGCAAGCCTGTGGCATTTTCTTTAGTGATTGATGAGGGAAGGCTGAGCAAGCCATGATGACCCTGCCTGCAAGCAGCATGCCTCCGTGGCTTCCGAATCAGCTCTTGCTTCCAGGTTCCTGCCCTGACTTCCTTTGATATGAACTGTGAAGTGCAAGTGTAAGCAAGATGGGGCCCCTCCCCAAGTTACTTTTGTTCATGGTGTTTCATCACGGCAGTATAAAGACTAGGACATATTTTATGAAACAGAACTATACATAAATGACAGGTGTTCAATACTGTTTATAACAACAAAAGGGCAGTCACCCCTGAACTGTCTTTATCTGTGTTGGACAAGTTCTATGATCCCAAGCGTGTGCTTGAAGCTATAAAGTAGTGCCAATTTTATATACACTGTGATTTTTCCTACGGGTGTGTGTGTGTGTGTGTGTGTGTGTGAGAGAGAGAGATATCATATACATGATATAGTTTAAGTTATGAATTAGTCATTAGGCACATGAAGAAATTAATAATAATTAACAATAAAACATGGCAACTAGAACAGTATCCTTCGAGTCCTGTTAGAGTTTCTATCGATGTGATAAAGCACCATGACCAAAAGTAGCTTGGGGAGCAAAGGGTTTACTTGGCTTACACTCCTACATCATAGTCCATCATTGAAGGAAGTCAAGACAGGAAGTCAAACAGGGTGGGAACCAGCCGGCAGGAGCTGATGCAGAGGCCATGGAGGGATCCTATTAACTGCTCTTCGTGGCTTGCGCAGCCTGCTTTCTTATAGAACACAGGACCACCAGCCCAGGGGTGGCACACCCACAATGGACTGGGTTCTTTCCCATCAATCACTAATTAAGAAAAGGCCCCACAGCTAGATCTTAAGGAGGTATTTTCTCAATTGAAGTTCTCTCCTTTCAGATAACTCGTAGCTAATGTCAAATTGACATAAAAGAAACCAGTACTGTTGCAGCTGGGTCTGTGTTGATGTCTGTGGCCTGTGTTTCCCTGAAGGCCATGTGGTCTGTGCCACCATCTGAAGCCATGCTGTTGTCTGTGGACCATGCTGCCCCTGAAGGCCATGCTGATCTGAGTGGTCTGCACTGCATCTGAAGCCCTATTGATGTTCATGGTCTCAGCTGCCTCTGGGGGCCTTGTCTGGGTCTGGGGGCTGTGTCTATGGTCTGTACTGTCACCAGAAACCATTTGGAGACCCATGATCCATGCTCCCACTGACTGTGAAGAGCAAGGAGGCTACTTTTGCTGTGATATTGATGACTACAGACACACAATTGAGAGAGAGGACATGTAGGCAAGAGCAGTATTGCTTCAGAAGATATATGTACTCTATACATTGCATCAGAGAAGTCACAAATTCTGGTATCCCTGGACACCACCTTACAGGTGGCCTCCAATCTTGATGACTAAGAGGGCCCCTTCATTGAAGCTAGATCATGAATTCTGTTTCATCGTTCAGACAAGTTGATGGGTTAAAATAGTTTCCTAAAGCCTTAACATGATCTAGCTCTTGGGTTCTGCTTTTGTATTCCCAGCCGCTGTCCATTCCAAATGCCCACATTCTCAGGGTTCTGCAGAGCAGCCCTGGGAGTCCTCAGTGCTCAAATAATACAGTATGCAAGCAATGCTTCGGGACAAATCTTGTTTTTAAAAAATGATTGAATGTGATTCATTTTGCACAAGAAACATTTTTTAAGGATGGATGTGAAAGTTTCATCCATAAAGTCATACATTTTCTTTAGCTCGCATGATTGTTTTTCCAGAATGTGGGCTAAACAGATGCCAATAGGATTCTTTACTTAAAATCATATCCTTGGAAGACATTTCCTCAGAGGCTAAAGGTATGGCTCAGTGGTTAAGAGCATTCGTTGCTCTTGCAGAAGGCCTAGGTTTATCTCCCATCCAGATGGTGGCTTACAATCTTCTGTAACTCTAGTTTCAGGGAATCTAATGCCCTCTTCTGACATCCATGATCACCATGGTGCACATCATCCATGCAGACAAAATACTTGTAAACATAAAATTAAAGAAATCTTTTGAATTTTTTCTGGTTTATCCTTGTAGACATTCATCTACTTTGGACAGCTACTCATGAAAGGTATGTAAAATTCAGATTGACTGTTGTTATAGTTTTTTATTTATTGTAAACTAACAGAAAACACTATGCTTTGTTTTGAACATTAATCATAACTTATAATCATATAATAGCTATCTCATTTTTAAAAACCAACAACAAATAATGTATATATACAAGAGTGTAACTATATAAGCAATAATTACACAGCAACCAATACTTACGGATATCTATTTACTTTCCATATATTGAAAACATTTAATTATCAATAAGCCTGTGTGATTGGCATATTAGCTTCATACTGTGCATAAGAAATCTAAAGTTTTTGTATAGTGTTTTACTTTTCTAAAATCATTCAACTAGCCAGTGGTGTTGATAATACTTCATAAGCAGAGATTTTTATTTCTTTAATTTTTGCACGTATACATACACACATGCTATGGTGCACATGTGGAGTACAGAGGACAATTTTGTGGAGTCATTTCTTCTACCATTATGTTGGATTCCAGGGACTGAACTCAGATCCTCAGGTGTACAGCAAGCACCTTTATCTGCCAAGCCATCTTGTCAGGCCCACTAGCCGAAGTTCTTATCTCTAACTACAATGAGCAGGTGACACCTAGAAACTAAGCAGCCATCTATATTAACTGCTAGTTCAGCTGTGTACTTAAAATTGCAATAATGGGTTCAAAATAAATTTGCAGTGTGCATGTAGGACTGAGGGTGCTGCCATGTGTGTCCTCACACTTTCATCAGCGTTTCTGTTCGAAATCTGTGTGAGGTAGAAAGATAACACAAAGACTTAGGAATATGGCCATTGTCTCAAGGAATGTAGTTATATTTTCTCAGCATCCTCCCATCATTGAACCCATAACTCTATTGCATAAACAAAATGCCATACTCTTGAAATTCAAAAATAAATTTGGACATTTCTTACCATCTGTTTAGATTCAGGGTTTGTAACGAGGCATACTTTGCTATCTAAATATTTTGTCCAAGGCCTCTGGGCTAGGGAATGCCTCTGAAAGCCTGAACAGCAAGGAATTCAACCCCTGCTCCAAGAATCTCTGTTCACTCCCTGCACTGCATGAGTTCAGTCTGGGAGAGTTTGCATCAGGAGGATTTGCGTATCATAGCTTAAAATGATAGAACAACAGTAAGCAGAATGGAATGTAGATTTAATGACCCAGTTACTTTGGGCTGGGAATCTGGCTTATGGTAGGGCATGCCCTTTCTTACTGACACTACAAGGCTGTCCCACACACATTGTGGCTTATTGATGGTGTTTTGCTGCCTTACATCTTGCCACACAGTTCTGTGCTTCAGATATAAAGTGATTGCTAGGCTGGCTTTGCTGCTCAGTGGCAAAGGCCTTGATTCACATGCGCAAGGCGCTGGGTCCTATCTTCAGTGCCACAGAAAAAGAAAAAGAAATTTGAGACAGGGTTTCTCTGTGTAGCCTTTGCTGTCCTGTACTTGCTTTGTAGACTAGGCTGGCCTCGAACTTACAGAGACCCGCCTGCCTCCGCCTCCACGTGTGCTAGGATTACCAGTCTCTCCATTATTTTCTACAACATACCTTTGAATCTAAAGATACTTCAGGAGAATTCCAATTTCAAAATGATCGGTCACAGATAGCTAGATTATGGCATCCGACCTTAAAACCTTGCTGGCTCACATTTATATATGAGTAGGTGGAATTATTTAGTATCCAGCTATAATGGCTGGGTATGCAAAGAACTAAGACTTGACCTTTGGTGTATGCGATAAGGGGTGTGTGTGTGTGTGTGTGTGTGTGTGTGTGTGTGAGAGAGAGAGAGAGAGAGAGAGAGAGAGAGAGAGAGAGAGAGAGAG
>OU015746.1:99172510-99188004 GCA_907169655.1 Acomys percivali | reverse complement strand
GCCAATCATTGTTGTGGTCCTGAACCTTACAGCTGGGTAGGGCTGCATTGGTACTTGCATGCTCTCAGCACCTTCTAGTACTGAGAGCAGTCCTCAGGGTTGATGCTTCCTGTCACTTCCAGATTTAATTCCTGCAGGTTCTGTGTTCAAATTCTGTCATGTCTTGAACAATATGGTCTTACCTTTGAGCTCTGGAAGGCAACCAAGAGCAATGGCAGCAGCCCATTTGTTTTGGAAGATGGCTATAATGCCCAGCCATCAACTCAGGGTGGGGGGGTGTCCCAAGCCTGGCACTGCATTTTGTGCAAATGTAAAAATGTATCTCCTGAGCTATTACTGCTCTGCTTGCAAATGCCAAAAGAAGTACTGTTTCCAAATACAATTCTAGTATGAATGCTGTGGACAGACGCTGAGGAAATGCTCAGTCTAGTATTGCAGGAATGATAGACTTGCCACACTACCAAGTAGAACAGTCATGCTCCCAGCAGGGAAAAAGACAGGGGTATCCCTACACATTCATTCAAATCCTTGCTCAGTCTCATCTAGCTGAACACATATGTTCAGGCCGTGGGGAAAAGACAAAGGGATGAAATAATTCAATTTACTTAATCTGTAGTTGGGAAATAGTAGTTGGCTTTATGTCTTCTGTGACTTAGAGCAAATGGTTAATAATTGCCTCTCCTGAGATCTGAGTGGATGCGGAGTATATAAGTTCGGTACCATTTAGGCATAGAAACTCATTTGTGGTCCCCCTACACAGAAATCAAACCTTCTGTTAAATCATGGCAGTGTCTAATGCCTCCAAGCCGTCTCCTCACAGGTTCAGGCTTACCACCTTCTCAATCTATGTATCTCCTTGAGGGCTAAGGACGCACCCGTGGCCAAGTTTGTTTGCGACAAGTGTATCCGTTGTGAAACTGTGTTACGTAAGTAATTGGAACAGGATTCTGCCAGAGAGCGACTGAAGTAATTTCTGAGATGATTAGTGTGTTGGGTCTTCTTGTCACCATGACAAGGTATTTAAAAGAATCTACTTAACTGAGAAGGTGTGTTTTGCCTTGTGGTTTGGAAGATCTGGGCCGCAGCACAGCACTTTCCATTGCTTTTGGCCTGAAGCTAGCAGAACTTCCTGGTGAGAGGACATGACCAAGCAGAGCTGTGCACCTAATGGCAGCCAGGGAGCAGAGAGAAGGGCAGGGAGGGGTCAGGATCAACAGGATATCCTTCATAGTCTCTCCCCCGTGTCTTTCTTCACCAGCTGGCCCCACTTACTCACAGGCTATTCAGCATAAAGCCACTGATGACTGCAGCACTCCCATGCTGCCATCAATCAAGTAGCACAACCACGTGTGACCAAGTGTTCAACAGGAGAGCCTTTTGAAATGTCTTGTACAAGCCTCAGCAGTTGGTCATAGAAGACCTCTTTTGGAAGGGGTGATTTTAAGCTACTGACTGAATTTCTAAGGAGAGTCATGTTACTCTCTCTGGGTAGAACATTCCACGCAGAAGAACCAGCTAGAGTGACTGACAGAAACCTGGCTCTTCTCTGTAAGTAACACAGGGAAGCCCGGGCACTTCTTAGGGAAAAATTAGTGCAAGATGAGGCTAGGGGTGTGGGCAGGAAGCAATCACACATCACTTGGTGAGCTAGCCAAGACGCATGGAAGAAGGTGACCAGACCTGGGTAGCAATGGCAGCTACTGGTTCTTGATTCACTGCAGTGTGTGCCAGCTGCCCTGTTAAGCACATTGTCTTAAGTGTTCAAATTTTAAATCTCCAGATTTAATTCTCATGGGTACATATGATCAATTTCATTTTCAGATGTTAAAATTAAGGCTCAGAGAGAACTCACTCAAGGTTAGATTGTACATAACAAGGTGAAATTGTGGAATTTACTTGAGCCCTGGTGCAGTGAGTTCCGAAAGTTGTGCTCTCAATTGTTACACAGTTTAAAGAAGAAAAAAAAAAAAAACTGTTATTTTTCGCCCTCTCTTCTCCTTTCTCTTCCTTTTGTTCTCTAGGCAGTGCTCTCTTCAGCTACACTACTCCTAAGACACAGCGCGAGCCCACTATACTGCTTGGAACTGATTTTCAGTCTCATGTTTTTAAATTTTTCTTCAACTCACCACTCACCTTAATAATGCCATTTTCCTGAACTCTTTGCAAAGAGCCTTAGAGTTAGGCTGAGGCATGGAAGGATAGATTCCTGGGGATGCCAGGAAGAGCTCCTACTTGGTGCTTTCAAGTGCTTCCTGGCAGATTGTCAGAATGCTTTTAAATGTCTGAGTTCTTGCTAGTTAGGACACGCCCCCAAGTGAGAACGAGGTGAACTGTCAGGATTGGTGCATTTTCATTGAGGAGCTCAAATTTAGCAGCTCAGAAAAAGCACCCTGTGCAATGAAGATTTTCAGAAGAAGACTCTTTAGAATCTTTAGAAGAATCTCAGAAGAAGATCTTTAGTTTGCTTTAGTTTGGACATTGTGTATAAACAACATAAACAGATGCTTTCCTGGGATGTTCACAGAGAGGTTCCCATGACATTTTTCTCTGAATATTCAGTACTGCACTTGGGCGGGGTGGGGGATGGGAGTTGAGGGGTCTGTAGTGCACCACCCAGCAGCACCCAGGCTACTTTCAACTCCAGTCATTCTTCAGAGTACCTGCCACCTCTCTCACCACAGAGCACTCACCTGAGGCTCAAGGCTTTTGCCTCACAGCGGGGGGTGGGGGATGCTATGGATGCCCACCTCCCCACCCCTGTGCCTGGGGCTGTGGGCCTCAGGCTGCTGGGGAAGAGAATACAGGAAGCCTGCAGTCTAGGGCAGGTACTACATGTGGAAAGTGAGTAGCAGACTGTTTGCCTGGAAGGTGTTAGAACAGGCTGTGCAGGGGGTTAGAACTTATCAGAATCAAACTGATAGCAAAAATTCATGAAATTAGCCAAAATAAAAAAGCATGACAAAACTAAAGTTAGTTTGGCTTCTAAAACAAATGTAATGGTTTTTGCAGTTTTCACTTAGTGTGTGCTTTGTACTACTTTCTCATGGCTCAGAGAAACACCCATAGACGGGATTCCACTGATGCTACAGTGATAGCAGGTTCAAGCACTCTGTTTTGCTTTTATAGAGTCCAGAAGATAAGTCATCATGCTGTTATACCTTGTGTTTTGTCTGTCTATGAATGATGATGATGTTGTATTGAAGAGTTCTTTGTTGGCCCCCAGAAGACACAGTTGGTTTTGCCTGGCTAGTACTGCAGCCCGTAGCATCGTTGACATCATTGTAATGCTCAAGGAATTCATGTGACTGATAAAGGACAGCAGTGACTTTGAAAACAAACAGTAAACAGTGACTTCTGTTTCCAACCAAGAGAAGAAGCAAAACACATGCGAAACCAGAAAGTGGTCCATACAGTGTCATCAGCATTACTGCCCTGTGTCTTCCGTGTACCACATTCCTCTACCATCTCTTTCCCTACACAGTCAGGGGCAGGCTCTGGGTGAGAACTCTGTGATCCAGACACAGAGCATCCCACCATGCTTCTCCTTGTGCATCACTTTCTAAGAGAACAACATCAGAAACTGCACCCAAACAGAATCATTAGCTATAAACTCAGGAAGAACGAGTCCATGTGCTAGGATACTTCATGAGAATGATTTCTACCAGTGCATGTTGAACACTGGCTTTTTATGTAACTGCAGCTAAATTTGATGACAGCTTTCTTTTTTAAAATTCTCTTCCTATCCCACCATTCTGATTTATTTTTACGGCATAACACTGGTCTATTTATCAAAAATAAACGTCCGTGCCAGGTGCGGTGGTGGGCAGCTTGGATCCCATCACTCAGGAGGTAAAGGAAGGTGATGACTGTGACTCTGAGATCAGCCTGGTCTGCATAACCAGTTCCAAGCCAGCCAGATTTACCTGCTGAGAGCCTGTCTCAAACAAACAAACAAAAACCAAGAAAAATAAAAATAAAAATAAAAACCACCACCACCACAACAAAACTGTTTCCAGCTCCATGGATTAGCTCTGTAATTGAAATGATCCCTGAGCCTCATTATTCAAAGCCTACACTGTTAGCATTATGAAGCTTTGTCAAATAGCCTGATCATTTCTACATTAGTAGAAATTGGGAGCCATGAGTCCATTTGTTGTTATATGCATGAATGTAGCACTTGGTTAACTGTTGGAAACACAGCATTGGAAATTGTGTAAGAAATGAGTTGAGACTTCCTAATGTTTTCTTAAACCTGTTGTTAATGATCTTATTTATAGCCCCAAGTATCTTCTTTGTACAGATTTTTGTTGAAATCAGCATTCTTCACAATTTTAAAAACCTGCTTTTTATGCTTTGTGTTGAAAATAATTGTCAATTCTAGCATCCAAATATTTGCTCAGTTTAATATGTTTATGTTCTGAATTCCTATGGCAACAAGAATAAAGAATTTGCCTATGAATCTCATCACTTTCCAGCACTGTCAGAATATATTATGCCATTGCAGGTTATTGCACAGAAGGTAACTGAACTATAAATAGTTAGCTCAGTTGTTTCTTACAACTGTGCTTAACTGGGCCACTTGGTTATAAAACCTCGCATTTACACTTTGACTCCAGTGTGAAGGTGATTTTCTGGTTGTGAATAGTGTTGAACAAAGGTGGGACTGGGCTGATAGCTGGTGCTGTTATAACCACTATATTTTTGAAAAATGCCTGTCAGCAGTGATTTCTTATATGTGATAGTTTGAATGAGAATGACCCCTATAAGCTCAAATATTTGACTACTTGCTCCCCAGCTGGTAGAACTATTTGGGAAGGGTTAGGAGGTGTGGCCTTGTTGGAAGAGGTGTGCGACTTGAGGCTGGCTGTGATGTTTTAGGAGCCCATGCCATTTCCATTTAGCTCTGTGTCTCTCATGTATGTGGATCACATGTGAGCGCTCAGCTGCCACTCCAGTGCCTGCCTGCCCGCCCTCTGCCGTGCTCCCTGCTGTGATGGTCATGGAGTCTAGCTATCTGGAACTGTGAGCCCCAAACCAAACATTTTCTTTTAGAAGTTGCCTTGTTCATGGTGTTTTGCTATAGCTGTAGAAAAATAGCCAAGACACAGTACAATGCCCTTGAGGTCTCTTGCATTTTAAGATTTTACAGATGGGAAGTTGTACAAGACAGTGTAATGGGTTTGCATCCCAAATCTCCTTAACTTAGAAGAGTGAAATGAGGTTGCATGAAGCAGTGAAAACAGTTGGCAATGTGATTCTTTGCTCTGAAGGTTCTAGAGTTTGTTGGTGCAAAACAAACGCATCCAGCCTCCTGACACACAGAGTGGTCTGAGGGTGTGTTAGAGAGTCTTGACGTGGCTGGTGTTACACCAAGCTCAGATTTGTTTCCAGGTAACCTTTTCCCAGGTGTGTATGAGGCCCTGGTTTGATCCTCACACTGTAGGAAAAAAAAAGGTTAGAGACTTTGCTCAGTGAACTGGGTGAAATAAAGTGGAAGACAGCGAGGGTCCAGGCTCCCCACTTCACTCCCCACAGCCCAGGAGGAGGAGCAGCAGGTAGTTTGAGGCAGACAAGCTCACTTGGCACAGGGGAACTCAGTTTGCACTGTTATCCACTTTAGGGCACTTATAAATTTACTTACCCTTCCTTTTGGGGACATTTTTTAACCCCCAATAAAATCTACTGCAAATCAAGAAATTCATGGCAGCACCACTGCTGATTCCAAGAGTTGGTCCCAGAAAAAGTTACTATGCTAAAAAGTTATAATGCTAACATCACCAGGCTAAAATCTCAGACTCTTTCAATTGCACATTCTTCATTGAAGATCTTTTCAGGAGTATGTGTGTGTGTGTCAGAGATGGGGGCAGTGGGGGCAGGCAGAATATGAGAATGAGAATGGCGCCCTAGAGAGATGGCTCAGCATTTAAGAGCATTTGCTGCTCTGGCAGAGGAATTTGAGTTCAGTTCCCAGTATGCACATGGCAGACCACAAAAGTCTATAACTTCAGTTCCAGGAGCTCCAACACCCTCTTCCAATTAACAAATGCACAAACATGCACACCTATACAGATGAGAGTAAATACACCTTTTCGTTTTTAAGTGAATAGAATGGGGTGAAATTCAATGGTTCAGTATGTGTTGTATGACTGAGGCCCAAGACTGGATCCCCAGTGCCGTGAAAAAAAAAATAAGTAAATAAAGAAATGTAGATAAAGAGGAACAAAAACCTGAATTTCAGACCAGCTCACTTAGAAGTTCTGCACTGTTGCTTTACACTGGCTGCCTGAAAGGCAAAAACATTTTTCTACCCCTTTCCAGGGTTCCCCAGAATAGAGGAATTTGCTAGCACATTTTTATTCCTGTTACCTTTATCTTAAACTTCCATCTCTCTTGATTCTGCTTTGAGTTTTTCTTCTTTTTAGGGATGATTTCAGTGTGCTAGAAACAGCCTCTGGGGGCGAGGTGGAGGGCTGTCAGACCCTGGCTGTTACAGTCAGTGTGTGGGCTCAGGCCGATGTGCTTAACCTTCTCTGTTAGTGTTCTTGTTTTGCCTCTGCTCACCGCCTGCGGCCTTTTCAGCAGATAGCTCATATTCCTCATATACGTAACTTCCCAGGCTTTCCCCTGGAGCCTTCGCCTCACTCTCACAGCTTCTGCTACAGTCCTCCTAAACACTGGCCTTGTCTTTGACATCTCGATGCAAGTTTCAGTGTGTGACTTTTAGACTCTACATTTTTGCAAAGCTGGCGTTGTGTCAGTAGTACCAAAGTTGGCTGCCATCATAAACTGTACCCCATGGATCTCCTCAAACTTCAGTTGCCACAGCCTAGAAAGCTGAACATAGGGGAACAAGTCCCAGGGAGATAGTTCCTACATGTTCCTGCAGGAAGAGCATATACCAGAGCTGTCTTCCCAGACAAAAAGTCCTTGAACTCAATTCATACGTTTCCACTCTTGTGGGCTGTAATGGACAGGTCGTGCTGATTCCTAAGATGGCCTTAAGGCAGCTTTCTATTAGTCTTGCTGCAAATTCTTTGACAGTACTAATCTCTTTAAAGCCACCCTCTTTCGGTTGCAACCTTATGCATGCCTTTCCTGGGCCAAAGTGCAAGTTTTCAGATTTTTCCCCTCTCTTTTGCTCTCACTTTTCATGTAAATCTGGCTAAACTCAAGGAGCACTATCTCCACCAGGACCCAAGTACTGCGCTGCTTTGAAATAGTCTCCATCAGATGAATCAGGCAGCTGTTTTGACACTCCTGGCCTTGCACAGCCTCAGGACAGGTAGATAATGTAGATATGAATAGAATTTAGTCCAGTCCCCAAATGAGTATGCATTCCTGCCTGAAACCTCACCAGCATGGACTGTCTATATTCCTTTTACAGCTGGTCATACAGGTCCTACCAACATTGTCTATTAAGACATTATTCATCTTCTCAAATACTCAGCAACTTTAATGCTTTCCAAACGTCCCTACAGATGAATTCCAAGGGCTTCTAATCCATGTCATTGATTGGTTCAATGATGCCAATAATCTACTTCTTTCCATAAGTTCTCTGTGTTAGTTAACTTTCTGATGCCATGACAAAACACCTGAGATGATCAAGCGGTAGTAAGAGAGATTCCCTTTGGTTCAGAGTCTCAGGATTATAAGTCCGCAGTTGCCAAGGTCACCATCGAGAGCATGATGACCACTGATCATCAGCCACCACAAGAGGACCTGGCCTGCTCAGGTTACCGAGTGCTGCTGTGGGTGGGACACTGAGGACACCTCAGAGGACAGAGCACAGTCAGAGGAAGCGTCTGCCAAGTGAGCTGCTGTGATGTTTGGATAAGAATGCTTAGAACTAGGGAGTGGTACCACATAAGAAGTCTAGGAGGTGTGGCCTTGTTGAAGGACATCTGTCGCAGGGGGTGTGCTTTGAGTTTTTAAAAGCTCCTGTCAAGCCCAGTGTCATTTCTTTCTCCTGTCTGTGGATCTTAATGAAGAACTGTCAGCTATTTCCATATGTCCTACCATGACGGCAGTGAACTAAACCTCTGAACCTGTAAGCCAGCCCCGATTAAATGCTTTTTTTTTTTTTTTTTTTTTTTAAATAAGAGTTGCCTTGGTCATGGTCTCTCTGAACAGCAATAGAACAGTGCTAAGGATGGAAGTTGGTCTAGGACGGGAGTATTGTTGTGACAGGCCTGACCATGTGACTCCACAAGTAAGTGGTGTGGACTACTGCCTGAGGGCTGAAGAGCTGCTGTTATAGGCATGTATAGAGTTCCTGTCAATTTATGAAAATCTATGACAAATCTTTGTTAACCATTATTAAAATGAAATCTTATAATTGGAACAAAAGTAAAATCACAGTTGTTTGGCCTTGATATATGTAGGAGGTTTGGTGGTGGTGTGGTGTGTGTTACTGACTGACTATAAAAAATAAAAAAAAAAATTAAAAAAACATGTAATGCTGGTGTGAAACCCATATGTAACCAAGGAAGTGGTAAGCTTCCCAGAAGTGGTAAGCTTCCCAGAAGTGGTGCAGAATTAGTCATCAAATATTATAATTGCCCTGATATAAAGCAGATGCAACATATGTAAATGCTGGTCTTTATTTATGAAGTGCACTGTAAGTGCTTGTTATTTGCATCCTTTCTTTCTTAAAGAAAACACTGTTGCTTGTGTTAAAAATTCTTGTACCTCATGTAGGCGCTTATTGGTTCACAAATCATTTTGGAAGATGAGGTTCCATTTGATAGGTTTGATAGTTGTGAGGCCAGCAGGACTCAGTGGGGTTTAGAGAAGGCTCAGAGTTCTAACCAGCTGATGTTTCTTGCAAGACATTTTTGAACAGCTAAAGCTACTTAGCCACTCTGTGAAGTTAGCTATAGATGGCTAGTAGAATGCCTGTTAGTTCACAGTAAGCTCAGATGCACAATTGGAGTGGCCCCAGCTCTGAACCTGAGTCGTACTTGGACACCTGGCTGTCATTACCTGCGTAAGGGTGGAGAACAGCAGCTGTTCCCTGGCCCCTTTACTTGGCCTCACCATGAATGGAGCTCAGAGTGCTCTCAGAGCACCAACATTTGCATCACCTGGGAATTGAAAGACTCAGCTCCTCAGGCCCCACGCCAGATTAGAGTCAGAGGGGAAGCCAAGACACCTCCACCACTACCTCCACCTCCACTTCAACATCCTTTCTGGTGGGTCCCATGCAGCTAAAGTTTAAATATTGTTACTTTTTTATAGTGATGACCCCTGGACAACTGTATGGAAGATCTGACAAATTTGAGGATTATAGATGGACAGTCATGATGTAGATATTCATTAAAAAGAGAGAGGATTGGAAAGGGAAAACGTTCATGTAAACCTTTTAGTTTAGTAATCATGTGGTCAGGACTAGCTAGATATAAATTTCCCTTTAGCTTTGTAACAGAAAACAATGCTACGCACCACCAAAGCGAATACACATCATACTTGGTTTCTGGACTAGCAGAACTGACATAGCAATGTCACGACTACAAACCTTAAGGGAGAGACTCAAAGTGTTCAGTTTAACTCAACCAATTATTAAGATTCGTTTAGCCTTTGTCTTTGGCATTTTCCTGCCTTGCGCTTGCACAGCCATTCTATTTTTCTTCTCTCTGTTATTGGGGCCATAGGGGGATATTGAGTTAGGGCCTTGTTATACAGCCTGGCCTCACTACATGGCCCTGGGTGACCTGAAGCTTGAGGTCAGCCATCACTTCCAGGTGCTACAATTACAGACATGCACCACATCTGCCTCTCTCACTTTTTGATTGTCTTCCTCACCTCTCAATAGAAAAGGATTCTTTTCCTGGGGAACACCTCTTTGCCCACTCTTGGTGTAAACATCACTTTATCAAACGTAAATGTCCCTTGCCTTCTGTCTCTGTAAGCCTTTGTGCTTCCCTTTTCTCTTTGCTCTCAAATATATATTAAGCCTGATAGAATCAGAGGTTATCCTCAGCTGCTCAGGGCTTACTTAGCCAGTGTCACACATTCAGCATGTACCATAAGCAGTGAACATGTGCCATCACCACCTAGATAGCTAGCAGCCAGCATTCAGAAAAGCAAACTGGTCACAGTGTGCATTCCTACGTATCCTGTGTAGCTTGGTGGTTTCACATTGTCCCTATCTTTCTGCATTTGGAAAGTAAAACTCCTAATAGCTCACTGTGCCCTCCCCTGGGTCTTCTTCTTCTTTGTGTCTCGTCCTACTTGTCTGTGTAGGGCCCAGGGGATGGTTATCCCAATATCTCGGCAGGAGAACTTTGGCCTTTGCGTGAAGGAGCCTGCCGAGTAGCTCCTTCCTCCATGCTGGCGTGGACCACCACCATCTAGATTCGGAACAGCTGTGACCACCCACTTGACACCTCACAAGATTAAGATTAAAATCAGGAGGAACTAGTCTTCATTCCCTCCTGAAGGGAACGGGCCAGGACAAGAAGCTGATGACCCTCACTAGACCCAGAGGTCACTCACATCTCCAAGATCCTATGAGACAAACAATTGTCTGGGGTGTGACAGCAGTAAAACCGCCACTAAGTTGCCCAGGGGATTTCCTGATGGTATTTGAGTTACGCATGCTCCAACATGTAACCCCAGTAAACTCATTAGTTTACCAAGCTGGACTTCTCTGATCAGCTGGTATTCTCCCTGTGTGAATGAATAGTGGCCCCCTATCGCAAGTCACATGGCAGAACCTTTGATGCCCTCTATGAGTTGCTCCTCAGCAGACATGGCATCACCTGATGCCTTATCTTGAACTTCTCTGCCTCCAGCACTGTACTGAGTTTCTACTGTTCTAACAGTCCAAAAGGTCTAAAACCAGTGGTGTTTGATGCATGAATAAGACCTGAAGACTGAGCCAGGCAAGTGGCTCATGCCTGTAACGCCAGCACTCTGGAGGCTGAGGCAGCAGGACTTTAGTTCAGGCCAGCATGGGGCCTCACTGAAAGCTTGACACTTATCCTAAAGCCAAACAAAGATTAACAATGAACCTTCTGCAGTCTTGGATGTATCTCCAGCATGCAATTGCACTCCTGTCCTGTGGGCTGGAGGAGCAGCTGTGCTTCTGGCCAGGCCCTGTTTTGAAGACCACTTCTTTTCCCTGGGTAGTTTGTTTCTAGCGTCCTTCACTGCTTGAAGATGAGCCTAGCGAAAACAGCAGGTCTTGCTGTTAGGTGCCAGTGAGCATGTTAGATGTGTTTGCCTCTTGAGTCAGAACCTGATGAAGTAAGTCCTTTACTTGCTATACAACCCTGCCTGCGTAGTCACTCCTGACTCCCTCCCCCTGCAGAGGTACATTGTGTTGGCGGTAGGGTTTGTTTTTAAATCACAGGTCTTATCTGTCAATGGGTTGTGAAATTAAACAACAAAACCAACATCTTTTACTGCCTGTCCTAAGTATTGGGTTTGCCTCTTCGGACATGTGTGTATGTAACTAGATGGTCTTAGGTACAATGCATTTCTATGGGTCATGAGAAAAATATTTGAAATAAGTAGTATCTTAAAGCAAGTTATAGATAGTATAGAATCATACATGTAGTCAACCCTGAGAATGATGCAGGGGACTGGAATTTATGACTTCTTGGGAGTCATTTCAGTAAGTAAATGTAGGCTTTTTTGACTTCTAAAATTAATTGTGCTTCCAAACAGAATTGTCAGGCAAGATCATAACTGGAAAATTTGTTCGAAAATCAGGTCTTTAGGCATTCTGTTCACAACAGACTGTTATGGAGGTGTGAGAGAGCACTTTCTTGTTATGAAGACACCCTGGTCTTCAGAGGAGCAGAGGGAGGTGTGGCAGCTTCTATGACCGGCACGGCACAGGCTCCAGGTGCTCCATTACTGTGCAGGTAAAGTTTAAATATGGTTGAGATGCCTTTGGTGGTCAGGGTTTAGCACTTACTTCCCCAGCTTCTTTGTTTCACAAATGTTACTTTCCTAACTAACCTGTGGTAATTCCTATGCTTTTCCCTCTCTGGCTGCACAGAGAGGGTTTCTGCCTGCCTTCACCACCAGTTCTGTGTGGACAGTGACGGCTGCCAGCATCTGACACTTTCTCTTAGGAAAGAGCTCCTTTGGGATCACCACAGCACTGCATGCTGCAAAAGCCACCCTAGGATTGGTAGCACAGGGTGATGCCCCATCAAAACCACCCCAGAAAGCTCTAAGAAGTCATGCGTGTTGCCTGAGAATTTGCTTGGTTAGGTAGTAGCCTCCTTGAGATTCTTTTCACTTGCCTGCTGTGCATAATCTTAAAAACAGCCACACTGGACTGTGAGCTCTGAGAGCAGGAACATGCGTCTTCCTCTCAGCTGTGGCTTCATGCAAGATATGGAGGAAAGACTGCTTGAGTGAGAGAGTGAGTGAGTGAGTGAATGAGTGGATGAACGAACAGATGAATGGTTTCTTTAGCATTTGATTTCATTTAGCATCTTTAGCATTTCTTCGGCATTCACTTCTCCCAAGGTACTTGTCCAGCAGATCTGAGCTGCCTGCCACTATGTGCAGTGGGGAAACTCGCTTGCCTAGCCCCCTCACTCAGCTCTGCAGACGCTGGGCACTTCTCCAATATGATCGTAAAACCAGGGGTCAGACTTTATGGCAGCTGTTGCTGCTGCTCATTCCAGGCTGCGACCACAAGAGCTCAGCCTGTATCTTTGGCATTCTGATGGAGGCAGACAATAAAAGGACCAGGTCCTTGATGAAAAAGTGGGATGGGCAGCCATCATTTCTTATAGAGCTTGTAACTTTATAAACAGAGTTGTGCATAGTGGCTCAAAAGTCTGGACATCAGATCTTTGAAGGTAGCATCTATGTCTGTTCCTGAGTGTGACCTCCACAGAATCTCCCATGTGACATGGGAGATGGTAGGAGCCCAAAAGTGCTCAATGCAGGGACAGTTGGTGAGATTACCCATTTGACATGCTGTACATGATTCTCTTTAGTAATGTGAAAGAAATGAACTCACAAACTTCTATTAGACATCCCATCGTTCTCTCATCATAATACTTGGAAAGTTAATCTTAACTGACAATATTGCTTGAGAGGAATCGTGCTCTTAAGATGTAGGTGGAATTTAAAGCTCATATTAACCTCTTTCTTCAGTAAGGAGATTGAGGGTGGGTTTTTGCCTTTTTATTGTTTTTGGTGGTGGCAGCGGCGGCGGCGGCACACTCACACACCTGTGTACATACCACAAGTGTGGAGGTCAGAGGAGAGCTTGTGGGAGGTAGTTCTCTCCTGACAATCAAGCTCAGGCTGTCAGCCTTGCCAGCAAGCCTTGTCACACACTGAGCCACCTGACCATCCCTGTGGGAGCCTTTTTATGTAGTTTGGAAATGAAGCCCAGAGTAATTGGAAGCATGAGAGAAAACATCAGGGGATAATACTTCTCAGGTTAATGGTGCTGGCCAGTCTGCAAGTGCCTACTTCTGGGGTCTGTGTTTTAAGAATAAAGGATGTTCAGAGATGTGACTCATCCATACACTGGTCCTTGCAGTCTGTAATAGACCGTCATGTGAAGAGACAAGGATAGTCACTGCCTTCAGTTTGGACAGATCTGTTATTTATGCTCAAGGGTGCAGCTAAGTCCCCGATATTCTTCCTCCCAGGAGAAGTGTGGTCTTTGCACGGGACTCTTCCTTCCCTATATGGAGCCTCAGAACTCCGGTCTGCGTGTTGTCCAGTCGGCACTATGAGCCGAGGAGCATAAAAGCTGTTGTCAGATGTGTAAAGAGAAAGACTCAGGACCTGTAGAAGAAGTAGTAGCACTCTGCGTTCTCTTCACTTCCCAGTGCTTAAGGGCAAAACATACCGGAAACAAGATTTGCCTTCAGTCAAAGAGGAGGAGGTTTTTGAAAGTGGAAGCTCCCTGAAAGAGGCCCTAGGCAGGTAGGTGGCTGTGCACACAGGCTGTGCTTCTGAGGATCGTTGTGTGGGTACTTGCTGTAAGCTAAACTAAGTGACCTGAGACCAGTTCATGAATGCAGTGTCTAGGATTTCAGTCTGTGTTCACAGCAAGCGCAAACCCTTCCTTGGGTATTGGCTGGTGTCTGTTGCCACTGACTATTACTTAGCTTAGAATGCCCTTACTAAAAGATGAAACACCCAGAATAAATGCTAGTCACCAAGTTTGGTGTTCCCAAAACTGGCACAGTCACTGAGAGAAGTGGCTATATGAGGCAGCAGGAGATTTATTGGTCAGAGTCAAAATGCTACTAGATTGCCAATGAAAATGAATGTTCTCTGTGTGCTATCAGAGCAATTTTCAGAACTGAAGATCTGTGTATGTATGTGAAGCCACTTGATAAGTGACAGTCGGGAGTAGTGTTGATCACATCAGAATGCAGAGTTAAGTCTTTTAAAAGATGCTTTTTAAGAGATCATTTTCTTAGATGCTATGGAGAAGAGGTGACAGGAAATATAGAAGAAAAAGTAAAAGGCTGCTTTCGTGTGTGTGCGTGTGTGTGTGTGTGTGTGTGAGAGAGAGAGAGAGAGAGAGAGAGAGAGAGAGAGAGAGAGAGAGAGAATATCTTGGGACAAAATTTAATATGGAAAAAGGAAAAATGTTAATGCAGGAATATGTTTTTATGTTTCAGTGGTTGCAAATGTGTGTTTCACTAGCATGAGAATTGGCAATTCATGTATTTTTCATGTTTGCCAACCTAGATTAGAGCCACCCTCCCTCCCCTTTGATCATTTGTGGGGCAGTGGGTAGAGGTCAGAGGACGCCTTCCAGCTCTCTCCCCACTGTGTGAGTCCTAAGGATTGAACTCAGATCATCACACTTGCTGTACCTTTGCCCACTGAGCCATCTCTCCAGCCTCTTAATCTCTTCATATACTACTCCTGAACTCCTTTACTCCTCACTGATGCTGTAATCTGTATGTGTGCACATGGCCAGTGAAGAAGCTCATTTTCAATTAGCTGATGAATCAAGCACTAGGGGAGACTACAGTACTAAATCTCACATCCTCTGAGTCTCAGATCAGCCACAGCAGGGCCTCAGGCTACCTGTCACCAGATGGGAAAGCTCTGCCTTCACCTCTTGCCTGGTCTAATAGCTGAGTTTTTGTTCTTGCCTGGTTTGGGAGATAAGCAATGTTTGGTAATTTTATTGAATTTTGCAGTTACTTATTTTGCTAGATTGGAGATTACCAAATTGTATAAGATATAAGCTTTTAAGGTTTCATTTTTATATTCACTCAGATAAGCCAAAGAAATAAAAGACAAATCTGTGTAATTTGTATTAGTTAATGAGAAGCTGGCAGAGACTCACAGTTGATTTCCTAACTGAGTTCATGTATCCACAACCAGTCATTAGGGACAATCATCTGGGCTGAGGCAAGTAGGGGTCTTCCTGGGTGAAAAGAGAATATTGATGGTGTGAACGCTCCTGGCTTCCCTGCCTTCCTGATGGCGTGAACACTCCTGGCTTCCCTGCCTTCTTGATGGTGTGAATGCTCCTGGCTTCC
>OU015746.1:99095986-99172500 GCA_907169655.1 Acomys percivali | reverse complement strand
TTCCCTGCCTTCTTGATGGTGTGAATGCTCCTGGCTTCCCTGCCTTCCTGGATGCTGAATGTGGAGGCTTTGGCATTCTATCATGCATTCAGAAAAATGTAATCCTGCTGCTTAGATTAAGGAGCATTCTTTTTAGAATATTCTGCAAATTGTACAATTATTGGAATTTTCTTTGCTACAAGCAAAGTATTTCATTTAAGAATGAAAAGGCAAATTGGCTAATATATTGTAAGATCTGTGGTTATGCTAAGCAATGCCAGTCTCCCGTCACCTGGGGCTGAGGTGTTCCAAGACCTGTACACCTTTAGATGGAGTTCAGAGAAGTACAGCAGCTGGACCCTTAGGCAACTAGAGTAGTTTTCTCCGTAACTGGCAGAGTTGAATTTACCGCTGACTTGTTACTTGCACTGAGCCAGAGATCACTTTTATTTCCATATCAGATCCAGTCGTAGTTAGGGGTAAACTAGAGCAAAGTTAACAGCTCACTCTCTGCCTCCTGCCATGGCCTAAGCATTTGACCATGGGAAGTCTGATCCTGTACACAGTAGATAGTGAGGAGAAGGACAGCCAGCTCCTCGCTGTAGTTACTACCAGCTGCACCCCAAGCAGCCCTGCCTCCCTGGGGTGTTAAAGTCTGTAAGTACTTCAGTAGGTGCCTCCTACGGGACAGCCTCCGCCCCCAACCCCCATGGTTTTTCAGTGAACTGATTACTTTTCAGTTGCTGAGAAGAAAAGGAAATATTTGGGGCCTAAACAGGCTCTCACAGCAGTGTGTGGACTTAGATGCTTGGCCAAGCCATTTCACCTCCTTCTTTCCTGCTTTGCCGTTTTTAAACAGAAGAAAATGAAGTAAGTTGTCTCCTGAAGGAGCTGGTGAGATGGCTGAGCAGACCAAGACATGTGCCACCATGATCTCAGATTCACATGGTACAAGGAGAGAACTGAGTCCTGCAAGCTGTCCTTTGACTCACATAGGCTTCATGGCCCCACTACCCATCACACACATATATACACACACACACAAGTATTTTTTAAAAATTAATTTAAGAACAGATGGACAAAGTAAGCAGGGGAATTCTCAGAAGGAATAAAGTAGGCTGCAGATGAAAATAAGAAAAGAGGGAAGCCTTTTTAGAACACTTTACATCTGACACAAGCATGGAAGGAATTAAGGGATGTGCCAATAGAAGTGTCCCAAGGGAAAGAAACGGAACAGAGATTGCAAGCACCGTGAGACAGTTCCGTGGTAGGAGTGCCAGATAGATGAGGGAGGAGAAGAAATAATTGCTTGGGACAGACTCCTGAGTTACTGTTAAGACACCAGACCACAGGTCCTAGAACCTCAGAAAGCTCTAGGCAGGATAGAATGAAAACACAATCAAGCAATAATAATAGCAAAACCCTACATGTGATATATTAAGCTATAGAAAATAAAAGATTTTTTTTAAAAAACATGGAAGAAGCTAGAGGAAAGAACAAAATCTTTATTTAAGGATTACATCCAAGTGGCTGGAGAGATGGCTCAGCGCCTAAGAGCACTGGTGGCTCTTGCAGAGTTGAGCTCCCAGCTCCATGTGGAGTAGTGCATAGCTACCTGTGGCTCCAGCTCCAGGGTGCCCGGTGCTCTCTTCTGGCCTCTGTGAGCACCTGCACTCACATAGCATACACACTCTCACACATACACATGAAATAAAAAATTAAAAACTATATTCGCATTTTCCTTAAACTATACAAATGAGAAAGTGGAGTGATATATTTAAAGTGTTGCAAACGCACCTACAACTTTGAACTCTGTGACCTGTGAGGCTGTCCTTCAGAAGTGAGGGATGGGGACGTACAGCTCAGTAACAGCACTTGCCTATCATTCTTATAACACCCGCCCCCCCAACACTTTGATGGATGGGAGATGAGCAAATGTTAATATTAAGGGGGCTTATTGACACCTAATTTACTTTGCAATAAGTGTCAAAAGTTCTTCAGAGTGCATGAAAACAATGTGGATCAGAAGTGGTGATCCACATAAAGAAAGAGCATTACAAATGAAGTAGAGGTAAAGAATTTTTTTTTGAAAGAAAAAAAAAACCTTTTATTTTTCTTATTTTAAATTGATTCATCCAGTAACAGTTGGTACTAAACAACATCAATACTATATCTAATTAAACATGTATATGTAATTACATATAAATTACAACAAGAGTAACAAGGGGTGGAAGAGAAGAGTTAGGATTATTTTATCAGTCATGGTGGTGTGCGCCTTTAATCCCAATGCTCAGGGAGGCAGAGGCAGGCATACTGCTTGCTGTGAGTTCGAGGCCAGCCTGATTTACAAAGTAAGTCCAGGACAGCCAAGGCTACACAGAGAAACCCTGTCTCAAAAAACCAAAAGAAAAAAGAAAAAAGAAAATGTGAGTAGCATATTAAAAAACGGGGGGTGGGGGGCGGGAGGAACTCACCAAAGGTGTTCAGTTAAATCGCAGTCGGGCCTGTAATGCCAGCAGTTGACGCCTGAGGTGGGAGGCTCACTAGCCCATGCCATCTTTCCATCTTCTGATTTCCTCTTTACTTTTTTACTTCGATGTCTTAAAGTTTTTATTTTACAGGTCTATCACTTCCTTGGTTTTAAGGCTATTGTGAAAGGTATTGTTTCCCTATTTTCTTTTTCTCAGTTTGCTTGCCACTGCTGTCTAGGAAGGCTGTTGATTAAATGTTTGTCAGCTGTTGGAGTTTTCTGGTGGAATCTTTAGGGTCTTTATGTGCAGAATCGTAGCATCTGTCAGTAAGGACAATTGACTTTTTCCTCTCCTGTTCAATGCAGTACTTGAGGTCTTAGCTAGAGCAGAAAGACTAGACGCAGATAAAGAGGGACAAATGGGCATCCGTGCCTTGTCCTGATTTTAGTGGAAGTGCTTCAAGGCTGTTGATGGTGGCTTGTTGTATATTGCCTTTATTATGTTGAGATGTGTCTGTCCCCTGTATCTCTGGATTTTTAGGATGCCTATCATGAAGGAATGTTGGCTTTTGTTAAAGGCTTTTCCAGCATCTTCTGAAATGGTCACATTGTTTCTGTTCCTGAATCAATTTATGGATTATGCTTACTAACTTACATATGTTGAATCATCCCTGTCTCTCTGGGGTAAAAATGGCCATAGGGAATAGTCTTTCTAACTTGATTTGTAAGTTCTCTGATGAGCTGTCTGTTTTGGGGGGGGGGGGGTAATTAAGGTTGACCGCAATCACTGTGTTGGCCTAATTGATGGATTTAAATCTAATTCTTATGTCTTTCATGAAGCCAGGTGTACTTATATTTATGTATGCGTGTATTTAGATATAAGTATATGTATTTAGAATTATAATGTCCTCTTGGAGCATTTATTGTTCCCTTGTGTATGAAGTAACTTCCTCTTTCTTCTGAGTAGTTTGGTTTGAAGTGTATTTTGTCAAATATTAAATAGCTATGCCTGCTTGTCTCTTGGTTTCCTTTGCTTGGAGGGCCTCTTTCTGTCCTTTGACCCTACAGCCATAGCTGCTGGTGATGGGGAGGTGTGTGTTTGGAAGCAGCAAAGACATCGATCCTGTTTTCCAAAGCCTGCTAGTTCACCTTTTGTACTATAGAATTAAGACTGCTGGAAGGTCTGCACTAACATTGTTGCATTTTGTGTTTTCTAAAATCTCTTTTGCCTAACTGTCATGGCATTGCTTTTTCTTGGTGATGTCATGGGTGTGTTCATCCTTCCCTTTAGACTGATATATTCCTTCAGTGTCCGCCAGGAAAGGCTGAATGGCCTTAAGTTCCTTTAATCTGTCTTTAATGTGAAAGGATCTTATTTCTTCTTCAGTGTAGTTCTGCTCAATGTAATAGTCTGGCCTGACATTTGTGGTCTTTCAGTTCTTCAAACGTATCTTTACAGGCTTTTTTGACTTTTAAGTTTGTCTTGAATAACCAGGTATTCCTCTAGACCCACCTTTATAAGTGACATGACCTTTCTCTTGGCGTTTTCAGTGCCATTTCTTAATTGTATGTTTTTAGTTTTACTGTAATATTTAAAAGGAAGACTCTATTTGGTGTTCAGTAGGCCTCTCACACCTGAACAGGCATCTCTTTCTCTAGGTTTGGGAATTTTCTTCTATATTTTGTATGCCTTTGTCTCTTTTTTCTGTCCATAGCCCTAAGGTGAGGTCTTTTGATGGTGTCCCAAAGCTCTCCCGTTTCCCGTTCATGGTTTTTAGTTTTTTATATTTCTCCCTGACTGTACGTGAGGAGTCTAACTCCTCGTCTTTGTCTTCCAGCCCTGACTAGCATCCACGCGGCTCATTCTGTTGGGGAGGTTCTCAGTGTGAGGTGTTTATTTGGATTACTGAGTTTTTCATGTTCATCCTCATTTCAGTTCTTGTTTCTTCAGAAATTCTATTTCTGTATTGAATTCTGTTTTCATATTTTGGATGCCTTAGGAATTTCATTTCATTCTTTGTTTTTGTTGACTTGGAGTATGTTCCTATCCTCTTTGAGTTGTATGAACATAGTTTCCACCATTCTCTTCAGTTCCTTATCTGGAAAACCTTCCAGGTCATTCTCATGAGGGTACATGACTATGAGATTAGTAGTTAGAGGGCAGGTGACTTGGTTTGTTCATGTTTATTCTGTTTCAGCGCTGGGACTGGTGCATCTGAAATGGTTTGTTAGTTTCACTTCTCTTCCTCCCTGCTCAAATCACCTTCTTTCAGTGTAGGCATGTGTAGCGCTCAGGAAAGGGTTAAATTGTCAGCAGGCTAAGGAGAGTCCTTTTGTGGTACCACATCCTGAGAGCTGCAAGCTTTTTTCTTAGAATGTGCTGCCATATGTAGTGCCATAAACAGACACTACAGGTAAACAGATTTCACTGGCTCACTCCTCTGCTGCCTTCAGGTGTGGCTCTCTAAGCTCATCTTCATACCTTAAGTAAGCTCTGCGCGAGTGGCAGCTGAAGGCAGAAGACCTTGGTAAACTGTATGGTCAGGAGGCACATGGGGTTTGGAGGAGCAGGGCCTAACCAGGGAGCACTGGACAGCAAGATCCCCAAGGAGCATGTGGCTTCTAGCTGGGAAGGGAGCTGGCCTAGTGTGAGGTGTGAAGACATCCAGAAGGAGCCATGGCAACTGGGCAGCAGTCACTGGCAAGATCCTGGAAGAGATGGGAGCCCTTTGGGGTGAGGTAAAGCATTGCCTACTCAGTGGCTCAGAGAATGGGGGTTGCAGAGGGACCCCCTTCTCTACTTTTAAGGGGGGGGGCTGAGCCTACCTGGTGGAACGGGAGGGCGGCCTGCTGTGGGAGGGAGTGTTGGGCCTCTGGGGTAGAGAGGAGTGGGCCTACCTGGTGGTATGAGGGAAAAGATCCCTGGCCCTCCATTGCTGTCTATCAGAAACTTTATCCCAACAACAGAGTGAAACTAGGACAAGGTAAAATCAATGTGCAAAATTGCGTGAGACGGACTGCCAATCTTTAATTTTAAACTCTGAACGAAATGAGGAGCCGCTCTCATCGCAGGCAACACCACCACACTCTCAGGACTTCTTGCAGTGAGACCCGGTGCAGTCCCAGGCAGAGTGTCAGCAAGATCCTCTCCTTGTAGACAATGTGTACGGACTGAAAGCAGCATGATGACCCCTTCCCAGCTGAGCTCCAGTCAGAAGCATGACTGCCCCATGTCAGAGGAAGAGTCTTCATGGATGAACGGGCACACTCATAATGGGTCGCAGTAGGAATTCATTCTGAAAAGGGCAGGGTTTGAGGCTGGGAGCCCTTGAAATGATGGGGTCAAACCATCTGTGTAGTCTGTGTGTGTGCCAACTGCCTGAGCTCAGCTCACCTCTCTCGCCTTCCAGCTGTGTGGCCTCCGGTGCGTTATTAACCTTTAACCTTTTGTTTGTTTGTGTGGTGATAGGGGCTGGTGCGTGGCTGAGGTCAAAGGAAGTATTGAAACAGTGTCTGGCTCCTGTTGAACTCTTAATTTGTCGGTAGTGGTAGTGTTTGCCTCCATACATATTTGATAGTTCACAGGCCTCAGTGAACATCAGAACCAAGCAGAGAAATTATGAAATGCTGCATTCCACTGCCAGAGAATTGATTAAGTGTAGCCTTGGCCAGAGCAACCTAACAAAAGCATGGTAATTGGCTGTAGCTAACCCAGGAGCTTCAAAGAGAGACTACAGGAAGCCAGTGTCAGTAGCAGCTCTTATGGCCATGGACTATGGTAAGATAAGTGGTCCCTTGGGGAAAATAATCTATTTGTATTTTTATAGAGAGCTGGAAGTTGGAGAGCAGACATTAGAAAGTCTTGCGGTGGATGCCTGTAGTGTAAGCAGGCTTGGGCCAGGCTTTCCTGAGAAACACCATTCAGAGCTCCAGCCTCTTGTTGTCAGAGAATGCTCTCACCATGGAAGGGGAAGGACGGGGCTGCCTGAAGAGTGCTGTTCACCAGCCAGCAGTCTCTTGTCTCAGCCAGACTCAGGCAGTAAGCACCCTCCACTGCACTGCTCCCATAGTTCGCCAGTCTCTGGCTGTCATCTTTCTACTTGGAAGGCCAGGCTTTAAGCGCCTTGTTTTCCAAGTTAGACTGTAACCAGAGTGTGCTCAGGAAGCCTTCTTTTTGCCTGGGTCATCATTGGTGAGCAAGCACTGTTTAGCCACACTTAGCGTTCATGTGAAATCTGCACGAGCACCTTTGTCCTGTCCTAGCCTTTTTCGTGTTGCATATAACAGGTAGTGGAGAATAAGTCAGATCCTAGCACTGCACTTTTATCTATTAATGGAGAAGGTTAATATTTCAGCTTTTTAGCTATCGTATCCATCCTTTCTCATGCAAGGCATCAGACCCATTTATTCTGTTTGAATGAAATTTACCTTTTTCTCCGGACTCTTCCTATTTCTCCTTCTAACTTTACCATCTCAAATAAATTACCACAGAATAAATCTTGTCTTATAAGGATAGAAAGATAAAATCTGGTCATTAAACATAAAAACTTCCTTCATGTCTGAAAAAGAACCTAGTGCTTCTGAGGCCGGGAGTAAAATCTGAGTCACAGCTGTGAGTTAATCATGCAGTTCAGCTTCTAGCTGAATTCCAAGTATTCTGAGATGTTTTAATATATTAGCCAGCGTATTTTATATCATCTAAGAATTGTGCAAACACTGGGGAGGATGTTTAATAGAGCCTGATGAATGGGCTGGAGAGCTGTATGTGCTAGTAGGTCCATTCATCCTCTTCTGAGAACGTGGGAGACATTGTGACAGTAATCAGCGAACATTGGCCAGTTTTTTCTTTTACCACCTTCATGGGGTTAGGTTTTCTTTAAAAGAAAGTAACTATAAAAATACAGTTTTTTTTGAAGCCCTCAGCAACAGGACATATGAGCTGAGGTAATGACAGGACTCCTGCAGCACCTCGCAGTCCTTGCCTCTGTCAGTTGGCAAAGCTGAAGTAAGAAGGACACACGGAGGCCATCAGAGAACTGCATTAAATTGACACTGATGTCTGCCTGGTCTCTTGAAAAACAGCTTTGTAGTTTGGAATCTCTTAATGGCTCCAGCATTTTAAGTGGCAGTGGATACTGGGATGGGAAGATGATGCAACCTGCTTTTTAGGGCAGTTTCAGATTCCTCCCTCTCCCTTCCCCCACCTCTCACCCTGCTGCTCTCAGGGGATTGAGGCTGGAGGAGGGGAACACAGAGCAAAGAGGAAATAGTCAGCTTTGTTATTGTTTAGATTACATTTTGGTTTTCATTATTAGCTGTGGTCACACAAGATTTGATCCAAAACTCAAGAACATATAAATCCTGGGGCTGCCTTGTTTGGAGCAGGGATACAAAACTGAGCCCTCCTCACTGACAGCCCGCCACCTCCCCTGAGAACAGGGTGGGCTAATCATTGCTCTGGACTGATCAGATTGCCCTGTGGGGAAAGGTGCTTGGCAAGAAGCCCAACAACCTGGGTTCCCAGGACCCACATGGTAGAAGGAGAAAACTAAAATTGTGTTCTGTGACATCCATACTGTATCATGTCAGAGGAGCACACAGATGATTAGATAGATAGATACATACATACATACATACATATATATACATACATACACACACATACACACATATACACATACACACATACATACATACATATTTTAAAAAAACAAAATCAATTGCCCTGCACCAGAGCCATGCTTTGCTTTGATGCATGATTTGAGTCTAGCCTGCTGCTTAAAAGATCTGCCTACAGGCCACAGGGAAGACATCAGGAAACCTTGTTTCTTGGTTGTAGGAAGCAAACCCTGTGGGGCTGGAAGTGTTGCTCAGTGGTAGGTGCCTACCATGCACAGAGACCTAGGATTGGCCTGCACTGGAAGGAGAAGAATTAAACACATAAGATGATAGACTGACACCTCGGAGTGTCCAGACAACCTGTTCCACCTGCTTCTGTACTGCTTCCTCTTAAGGTTGCATCTTCACTCAAGATGCAGTTGTGGATTTCTGCTCTTGTGAAAAGTTGGCTGAGTACAGTGGATTTTAATCTTTAAAGACCCCACAAGTTCCTCTTTTCTTTCCAAATATGTGTTTGTGCACAGTTGCATATATACATATATATGTATGTATGCATGTATATATATATATATATATATATATATGCACTCAAAGGCCAAAGGCAACTCTAAGTGTTAAACCCCAGGATGCCACCTACCTTGTTAGAGACAAGGTCTCCCATTGGCCTACAGTTCAACCATCAAAAGCCTCCGTGCAGCATCTGCTTCCTCCACACTGAAGACTGGGGTTATTAGAGGTTACAGGCCTACATTACCATGCCTAACTTTTAATTATATATATATATAGTTTATTTTTTGGCTCTGTGGATGAAACTCAAGTCTTTGTGCTTGCTGAGAAGAAGTTTCCTACTGAGCTGTCTCTGCAGCCCTCTCTGCTGCTTCTTAAGCTGTGATGTATGGTCAGCTATTAATTTCCTTGTCTTTTCTAAGACAACATTTAATAAAGTATCTCATAAACTATAAGCTTACATTATGTATTTACTATCACATCTGACATCTTTAGATTTCGTTTTTAAAATATCAAATGGGAATGGGGAGGTGGCTTAGTCGGTAAAGTGTTTGCTCAGCAAGCATAGGGACCTGAGTTCAGATCCATGACACCCATGTAAAAGCCAGTCACTGGCACAACACGCCTGCAGTCCCAGCACTGAGGAGGATAAGGCTGAGGGTCCCTGGAGTCCACTGACAAGGTGGTCTTGTCAGACTGCATCAGTGAGCTCCAGGCTCGGTGAGAGATCCAGCCTAAAACAAGATGGAGAATGATGTGATAACTTAAGCTCTGGCCTTCACAGACATGTACACAGACTATGTGCAGGAACCTGTACATAGGTACACACATAAACTCACATACATAACACATGCAAATACAAAATACCTTTCCAGCAAGATTAAATTAGGACAAACACATTTGCTGATGTCTGGGAATTACTTTGTTTGTGTCTAACACTGTATGGCTTACTGTCTCGCTGTCCATCTGAGTAACTGAGCACACTGGAGGCCTGGGCCCACATCAGGCTGTGCTAGCCTAAGTAAGGGCATTGTCAGAAGAGTAGTTACATTGTGCTTAGTAGTTTAAAATATCTTGAATTATAATGTAGCCAGGACGGCTACGTAGTGTATTGCAGGTGGGGAAATAAGTAACAGCTAGAACCTTACACTATAAAGTTATGCAACAACCTCACAAATAAATGTTCTACAACTATACACAGAACTCAGCTTTGCAGTACTTTCTGTAAAATGTTCCCTATATATTATCAGATGTACCAACTCCACAAGCAATGTCAAATTCTAAATGTTATATGAAGAAAGGGAATGGGGAAGAGCGACAGATTGCCACAATTTGTCCAGGGAAACCACTTGCTATGTGATTAGTTAGTGTTTTAAGATTGTGAGCCAAAAAGTACCATAAAGTACAGATTCCTGCTTATTCGTATAAATTGTCTTCATGTTTAATAAGCGAAAGGTGGAATAAAGAGGCCAGCATTTAAAATACATTTCTATAAGTGATTGTTGGATTCGACTCAGAGCTGGGTGATTTTAAGGGTTTTCAGTATTAAGCAGGTTCTCGTCCATAAAGGTTTCCTTTATGCACTCACCTTTAGCAAAGTACTATTGTAACTCTCTGTGTAGTCCCAGGTTTTCCTTTTTTACCACTTGTCCCAAGTTTAGTACTAAGACTATCCCTCCCAGATAAGCAGTCCTCTTGGTTCAGAAGTGTTTCCTGTCCAGGTAGCACACCTCAGTACCTTGAGGAGTGTGCTCACTAACCCCTAATGAGGGTCAAGTACACTGAGGATTCATTCCTTTGATACAAGATCTCACACCACAGCTCAGGCTGACCTGGAATCTGTGTGAAGCCCAGCGTGTGGTCAAACTCCCAACATCACCCCCGCGCCAGTCTCCTAGGTGCTGGGATTCCAGGTGTGAGGCAGCATGCCTGGCTGCTCTGCACTGTTGTGTAGATAAATGACATTCCTGGGACCTATCATCCCTGTCTTTGTCTTTCCCTGACTTTATGAAGTGCTCAGTTTTTCTTTCTTTCCTTGAATTGGTAAAGATCAGTACCAGTTGGTGAAACCTAGTTTTAATGAATCAGAACATGTGATGTTTAAATGTTGGAAATATTGTACAATTTTAAGAACCAAAGAACAGAATGCCTTTTTGATTTGTTTTGTTTTGTTTGTTTTTGAGACTCAATTTCTCTATGTAGACTTGGCTGTCTTAGCACTGCCTCTATAGACCAGGCTGGCCACGAACCCTCAGAGAGTCACCTGCCTCTGCTTCCCGAGTGCTGGGATTAAAGGTGTGATTCCCCATCACCACCAGGCTTGACTTTCATATTTTAAGCAAGCCCCAAGTGCTGAGTCTGTTTAGTACTCTCAGATGACTCCCCCCAAGGGAAGAATGAGTGAGGTACCCGGCCTGGCTCACCCAGGGGCTTCCCATAGGTGTGTACAACAGTTGAGAAAGAATGAATAAATGCACATCCCGTTTTGCTCTGTTCAAGAACTAAGATGTTGAAGTTCACATAGACCAAGAACAATGATAATGTCTAAGGAAAGCAGAAAGGCTTCTTTGTCGTTCTCATTTGTGTTGAAATAACTTCTCAAAGCTGCGTGAATTCCTAGCCTGTGTTGAAGTATTCTTTGGGGGCATACAAACAGGGGTTTTTGATAATCTGGAGCTAGTAATGCGTGCTATCTGAAGCTAATGAAGACCACAGTACAGCCGCTGTTGGAGCAGAAGTGACTGCTGCTGAGCCAGCTGATACGCCGAGCTCCCGCACATGCGTGAGCAATAGCTGTTCTGCTTATTTTTATTATAGGCTTTATGACTGCGCAGTTTTCCTATGTGTTAATAGTAATCCACTCCAAGCTAGTGCTTAAATAAGTATTGAATGTGATTGTGCCAAAGAGCTATGCTTAAAAGGTACATTAAAAAAATCTGAATGTGGCATCCAGTTACTTACTGACATAGCCAAGATTGTGGCTCACATCCAGCTCTTAAGGGATAAAATATATGCCAGTATCAAATGGATTTTGAGAAGAATAAATTTCACATGCCAAAAAGATGATTGGAGTATGTGCTTCACTAAGCCAGACAAAACTGAAAGTCAGATCATTAATAGAAAAAAAAACAAACAAAAAGCAAAAACCATGTTCCAGAATCCTACAAAAGGGTTTCTCCACCCCACTTCCAAGATTCTTTTTAAGTCTGTGTATGGGGATGTGTGGACACATGAGTGTGAACACACAGAGAAAGCAGGAGAGAGTATCAGATGCCCTGGAGCAGGAGTTACAAGCATTTGTGAACTGTCTGACAAAAGTGCAGGGAACCAAACTCAAGTCCCCTGCAAGAGCAACTGGTGCTCTTAACCATGAGCCATCACGCCAGCCCATTTTCTAGATTGCAATTTTTATTCTGATGACTATAAATAAGATTATTGATTTTGTAAATTACCAAGTCCCTAAATACACAAGTACACATAAACACTGAAAAAGCACAAGTTACTGAGCTCAGAAACACTGTAGATTCAAACAAATAGGGGCAATTGAGATGTAAGTATGAAGAAAAATAAACTAAAGGACATTCTCTTAGGGTAAGGATTTGTTAGCTTCATTTTCACTCTGGTCTCAGAAGCAAACTTTCTTTTTCATTTGCTGAAAACATGAGGCATTTGCATGCAGTATATTAGCTTTAAAAGATATTTTATTGTAAAAAGTTAGTTTGCATATCCCAGTTCATGTAGAGAGTATTACTGAACTGAGTGCTTCGTACCCTGAAAGCAGTTTCGTTTTCCTGTCTGTCTGTATCATATAACTTCTCCTTGGGGAAGTGGCTGCGGGCTGGCTAGACCTGTTCTTTTTAATTAGTAAGCCCGATGGCTTTGTAATCACATCTGGTCATTTGGTAACTTGCATCCTACCTGTTCTTTTAAACTCTATTATTAATTTTAACAGCTGGTTTTAAAGGAGTAGTAGTTGTTACAGTGGCAAGAGAAAGCAGTTGGGTAAGATGCTGCTGGTAAGACTGGGAGCCAGTGTGCACATAACCTGTAAGGGAGTGTCCGTCTTAACTCCTAGAACAAGGAACTTGGAGATAAAAACCAAGCCATTTTGGCTGCAGGCTAGTTGGCTGATGCTGGAAGTGCCTCTGGCCCCCTTGGCAGGGGATGGCTGAGCACTGCACATCTGCAGACTCACAGAGGAGGGCAGCGAGCAGAGGCTCCTCCTCCATCAGCTGGCACCTTAACAGGTTCTTTGCTAAGGAGAGCTGTTGAGCTGGAGTCGATTCCACTGGACCAGAGTAGAGAGAGGATCCTGTGGGTTAGGCCATTGGCAGCTATGGCAGGTGTCAAGGTAGGATAGCACTGAACATTAAACTTTAAGTTTAGGTTGGACTTCTCCTTAGATATACTGGCCTTCTAGCTCCAGGGACCAATTCACCCCACTGTATTTCTGTTTTATTGATGATCATGTTCCTATTTTTAAAATAATTATCTTAGGATTTCTTATGCTGTGATGAAACACCATAACCAAAAAATAAGTTGGAGAGAAAAGAGTTTATTTGGTTTATACTTCACCTCACTGTTCATCATCAAAAGAAATCATGGCAGGAACTCAAACAAGGCAGGAACCTGGAGGCAGGAGCTGATGCAGAGGTCATGGAGGGTGCTGCCTATTTACTGGCTTGCTCATCATGGCTTGCTCAGCCTGCTTTCTTATAGACCCCTGGACCACCAGCACAGAGATGGCAGTATCCACAATGGTCTGGGCCCTCTCCCATCAGTCCCTATAGGCTTGCCTACAATCCGATCTTACAGAGGCATTTTCTCTACTGAGGTTCTCTCCTTTCAGATAACTCTAGCTTGTGTCAAGTTGGCATAAAACTAGCCAGCATAATAGTAATTTTTTATTCTTTGTAAGTGTCATACATAGCCAGGTGTGGTGGCACAAGCTTCTAATCTCAGCACTCAGAGAGGCAGAGGCAGGTGGGTCTCTGTGAGTTCAAGGCCAGCCTGGTCTATAAAGTAAGTCCAGAACAGCCAAGGCTACACAGAGAAACCCTGACTCAAAAAACTGAAAAAAAAAAAGAAAGAAAGAAAGAAAGAAAGAAAGAAAGAAAGAAAAAGCAGTGCTATAGGCGTGTACAATATGTGATGACTTTATCTACCCACCACTAGCTCCTCCCCACTCGAGGTGCTCCCACCTGACCTCCCTCCCAGCCTCATGTCTGCTTTTGATTTTCTGTCACCAGTAACCCAGAGTCCAGTTTGCTGTCCACATGGGCATGGATATGTGGCCATCCACTAGGACACAAACAACCTATCAGTGGCCACATCCTCAAGTGATTCTCCCTCCTTCAACAGCTGTCAACTTTGGTCAATTTTGAGCCTCTGCATTAAGCGTTGCACATTGGCCAAGCTGAGCAGAGCACAGCTCTCCCCTGGGTCCTCTGCTTCCACAGCAAAAATGTGCACGCTAGCTCTGATCCCCGTTCACAACTTTCAGTAACTGAGTATTTATTCCCAATGAGCATATACTATAGCTTCTGTTGATTTAAACAAAAAGCGCTTTTACTTGAAAGATAATTCCAGGACTTTTTCCCCCTTAAAAGAAAGATGAGTGTAAATCCTAGTTATATCTTGATGTCGAGTTTTCTTCTACATAGATTTTTTTTTCCGTCTTTCGAAAATTCTGCCCTACCACCACCACCACCCCACCCCCCCCTGGTTTTTGTTTTTTGTGTTTTGGGGAGTTTTGTTTGTTTGTTTGTTTTTGTTTTGTTTTGTTGGGTTTTTTGAGACAGAGTTTCTCTGTGTAGTCTTGGCTATCCTGAAATTCACTCTGCAGACCAGGTTGGCCTAGAACTCACAAAGATCTACCTGCCTCTGCCTCCCAAGTTTTAGGATTAAAGATGTGCACCACCACCAACTGGCTACATGCTACTTCCAATGGGCCATTTCTACACCCTTGGCAGCTGTGAGGTAACAGTATGCTCTGCTGTCTCTCTAGTTCTCTCCTAAACCTTGTCCGCCCCTCTCACAGTAACATCCACCCCATTTTTTGATGCAAGTAGTAAATATCCGTAGTGTATTCTTCAGAATAGTGTGGGCTGGATGCTAGAAAAAGTATTGGGTTTTTTTTTTTTATGAACTGGTTTCTGCCATTGAGACTCACAGTAGACTAGAAATGAAGGCTGCATAGTAACATGAAGGTAAGTTAGGACACACAGAGCCCAGCTCTCCTGCAACCCCTGCCTTGCCCACAGCTGGCTTCCGCCTCACCTGCTCCCTGTCCTCCTGTCACTTGGCTCTGGCCAGGTTGACCAGCTGCCTTTCCCACTTACCACATACCCCAGCCGGTTCCTCCTTCAGAGCATTTGCCCGTGTAACCTGTTTCTGGAACATTCTTCCTTTCATGGCTGTTTATCTCCTTGTGGGTCTCCTGCCAGGTTTGGCCATAACAGCCAGTCCTGTATTCTACACACAGCATTTCCCTGTCCCCATTTGTTACCTATGGTATTTTTCCTATGTATTTTTAAATTCTCTAGGCCAGTCTGCTACTCTGTAAAATGAAAATCTCTTGTTGGATGCTAATTATGAGAATCCCACAAAGTGTTTCTGGTCACTAGTGAAGTGTCTGTCTTCTTTTTTAAAGGTGAAGGAAGTGCGCCATCATAAGTCCTGTAGGAGTGACTCAGAAAGGAGACTGGGCCTTGAGGCCTGGAACCACGCAGAACCTCTTTGCAAGGACAGGGCTGGGCCTTCTGCCTGCACATAGGGTCATGCTGCGCCAGGCACCACTTCTTCCTCTTTGGGTTTCTGTCCATTTGGTTCTTCTGTCATGATTCTGACCTCAGTCTTCCTCATGTTGTAGACTATTTGTGTGTTCTCACAGAAGGGAGCTCCCTATCCTTGCCCTCTGGCAGCATTATAGCTACTATGGACAACTGGTCATGTATTTGATCAGTATAAGAAAAACTGAGAGGTGCTGTGAAGTCAACGAGCTTAAATGTGTGTGCTGTGGGTACAGGGGGCAGAGCCCTCAAGACCAGCCATTGGGATGCACTGGGCAGGCAGGGCAGGCCAGCACCGTGTACTCTTGAATTGGCTACAGAGTTACCTTCAAGACGCTGTAAGGCATGGTGCCAGTCTCTGAGCTGACACTGTGGAGGCACAGGCATGAGCCAGTGCAGAGTCCCTGGGCATTTTTTAACTTCTTTCAGGTGAGACTATAAGGAGTGGAGGGCAAGGACAGTGTTTGAGGCAGGCTCCTGGAAGCACGAGGAAAATGAACGGATGGGAAGGGCCTGGGCTTAAGGCTGAGAGGACATAAGGTCTTTTCACACTGAGTCAGGGGAAGGGAGGCTGAAGTCAGGAGGAAGGTGACAGAGCCATCCCTGAGCTTCATTCTGTAGAGATGTGGGAGCCTGCTGAAGGGTTGAGCAAAATGCTGACAGCAATGAGACTCAAAATAAGATCTTAGCTCCTTAGTTCTTTCAGATTCCACGCATGTGTGTATTTGTGGCATATGCATGTGCTGCGTGCTCACCTGTCCGTGCACTTACAGAGGTTGTAGGTTGATGTTGCTGTCTTCCCCTGTCACTCAGAACCTTATTTTTTTATATAAAAGGTCTCTAGGTGAAGCATTTCAGCTTCCCTGGCTGGCCGGGAGCACTGGGATGTGCCTGTCTCTGCCTTCCCAGCACTGGGGTTGCAGACAGGGCACTGCTGGGTGCTGAGTGCTAAGTGCTGGGGATCCAAGTCAGAGCCTCATACTCGCTTATCCCTCACTGCCCAGCCCACACATTCTTTACAACTAAGTTTGAAAAGGTCTGAATTAAAAGGTGAACAAATGATATGCCAGACACTTCTCACAGTAGCTACCTTGGTTACTTTTCTATTGTGCTAAGAGACCCATGACAGAGGCAGCTTACAGAAGGAAGAGTTTATTGGAGCTTACAGCTTTAGAGAGTGAGTCTATGACCATTGTGGCAGGGAGTGGGGCAGCAGGCAGGCAGGCATGGCACTGGAGCAGTAATTGAGAGCTCACCATAAGTACGAGGCAGACAGCCAACTGAGGATGGTGTGGGCTTTTTTAAAACCCCAAAGCCCACCCTCACTGACATGTCTCTTTCAACAAAGCTATAGCTCCTAATCCTTCCTAAACAGTTCCACCAACTGGGGACCAAGCATTCAATTGTATGGGCCTATGAGGCCATTCTTATTCTCATAGTGGTAGTTCAGTTTTGACCTTTTGGCTAATAGGAAATTATTGGGATAGACAGTTGATGGTGGCAACCATTTGGCTCTTTGTGTTCTTTAGTTGATTAATAATTAGGATATTTAAATTTGCCTTTTCATCATGTATTATGCATCATGGATTGAGGTATCTTTTCTAAATTAGTTATTGTTGCCTAGGGCCCTGCTCCCATATTAATGGAAGGAAGAAGCAGCTTACATGACATGAGCGATTTGAACTGTATTCATTCTGAAATCACAAAATAATCAGAATGTAGGCTGATAACTGTCAGATTTGCCACCACAGCTACAGATTGTCTAATAACCATTCCTCGGTGTTCCTGTAAACATGGTTGAATAGTAACTATACCGCACACTGCTTAACATTTATTGTCTTTATATTAAGATGTTATGGACTTTGAACCAAATATTTTAATGTTAAATTATTCCATGAGGAACATAGTCTGAGGCAAGATTTACCCAATTACACTTACAAATAGGTTTAGAAGAAGAGAGATTTTCCCACCTCTTGACACTGGATTTACAGGGTCTTACTCTTTTGAAGGGTATCATTTATGTAGGGTACACCACATAGGATAAATGTTCCCCAACCTGTTCCCAGGCAGCTGTCCCCTCCCCTGTGACATGTGGGCCTGCTGTTGGCCCAAGCTTCTGAAAATGGTTAAGTACAGATACTTTTGCTTCAGTAAATTAAGTTTCAGCCAAAATGCATTTCACTTACTTCCCAGTGCCCCGTCTGGAGGGTAACAGAGTGTGGTAGCCAGCAGCCCATTCTGTTCTTGACCTTTCAGTTGGTGTTTTCAAGGCCCTGAAGGCCCCCAGCAGCAGCAGTCCCTCTGGGTGAGTCGCTGGTGGAAGTGAAACGGCTGTGGTGTTCCCTGCTAGGCATTCTTGTCTTACTAGACAGGATGCTTGAGAAGATGTAAACTATTGATCTGTGTGATGTCCCAGTTAACATCACCTCCAAGTCCTTAAACAAAACCAAGTTCGTGCTGTATGAACCCAAGTCTTTGAGCAGTGAACAAAAACTGTGTTTCCTGATAGAAAGGAAATGGGCACAGGTCATGCCAGCCAGATAAACCTGTCAGTGGTTTGAAGTGTAGAGCCTTTAGGGGAGATGCAGAGACAAAGAGTAAAGTAAGAGAAAACTGAATGTTTCCATCTAGTCAGTTTGTATACTACTTAGAAACTGTAATTAGGGAGAAATTGCTTTCAGACTAGAATAACCCTGAGGATCTTGAGTTATTGTTTCACTAAGATTTTTCTTTTAAAAGAAATCGTAAGAAAAGAAAAGGATCCTGGTTGAGAACACAAGTCTGGTTCCTAGTACCCATGTCAGGCGGCTCACTACAACCTGTAACTCCAACTCCCAGGGATACCCTCTTCTAGCTTCCTCATGCACTTGCACTCAGATGCACGCACGCGCACGCACACACACACACACCACCACCATCATTTAAAATAAGAAAGGAAAAGGGTGCTCTGAGCAGGTTCCTGCCAGCTCACCTATACCTGCCCTCCCACTCCCCACATCTGGCCTGCCCCCACACCTGTCTTCCTGACCCCACACTTGTCCTCCTGTCCCCATGTCTGTCCTCCTGACCCCATGGCTGTCCTCCTGACCCCATGGCTGTCTTCCTGACCCCATGGCTGTCCTCTTGACCCTTTGCCTGTCCTCCTGACCCCGTGCCTGTCTTCCTGCTGCCCCTAAAGAGAGATCACACTTGCTGACCCCAAGGCCTGCAGCTGGCTATTTAAATCCCAAGAGACTCATTTACTCAAACCAAGTCCATTATCTCCTCAAACTAGAAGAAAGTTGAAAGACTAGTGACTTAGAAACTCTGGTCACTGTCATTGTAGAATTCTGAAGGGATACTAGACTGGTTAGGTAAATGCTGAGTCCTAGGAGTGCCACGGGCTTTAGGACCAGTTTCAAACTACTGAAGCATTTGATCTTGTATTCTGAGTGTTTGCAGCATACAGTATAGACCATTGTCCACAGGACTGGTAGGCAGCTGTTGTGTTGTTTCCATAATATGGGAATAGGAATTGCTAGAGTATATCTGCCTCTGTGTTTGTGGAAGGACTGAGAAAGGAGAGCTTGGTGTGTGAAGCCCATGCCACCATATTTGAGTAGGGCAACAAGGTACTACCCAGTCCTACAGACCACATCAGGGCAGCCTGTGGCTCAGACTGATGCTCTTGTGGCTGAATCAGGCCCTCCATTGATCCTATGTTAGTTCTGATGGTAGCACATTCTGTGCTATCTCTATGACATGGTTTTTAAAAGGCATTTGCGAGTCATATAACACTTGGGACATTATTAGGAGCCAATAATTTCATATATTGTTTTATTTAATTTATTAAACACAGAGCATTTACCCTTGTTGTGACATTGTGTTCAGGGATGTTTTATATTTAAGCATGTTATTATAAAACATTCCTTTGTAATTTAAATTGGAGCTCTCTGGTGTTTGAATTGTTAATTGTAAATTTAGATGTTAGTTCCTGGCTTTTCTATAGTTGTATTGTAAGGCCTACTACATAAATAACACCTGTCTAGAAGTGAAAGAATGAGTATATTTTTAAGATAATGCCTGGATGTGGGGATGCAGCTCCGCCTAATTGCCTGGAGTGCAGAAACCCTGAGTTCAGTCCCCAGCTGAAGCAGATTACCCTGCCACCTCCATGCCAATGTAATCAGCTGACTGTCTCTCGCCTCCTTGGATTAAGGTGCAGCCTCCAGTGTAGGCAGCTCCAGTGCTTTGCCTTTCCAAGGGGTGGCAGGAGGCTTCCCCATGATTCTGCTGAGCCCGTTGTGTCAACTCTGCAGTAGCTTGAGTGGGAGGCTGGCTGACAGCCACGGAATGAGTCACCTTCCAGCTCCCTGTGGACAGTGGAGATGCATTGGTAACATTTGGTGCACATCTCCTGGTAAACATTAAGACACAAAAAAAGCACCCAATCTGTATCTGATCTGTTTTTCCCAGGGTCCTGATCCTGCAGTAATTCTCTGATATTTCTTAGGCCCCTGTCCACACAGCGAAACCACCTCCCTACCTAGCAGTCAGGGATAAATATTTCTTGGGCCATTTCCCCCTCTTTGATGCACATGAACAGGCACAGGGCTCCGGCTGAACTGAACCTGCCAGGCTTTCTTTCCATGGCTCTGAATTAGGCTACAATAGAGCAGCAGCCCATTCAAAGTTAGGTCTGACTTCCTTTTTTTTTGTCACTAGGTCATGAAAAGGGAGGTACTGCAGATATGGGAATCCAGGTTACTTTTTTTTGTTTTGTTTTGTTTTGTTTTGTTTTTTGTTTTTCAACACAGGGTTTCTCTGGGTAGCCTTGGCTGTCCTGGCCTTGCTTTGTAGACCAACCTGGCAACTCACAGCAATCCACCTGCCTCTGCCTCCCAAGTGCTGGGATTAAAGGCGATCACCACCACGCCCAGTGCCCAGGTTACTTATAAATGTGATTTTCCCATGCCTTTTAAACATGTGTGGGCCTAATCCTATATGCCATTTCCAAAATGGTGCCTACTGGCTTTATGCCCATGAAACCAGTGGAGACACAGCACACAGGTGCTCCACAGCCTTATAACATACCAGGAACTTCTTAAACAGAACGTTGTTTTCTATCACAAAAATCCAGTAAGATGCATGGTTTTATGCATATTGTCCTTTGTCACTGTGTAGCCCAGGCTGGCATCAAAGTCACTATGCATCCCAAGCCTACACTGAACTCATGATCCTTCTGTGTCAGCCTCCAGGGTGCTGCACCACTGTGGCCTGCTGTGATGTCTTTTGTGGTGCTTGCCAGATACTCAGTGAATCCATTGTCTGTGATGGACAAGTCTTGTGCCCTTTGATCCACTGAACACAGAAGTACCTTGGTCTGGGCCTACCTGCAAATACTCTCTGGCACTACTCATAGTCCTCTGGCTGTCTCTAGTTAAAACGGTATTATAAAACGCTTATGCACAGCCTCCCAAATACATAGCTGACCTCTTTCTAGATAGTGAATATGAAGTTCTGAGGAGTCCCTTAAAAATCTAAGATGCATGCCATATTCCTTAATTTGACTGAGCATATGGAATGTGGATTGCAGACTATCGAGGTTCCTTTCCACTTCTTGGTCATGAGGTCAAGATACTGTGTAACTGTCAGCGTAGTGACATGTGAAGATGAACTAAAGCTAGCTGGAGAGTTGGTGGTACTCCAGGGCAAGGCAATAGGTGTCCCTGCCAGTGTGTGACGGCGATCGCTTTTGATCTTTCCTGCTATGGACAGAGATGAGAGTGCTCTCTGTCAGTACCTAAGTACGCAGTGCCAGACACTCCTTTAAAACCCTCTAGCTTGACAGCTGTCATCAGGGATGCTACCAGTTTCAGAATGTAAGTCCATCTTAGGGTTTTATTGCTGTGAAGAGACATCATGACCAAGGCAACTCTTAGAAAGGACAACATTAATTGCGGCTGGCTTACAGTTTCAGAGGGTTAGTCCATTAGCATCATGGTGGAAGCATGGCGGCGTGCAGGCAGACATGGTGCTGGAGAAGGAGCTGAGAGGGCTACAGCTCGATCAGCAGCCAGCAAAAGAGGACTGTGTGCCTCACTGGGCATAGACTGAGTGTGGGAGACCTCAGAGCCTGCCCTCACAATGGCACACTTCTTCCAACAAGGCCACACCTTCTCCAGCAAGGCCACACTTCCTAATAGTGCCACTCCCTGTGGGCTAAGCATTCAAACATATGTGTCTATGGGAGTCATACTATTCAAACCACTAGAAGGTCCATATCCATGTTTTTATTCCTAATGCGATAGAGACCCCCACCTCTCCATCAGTGGGTACTTGGCAGTGGGGCCCAAGTTTGCATTTATTCCTAGCATGTACACTTTTGTTCCCATTGTTTTCTTGGTCCCAGGTAGAGTAGGTGGTGGTGGGGAGGGGCAAACACACACACACACACACACACACACACACACACACTTTCTCTTTTAGTAGTGTTTATCCCAATGGTGGTTCATATTAATGTTTGTGCTTTCTTACTGCCAGTCTCCACTTAGGTGCCCGAAGGTCACATCAGGGCCTGACTTAAGATTTTCCTTTTCTCTCACTCAAGGCCTGGTCACAGATGGTATAATTAATTGCTATTTAGGCAGTGAATGGCTAGATGACAAAAAATGGTGAGAGACAACCCACCTTAAGCATCAGAGCCACTCATTGGCCTAAAAAGCTGATTTTAACATTTCTGTTCATAGTCAAATGGCCATTGATATTACTATTGTCTACACAGGTGTATGCATACATGTGGATACGCTCGTGTGCACGCACACCCACACCCACACCCACACCCACACCCACACACACAGAGAGAATGTCAACACTTGGAAGAATGTTCCCAGGGCTAAGGATCACTCTGAGACACACAGAGGACTGCATTATGGAAAGCAGCTGCCCTGACATAAAAGGAAATCCCACAGATGGGGCTCTGAGTGGGAAGATGGTTCCGTGTTTGTTTTACTCACATAATCTTGTCTGGTGCCTATGACCAAACATCCCAATCTCAGTGAAATAAAATATGCGTGTATGAGAAGAAATCTCTGTTGTTTAATATGGTGTTCTTTTAGTGCTTCACTAAATGACAGAGCCATTTTATGGCCTTGACATTATATAGATATAACACATGTGATCTAATCTGTGAATTTTAAAAAGACATTTATTTCTCAGGACAGACAGCCATGTAGTTCTACATGACATGGAACATTCCAGCCCCTCTCCACCATGCCTTGGGTAGGGATACAGGCACTGCTGTATATGGCAACCTCAGTTGTCTTCACAGTGGTACGTGTTTTAGAAAGCGTAGTTCTATCTCAGGACTTGAGCAGCGCTGAATATAGAGTTAGATAGTGCTGTGATGGAGAGAACTGTTCTGTGTAGAAAGGCTGTGGCTGTCCTTGGGGTTCGCAGAGTATGCTTCTGCCTTTAAAACCACGCTCCCCACTCTAAGGCAGTTTTTTTTTAATTATTATTGTAATGGCTAAGCCTATTGTGAATAAGTTTTTATCTGCGGATATCATCGTGCTTGTAGATAGACAGGAAGCCTTGCAGAATTTAATTTTGAATGGGTCTGTCTGGGTCAATGACCTCATAATCTTTTCAGAATGACTTGGCCATGAAGCTCTGGTGTGCCCCACCTCTAGGAACTTCGGTCGGCTACTGAAAGGCATACCTGCCTTTCATGTTTGACAAAGATCTTTGTTTCCACACCTTTGGCAGCATTTTTATCTCTGCGTATACTGGAATTGTTTTCACAGTGGTGGTGTCAAGAATGCAGTTGTGTAACCTGTGTTTGCAGATGTGAGCCTTCCTTTACCTCTGTGGTTGAGGTCAGGACGATTCTGTGCGTTATAAAACAAGTCAGTTTTCTTGTTGCTGTGCCAACCTCCTAACAAAAGCAACTTAAGGAAAGGGCTTATTTTGGCTCATGGTTTGAGGGGACACGTTCCATCATGGTGTGTATGGCAGGGTGGCAGGTGGCTACTTTGGCAGCAGGAACATGAGGCTGTTTGCTCACATCTCATTGGAAAAGAAAGCGGAGAGAAGAGGGTGTCTGTACTCAGCTTGCTTTCTCCCTTTCTCCTTGTATTCAGTTGTTGACTCTATTTCATTGTGCCACCCACATTCATGGCCAGTCATCCCCATCACTTAATCGTCCCTAGAAAAGTCCTCAAATATGTGCCTCATCAGTCCCCTGAGTGTCTCTTTTTCCAATCAAATTGACCATCAGAATCAACCATCACAGTGTACTAAATTAATATGTTCCTCATGGGCAGTATGCCCCAAGTACTCCAATAGCCAAGTGACTTTTAACAGTAGCATTAGCCACTTGGCTTCCTTCTCTGTATCAGATTGAAAGATACCGTTTATGTTCCCATGTGGAGCATAACTTTCCAACTGAAGACTCCTCCCTCCCTCTGTCCTTTCCTGCTTACTACAGTATAGACAGAGAGCTGCAGCTGACAGGAACCAGAATTGCTGATGTGCCCCAGTTATAAAGCTTAAACTGGGTGTTCCCCAGTTTGAGGTGATTGTCACAGAACTCCAGAACATGCCCTGGAAGGCATTTTACACTGTCTGTGGTTGTACCTAAGACAATGCCCTCTTCATCTCACAGAAGTAGAAAACATGGGAAACAGAAGGGTTTGTGGGGAATTTTTATTGTTAGTTACGATTTTAGATGTCCACCAACTGCTTCCATGGATTTCTTAGAATTTCTCTGAAAAGGAAGAAAAGCCTTAGCTCTTCTCGTTTTGTTGGCCATTTCATCAATATTGTGTCTTAGGGTTTCTATTGCTGAGATGAAACACCAGGACAAAAACAAGTTGAGAAGAAAAGGGTTTATTTGGCTTACAGTTCCATATCACTGTTCACCTTCAAAGGAAGTTAGGGCATGAACTCAAACAGGAACCTGGAGGCAGGAACTGATGCAGAGGCCATGGAGGGGCACTGCTTACTGGCTGCTCCCCCTGGCTTGCTCAGCCTGCTTTCTTATACAACCCAGGACCACCAGCCCAGAGATGGCACCAGCCACAATGGCTGGACCCTCCCCCATCAGTCACTAATTAAGAGAATGACTTACAAGTCTGCCTACAGCGCAGTCTTATGGGGGGCATTTTCTCACTTGAAGCTCCCATCTTTCAGAAGACATTAGCTTGTGTCAAGTTGACATAAAACTATCCAGCACATCTGTTTACTATCAAATTACAAAATAGTCAGATGGATGAAATTTGAGTATTTAGTTGAGTTTTCAACTCTATTTTTTAAGCTTGGTTGCATTGAGAATGGGGTGCAGTGAACTGTGCCAGGGTTCTTGTTGTTTATTTCGTAAACCACTACCTATTGCTGATAATTAAAGAGCAACTATCCTTATTTTTTATTCTGATCAGAAAATCCATTACCTGGTCCAATCCATCTGTGCAGCATTTAGTAAAAGCTAAGGCTTTCATACAAGTCCAAGTCAGCTGCTGCGGCTGCTCCTGGGGGACCACTATGAGCACAGACTAGCTCATGCTTCTCCCATAATCATACTGAGTGTAGCTCAGAGAATCTTGCTTGGAGTTACCCAGATAGTTCAGTAAGCAATGATGGTGACAGCTCAAAGGGACAGGCTATGAAGCTGGCCAGTGCTGAAATTTACCACTTTTTCACTGGCAGGAACTCCTCTATTTGGAAGGTTCCACTAGTATGAAGGCCTCACACTGGGGACCTTCACCTAGTGAAGATGTACCTCTGAACTGAGGAGGAGCTTCTCTGGTCCCTGGGCTCACTGCTAACCTAACGTGAGTACAGCAAGAGCCTTGAGCACCTCAGCAGTTGTACTGGGTTTTGGTGGCTCTGTGTCTGATAGGAAAACAACCTGGGCCCTTTTGTTTCTTCTCAACAGCCTTAAAAGGAGATAAAGCCTCTGTTTGCCCATTTCTTTTTCTGCAAATTTAATTAAAAAAAAAAAAAAAGCTTGCTGCTTTTTCAGAGGACCTGAGTTCAGTTTCCAGCACCCATGTTGGGCAGCTCACAACCACCTGTAACTCCAACTCCAAACAACCCAGTGTCCTCATCTGGTTTTCATGGGCACTTGCACATGCACACACGTGCATGCGCATGTGCACACACACAGAGGCACAGATGCACACATGCACACAAGGGGGGGCAGAGAGAGAGAGATTGATTTATACACATAAGTAAAAATGAGATCTTTTTGAAACATGCCTGGCTGAGAAGCTGTGAGCACTGGTTGGCTCCACGCAACTGTAGACTTGTACAGAGGAGTGTTTTGTGTAGATCTTTCTGCATTGGTGGGAATGTGCGAGGCTGTGCTCTCAAACACAGTCAGCATCACCCAGGGGGAACGGTCAGCACTTTAAACGTAGTAGCGGGCAGAATAACTTACCTTTCAGTTTTATTGTAATGAATCTACTTTGAACTTCGTTTTACCATGTGACTGATGACTACTTGGTGACAGCTGTGTTTTCACTGCTCTGTCTGACATCTCTGCCCCCTGAGCTGTTCTACCTATGACTGCTTTGCCTCTTTCTCCTTAACACCTTAGAAGATGAGCCTTGTATTAATCATATATATGATCCTCTAAGGAAAGAGAAAGTTGTAAGAATTTTCATTTCAAAATTTATTCACCTGTATTGACCTTATATAGTTTAATTATTTTATGATATTAAGAAAATTTACTCAATCTTAAAATTACAGACTAATATCTATTTAATATCCCAGGTTTATTTTCTGCTTTACATATTTTAATTGAAGCTTCAATATATATCTAGAGAGAGAAAAGTAATTACATGCATTAAAATAACCTTTTCATTTTATTATTCCTTTTTAATGAGACTATAAAATACAGTGCATTAGTGCAGGGTATACAGCATAATATGACAGAACATGAAAATTAGCGCTCATTATTGCATGATTCTTGGAAGTCTCAAATTTGGTTCTTATAGGTGAGTTACTGAAATTGTAAGGTTTTTGTTTGGGGAGTTTTGTTTGTTTGTTTTAACCAACTGAACAAATACCCTTCCACTTCTAGGCCATCAGTCAAATTTACCTGTATCAGAAAATGCTAATAAGGGAAAGTGCATGGAGCACACGGGAGTTCTCAGTCTTTGAGCTTTTTTCCTCAGTGTAAAATCGCTTACACTAGAGGCTGTGGTGGTGTACATCTGTAACGTCTGCACTGGAGAGCTGCAGTAGGAGGGCTGTGAGTTCCAGTCTGGGTCACATAGTGAGACTGTCCAAAAAGCAAAATGAAAGCCAGGACAGATTGGCCACAGAAAAATCAGGCACATTGATTGCCTCACCATCTGTTTGGCTTCTCCACTAAGTGGGTAGGCATCCACTTAGTGGTTGACAGGGATTTACATCTTATCTATGGAGTCGTGGAAGTATTTCAGATATTATCAGTTTTACAGATGAGACAGTGAAGGGTGATCTGAGCTGGTCACTTAGTCAGCATTTCTATGGCTGCAGTGATGTCCCTCTCTAGGAGACTTCGGTAGAAGATCTGATCTGTGTGTTGTCACCTGTAGCAGGACAGCCTGGACAATACAAAATCCAAGCACCAAGCAAGCCCATAGTCAGTAATCAACCACTTTTACCATGTGAAAGGCAGAGATACATTCTCATATGAAGGATATGTTCACATTGTCTTGATAAGAAGTGTCTATTTTGTCTGTTTTTTTATAACTACGTTTTCATTTCCTGAAGATAGCAGAATGAAAGAGATAAGAAACAGGAAAAAACCAGATGCAGCTGCTTGTCTCAAGATAGCTTTGTGAGGAGTTCACAATGGTGTGTGGCTTGTAGTTTCTAATGAAATTACTACAGTTGTTTAAGCATCATATCAGTTAATTAATGTCATTCTTCTTGGATGTTAAATTTGGTTGTTAAAATTTAAATACTGGAAAGCTATCAGTTTCAGCATTGTGGGCCTTTTAGGGACTATCTTTGAAAGACAATATGAAATTTTAAAAAGACGAGTGTTAGTGGTCTAGCTGCAAATTGTTGAAGAGGGAAAACGTTCTAGCTTGTGTGAGGACTTTTGGTGCCTGTGTCTCCCGTGGCAGCCTTGCTCAGCATCATCAGGCATATGTGGTGGCCACATAGGGCTGAGGCTTGCTTGTGAGCAGAGTCTTAAAGCCGCAGCTGTGCCCTGTTCTCACGGCCCTTCTGTCAGTGTGTGCGCGTTGGCAGTTCCTTTCCCACAGACTTCCTTCCTTGCTTGGTGTGTATGCACCAGAAATTAGTCCCCCAGTTGACTCTGTTGAGTTACGTTTTCTAAGGATGTGTATTAAACACCGTTACTCTTTTTAGATTTTTAAAATGTTATGTGTCTGGGTGTTTGCCTGCATGTATGCCTATATGTATCCTACATCTATGTTTGATGCCTGCGGAAGTCAAAAGAGGACATTGGATCCTCTGGAGCTAGACTTGGGGAGGGTTGTGAACCACATTTGGATGCTGGGAACCACATCCAGGTCCTCTGCAAGAGAAACAAATGCTCTTGCTGCTGAACCTTTTTTTTTTTTTTTTAAAGACTTGATTGAAAGGCGGCGAGCAAAAGTTTTCAAAATAAGGGAATCTTAAATTTTAGTGAACATTAACCAGTTAAATTTTAAAAGATTTTTATTATATTTAATTATCTATAGTATGTGTCTGTCTACACATGGAAATGTGCATGTGAGTGCCAGTGCCAGCAGAGGCCAGAGGTGCCAAATCCCCTAATGCTGTCAATACAGACAGTTATAAGCTATGTGATGTGGGTTCTGGGAACTGAAATCAGGTCTTCTGGAAGAGCAGCAAGTGCTCTTAACTGCTGAGACACCTGTGTAGTCTCAGACTAGCTGAATTTTACATTTGGATTCCTGACTTAAAATAACACTGTAACTTGAGACAGTTGTTTTTCTTTACCCCAGATGGTGTCACTGGAGCCATTGCTTTGCTACTGTACAGTCCTGTTGGGCATAGGAAGAGGAAGTATATGTCCCTGGTAGAAGGGTGACATTTTAACTCTCATTCTGCAAAGGGCAAGAGGCAGACAGCAGGCGCTCTTGTGGGGCCAGGAAAGGGAAGGGGCTCGTGGACCCTGATTTATTAAAATGCCTGTGACCACACAGCCCCAAGTTCATCTCACAAACGGAGGTCCTCCATGAACCCTTTCTTTTCTTTTCACTAAGATCCCCTCCCCCAAAAAAAAACAGTATTTCTCTGTGTAACTTGGCTGTCCTGGACTCGCTTTATAGACCAGGCTGGCCTCGAATTCATAGAGATTCGCCTGCCTCTGCCTCCTGGAGTGCTGGGATTAAAGGCGTGCGCCACTGCACCCAACTACCAGGTGTCACTTTAAAACAGGATACTTAATAAAGTGAACAGTATATTAAATGAATGATATATAGTATTTGGGCCATCGGCATTGAGAAAGTGACAGCTCTACAAAAGCCTTAGTGACCTGTGTGTCTTTCTGTATCGAGGTGGCCTCTGGTAGTCTCTGGTTAGTGTGGGCCATTTCAAAGATCTCAATTAAATCCTCTAGTTATAGTTGTGGTACTTTCTATATATTAAAAATATTGAATTTTGGATTAAAATAAACAGTACCTTTAAGTTTATCCTATTATACTGGAAATAGTGTTTTCAAGTCATTAATTCATTTCTGCTTCTCATGATGATCACACTACATCTTTAATTTGGTTTATTTGGTTGGTTTGGGTTTTTTTTTTTTATTTTGGGGGGATTGTGGGGGTTTTTTGGCTTTTTTAAAAAAGAGGTTTAGGATAAATATGGCTTAAAGAAAGACAGAACAAAATCCCAAGGTACTACCTAAAGGACAGCTGGGAGCGTCACAGAGCACTTGGCTGACACGCATGCACCTCTGGGCTACATCCCAGGTGTGGTGGCCCTCCTGCAATCAGGGTGGCAATTTGAAAGCCATCCTTGGCTACATAGCAAGTTGCATGCATACAGGCTAAGCTACAAATGGGCCATCTCAGCACCAATTACTTATTTTTAAAGGAAAACTAAGATTTGTTGAGCACTGTCTCTTTTTATGTAGTAATTTCTCCTTTGAAAGTCATATAAGTTAAAAGACTAGAACTGAGATGTACACACAAACCTATACCTTGGGATAGTGAAAGCTCCTACTGTGTGCTTTTATGAGTCTGAAGAACCTTGAAAGTCGTAATGAGTGATGAATGAGATACTATGACTTTATAAAAACAAACAGTGAGCACATTGGTCATTATAGATTTCTCTAATCCTCGGGACTGCCACTCCCCATTAGAGACATGCTTGTACACTGATCTGGGAACACAGTGACAAGCAGGCAGCCCTCCTTCCCAAGCTCATGGCAGTGGTGACAGCCACCCCCTCAAAGAATAAGCATTCCTGTTGTGAAGTGGCCTCAAAGTACTGCTTCCTCTACTCTTTCACCTCAGAGAGAGGTTGCATTTCTGGGATAGTTACAGGTTCTGACAGTCACCCACTGATCATAGGCAGGCAGAACAGGCCACTGAAATCTATAAGAGAGAAGCTTTATTTTCCTCAGTTCAGTTCTGCTTTGACTTTCTTTTTATGAGATAGTATATTTTTAGATGGCCATTGTGCTTGCTAGTTTTATATCAGCTTGGCACAGGCTTGAGTCATTTGGGAAGAGGGGGCTACAAGTGAAACAATACCCCCAGCAGGTTGGCCTGGGAGCAAGCCTGGGAGGCATTTTCTTGATTGGTGAGTGGCATGGGAGACCCCAGCTCACTATGGGAGGTGCCTCCCTGTGGCTGGTGGTCTCCTAGGTCTAAAGAAAAGAGGCTGAGCACGCCATGAGCAGCAGCAAGCCAGGAAGCAGCACTCTGCCTTCAGGTCTCAGCCCTGTTTGAATTCCTGCCCTCACGTCCCTGGAAGATGGAGTACGTGCTGTAAAATGAAAGAAACCCTTGGCTCCCCCAAGTTGCTTTTGTTCATGGTATTTTATCACAGCAATAGAAACCCTAAGTAAGACACCCATTAGCTACTCTAAAATGTAATTAATTTTAAGTGTATTACCCATCTTATCTATATGATGAGTTTATTGGTTATTATTTTATAGCATAATTTTTTAGAGTTTATTACTTTAGAAAAACAAGATAAACAAAAACATTAGAAAAAGAATTACTTAAGTCTCATGTTCTGTCTTGTACCCTGAGTCTCATCCAAAACTATAAGACCAAATTATAGAATAAATTATGAGGAAACCTAAGACAAGAGTGGCAGGCTAGAGAAAGGGAGCCAACCATGCTGGGGAAAGAGCGGTCTTCTCAGCGGTTTCTCTTACAGCAGACCCATGCACAGTGCCCCAGCCTGCGCACAGCTGCTCCTTCCCCCCTCTGTGGGTGCTGTCTAGGTGTACTTCGCACATGTCGCGCCGAGAGAATGCACCTAGAGTAACAGCCCTTCCTTCTAAAGCTGTACTTGAACTAAGAAAAACCCCAAGCTGCTAAGCCAGTTCTTGATGGCATACAAATATACTTGCTCAAGTTAAACACTTCTGATATGTCGTTGTATATGGTACTTACTGAACTGAATAAAAATCTGAGTTTAGCTGAACTGCCCTCAAAGTCTGACCTGTATGAAAAGTCTTAGAAGCATTGGCAAGGACCTAGGAGAGTATTCCACACATGTTGCTGTGTGCTGTACTGTTACAGGTGTAGCATTTCTGTGCAGTCACTGATGCGGAGAGTGGGGCCTGCCTTGTGTTATCTATCCAGTCTGCCTACCTATTACAAGCCTAAGGAAGGTTTTGTTCTCAGTTCTTTTGAGATGCATGAAGCTTTGCTTGCAAAGCTTCCCAGCATGCAAAGGAAGGAAGTGGAATGGAGGTGTGATTAAACAATTCACTGTACAGGTTAGCTGGGGAAAACACAGTTTCCATCTACCAGTGCGGGAAGCAATGCCAGTGAACTGGAAAGCACGGTGCTGGGCAATCGCCTGTGTCGAAACATTTGGCTGTGATCATTCAGATTCCATCTCATCACTTTGTAAATGATGGCTTGAGCTACATTTCTATTTGGCTTCAATTTTCCACCTTAGTTACATGGGCACGTGTATTTAAACTGAACACAGATCTGTGGTCACACATTACTCGCCTGTTATGCTTTCAGAGTTTTCCAGATGTTCTTATCGAGCACATCTGCCCTGTGGGAGTCTATAAGGCTACTCTTTGGCTCCGAAGAGCATTCTTTTAAAATGAATCTTTGTTACTCAGTTATTTTGTAGCTAATAAAATGAGCTTTTTCTTCTGCAAGACTTCTTGTAAGCCTACCTGGGTAAATGAAGATAAAAGATTAAAATATTAGTGATAAAACTTGTAGCTGATAGACATTGTAAAGTATCCCCATAATTTATTGCACAGGCATTAAGAGCTGTGTGATTGATAACTTTTAGCTCATCTCCAAAATATAATTATGAGGAAACAAGTCGAGGTAGATAAACCTTTGCCTTGATGGAACAGCACTTAAACTATCCAAAATTTGCACAAGAAAACAGGGGGGTGGAGCTGTGTCCTGGGGAACCACACACCCCCAGGACCACTGTGGTAGCCCTCCCTGAGTTCCGGGCCTGCCAAGCAAGCCCACCGTATAAGCAAATTATGCATGCCTGGGGCCTGGTTACAGTTTCTGAAGTGTTCACAGCTGGTGTAGCGAGCCATTTTGCCTGTCTTCACTGTATATACCTTAGAATTTCTGCTAAACCTTGAGCCAGAGTGAAGCCCTTTCCACAACATATTTTGTGTCTATCAAATTCATGTATTTGTGTTTAGTTTTTTAAATTTTGAAAGGGAGAACATTTACTTTGGACCAAACCATTTTGTTTCTGACGGCTGAATGCTTTCTTCCCCTCCTCCTTTCAGGTCTAGTGGGCTTCAGTAAGATGTAGGGCTTATCCTTACTTTACAGATGAGGTGCTCATGGCACAGAGGTAAAGTGACTTGGCCCCTGCTCAGCTGTGCCAAGCAGCCACCACTCAGTGTGACATGTCTAGAGCTATTAGTATTTGAGCCAAGCATGTCTAGTTGGTACTTTGAGCCACTGCTCTGCCTCTCCGAGGTCGTCTGATACCCAGTTGGGGTTATTGTAAAACCAGACATACAGGAGACCTGAGTTGATCTTAAAGACCTGGATCAAGGCTCAGCTACATCACACCTGCCTGGTGAACTTTCTGGAGAAATGGCCTTTTGCCCGCCATGCAGTGTGCTGCAGAGGTGGCAGGATCCACTTAGGCCAGCACTCATCCATGCTCTTCTCAGGCTCCTCACGCATGGTTTATACAGAAAGCGTAGCATGATGCTTTGCTGGGTATAAGCCATCGGTGGATGAGTGCAGGAGTTGGGAGGATGCTGTGGTCACCTTATAGTCAGAGGAAAGGAAACAGGTAGCTTCAACAAGACAGTAGAAGATGGTAGATTGCAAAGACAGTGTCTCAAGATCCCTGTAAGCCCTGGTAATTACAGCCAGAAGAAAATCTTCTTAGCTGGGCTATATGGAGAGCTCTTTAGGAGACAGTTTTATATTGAGCCTAAAAGGATAGTGAAGCTCAGATACACCAAATCTAGATGTATGAACACCCTGAGGGGACCTGGAGGCATGGACACCCTCAGGGAACATGGAGCCACGGACATCCTTCGGAGAAACAAAAGCATGAAGAAAATGAGATGCTTTATGTTGCTCGTTTGAAGAAGCTGTGACCTTTCATCCATGATCTTGTAACTGTCCTGAAGAATTAAGACAGACTGCATCTGTCAGTCACACTGAGGAAAACCTGCGGCTTCATCAATTTCTGGTCAGTTTCATTAAATGATCAAGCCCTGGCCTTTCCTCGGTGTGATGGACAGAGGGATTCTGTTCTTAGTTCTTCTCCCACAAATACTTGGGAGGATATGAATTTTTATGCATTGATACTAATTTTATAATGGTTAAGTCATCAAGTCATTCCATAGCATACAATCCTGTCTTATCATGAATTTGCCTTTTTTAAAATGATGTACAGATAAAATATAATGACTTGTATTTGTGATATGGTTTGGTTACTGGGATAACACACAAGCACTTGTGGCTTTTCATCAGCTGTCCCAGTCAAATATCTCTGGTATTAACAAATACAGTCTATTTCCTTAATCATGCTATTTAGAGTATATTACATTTTGAATATGAAGTTAACATTCTGCTTGAAATGTCTTGATTGCATTGCATATTCTAAAAACTCCAACTGCTGCAATAAAACTGCTACCTCAAGAATAATGTGACATCATGATGTGACATTTATATTAAATGTGATTTTCATCTATTGTGTAGAGTTTTCTGAAACTATGACAAACTGTAATTTCATCGAGCTCTGGTTGCCATGTAAACTTAGGAGTGAGCTGAACTGATCTGTCATAAATATCCCACTATGGAATTTATTTGAAATGCACTGTAGCATTTTTAATAATACAAGCTTAGCATCATTCAAAATGAAGCATTATGTTGTTACATAGCATAATTCATAAATGTTTCCCTGTTGCTGTCACTGTATTGTATTAATTTCAACTTGACGTCTTCATTGTTATCACTTTCTGTCCTTATAGGCTGCATATGCTCCATATTGCTGGGAACTGTATGTAAGCATACATCATTGTTTCGGTGGATAGATGCATCGCGAACAATGGCTACCATTATGGAAAAGAAACAGGGCTGGCAGACTGCTGGTCTTAGGTAGTGTACTTAGGAGAATCTTCTTCTGAGTTTCATTATGTAGTAACACATCCCAGAAATCTTAGCTTTACCTGGAAAGCCCAGGAAGTCTCTGTTGGTCCTCATGCCCTGCGTCTTCATGCTTCCTCACTTTACACCAGGAACACCACTGTCCCCGACCTGCCTCCTGTGTCGGGCACCTGTCAGGGCAGGCAGGAAACAACATGTAGGATGAAGAGCAGGACAAGGGTTAAGTCATACGTGGGTGCTTATGGCTGGGGAAGGACCCAATGAGCTACATACAGGCCAATTGCCAGCGTAGGCAAGTTGCTTTTGGTGCCCTCTCAAGTCATTTCTCCTCTCTCATCACTGCTGATGTCCTGGAATGTCTTCTATGTCTGAGAAAGAGTGCTTTTCCACTATAGAGGACCTGGTACTGCCGGGACCTCTGGACCTGGGTAGCGACCCTGCTACCTTGGAGAAGTTACTTAACCTCTCCACATTTTGGTTTCCTTAGCTGTAGGACTGTAGTTGAGGGCAAGAGTGTCCTATTCCTATAAAGATATAAAGTGAGCATAACAGAGCACACCATGGAGCTGGCGTTGCACCCGTTAGCAGGAGTGATGAGATAAAAACAATCATTTTGCCGATCCAGTGATTAGAGCGACCTTCTAGGCACACTAGAAGGTACTCACATTTACTGAATTTCTGGTGAAAGACTAACCACTTCTTACACTCAGAATTACTTTATATTCCTTATAAAGTGTTGATTCCTTCATCAGAGAACCTAGAAAGGGGTGTGTGTGTCAGCATAGAGTGGGTTACCACACTGAGTGGCTCTGTTGTTTCTAACACCAAAAGACTGATGTATTCTGGAAATGTGTTCTGTGTACTCTGTATTCATTGGCAAAACTCTAAGCAGGAAAGAATTAGGAAGAGGAAACTGGGATTCCCACTGAGCCAGCTCCTTCTCCAAGAAATACTATGCTGGGAGCCATGAGGTCCTCTTGCCAGTGACCTCCTGTGGTTCTGAGCCCCATTCCAGAAGCCACACATCGCTTCGGGAACTTCTCTTTCCCTTCCGTTACTTCTCTAAAATGTTTAGCTGGCTTTAAAAAAAACTATATAAACTGCTTATTATTTCCCCTCAGTTACTGTATAGTAACTGTCGGCTACTCATTGTTGTCTTTCAAAGTGAATCATTTTATACTTTTTTCTGGTGCGATATCAAATGCCACTCGTGCTTAGCGAAGTCATTTGTTACAATAGCTCTCAGCTTTCACTCCAAATAATCAAAGGATTAGTGCCAACCATTTGCAAAGATTATAGTGTTCTTGATAAGTTAAAATGTGCAGGGCATGCAAACTGACACTGGGCCTGTTTCCAAGCAGGAAATTTGTGTGACCTTCTTACAGCTGATCTGCACTTCTGGGTATACATGCCATGCTTGTGTAAGCCCTGTGCACGCACACCAGGAACCACACTATGCTTGTGAGTACCTACTGTAGACACACAGCTCCCAGCACCTCTTTACTCTTGCTTTGTGTGCGCCCCTCTGAATTTGCTACTCAGTACATGTGTGCCTGCCGCACCCTATGTGATCCTGCATCTTGTTTTCTCTTATTAACTGTCCCTGCTGCTCTCTTTTTGCTCTCGGAGTTAACAGCATGCCATCCCACAGGGTGTGTTCTCTACTTCTTGTTATTTCTCACCACCTAAGAGAAGTACATGTATCCTCCCACACTGATCACAGTCATGTGACCTAGTGCCAAAACTGAGCAGATGATGCTAAATCTGACACACTGAGAAAAAGGCTCAGTATACGCTTGAGTATATACTGAACCCAGCAAGCAATTCGAAGACTCACAGGAGTGAGTCACTTGGTTTGGGAACTGTCTCTAATAAACAGTCCTAGCTCTCTGCTTAGTTGGTGGAGGTACCTAACTACCCATTAACAGAACACCTCAAAGTAGAGGGAGGATAATATAATCCTTGGTGTCAGAAGACCTGGATTCAAGGTTTGCTGCTGGAGCTTTATGACTCTGGGCAGGGCACCAGCAGCAGGTGTGACATGGTGGGGCACTGGGAAGGAAGAACAAAGCAAACAGCTGACACAAGAGTCTTGACTGGGACCAACATGCTCCCTGCATGGTTTTGAGCCAGTTATGCATCTCTTGAATTCCCTGATCTCTAAATTGGAAATGATGAAACCCATCTCATGGCCTGTTGGGACTTAATTAGAACGTGATATGTTGATGCCTGGTATGCTTCAAGTATACTTTCAGCTTGTTTTTATGTGTACCTGTTGGATCTCCATGGCCTTTTTGGAAAGAGAGGGTTGGGGGGAGAGAAAGTGTGTATGCTCTGAGATGAGATCTCTCTGTGTTGCCCACAGGCAGGTCTCAGAGCCCTAGGCACAAAAGATTCTGCCACCCCAGTCTCTGAGTGACGGGACTTACAGGCACACCCCTCAGTGTCCAGCTCAAGATGAGTGTCTTGTTGATCACTACAGTCCCTCTGAGCACATCTCAGTCCGGCTACAATCACAGCATCCCTTAGCATGCTTGACTCAACATCTGAGACTATTCTCTCATAGTTCTAGAATCTGAAAGTCACTTCAGGGTCACACTGTCTGTCTTCTCAGGCTCTGGGGATAGCCTAGACCTAGTTAGTGACCACCTTCTGAGGAGGAGAGTGCTCTCTGAGGCCTCTTTCCAGTGGGCTCCCATTCACCAGCACTGCGGCCTTCTTTTTTTCTTCTTCTTCTTTCTTTTTTTATGGGGGGGGAGTAGAAATAAAGAACATTTATTTGCATTTTGTGACAAGTAAGACAGGAAAATACCACTTCCTCCATTTACCACTTCTTCCTTCCTTTGGGTGTGTGGGATAAAACATATTTTAAATCTCATCTGCTTTCCTTTTGGCTGAGATGCTAGATTTTCCAAGGACAAGAGATACAAAGGAAAAAGGAGCCCAGAGAGCCTACACAGCTGCAGGCCCTGTGAGGCTCAGCACAGTTCAAAGGGGTTTGGTTATGGCATCTGAGAACAGCACAGACTTTCCCCCAGACTAATCTAGCTGCACAGGAAGCTGGGATTTCAGCACATTAATGTGTGTGGAAGTAGACACACAAACTTCGGTTCATAACAGGCATAACCCGTGTCAGTCACCTTACAGACAAAATATAACAAGGAAGGAATGGAAATTATTTTTCAGCTCAGTAGAGGCTCCTGAAGGCTCCTGTTGTAGCAAATACAAAGAGAAAAACAGGCCCATCTAAGCTGAATAAGGCACTAATAGAATATGACGTTCACACTATCACTTTGCCTTTGTAGTAGCGCACTGGATACCATAGCATCTTGGTTTGATGTTCTCCTCTGCCTAGCAGGAGCCTCTATACTACACACGGGATGCTCATGTGCCTTCGTAATAACTTTTAAAGCAGAAGTGGACCCAACAAGCTAATGGACACTTCACTGAGCTCTATTTTATCATGCAAATACCAGGGTTGACTTCTCCTTATATTTTTACATCATTAAATGAATTCCATGAGAGGTAACATTGATCTGCTTCACTTTTTAACGAAGGGGTATATCTGTTGAAGATAAAAGTTAAGTTTGATGCCAGTTTGGGTTTTAGATTATAGGTCCTCTGCCTTCTAAAATAAACACATCCATTATTAGGACCTATCTACACATACACACATTTTGAACTTGAACATGCCCGTATCTGGCAGATTGATGGGCAGGTTTCCAGAGCAGGTCTTGTTTACAATCTGGAGGCCCAGCTGATTCTTAGAACCTACCACTCTATTCTAAAATACCTAGAAAAGGCCAGGGAGTGTACGTCTCCAGAGTCGTTGCTGCTGTGCCCTGGCCTTCCTGGCTTGCTGCAGTTCCCGCTGGCATTCTGCCCTTCCTGCTTCCCACAGGTGACAGATCCCTGGGGCAGTTCTCTGCTCCTAGGAAGGTTATAGATGCTGTCCTCTTTGATCAACTGGCCTGTCAGCCGGTCTGGGGGCTCTGACTGGCTGTGGTTCACCACAGCATATGCCAGCACATTTGGCTTAATCGTGAAAGAGCCCTGTCTCTTCTCTCCAAACAGCTATATTTGGCGTTTAAGGTTTTGGTTTGTTTGGGGTTTTTCTTTTCCCCTAAAATTATGTTCTTTAAAATAATCCATCCATAACATCTGCTGAAGGAAGTTGGAATCTTGAATAGATAAGACTAAGTGAAAAAATGTAATTTGGTTGATCTTTTCTGAGGCTATATTTTAAGTCTGTAATTTAATTTGAATTTTCACATTTGATCTTAGAAAATAGTTGAGCTCAAGAACCACATCATTTGGTCCTCTGAGTGACAGTCTGGCAGCAGATGTTAAAGGAAAAAGTGAGACCTACTAGTGCTGAGCTTCACAGACACACAGGAGTGTTTGCAGCTGCTCCCTGTGCCTTGGGAAGTATGAGGAGCTGTTTTATTTATAAAGCTCTTGCCTGAACTCCAGTCCCTGACAGCCACATTCTTGGCCCAGTTTGTCTCTGCAACACTGTTCTGTGAAAGCTAGTTTGCCCACTGAGACTTGAAGTTCGTATTTGCACCCTAACAGTGGTGTTTGGTTTTAACCTCTTACCCTTCACACAGAGCAGCATTCCACTGAAGTCAAAATGAAACACACTCTGCTTGCATATGGGAAAAGCAGCAGTGTATCCGTGAACATACAGTTCCAAAGATGGTTCAGAGTCTCTAGAATTTTTCACTGCCTTTCTGTTAGAATGACTGACAGCCACAGCTTTTAGATCCCAAACAATAATTAGCTAGAGTTAAAATAAAATACAAACAGCAGAAAGAAAATTCCTGAAAGATGGTGACAGACCCTTCCTCTAAAACAGATCCTTGCACCAAGAAAAGCAGTTCTCAGACCCATGGGATAAAGGGTGGTTTTGATGTGCTTCAGTGTTGCCTAAGAGGAGGTGTCTGAACTAGAGGCCACAAATCCTGTATCAGCTGGGTGATGGCGAATGGGTACCATGCCAGCACTTCTGATTGTCCTCATCGTGGATGCCACCATCGACAGTTTCAAACTGTACCTTTGTACTTGCCTGTGGAGGGCAGAGGATTATTTTTGCTGGGGGGTGGGGGCGGGGAGTGGCTTGTTCTTGTTTTTGTTTTGACACCGGGTATCACTCTGTTGTAGACTCTGGCCTAGAACTCACTATGTAGCCCAGGCTGGCGTCGCACTGATGGCAGCCATGCCTTAGCTACAGGTGTGCTCCCGAGCACTGCAGGACACAGGGTTTTCATGTTCCTGAGTGCTTTGTCAGCTTGAGGAAGACAGTGGTGCAAGTCCCCTCTCCGGCACTCCCCAGGGCACCTGTCTCAGGATCTCACCCTTCTCAGTGACCAGTGACTTCCTGGGTGGAGCCTGGGCACACTGCTCAGTGTCTTTTCCTCTGTTTCCTTTCCCATCCGCATCTGCTGCTGTCTTTCCCATAGGCCCGTTCTTAGGAGCAGCGTTCTTAGGAGCAGTGTTCTGGCAATTATCTTTGGTCCCATCATTTTTCTCTAGTTTGTAATCAGGGCAGCCAAACTCAGCTGAAATAATGAAAGCCTGTGCTTTTCAAACAGTCATGATAGTTGTATATTTTTAGCATGTATTAATTACACAAAATGAATCTCATTATATTTCATGCATGTCTACAAAGTGATTTGATCACGCTTACCCTTGATGTTTTTATGACATCAGAAAATCCAAATTCATAGCCACATCTAGATGCTGTTGTTGAAGTAGTTAGCACTTCTTAGCTTTTGGCTCTAGACCAGTGGTCCTCACTCTTCCTGACATGTGACCCTTTAACACAGCTCCCCCATGCTGTGGTGACCTCCAACCATAACGTTATTTTCATTGCTGCTTCATGACTGCTTTTACTACTGTTCTGAATCCTAATGTAAATGCCTATGTTTTCCAATGGTCTTAAGTGACCCCTGTGAAATGATTATTTGACCCCTAAAGGGGTTGTGACCCTCAGGTTGAGAGCCACTGCTCTAAACCCATTTTCTGCTTGCAACCTTTAAAAAGCATTCTCCAAAAAAGTATCCATTCTCTGTTGGACTTTTCTCCATTCTCCTGTATTCATAGCTGTGTTGTTCACCCTTGCACAGCACGATGCATGTTTGCAAAGTTGGTGGTTTAAGCGGACTAAGCTGTGAAAGGGAAATGGGTCTCCACTGGGTTTTTCAGTAACATCCGTAAGAAAAACTGGTGAGATGGGACTACAGATTAGGTTAACAGGTCTTCTCTTCTTGGCAATGGGCCCGTCACAACAAATGGAACAACATGCTATCTGAGCCATCTTTTTAGCATATAGAAACCACAAAGTCAGGTGTTGCACTGTACATTTCCACGTGGTATCCAGTTACTCTAGGGAAAATATACTAAGTAATATCACAGTTTATAACTCAAAAAGCAGGTCCTTACCTGTTGCTGGGCACTGTAATGCCTGTCTGAGACCAGTAGACCTACCTGCATTCAGAGTCAGAGGGGTTTGTAACTTGTCTATACTAAGCTGAAGCTTTTGACGTTGTGGTGTTAAAGGCATCAATTGACCAACCCTCTGCTTCTGGCCTTAACATGAGAGAAGTCACTAGTCATACTGAGGTTTGGATATTGAGTCATGACAATCCGTGGAGAGCAAGGAAGTTCCCAGGTTTCCTTTTTACTTTCAGTGCAGGGGCTTTGGGTCTAGCTCTGCATAGGAAGGGCCTCGTCTCCTCCTCGCCACACTGTTTTCTGCATTGCCCAGGGACCAGGTAGGTTGTTGTTCCTTTAATCCAGAATTATTTTATCAATATTGGTTTGCCCTTCTGTCAGCAATACAGTGGGCCAGGCACCTGTTCAGAGACTTTATTGCTGGTGAAGTTTTTGAAGTCGCTTGTGTTGTGACGGCCTGAGTATCTTCTTTGCATTGTCAGTTCTAACAGCACAGACAGCAGGCACAACTGTTATCCTAGATATTCTAAGATCTATGGCATTGGCAGTCAAACACCATTCAAAGGTGTGGCCCACAATGTAAATGTAACAAACCCAAATTATTTGCTTCCTTTTTTACCACATTGTGTTTAATAAGTTGTTACCCCCATCCTGTATATGCTAACAGTCATGTGAGCTGCTGCAGGGCATCCAGAGCCTTAGAGGTGTGGTCAGGCTGGATGGGCATGAAGCTGGCTGCCTGCTCCCCACAGTGATTCAACTCTGGAAGCTTTATGTAAATTCCTCATTGTCCCTTCTTATTAAAAAAAAAAAAATCTCTTGTCTGTGTTTTTACATTATCCCTGAACTAAAGAGACGTAATCATTAACCAAATTGTCTTTTTAAAATTTACATTCTGAGTGTTTAAGATGCCCTGGTCATAAACAGTATAATTGTGTTTTCAGTGACTGAATTGTCAGCCTATAATAGAAAGAAGCTGTGCATGAATTAGGGCAAACCCTTAGCCAGCTGTGAATACAGGAAATGGCCCCATGCTTCACAGACAAAGCTGTGTCGTCACTGACCGCTGACTGCCAGGATTTCAGCAGCTTTCATTTGATTCACTTTTAATGAAAACATGCAACTTATGGAAGTCAGCCCATGAACTAATGTCTAAATGCCCTTACATAGGCTTTTTAGAGGATTCATAGTTGGTTAGTTTAAGAATGATTTTTGAATCACTACCGTAACCAACTTTCTGATTCATAGCCATCCCTCTGTATCTGTATATGTATCCACACATACATGCACTAGTTCTTTCACATGGACCTTTGTGCATTTGCACAGCACTTATTTACTTTCTATTACTATTCCTCTAGAAGACACATTCCATGAATTAAAACCTTGGAGGTATTTACCACTAAGTAAGCAGCACATAGAACATTGCCTGGCTCATACAAAGAATGTAGACTGTGTGTGTGTGTGTGTGTGTGTGTGTGTGTGTGTGTGTGTGTGTGTCTGTGTATAATTTGAGAATTTTGCATATGAATATAACATGTTTTGATCAAACCTACCTCCTGTCCCCTCCCTCGAACTCATTCCATACCTCCCACTGTTGTATTTCCCTTCCAATTTCACATGCTCCTTTTTAAACCCACAGAGACCACTTAGTGCTGCTAGTATATGCATGAGTGTGGGTCCTTCCACTGGAGAGTGGACCTATCAGGCCATATCCATAGCAAACTGGCAGCCCTTCCCCAGCAGCCTTCTCACCTACAGGTACCAGAAATGGTGGGGGATTGTGGTGTCTTGTGGATGGGAAAAGCACACATGCAAAAGATCAAGCCAGCCAAGATCCCCGCAGGGTGGGTTGTGAGGCCCTCTCCATCTCTGCTGGAGTGTCGGCTTTTAAAATCTCTCTGCCCCTCTGCACCTATGTCGTTGGTTTTTCGAGACAGGGTTTCTCTATGTAGCCTTGGCTGTTCTGGAACTTGCCCTGCAGACCAGGCAGGCCGTGCACTCATAAAGAGCCACCTGCTTCTGCCTCCCACATGCTGGAATTAAAGGCATGATCCAACACCACCAGGAGGATTTCTTCATATTTTCGAATTGTAAAACTATGCTTTGGGGGCAGAAATTGTGGTATATTAAAGCACAGATTGGTACTTAGATATCAATCCAATCTGATAAAGGTGTTTGTTAAAACTGGGAGTGACGGTACTTCTTACACTCTGATCCACCCTTTCTCTCCCAAAGAGCCTGAGTGTTACAGTGAGTTTCTGGTTAGAGAAGGTAAAGCTGTCAACAAAAAGCCCCTTTGAACATGGAAGTGAAAACCACTCATCACCCAGTGGAAGCAGTATCTGTGTGTACACACTCAGTGATGTGAAGACTGACCACTGCTGTGTAATGAAAGCTCTCCTGGCAGGGAGGTCAACTGCAGTGAGGATGGCAGTGACTTGCTTGAGAGAAAAGCCCCTGCCTGAGCTGAGCCCCGGATGTGTGATGACTTGCAGCCTCCCATTTCTTCCCTTCTCCCGCCCCACCCCCAAAATTGCCTGCTGACTTCTATATCACTTGAGCCATCACTTTGCTGGTTGTATGTATTCCTTGCCTAAATGTATCTGAAGCTGATGTCCCTGTTCCCGTCAACTTAAATAAGGATTCTATAATCAGCAACTTCAAAAGAGTTCTGTCTTCCCTCTGCAACAACTTCAAACAGTCATTGTGCCTCTTTTTGCATGCATATATACTTTAAATGTTATCTAAACAAAGTAGATTTTATGTTCATCAAGGCTTAAACTGGAGAAGGTGATAAAATTCTATTCTACCGGCATTTAAATTTTCAGTCGTAGGTTATGAATCTGTGCTGCCCTATTACAGTGGTCCTATTTTTTACTCCTTCATTCTTTGTATTTTTTTTTCTTTCATTCTTGTCACTTACCCTTCCTCTCCCTAAGACTTGAGGAGAGAATAAAGCTGACAGACACACAGCGGTGTGTGGTGGTTGCTGCTGACTCTGCAGATTTCCTAACCTCGTTATTCACTCCACGCTCCATTCTGTACTGGCCTTCATAGGCACACATTGCCGAGCAAGTGTCCAGGGAAGAAAGGACTCATAACATACCGAAAAGTGATTTTTAACAGTTCTCTGGAATGCGATTATATGGGACCTACTAGGGTAATCTTGGTTGAGTCTGTGCAGCTATTACAGAAAGTTACAGGAGTGGACATCTAGCTAGACACATGTGGCCTGGACAACAGAACTAGTAAGTGACCACTGTCCAGATCGTACCTACCTTTGTGGTTTAAACACTCAGTGGACACATTTACTTTAGACAAAACCTTGACTGACGTGGCTCTGCCATTGTTTCTGGGTAAGGAGGGTGGTGTGTTTGAGGAGATGCATACACACACACACACACACACACACACACACAACATAGTGAAAGTATGGAGGCTGGAATACATTTTTCAGGACTCAGTTTTCTCCTTCCACCATATGCGTTGTCAGGCTCGACATCAAGCACCTTTACCCACAGACCCACAGAGCAATGGCCCCTGGTCAGCGATCTCACTAGCTGATGGTCATTCCTATTCTAGATCCATGTGCATGCATGTTAATGCTCCTTAAGAGCTCACATATCATAGAAGAGCAGCAGGTCTGGGTGTCGGCTAATGTTGGTAATGTCAAACATTCCACAGAGTGTGGGGAATCTCACCTCTTTCATCTAAACTTCCAGTGGTCATTCACACTGACCATACAGGTGTTTTCATTTAAAGAAACGAGAGAGATCCTATTTAGCATTCTCAAAATAGCATTTTATTTCCTAATAGCTTCAGAGCTGCAGTAAAAATTGAAAAGGTAACGTAGAACTTTTCACTAATTTCTTCTCCGTTTCTCAACTTAAAGAAACATGGCCACTGCTAGGTTTGAATGCGTTTCCCCTTCCCAAACTCAGGTTAAAGTTCTTCCCCATTATGAGACATGTGAGGTGGGACCAGGTAAGAATGTTAGGCAGGGATGGGGCTGCGCTTCTGTGAGTGATGGGCCACGCATGTGGTCTGTGAGTCAGTGGGTCACTCTGCAAGTAGGTCAGCTATAAAACCATGTGTACTTTGGGTCTCTGGGAGTTGTCCCTCCCACATGATGCCCTGCTGCCTGTACCACAGTGTGATTCTGCTACAAGAACGCCTCTGGTAAGATGACCTTTGATCCTTCGCCTTGAACCATAATCCCAAAATCATACTTCCTCATTCTGTGGTTTTGTGACATTGGCAGCAAACTGACTGACAGCTGCCAGATGCACTGTGGTATTCTGAATGGAAGCAGCGAAGCGGAAAAAAAAAAAATAGATAAAATAAAGGAGCCAGAGATCATGACAAAACAGCAACTATGCTACAGGAGCTGGAACCAAGCAAGTGCTTGAGAACCCTGTCTTCGCAGTGTTTTATAAACCTTTCTTGTGCTGAGGATCAGACCCAGAGCCTTGCCTGTGTAGGCCAGCACTCTACCACTGTATCCCGGCCCTTAAACCTCGGACTTTTGAAACAGAAATTTGCTTGCTAAAGATGCACATCCTCCAAAGCAAAAGAAAATGTGGTTATTCCCAGTCACTCACACTGTCTTCGTCACTCTTCAGCCAGCATCTTCAATGTGGTTCCCTGTGAATTCACACCGATGTTTCCAGTCACCATACAGCTGCCAAAGACCCAACGGTGAGGTGAGGCAGGCCAGCGCAGCCCTTAGGGAGCTGCAGTCTGGAAAGGCAAGGCTGTGCCGGGAAGAGCCAGTCTGTCTGTCTATCTCCTGCCAGCTATTAATCTCCAAGTTAGCAAGAGAACTGAAGGAAGTGTTGTTTAAAACATAAAACTGCTCAGTTCAGGAAAAAAGCTTTGTGCTTCCTAACTTCCATGGCTGCACTGATGTCCTACCATTATCAGAGCCCTGGTGAGACAGCATAGAACAACAGTGAAAGAGGAAAATCTCCTAGTGTCAAAAGAAAACTAAACATCCATGTCTGGTGTTCAGTCATGAGGGAGACTGTCCTTTGTTTTAGGGCAAGAGCGTGTCCTTTGCTCCTTTGCTGCAGGGCTGGGTAAACAGGAAGAAATTGAAACACTGACTGGAGCTTCCAGCTCCTTGGATCAATGGGCTGTTCTTTGATTTAGAAAGGATATCGAGAGTGACGGCATTTTAACACGAACTGTCAGCGCCGTTTTGTTATCTTAACACAGAAGTAAGACAGGTCTGCTTTAGAGCGTTGGTCTTCAACAGAAAATTAAGTCCATCAAAGCAAAGGCGGCCAGCTGGCTCACACTCAAGGAGAGAAGGGAGAGCTCCCTGTAATGTGCTGCCCGTCCACCCTTTGTCTCAGCTGTAGCCTTTCAAAGGCTGCTCCAGCCCGCCACCCCACCCCACCCCCACCCTCATCCATAAGGAGCACCCTTACAGGAGTCTGCATGGAGCAGGGTGCCCATCCATGGTTTTTCTAGAAAGCACCCTACCCTACTTCTTTTGAACTGCTCACTTGGCGCCCGCCCAAGCTTTGCCTTTCATACTGTGCATGCGTAGTGGCCGCCCCAGGCCCTTAGCATTTGTTTCTATTGGTCCCGAGCACAATCAGCCTTTTAAACTGCTAGGTTCCATCACAAATTCAAGCACCCCTGGTGGTCAGGGCTCGGTCTTTCTGAGGCTGAGAAGGTGGTTTTAATTAATCACCCCTCTGTTTGTTTCTTCTAGCTGCCTCAGCTGCACTTTTATTGTTGGGAGAGTGATGCAAACTGGGAAGCGGATTGACTAAACCTGCTTGGCAGCCAGCAACCCACAGTACCCCACCCCCACCGCAGTGCGAGCCCGAGATGAGCAGTTACCTCTTACACCACCACACCACAGAAAGCAAAACCTCTCAGTCTCAGAGATAGCCTACCTTGACTGGAACTAAGGAAACTGCAGAGCGAGCCAGAGGTGGCTCTCAAGGCAAACCTTCTGTAAAAGCTGTTTGCTTTGCTTACAGAGAGGGAAGGCAGAGGCTGAGATCTGAAAGGCAGTAATAGCTGCTATAGAAAATTGATGTGGATACCGTGACTAATGAACTGTGGGGATACTAAATCACCAAGTTGAGTGCTAAAAGTCGCTTCTCTAAATGTTTTACAAGGGCAGACTGCGGAATTGCACATGAAAGCCAGAGTGTAATGGGCAGTCCTCCGCTAAGCTGGTGAATAGTAGCCTATGACATCACCGGGAACTGCTGTCAGAAGTGGCTGAGAGAGCTGTGAGGAGTGTTGGAGTCTCCACAGGAGAGGCTGGCTAGAAACACTAACACAAATCATGGGTGCAGAACCGCTCCCTTTATTATGGGAAATAATGCCAACAAGTAAGCTGCTCGGCTTTCTGTTTGCTAGCCCCTCCTCTCTTTCCCCTGAAGTCCTCCATGTGGCTGCTCCCTTAAAACCCATTTCCAGCTGCCTCCAAACCCGCCCTCCCCCAGTTTTACTCCCTTTAATTTCATCCTCTCCAAACACACAGCCCCTACCTCCCTGACAGCTCCTGAGGGGTGGTTGTTTTGTTTGGTTTTAAGCACAGGGTCTGATTTCATGAAAGGCACTGAAAAGCTTTGGGAATCTGAGTTTGCACATGTTTCCAGAGGAATTTCAGGAGGTAGAAGCGGGGCACTCTCGCTAAGGATAAAGCCCATCTCAGTAGCTATAGTGATAAAGATGGTGCACACACGGTGCCTTGTCAGAGAGTGGCCATCATGAAATGCAGTGCTGAGTACTTGTTCTAAGGCAGCTAAATGGCGAAGTGTCTGGGTGGCATTAAGACATGCATTTCTTCAGACCATGATTTCCCTAGTGTGCTTTTACAGTACTTGTTTGTCGTTGTGGCTAGCTGTAGCCTCTTATGCAGAAATATGGGCAACTACTGTTATGATTTTTAAAATATGTAATAAAATATGATAAGATAATAAGATGCCAGGCAACAGATACTATATTATATGAGGTTTATTAAGTGAGCATGGGGGGGGGGAGAAGGAAAGGGGAGGATGGGTACCCCAGAGAGAGAGGGGGGAGAGAGGGGAAGATAAGAGGGAGGGGTGAGGTAGGATTATCCTTTCATATAGCCCTGGGCAGGGCCACGCCCCTGTGGCAGGTAGGCAATGACATCATAGGTAGGCAGACTGAAACAGAATCCTAACAGCTACACTTAGCTCGTTGTTGGTCATAGACTTCTACTTTTCCTGTGTACCATGCACAGAGTCTTCCTGCCCGTGTCAGGTGGACACATAACTTTTTTGTGTTTTTTTCAGGTTGAATCAGTTCTAACATTACTGGGTCACTGTTGCTAAGCCTCTGGACTTCATTGTCCCTTAATGTTAGGTACTGTTTTGAGTTGGCAGAGTAGCAACAAAGTATGAAGGAACATACTTTAATAGTAAGTTTCTACTTTTAAAGAACCAAATTGTTCCCAGAATCTGCACTTGATACTGTAAATATATATAAATATAAAATATCCAATTCTGCCCATGGCTATGTCAGGGATACCAAAGGAAGGTATCCCTTTGTGCAAGTGCTGAGCTATTCTTTAAAAAAAGAAAAAGAAAAAAGAAAAAATACAGCATCTAAGGAATAAAAGATCATTTTTGTTCCAATAAATGTTTTGCTTACTATTTTCTTATGTAAGATATGAAAGCATTTCATCCAGGAAAAGTGTGTTGGATACATCGGAGGCATTTGCCCTCCTTTAAATCAGATTGAGCTGCCAGTAACTCTGTACAAGCCACAGCTCTTAACTATCCAAAGGGTCTTAAACTGCTTCCAAGATCAGCTGTATCTGTACCCTTCAAGTGAGGAGCTGCTAGAAACAAACAAAGCTACAATTAGAATGCTACCATGGAGCTTCACCATGATGCCACACAAAATTGTCCATGGTACAGAGAGTGTGATACGACAGCACCACAAGTATTGTCATGGCGCCGTGGAGGAGCTTTACTATTGAGTCTTGCCATGACTATCGTCATGGCATCCCAAAATGTTACCAGCCATCACCTGTGACTGGAACAGTTAGAGAACTCAGAGTCCTTTTGCAAAGCAACTTGGCTGTTTCAGAACTCGGTAGGGCACAGTATGGTAGCGTTGCCCTGAAGTCCCAACACATGGGAGATTTGGGAGATAGCTGAGTGATGGAGCCCCCATTGTCATTTAAAGGAGGTTGGCATTCGTATGAAGTCCTGTCCAAAGCCTGTTTCCGCTGCTGATAAGATCAATAGACACATTAAAGATCCTGGCTTCCTGTCCAGCACGTGGGTTGTAGGGTAACTAAGAAATGTCACTTGCTGCCAGTAGACCTAACCAAATCCTTCTAAGTCCAGACATTTTTCCCCATCAGTATTCCCTCGACATTCTGTACACTGTTTGCTGGCATTCTCATAGTCTCAGGTGCTGTAAGTAATCAGGAGGGTGTGAAGGGCATGGGAAGATGTGGTGACTTTAGTAAAAGTGCTCACCTACTACATATCCTGCACGGGACTTAATAATCCACCCATTCTGGTATCAGAGAGGTTCCTGTCCCCAATCTGTGAGGGCAACAAGAGATGACTGTCAGGCACACGTGTACTGCCACTCTCACGTGCTCTGTAACATGCTTGGAAGTTATAAAGACTCAACATTGCTCACTCCACTCATGCAAATCCTGGTGTTGAAAGGCTGCTGACACATGAGATCTCCTGAAGTCAAGCTGCGCTGTACGTTCTGATGGCTTCCCAAGTTCTGCTCTACCTAGAGGCAATATCGGAGAGTGGGTCACAGGATCATCGCCATCACCTTTGTTACCGCTCTCCAAATGCTCAGCTCTTTGTAGCCTGTGTTCTAACCCTGTGACCCTGAAGTCCTTCTTACAAGTTATATGTAATTCATCTTTGAGCGCTTTTGTGAATGTGTCTGTTGTCCACCTTGTGCAGCAACCTCCACAAAAGCCGCGAACATGTTTGCTTCCTGGCTGGGCTCTTACGGCATGTTCCATGCTTGTGGTATAATTCTGCTTAAAATCCAGCTGCTCTGTGACAGTAGTGCTGTAATTTGCCAGTTTTACAGATCATGAAGCTAGGACGTAGACACACTGTATACCCACTCATTGTCTGAGTAGGTTTTAACTCACAGGGCCAGAGTTCAGATAAATAAGTCTGAGACCAGAGCATTTTGTGTGCTTTCCCACAGCTCAGGACCCCAAATGCCCTCTGCCAACAAGCCTTTATCTGTTGTCTTAGGGAAGAAGACTCACTAAAAATAGAAACCCTTCAGCAGTGTGGCCTCTCCCTTCTGTGATGCATGTGAGGATACACACACCCTTCTGTTTTGTGCAGAGCAAACAGTCCGTGACACGCTCAGAACCACTTTGGCTATTCTGGGCTGGCCCAGGCTCTCAATGCTTCCTCTTCAATGTAGTAGCTGCCAGGCACATGGAGCCGTTTAGATTTAAATTCATTCTGACCGAATGAGATTTTAATTCCAGTTCTACTCCCACAGCCTCAGTCACTGCAAGTGTTTGATGGCCACGAGTGGCTAGTGGCTGCCATGTCAAATAAGGATGAGCTGAGACAGAACACCAGGTTCTCACACAAGCTTTCCTGGACAGCTCCACCAAAGGAGCTGCGTGCAGCGAAACTGTTCTCTGAGCTTTTAAATCCAGACCAGTTTTATAATGCATTTAGCCCAGCATAACCCAAATATTGCCATTTGAGCATACGATTATCATTATTCTGATTCTTAACCTGTGTGTCACAATCCATTTGGTAATCGAACAGCCCTTTCTCAGGGGTCTCTTAAGACATCAGGAAACATGGGTATTTACATTATAATCCATAACAATAACAAAATTATAGCTATGAAGTAGCAACAAAATAAATTTATGGTGGGGGAGTCGCATAACATGAGGAACTGTATTAAATGAAGGGTCACAGGACTAGGAAGGCTGAGAGCCACTGTCTTAAATTAAGTTTATTGATAGTGTATACTTCCCTTTGCAGTGACAGCACATGTCTCTTGGCAGCAATCGCATTTCAAGCGCTCAGTGGCCTCGTGGCTGTGTGTTACTATGTAGCACACTTCAAGAATTTTTTTTTTTTCACTTCAAGCAGTTCTCACTTGCAGCATGCCAAATAGGAGTGAAGCAGAGACCTGTGAGTGCCACCGTCCTAACTGTGGGATCACAAGCTGTGCAGGCATGCTTCCTACAGTGACCAGAGGGACAGACAGCTAAGACACAGTCTGTGTACTAAGCAGGCAAATGAGATTCCTGTGCCTTGGGAAACATGAGTCTGTTTTGAAGATGGTTTGTTGCTACTGACTCTTGGTTATTCATGTCAGGGAAAACGTTCCCTGCCAGACTCCCTTTGTTTACTCTGCATACTTGTTAACTTTCTAAACTTTGCAGCAAAGTGTCAGGGCCTCCTGCTGAGAAACTCCAATGGCCAGGCTAGGCAGCTTCAAGTTTTTGTCTCAGGGCTCCCCCTACATCTTTCCCTGGGTACCCCTTTTCAGCTCTTCAGCTCCTCTGGGCCCCACACCCTATGGTCCCTGAAAGGGGTGCTTGGCTCTACAGGCTGTGCTGCTGGCCTCCCTACACCTCCAGCAGCAACACCTCAGGACTCCAGAGACTAAGATTAAATCTCCACAGTCCAGGGATCTGAGCTCAGACACCTGGAGAACCTGAGTAGCTGAAGCCACAGAGGAAGCAGTGGCACCTTAAGGTCTCAGTTATGGCTGCTGTTGACAGGGAACTTAGGGGGAGGGAGATTTGTTTAACTGGAGCTAGCCTGTGAGCTCAGGTGGTGTTATCTTTGAGGCAACAATGTATAAACTAGCCATTCCTCTGAGTCAGGGAGCTTTACATGGTCTGACACTGCCAGCCAAGGACCAGAACTAGAAATCTGACTCTTAGTATAAATTCACAATTTAGTTAAGGAAAATTGTATAGAGTTCAAGTCTGTGTAAACCCCTTGGAGCATGAGTTAATAGGCCCCTCCCCCACACCTCTCTGTTAAACTGACAGTTCTGCCTCTAACTGTCACAGTGGTCATTTCCAGCCCCTCAGTGGGTCCCCTCCCACATTTATGCTAATTTTAGGTGAAAAGGCTGAACATAAGCCCACCAATCCCTAAGCTTCCCCCAAGCTCAGGACTTGAAATCCTGCCAATCCTCACTTTGGAAATCTCTGCCCTAGAAAGTTCTGCCCCCTAAAAGTAAAACCCTTTATAAAGGATCAGGAAGGGCAACATTGACTAAGCATGTCTTAAAGGATATACCTTGGCCAGATAGAGCAACCCAAAGTGATAACATCAGCTGTGTTGGTTTAACCCACCCTCGGCAGTATACACAGCTGACTTCAATAAAATCTGGATTGCTGGTTCAAAGACAGATACAATTCTGTGAGCAGGAACTGAGTTTAAATAGTCCACAGTCCATGCCTGTCCTGCTGAGCCCCTCTCTTGATGGCACTATGTGGCGACAGCTTACTTGACCTACACTATATAACTACCTGTGGTTTCCATTCCTGGAAGACCACTGGACAACTTCTCAAAGTGAGTCCCGGAAATTATGTCTTCACATTTGAAGAAGGTATTTGTACACACTGTTTCATAGCTGTGTGTATTTTAGCTGAGTCTCTTCCTCTGCGTTGAGATAATGTTGTAACCATAACCTATAATTTACTCTCCTTAAGCTCTTCCTCCTGATAAACTTCTCTATTCATAGCGAGTTTAATTATAGCTCAGAATGTAATATGTATACTGTTCATCTGAAGGCTGTGCTCATTTGGCAGCAAGAGGCTGTTGCTACACAAGCACCGTGTCATCTGGCCAGGATGCAGTCATGTGTGCCTCACTACCAGCTCAGGCAGTCGGGGAGATTGGGCCAAAAGTTGTTCTGGCCCACGCAGACTCGCTGCTTTGCAATGTCTTTGAATTCCCTTTGCAATGAATTAGGTTAATTGTGATTTTATTTTTCTTACTTTAGAGAAAGAGTTTCTCAAGAGAGGTCTCAGTGGTTAAGAGTATGGGCTGCTCTTCAAATGACCTGGGTTAGTTTCTCAGCACCTGCATAGGGCTCACAACCGTTAGTAACTCCAGTTCCAGGGCATCCAGACCTTCTTGTGCCCTCCATGGGCACCAGGAATGCACATGCATACATTCTGGCAAAACACACACACATAAAAAATAAGTAAATAAATAAATAAAAATCTAAAAACAAAAGAAAGACTAGGAAAAAAAAAAAAAAGAGAGAGAGAAACCAAATGCTTGAAAATTGAATGAGATTTATCTCCATTGCTAGAACTGTGTGACTTGGCTTCCCCAATCCACCTTAACCCTTGTTCTCACACAGCCCATTTCTGAATGGAGGTCCATCTTTCCAGTCCATGTCTTTTTAAAAATATATCCATTTATTTACAATGTGGGAAATTGAGCCCAAAGCCACATGCCCACTAAGTGAATGCTGTACCAATGAGCCACACCCTCAGGCCTGGGTCAGTTTAGTGTTTTGCTTTGTTTTATGTTTACATCATTCTCATCTCATCTACCCCTTCCAACTCCTTGCATGCCACCCCCACCTCCCAAATTTATCACCACTTTATTGTGGGGTGTGTGTGTGTGTGTGTGTGTGTGTGTGTGTGTGTGTGTGTGTGTTTATGTGTGTATAAAGTCGGCTGAGTCTTAGTGCTGCCGTCTGTGTATGTGTTTAGGGCTGACCACGTGGCATTGAGTAATCTATCAAGGAACTTGTCCCTGGTGACTACTGATTCCCTTCTCTCAACAGCCATAAATTGCCTGTGGCTCTTCATCTGAGGGCAAGGCCTGGTGAGAGTACCCCATCCACATTTGTATGTCAGCTCATGCTGACACTGTACAGGTCTTATTTAGTCAACCATATTCTTTTTTTATATTTAATGGGTGTAGCCTCCCTGTCATATACAGTAGCTATCACTCACAGCAGATGTCCTGGGCCTCTCTCTCTTACAGTCTTTCTATCCCTCCTTTCTATGATATTCCCTGAGTCTTAAGTGTAGGGATTGTGCTATGGGTATATCAGTTGGATTTGGGCATCCCAAAAACAGTTGTTCTGTTTTATGACTAGTTGTGGATATCTGTAATTATCTCCAAATGCTGCAAAAAGAAGCTTTATCGATGAGTGGTGAGAGCCACCCTTACCTGTGGGAATCGCATCGGTATTTAGAATACAGTTGGGAATTAGACTGGTTTAAGAAAGTGGCTGTTGTAGTAGGTTCTCTACAGTCCAGGATCTCATTAGCCATGAGCAGCTGGCTAGGTTTATAGTGCTGGGCATGCATTCCCTACTATTGAGGCAGTCTTGAGTCTAACTAAATGGCTGTTAGTTACACCTAAGATGCAAGTGCCACTATTGTACCCCTGGGGCCATTTGCCAATGCTGGTTATTGTTGTAGTTCATAAACTTTACAGCTGTGTAGGACACTAGGTAATGTTTTAATGTACAGTAACATAACAGAACATGCTCATTTTGTGTAGCGTTCTATAGCCTTTTAATATACTTCCAATTCTTATTATTACTACATCTGTATTTATTTTGTGTGCATGGATGTGTGTATGTGTGTTATATACATGCCCTGGTGTACATATGAAGGTCAGAGGACAACTTGAAGGAGTGATTTCTCTCCAGTGTACACTTCCTGGATCAAACTCTTGTCACTAGGTTTGGCAGCAGGCATCTCTCCTAGTGAGCCATCTCACCAGCACACATACTTTTTCTTTATATAAAAATTTGACACAGATAAAAGAACATACTTGGCACTATATGATTAGATTACCAAACATTGCTCCTAAGCTTACCACACAGAGAAAGAAGTAGGATGTGGCTGTTTGATTGAGACTGGCACCCATAGGCTCATGTATTTGAGCACTTGGTCCTCAGTTGATGGAATTGTTAAGAAAAGATTATCAGGAGCTTTGGCCTTATGGGAGGCCATGGGATACATGACAGGAGTCAGGCTTTGAGGTTTCAACATCCGTACATTCCAAGGTAGCTCTCTCTGCCTCTTCCTTGTGGAGCAAGGTGAGTGAGCTCTCAGAATGAACTCTCCTGTATCATGTCTGCGCTGTGATGCTCATGGACTCTGTCCCCTAGAGCCCTGGCCTCCAAAGTTAAATGCTGTCTTTTTATGTCTCCTTGGCCATGGTGTTTTAATCACAGCAATAGAAGAGAAACTACAATATAGAAGACCAAGAAACCATCCTCTGAACTCTTTTCTTGTTGGCTTCTCTTTTACCCCATAGTTGTATCAACAATATAGTCTCTTTTTGCTGGATTGCCTTGGGCTTCCTGTCCAATAACCTATAACTTGAGGCTCTGCTCTGGCTGATGTGCAGGCTCTCACTGCCAGATGGCTTTCCTCTGGTGAGTCCATTTGTCTCCAGTCAGGATGTAGGCACTGCCAGCGTTAGTGTTGCAGGGGCCCTCTGATAAGCATACTCCATCGTGTCTGGGTGTGAGCACAGACACTCTGCTGTATTGCAGGGGTGTGTGTAATTGAATTGAAGTCTGCATTCTTTATTAATAAGTGGCTTTATTTTTAATCGAAATAGCCATGATACATATAACAGGGCACAGTGTGACATTTCAGCATAGATAGGTCAAGTGATCAGAGCAGTAGCTGGTGTATCCTTTACCTCAGACATGAGCCATTTCTTTGTGTTTAGAACATTCAAGGAAAAAGGTTGCGTCTAGATATTTTGAGACATTTAACGAATTCTTGTCAAGTGTAACTAGAGTTGTCTTCTTGTGCTACAGGACAGCTGTTACTCAGTTGCACCCCTGATATTTCCCAGGGAAAACTTCTGAGTTCTTGTCTTCTGCCAAGAGAAAACAGTTTAAGCAGAGCTTTACTTAGCAAAGCAGGGCAGAGCAACAGTGTGTTCCAGGAAGTGTTGGAGTGGGCTGACCAAAGGGGTAGCATCATTCCTCGGTGTACACTTAAGTTTTGTGCCTATTAAGTGGGTGGCAGATTGATGGGTAAGATGACCTTCTTCTTTCCCAAACCGTGATGAGTATCTTCTCCCTTCAGTGATACTCTTCAAAAGGTCATGGGTGGAGGAGGAGTCAAAACACAATGCAAAGGCTAATAGAGCCACAGTCTTTTGAGGGCACACCCGCCTTATTATGCTTCTATGCTACTACGCACTTCCCCTACTGCCTTAGTTCCTGATACAGCCGGAAGTCCCTAACTGCAACTTCAAGGATGTCTAACCACAAAAGGATGGCTTAACTGCCAGGATACTGCTGCAGTTTCCTTGGCTCCTTACTGTCTATCTGGTTGCCCAAGTGGAAGACACGGTTCTGGGGAGACAGCTCCAGTTCCTGGACTCCCTCACTTCTAACGCCTTATCTACCTGGCTCACACCCACTAACCAGCCTCTGTTCTCAAAGCCACTGTCCTATCTACCTCAAGGAGACCAGTGTTTCAACACATGTAAATGAATGCTCAGCATTTATTGTTTTATGCCTGACTTTGCGGAGCTTAGCACCTTCCAGGCCCACCCATGATGCTACAAAGTACAGGATTGCTCTCCTTCCTTTCTTTATGAAGACAAGGGTGTTCTTCCCCAGTGCCTTTGAACATGCTTATCTGCGGTGTGTAGAAATCAGGTTTCCCTGAGTCCTAACCACTATTCAGCTTTGTTGTTAACCATTTATTGTTTGCCAATTGAACTGTTATTTTCCAATTTTTGATGAAACTACACATTTTAAATGTTATCCCCACCTTTTTGAACTGTCTATTGGTGTCTTTCTAGTAGAATTAGTCTTTTTCCTATTAATTCGTAAGAATTTATGTTTGGGTCCTAAGATTTGGTCAGTTTTACATGATCTAAATATTATTTCTCAGTTTATAAACATGCACTGTCTTCCAAACTCAAAAGTTTTACTTTTGCAATGCGGGGGTGGGGGGGGAGGTGGAGATTCAGAGAGAAGGAAAGTGAAGGGAGGAAGGGTAAGTGAAGGAAACTGTTTTCTGTAACCTGTGAGAGTAACATTTTCTTTTCTACCTTGATCTGTTAGTGGAGTGAATTACATTAAAAATTTTTTATCACTATATAGTCCCATCTTGGTTATGATCAATGTATATTGTAGTGACTCTTGGAGTAAAATCTTTCCCAAGCATTCATAGTATTGCCCACTTCATTATATGATATAAAGATTTTATTATAGATAATAATCCAATAAAACAGAGAGAACCCTGGAGAACTTTCTGGTTCCCACCCACCCCACACACACAGCCCGGTCCTCATGGGAAAGGGAAAGCAGTGGTGCTGAAGATCAGGAACACTAAACAAACACTGTCCCACTAAGCCATGCCCCAGACCCTGGAATGCTAAGCTGTACTCATGCTGTGGCCATACTGCTCAGTGGTGAGAAGTAATGCCATTCACTTTCACTTTGGACTCTATTCACCATAGTACTTTTGGTGGAGATGTAGACATATGTTGACCATTCATAGTTAGGTGACCTGCTCAGCTATTAGCCTGGCATTGTCCAACAGATATGCACTTAGTAGGCAAAATTTGTTCCTCAAGAAATTGTTATTCTAGGGAAGAACAGAAAAGTTATAAAATACAGTCATGAAATAAAATGTCATGTCTTATCATCTAGGAGGTGGGGTGGTGGGAGGAAGAGGTTCTGATTGGCTGGGTCTCCTGAAGGGCTGCTGTTTCCTGTTGTTGGTGTCATGGACCTGCCTGGCTCTCAGTGCTTAGTGGAGGTTTAGACCAGCTGTTCTGCATTAGCCTTTCTCATTTGGAAATTCTGTGTCATTGCCCCCAGGGCTGTGCCACCCTTTTCAAGATTTCACAGATAATTTCATATTTATACGAGGCTGGTGTCCTTGGAAACTTGTTCCATGGTATTTGTGCCATGAGCAATACAGCAGGACCTTCACTTCTGTTGCATTAAGTAATGCCAGCATGTTTTGTTTATAGAATAATGATGTTGACATGAACAATATAAGAGGTAAAATTAACCTATTAACTTTGTTATGTTTTATGGAATTGCTCAATTTATTATTACCATAAATATATATTTTTAACTCCAAACTTTATGTAATTTCTAAGCACATTTCATTTGTGTGTCTTATTTCAGTGCTGGACCCAAAGGAGACAACATTTATGAATGGAGGTCGACTATACTGGGACCCCCAGGATCTGTCTATGAAGGAGGGGTGTTCTTTCTTGACATCACCTTTTCACCAGACTATCCGTTTAAACCCCCTAAGGTCAGTAGAATGTATTCATCCATTTTTTAGCAACGTGTATTATAGTATATACATACTAAATGTATATGTAGGGATGTATATCTGTTCTGTTGGCATAGGCAACTTCCCAGGATCCATTGTACTTAAAAGTAAAGAAAATATAAGACATTATACATTGTTCCTGTATCTTAGCTTTTCATTGGTTTTATTTTTTTCTCATCTCTTTTCTGTAGCATATGATTTAATAGTACAGAAAATACCATGTTTTATAGGTAAAATGGGAAAGTGGCATTGGACCACAGTTAGACTAAAATGCCAGATTACAGGCAAAGAAGGCTTCACGGACAGGTTCACCACATCTTCATGACACTCTGCCGCCACCACAGTTCAGCTGCCCACAGGAAGCCCACAGAAACTGCAGTAGTAGCAACATAAGGGCTGGGAGCGTAAGTTGTTGGTGAGATCCTGGGTTTAATCCCTAATGCCAAAATACGTATTGTACACGTAGATATGGTTTAATAATGGCCCATTAATAAAATTTATTAATGAAATGTAATTTCTTTTATAACTACCACGTCAAGAGTGCAGCATAACAGGATGTAGGGCTTTCTGTTCCTAAGATGAGGCCATGTACTTTAAGATATCCTCTCATTCATCTCCGCTGCCTCTGGCCATTAGCACCTATTCTTTATTCTGGTGGAGCACAGACCCTGAGTTCACTGGCGGTGCCTGATAGTCACCAGGGAAAAGTCTCCTCTGCCTCTGACCAGCCTTCCATGCAGGAGCAGGCATCTCCAGGTTGTTGTAGGCTGGCCTTCACCACACTTTCCATGCTCTTCCCACCTCTTTTTTTTTTCCCCCCCCCTGGGCTTTCTTCCTTCCATTTCATAGACGCTGAGACAGCATTTTGATGCCCAAAAAAAGGTAACAACTCCAATAACTTGTCAGCACTATGCAGGGAGCAAATCGGGGTATCAGGATCTGAGCTAGGCAAGTCAACCCCAAGCCTTCATTCCTTACCACAGTACACAGTGGAGTGCTGGTGCCAAGCCAGGCGGCCTTGCATTGGCTGGTTTCCGTACCAGCACCATGGTGAAGCTTGTGCTAACTTTCTCCCTTGCTGGATGGGAACTGCTTCTCCTTGCTCTCTATTATTTTGGAATAGCTTGTAAGTCACCTGGAGTGTCTGCTGCCCTTGCAGGAGGTATGTAAACCTTTCTCTGGCAGCCTCTGCAAGTTAGGGTGCACAGAGAAGAAGAGAGAAATGTAGTCAGGCATTTGGACTGCCCATAAACCTGTTGTGACCTCTTCAGTGAAGTAGGCACCTCAGGTGTGCTTCCCCCTACCCTGCCCTGTGTGATGGTGTTTTTTTTAAGACCAGGAAAAGCTGAAAGTAAGAAGTACTAAACTGGGTAAAAGAATTTAGTGTTCGGGGCTGGAGAGATGGCTCAGAGGTTAAGGGCACTGACTGCTCCTCCAGAGGTCCTGAGTTCAATTCCCAGCAACCACATGGTGGTTCGCAACCATCTATAATGTGATCTGATGCCCTCTTCTGAAGTGTACATGCAGGCAGAGCACTGTATACATAATAATAAATAAACAATTCTAAAAAAAAAAAAAAAAAAAGAATTTAGTGTTCAAAGAGACCTTGGTACAATGGAAGGATAAGCCAAAACTGCAGAGATGGAGGAGGCTTGAGCGACAGCTCAGTGGTTAAAAGTCTGCTCTTCTAGAGGACCCAGGTTCAATTCCCAGCATCCGTGTGGTGCTAACAATTGTCTAAAACTCCCATTCCAGGGGATCCAGTGTGCTCTCCTGGCCGCCATGCTACTGTCTGCATGCGGTGCACAAACATACATCCAGGCAAAATACCTATTTACATAAAATAAAAATAAAACTATAAAGATGGAGTTTGCCATGTCTAAATATAAGAATCAAAAAAAAAAGTTTATCAGTCAAGATAGAAAAGCAAGACCACCTTTATACTCATATAGAACTTATGGGTTGGGAAGCTGTGGTTCTTGTACCTTTAGGGGAAAATTTTTAGGACTGTTGTAACTGAGCTAGCTAGTCACTATGAGAATATCTGTTGACCTTTGGAATCCTTTGGAGTGGTGGGAGTGGGGTCGTGAGCATTCTTGATCAGGTGACTTGATTCTCTGCCGAGGGAGAGTGTTCTCTGTGTAGCCGCAAAAGCTCACAGGAGACTTGGCAAGGTCTCCTAGAAACACAGCAGCAGCAATCTCAAGCATTTACTCTACAGTGAGCAACACAGCACCACCCTGGAGGGTTCGCTGTGAGAACAGGCCACGAAAGGAATGTGCTGTCTGTGCTCAGATGTGCCAGCACCTCACCGTGTGGACCAGGTCAGACTATCCTAGGGGCCTAGTGGGACAGAAGCAGACACACGAAGCTGTCAGCTGCACAGGTGTATGTACCTGTTCTTCCTGAGAAAAACCTCACCCACTCTAAACAGTCCGCTTCTGACTGTTCCAATTCCAGGACACTGGCTTCTCCCTGTCCAAAGTATCCAAAAAGCTGAATTGCAGGAATCTCACCACTGCCTGCACAGGCTGGGCGACCTGTAAGGGAAAATTTGGTTTTGACAACTGGAACCACAATTTAAATGTTCATTTCCCAGAATCATACAGGAAATTTGAAAAAGCGGAGTGTCACCTTCTGAGTTACCAGTTTTAAAGCTGGGTTTCAAAGGCAAAAATGCCTTAGAGGAGAAAGCAGTCAGGGGACAGACGGTTTTTATTCAGGTTTAAAGCACACGTTCGCACTTCTCCAGCCTCCCCTTCCGTGTGTCCACACTCTGTGTCAGCTGTGCTCTGTTCCCTGCTGCCCTCACCTTGTGCCCTTTTCCTGCTCAGTGCAACGTTTTTTTTTCTTGCACTCTGAGAAATGAACCAGCACCTGGGAAAATTATTGACAAGAACAGATAATTCATTATCTAGTTAGATATCCATGCCAAAAAAAGTTAGTCAAACATGATACGTTGCTGCTGCTGCTGCTGCTGCTGCTGCTGCTGCTGCTGCTGCTGCTGCTGCTTCTTGCAGGGAGAAGCAGGATCCACAGCAGAAGTATCTGCAGCTTGAAGGTTCGGGAGGGACTTGTGGGAACTTTGTGAGCATCGGGAGAGCTGTATCAGCTTGAAGACCAAATCAGATCATTTGCTTACCAATATCTCTCTCTTATGGTGCCTGTTAAATGGGCCTCTGCCCAGGAGTAGTGCCTTATGACAAAAAAGGAAAGTGGTGATATGTCTAAATGGTTTTCAGTATCATTATATTTTTTCAGTACAGAGAAATATTTAGTGTTAGGATTAAGATATGCATTTATTTATGAAGTAGAAGTAGCTTTGTATTTTTCTGGGAATTACACTTATTTTCTTACTCATATTGCAAATATTTCTGCTCTCAAAATCTTTACTTTTGTTTTAAATTTTTAATTTTGCATTCAGCATATTTGTTACCAAATAAAGTGCAATTGTAACAAGCAAAAAGAAAATTTTACATACAACTTAATCTCCAAAACAGACTATTGACACAGTTTAGGTATACCTATTTGGAGATTTTTGCTCTCTTTTTTCATATTTGTGTATATTGATATGTATCATGCTGACAAGCATATACAAACTTTCATCAACACTGTCCCTTACCCTCCATGGATTCTTAATTATTGTATTTTTTCCTAGTGCTACATACTTCCAATGAACATGTCAGTGTATTACAATTATAGAGCATACATAACACTCCATTATCTAAATGTACCAAAATAGAGTTGGTCTCCTGTGGTTGAACACTTAAGTTCCTGTCAGTGCTAGTGTTATAATTGGTGATGTGGTGGCATCCTGATAATTAACATACTTTGTATTCTTGTGCAGTTATTCCCTGAGGCTAAATTTGTTGACAAGAAATTTCTGGTTAGCTTGCACAGTTGTAGAGTTTTTGATAAAGGTTGGCAAATTTACCCTCCAGAAAAAATGATAAGTTCACGTCACTGCCATCATCATCCGACCGTGGAGCAGAGCCCGCAGGGTTGGTTTGTTTGTTTGTTTGTTTTAATCTTTAACAGTCTGAGATGTGTTGTAACCTGCACTTACTTGACACCAGTAAGAAGTAGGATGGTTTGCGTTTCCACATGCCCTGCTCTACAGCTGTCCATCTTGGGAAAGACTATTAAAATACTCTCCCTAGACAATCCCACTTCACATAAAGCCAGTAGGAAATGCAGGAAGGGACTGTGTTATATTCTTGTACAAATACTTGTTCTTTAAAAGGAAAACAAAACATTTTGAAAGTATCACGACATTCTGTCATATGTCTTATGTCCCAGAGATTTTAATTAAAGGATAAGGTTAGGTAACAGGCCAGATATAGAAGAGAAACACGGTTTTCTCTGCCTTCCCAGGGATCTAGAAATTTTATACAAGATGTGAGCTTTCAGGTACATGGACAATTGAGTGTTGGTTATTTTCTACTTGTTCAGGCACCCTGTGCACACAGCAAGCATGCTGTGTCCATATCCACACCTATTACTAGAAAATGTCTTTTTAGGTAACAGTACTTACCAGTAGACATTCTCCAAAAGGATGGTAAAGTGTATACCTAAGGTGTTTTTAAGTAATATTAAAATTACATATATACACAGAAGTATTTATATATGTAAAACTAAGAAAAATACCAAACCAAGTGTGACAGCCTGAGTTCGACCCTTGGGACCCACATAGTAGAAGAAGAAAGCCAACTCCTGCAAGTTGTTCTTTTACCTCCACATATGTGCAGTGGTGTGTACACACACACACACACACACACACACACACACACACACACACTAAATATTAAGGTACAATAAAAATTTTTAAAGACTAATATTCAGAAGCTTCTCAAATATGGTTCTTATTATAAAAGTTACCAACTACATCTTAAAATGCTTCTGAATTAATTTGGAGTGTATCTTATTTTGGAGAGGGTAGTGCTTAGTAATTTCCTTTTCAGATCTAATCCAGTTGCTTAATAATGGAATATGAGCTGAAAATACATTAACTATGCTAGAGCAAAAAAAGAAACAACTTGTTAGGTTTTACCTTAAAGGGCAGGTGAAGGTTCTCTATGAAAGGGAAGACGATCAGTTATAGTAAGAATGGTGATCTCAGCGTTTGGAAGCCCAAGAGTTCTCTAACTAAAGATCAAAACGGAGCTATGTCACCACGTCCTGCCTAGGTGATCGTGATGCACCTGTCATTACTACTGTTGGCACTTCTTCACAAGGAAAAAAGATGCATGTGTCTCCTGTAATTTTCACAAAGAACTGTGTAAAGCCAGCTGCCCTGAACTCCAGCCTTACATAGGGAACACAGATTGCCTTGGCGTTAGCATGAGTTCATATATTCTTTGAAATTTGCCCAGCATCCACTCTCTGTATTCAACTGCCCACTTGACATCTGTGCTTAAAAACTCAATAGTCATCACAGATTAGCCAATCTTCAATACTGTTGATCAGATATCTTCGCCCCACTCCAGCAGACCAGATCGCTGGCTTTCCCCATCTCCGGAATGGCCACACACTTCCCTGCTAGCCCAGACTACAGCCTCACAGCCATCCTTGGCTCCTCTCACACAGACTGTTCCAGCTAAGTCCTGACTCAGGCCTCAATACAAATAATGAATCTCAGCAGTTTTCGTTGCCTCTCTGTAGTGACAGTGTGCCTCAAAGGCCATCCACTGCTCCCCTCCCCCGGTTTCTGTGGCAGCCTCTTCTCTGGTCTCTGCCTCTGCCAAGCCTGCCTACCCAGCCTCTGCATAGCCGTGCTTTGCTGAAACCTTCTGGTGGCCTCCAGCTTGCTGAGTGAGCACAAGCCGCTGCCCTTACTCCCTGCTAAGACATCCCAAGCATGCTTCTCCCACAGATGCTGGCATTTGTTCTTCCTGGTTTCCGCTTTTGAATTCTCCCAAAAATGTATCTGGCTCACACCCTTTCCCACTTCCCTTCTATTCAAATGCCACCTCAAAGAGGCTTTCCCATGTGACAAATTTCAGTGTCCCTGCAGTCCCTGAAATCTTTCCGCCATGACCTTCAGAGCTGACTTTGGGCCTTAGCACTTCTTGCTCATGCATTGTGTATTTCTTTGTTGTATTTCCCTCCTGTTGTCCTCACCAAAATTCTGTAAGGACAGGGTTTCTATCAGACAAAGCAGTGTCTGATAGAGCAGACATTTGTTCGATTCATTTAACCCATACAACTCTTGGATAAAAAAAATGGGAATGATTTCCCACTTTGTAGATGAGAAAACCGAGACCTTGAAGGTTAAGTAGCATGCAGGAAGTGGTAGCCCAGCTGGAACCCAACCCAACTCTAACATCCTTGGAGAAGGACTGTTTCTTAAGTTCTGCATCCAGGTTTGGCTAAGTACATAAGACTACTTGGAAGTGGCAAGGTAAGGGCAGATTCTGCGAGAAAAGACTATTTAAAAGAGGGTTTGGGTGCCTGCTCTTGAATTTTGTCAAGAACCCTTCTTTTCAGAGGCATGGGAGGGAGACTGCTGCAGAGAGGGTTCAGTGTTTAGGAGGACTTGCTGTACTTCTGGAGGACCGGAAGTCAGTTCCCAGCACTCATATTGAACAGCTCACAGCTTCCTGAAATTCCAGCTCCAGGGGAGTCAACATCCTCTTCTGACCTTTGTGGGGCACACCCATACAATTCAAAATCTTTATGAAAGGCATGGGAGCCAGGCGTGGTGGTGCACACCTTTAATCCCAGCACTCAAGAGGCAGAGGGAAAGGGATCTCTGTGAACTCCAGCACAGCCTGGTTTATGTAGCGAGTTCTAAGACACCCAGGCTACATAGAGACCCTATCCAAAAAGAAAAGGATGGGCAGGCAATATGAGAGAGTGAGGGCTTTCCTCAAATATGTTACTTATTTGCAGAGTCAACAGCATTAAATTTATGTTGAATGCTAAGTACTCATTTCTGAATTTTTTTTCCATCCCTAAGCTAAAAGAAAAATAATTTCCTGCTTCACAGGCTATTTTCATATTTGATTAATGTCAAAACCACCTTGCATGCATCAGTATCATGATGGCCAGAACACTGTTTTCATTCCATGGGTTGGTAGTACTTGGTTTTCATCTGTTTTTTCTAGGATTTGGGACAGGGTATTAGTTCATTTTGCTTTAGTTGTAGCCCATCTGTGCTTTTTTTTTTTTTTTAAAACAAACCCCAGAAAATTTCATGCTGCCCTTTAATGTGTGAAATGTTTAAGTTGATGTGATGATCGAGATAGGTGCATGGTCTGTGCCTCTCATCTCAGAGTCAGGAGGATCATGAGTCTGTTGCCAGCCTGGACTATATAGTGAGAGCCTATCTCAAAAACAAACAAAAGCATTACTGTCTTTGTGCTTTTAAAAGACACCCATGGTAACTGTGTTTGTATTATACCTCCCCGCAAAAACAGCCAGCACTGCAGGATCAGCGCCATGTGTTCAAGGAATACCAGCTTTATTGTTATGAACCAAATTAAATATGCCTGTAAGATAAGAGGAACATGACATCAGTGTATCTTGGAAGGATCATCTGTTTCTAGTTTTTTATAGTATGTTGCAGTTTGGGAGAATGCAGCCTCCTCTAAGGTGCTCATTGTCCAGGCCGGTGTCACCTGTTGAGGCTGTGTCCACTGAGCCCCTCTGCTACCAGCTTGCATGCCCCTCTGAGCCCTGAGAGCTGGTGTTGACTGTTATTACTGCCAGCATAACCGGGCCAAGCTCTGCAGAGGATACTTGTCCACAGTTCTACGAGCAGGAGGAGGGAGGCATTCAGGTATCGGGAGTAAGAGGCGTCTCTGCAGCTGGGACTAAGAAAGGTGGTTTCCCAAGAGGAGCACCCTGCCCATGCATGGTTAGAGTAACTCTTTACATCGATGTCTTCAGTTCTCCACACACAAGCTACAAAGTGACATGTTCATTTAGTTGTTTTGTGAAAGTCCCTGGGTCACAGAAGGACAAGGACAGTAAGATAACACTGAAGGACTAGTCTTACAAAGAGAAAGTCCTTCACTAGAACTAAGGTGAAGAAGACTCAAATTTGGTGTTTCCTTAACCTTGTGAGAAAGGCCCAGAAGAAAGACCCCTGGGCCAGATCAAGACTTGAAACAGACCTCGTGTTAAGGGGCAAGCTCACTTAAGGAATGGGATAGGAAAGCTTGATCTTCAGCTAGGAAGCCATTGTGACATGATCCTATCACTACTTACTGGCTGGCCAGGCATCCGGCCACCTGGCTTCTAGTCCTGAGTGCCCCACTTGACACACGCTGGCCATCTTAGCCAGGAGCTCCTACAGGCAATTTGCCAGCAGCCATTTTCACAGATTGCCCATGCCCTTTTATGAGGCTTGACTTCTGTTCTAGGGAAGAATTAAAAGTCAACTAAGGATTTCCCTTTTCATTTTGGTATTTACCAAATTACAGACCTATATATTATATGTCCAGTGTTGCCCATGCGCCTGGTGCTAATTTACCTTTAACTCTGTCCCTGTGCTGTGTGTAAAACAGCATAGCATGGAGGGAAGAATGCATAGAGAAGTACATCTTTATTACAAGGTATTTTCATTTTCAATTTTTTTCTTAACTTACTTCCCTCCTTGAAAAGTTCCGGTTTTAGTGATTGACTTTGAAAACCAGCATATTACATATTTTAAGATAGTTTTTAAAAAGTAAAGTGTGCACTGACATTCAAACAGCCCAAGGGCCATATAGCACTATGAACACTTCTTGCCTTATTGCCCATTCTGTCTTCCATATTTGCTTGCTGTGTCTAAAAGGCTGCCCATGCATGTGGATCAGTGTCATGTTTATATAATATGACCCCAACAGTCTCCCTGTGATGGGCAATTATTGCTGATTTTTTTTTTTTACAAGTAATTTCACTTGGTGTCTTGCGGTGGGCTGTACAAAATATGTACAGGATAGATCCTAGAACAGAAATCAGTAAGTTACTCTCTAATATTAAACTAAGCAGCTGCAACATGGCTCATCAAAAACATGTTAGCCACTCCAACAGGGAGGAACGAATGCATGCTTGTAATTGCATTCTTGTTACTGAGAGCCCTTGTAGAAAGCACCTCTTTACAGTCTCCAAATGTGTAACGCCTAGACAACACAGTTCTTCCCAACTTAGTGGATTATTGGTTTTAGTTAGTTGTGGTTTGATTTATATAGCCCAAGCTAGCCTTGAACTTGCTGTGTAGCTGAGGATGGCCCTGAGGATGGCCCTGAGCTCCTCACCCTCTGGCCCCATCTCTAGCGTGCTGGGGTCACAGGTGTGGTCCACCACACCCAAGTTAGACTTAATATTTTCATAACACAAACAGACAGTTCATATGACATGACCATCACAGTTGAACACACGCAGTTGTGGCTGCCTGTACAAAACAGACATAGGGTAGGAGGCATGCTGGATGGGAGGACATGACTCAGCAGGGGTGGTACAAGCAGGTAGTGGGATGTGAAAATTCTCTCAATGCAATCTATTCATGTGTGATCGTCACAAATAAGCGTAAACATGAAAGAAGAGGCTGTTAGCAGCCTGTTAGGCCCCTTTGTCTCATACACTTCACCCTGCACGGCCTTTCTACCTGCCTCACTCCACTGTTCCTTCTGACTTCCAGAGTCATATGCATTACTGTCCCATTCGAGTTCAGTCTTCATCAGCCTCATCTCCAGGTTTATCTGCCCTGTGTTTCCTGACAGCTCTACACAAACACATGATCTATTCGGTTTTCTTCCTACCCTCCTTCAGCTCAGTGAGAACAAAAACCTATCTGTCCTGCAGATAGTAGTTTCGATGGAATGATTAGTATTCCTCCTCTTTGGCATATCTGAACACTTCTGAAATTGCTCTGCTGGCATTTTGTATTTTATAGAATTTAAATATTCAGTAAACATGTGTTTTCTCTCTTTTCACCTTGTCTTCTGTCGTCTTATCACTGCTCTTCTCTTTAGATACGCATTGAAGACAGGAGCTTTCTTTTCTTCAAAGATGCCTGCTATAGTGGCATTCAGAAGAACAAGCAGAAAGCGGTGCATTTTACTTTAAAACATCAGGAGTAGTACAGCCCGTCTTTGGATGCTTACAATTGGTGCTAGTGCTGCCATCAAACTTACGTGGCTGTTTCAACAAGAAGTTAATAAATCTCAAAGAAGTGTGAGGGTTTTTTTTTTTTACTTCCATCTTGTTAGAAATTTGATGTTCTTGGTTTCTTTAAAGGATCTAGACAATATTTTATGCAGACCATCTGCTGACACAAATTATAGACAAATAATTGGCATCTCTCAATCTAGGTCTAGGCCTCCTCCATACAAAGGCAAAACTTTGCAGAGCAAGATAAGAATCCAGGAACGAATTATTTCTTCCTGTGGAGATCCCTGCAGTATAAGCATGATTATTTTTCTGTACCATTTTAATAACTTCATGAAAGCTGAGTGCACATCTCATTTTGCAAGCCACACTTAGGGCAAGTGTGTGACGTTTGTCCTAGCCTCCACCTCTGTGCATTGCACAACTGGTACTTAGCTTTATTTGAGCAGAAAATTACTTGGAGGAGGGACAGGGACCCACATATAGTAGGATGGAAAATTAAACTGTGCGGTACTCATATTACGAATAGCATATGATTGTGAAGTAAAAATGTAGAATTTGCAACACACATGAGCCTCACAAGCATGACATTCACAGAAAGAAGCCATGAGATTATTGATGTCACATGTAAGGCAAGGAACAGGAAGAACTGATGGATAGAAACAGGAAGCAGAATGGTGGCTCCTTTTGGGGCAGTTGTGACAGTGAACAGGCACAGGGAGGATTGATCCTGAGGGACTGTTCTGTCCTGGATCTCGTTCAGGGCAGTAGCTACATGGCTGTGTTGTCTTCATAAATCTCCTGTCCAGCTCATGTCCAGCCCTCCAGTACCTGTTCATAGTTTTCATAAGCAGTTCTATTGTGCCTCTTCCTATTAGAAAAAAACTCAGCAATCCAGATGTGGCACTGTATTGTGCCAGCTTCATTTATCTGGTTTGAATATCTTCATCAATATTCATGCTAAAATGTAATTCCCAGGGTGAGGTTTCTTGGGGGCAGAAGCTCAGTCCAGCTGTAGTATCTGAACCTGTGGGGCCAGATAAGATAGTGAAAGAGTCCAGGGACTAATTGTACCTCATGAGCTTGGATCTTCTGCCTTCCTATGGAACACCTGGAGACTTTGCAAAGTGCCCATCAGCAAGAAGGCTGCCACCAGACACAGCCTCTCAATCTCCTACTTCCCAGAACTGAGGCAAAGCAAGCTCACTTCCTTTATAAACTGTTCAACCTCAAGTGTCTTGTTATCACAGCAGCAAACAGGCTGTGCTGTCAGGACTGTCCCACGTCTCCCAAGCTGGAGAGCCATGCAGCCTGGAAAGACCTCTGCCCATGGGGTGCACTCAAAGGAACCTGGCAACAGCCCACTCGGTTTTAGTTCCTATTCTTTACAGTCTCTTCGGTCATGAATAGTATTTCCCCATAAAGCTTAAATTTGTGAATGAATCACAAAGCTGCCTGTGCCTATGACCAAAGGATCTAACAGGCCAGGGGTGGAACTGGTTGACACAGCACCTACATTCATGCAAACTGTATGTGATGTAGTGTCAGCCCTAAGCTCTAGTGGTGAGTGCAGCTTCACCCCCTAGTCCTTAGGAAGCTGCTAGAAAGGAATTGGCCCCATGTGGTTCGGTTTGTTGTTAGCCTTTCCATGCTTAAATCTGTTGATCATACCATCATTTTTGAGGTGTAAGAAATAATCTGTTTGATAATCCTTTCTAGAGCCTGTTTAAAATCATATCATCCTTCTTATTAATAAAAGAAACAGAGCTTAATATAATTGAGTTGAGTAGAATTTTAAAAATCTTTGCTCTTTGCCATCTGATAGCATTTACCAAAAGAATTATTTTCTTACTTGTCCTGCACACTGAAAAGTTTACTTCTGGATCTGTTTAAACCCGTGCATTGACTCTAATCTAATATTTCCAGACAGTAAAAAATAGAGTGCCTGTTTGGGAATAACAGACAAGCCCAACCCTGATCCTCATGGAACTTCTGATGAGGGAGACAGATGTGTCACTGTCAGCACAGTGAGAGCTAGAGCAGACACCCGAGTCCACTGACCACTGACCACTGACTGACACCACTGAGAGGAGGTGTTGAGACAGGCCTGTGGGAGCATGGTCTGTGTCTTGCCTATCTTCCTAGAAGCTGATACAGACCCAAGTGCATCAACTGTAGCATTCAGTACGGGCCTCTTTAGTTTGTTAATAGATTGATTATTTTGAAATCAGGTTTAAAAACCAAAGGAACAGAATTTGTGGCTTTTCTCCACTTAGCCGCTTTCAGGAGTCTCATTGACCCAGGCTGTACATACCTGTCTCAGTACTAACAAATGAATTCATATGTTAGCAGTTAGTGAAGCTTATTAGGGGGACCAGTAACTACCCAGCACAGGTTGCACAGAATCGAAACCCACTGTCTAGTCATGTCACACATGCCTAAGGCTAGGCATCCATCCTACAATGCCTTCATTAAATTAAGATTTAAATACAGAGTAAACATTTTAATTCAGACATCTTGTAAAGAATATCATGTATTCACCCAACAAGCATTTATATGTACACACTCACACCCTATTAGATGTGTAAAGTGTTGGTACCCTGGGTAGTCTAAAGAGATTACATGCCTTGCTCTCAAATTGCCTTTCATCTATATGGAAGGGGAAAGCACACACAAATGTGTGAGGGTACATGTAAGTGTGGTTGAGAAAATGCTGAGTACGCTGTATTTTAATTTTTCTTAAGTAAATGGCTGAACATAGGAAGCATTGCCTGCTCTCAGCATACGCATTGTGGTGCGCGACATTAGACAGCCCACAGAGGCGGGAGAGGCCTGAAGCAGAACTGTGCGGTTAGCACACAGCAGGTGGAGAGGGAAGAGCAGAGGGATGGCACCCTCAGTTTCCCATGATCTAACAGCTGTTGTGGCATCCGGAAAGTGGACTTCTTGTTCCTATCAACAGGCACAATCTCTTCCTGGGAATTAGATTAATGCAGATGGATTGACAACATCTGCCCTCAACTGTAAAAATAAGAGAAAGATATATAAAATTGTACTTCATTCACATTGTATATGATAAAAATACATGAGTAAAAATTTAAGAGGATTAACCAGAATGATGGTTCCTTTTAAAATAATCATTTTTATTTTATGTGTATGTTTTCCTAATTATATGTATATGTACCACATATGTATCTGGTACCTGAAGAGGCTGGAAGAAGGTGTACTGGATTCCCTGGAATTGGAGATACAGATGGTTGTGAGCCACTGTTTGGGTGCTGGAAACAAACTCGGGTGCTCTCAAAAGCAGCCAGTGCTCTTTGCTACTGAGGCCATCTCTGTAGCCCAGGTTAATATTTCTTATGAGTATATTGTTTGTCATGTGCTCCAGAGATGCTGAAGTTCATTTGCACACTTTGAAAGCTGAGAGGACCTTGAAAGTTGACTTACCTGAATGCCATTCACAGTACTTAATTACAGCACTGCTAGAGCTGAAACTAGAAACAGTTTTCTTCTTTTCCTTAGAGGCAAAAAGTGTGTGTGTGTGTGTGTGTGTGTGTGTGTGTGTGTGTGTGTGTGTGCGCGCGCGCGCTTGAGTATATGTGTGAATGTCAGAGTGTTTGCAGTATTTGCTTGTAAAATATAAAGCATGATGGCGATTCATACCTGTTGCTCTTACATCTCAGTTTTTAGTTCCTGTTCTGTTTATTTAAAGTAGATACAATGTAGTGATGTGTGGCACACCTGTGGGATCTGTCCTACATCTAAGTCACAGAATTTATGAGACTCCTAGCCAGTGTTCATTAATGTTTAAGATGCCTATAATCTCTAATAACTAAAATACTAATCACAAGTTTGCCCTAGCCTAAACGAAAATTTAAGTAACAAAACACAGTTTCCTTTAAGAACATACTGGCACTGTCAATTGACAGCCTCTAACCACCACCCCTCAAAAAAGGTGCTGTCGGTTGTGCTTAGTGGGTTGTTGTCACTTTTAATTATGGTATTTATGGCCTCTTTGTAAATGTAAACATTCCATATTTTTCCAGTTAATTTGTTCATCAAACAAATTCATACTGGCATTCTCCTCTTCCCTAGAGGCAAAAAAAAAATCAGTATCTTATATAAATTGTTTATATAAGTTCTTACATAAAGTTATTCTCTCGTGAATAAACATCTTTGCTGGCCTGTCTACAGAAATTCACTTCCAAGATCCTTATTTAGCTAATACACACAGCTACGGGTTTTGTAAAGTGAAGCCGACGCCGTTTATAAAAGCCCCGTACCATGCAATTGTTTGCTTTCAGAGGTAATATTTGTTGTTACTCTGCAGCAGCCAGTTTCCTACAATACAAAGATGAATGTTACAAATTACAGGGAAAGGAAGAAAGCAGCCTGGTGTGTGTTTAAGATATGACTTCAGGTTTCTCTTAGGGATACAAGACTCAGCGGGGCGGCACTCTACAAAACCGAGTGTGTGTTTTTCCATACACCCCTCAGTTGTTGTAGTTTGCCTTACCCGACTACCATCAGCACCTCCTCACTCTGCTTTTTTTCCTTTAAAAAAAGTATTTGTTTTTATGTGTGTGTGAGATATGTGGCATGCATACAGCCTTAGGGAAATTTTACCTAGTTTTTAGGACAGTAGTCTTATAGCATATATCTGAAGAAGAAAAAGCTAAAGGCGGGCTTTGGGATTCCTAGGATGTGAATGAAGCAAGGTAACCCGGGAAGTGGAGATAAAGAAAAGAGAATAATGTTTAGACAAGAGGAGAGTATGAGAACGGCAGAAGAGGAAGAAAGAGACCTCCAAGAAAAGTGGTCATGGACACGTAATAGGAAGAACTATGCTGTTCAGCCACCGACACGAGCTACAGTCACCTGGAAAGAGAGTCTTAGTGACGGCTCATCTAGAGCAGATTGGCCTGTGGGCACAGCATCCTGTAGTCAGGGCTCCTGAACACTCCAAGAGTGAAGGAAATTAGCTGAATGGAGGCTAGCAAAGGATGTGTGTATGCTCTTGTGTCTTGTATTCAAGTTCTCTCACTCTTGATTCCTTGCCTAATGGGCACAAAGAGGTATGTAGGCAGCAGTTGAGTTCCCGGCGTGACCTCAGCCCGCTGCTGCCTTGTGCTGTGGCATATGGGAGTAAGGAAGCTTTTCTGCTTTGCATGGAGCCTTGACTTTAGTCCAGATCTGTGAGGCTCACTGTGGGTCTGTGCCTCTCTCCTCTCTCCTCTCTTCTCAGCAGCTGCCCAGAGATGAGTTGGCCATGAACAAGATCAGATTTTCATTCAGTTCCAGAGCATAGAGTGGGTTTAGATTGTGGAGTGACTTGTCTGTTGTTTCCCTGTTGTTTCTCCTCTGTTTGTTTCAGCTGGTGTTTGAATACTTGGTCCCCAGCTGGTCAGACTGTTTGGGAAAGATCAGGAGATATGGCCTTGCTGGAGGTGTGTCATGGAGCTGGTTTTAGGGTTTCGAAAGGCTCACCCTATTTCAAGTTAGCACTTTCTGCTTCCTGTTTGTGATTTGAGGAGTGAGCTCTCAGCTGTTCCTCTGCCACGCCTTCCCGCTGCCATCATGAACTCAACCCCTCTGAAATTATCAGCCCACTTACACACTTTTTAAAAAATAAATTGTCTTGGTCATGGTGTTTTATTACAGCAATAGAGACTATTACAGATCCCATTCTGGAAAGGTGAGTTAGTCACAGGAGCAGCCCCTTCAGAGGCTAGCTGAGGACGAAGCATTAGATAATGGCCCCATTGCAGAGTCCTGGCCTGCCCACCCCTCAGCTCACTCCCCTGGGCAAATGAAGAAGCCCCACTGCTTTCCTGCCTCCAGCATCATCTCGTAGACACTAAGGAGAACCAAGTTCTTCAAGGAAGATGGTATCTGTCCTGACACGTGATAGTCACCAAGACCTCAGCTAGCTTTGGGAAACACAACTTCTTCACTTTACCAAGTGTTTGGCTTTTTTGACCAGCGTATCCCTTCAGAGAAGCCTTTGTAAGGTCACTATTTTCTGCTGCAGAATCTGAGTCACCTCACACCAGTCACGTCTATCTCAAACCAGATGAAAGCATGCAGGTTCACAGAAGCTGAAAGTCCCTCCCCTGTTAAACTGCCTGCCTGCCTACCTACCTATGTAGTTGGCAGCTCACAGTCAGCCAGCTTGCTGTATGTGCTCTCCACAGACCCGTGAAGAAAGGCTAGCCTGCTCCAAATGCTGATGTTAAAATTACTCCAACGTTGGGCAGATGTTAGATGACAGTTCTCAAGTCTCATTGTTGGCTTATTCTCTGACCCATCTTCCTGTAAACTCAGAGGTGTGTTAAGAGTGCTAATCCCAGGGAGAGGCACCCCACAGGGCTTCTGATCACTCTACATGCCTCCTGTCTCACCCAAGCTCAATCCAAAAGAGCTGTTGTGTCCCTGGGTCAGCTTTCCTAGCTAAAGTTAAACTCAAGACCTACAATTTATGTCATTGCCTTCATTCCCTTTTCACTGCCGGGTTTGAAAATCAGAGGTTCGTAGAACTGTGTTCCCTTCCTCTCTGTCCCCTTCCTCACCATGAGACATGACGCACCAACGAGCAGTTAGTCGAGCTTTTCTGAGCTTTTATCTCAGCTTGTTACTCTGTAAAGTGAGAGGAATAATAGTATTTTGGTGACTGAAAATTAATTAATGGAGGTGGCTTGCAACAGTGTCTAACCATAACATCTCACAGTTTTTGCTGTTTTTCACTTATTTTGGTTTTTGGCTACATCTTCCCATGGTGCACGCACGGCACCTTTTAACCTCATGCTGTTAATACAAGGCAGTATCACCCTGGCTCCTAATAGACTTGTAAACTCACTACCTCTCTTAAAAATATGTGTCTTTTGAATTGGGTGTAATAGCACATGCCTTTAATCATAGCACCACAGAGGCACGGACAGGCAGATCTTTGTGAGTTTGAGGCCAGCCTGGTCTTCATAGCAGGGTCCAGGCCAGCCAGGGCTACACAGTAAGATCTTGGCTCAACCCCTCCCCCACCCTCACACAAGAAATGTGTCTTTGTATGTTATTTAAGCATTCTCCAAGAGTGCAGGCATTGCACCAGTTCCATAAAATTGCCATAAATTTACCATATTGTCAGCACATTAATCATCATTTTCTTTTAAATCACGCTAAAATACATTGTGCCGTGGGCTATATAAAAGATGAATCATCACTTCTAGCCAGTTTTTACAAATATTTTGTGTTGTGCTTTATATGTATTAGATTGCTAATCTCTTAGATAAATAACTGCCACCCCATGTGTCTACAAACATAAAACTTAGTGAATTTTTTCCTGGAAGATAAAGGATCTTGTATATTCCTTCCAATTTGCATTTAGATTAATTTATATTAATCTGTAAATGTGCTGTGTTGTACAGTGGCCTGGGTGGTGTGAGACCTGTAAAAATGAAAACAAAAAGCAAATAGGACAACCACTCCTTCTATTTATATCTCTGTTATTGTCTTCAAAAGCAGACTACATGTCGGTCATCTATTATATTTGCCATAGAGTCATCTTCTCAGGGATTAGATTTCCTAATAATTGTATTTTACACTTTGCACTTAAAAAGCAAAAAAGGAATCAACTTATCTGTGAGTTGTAGGTTTATTAGACATCTGCTTTGTTGTCTTCTCTACACAGTACTGATTAAAATATAAGTATCGGCGCAACACAGCCCACATATTGGTTGTCAGCTCTGCTCAGGAGACCTGCTGCAGCGTCTGCTATGGGGCTCAGTGCCACTGGTGGGAAGATGGAAGGATTTCCGTGTCTGCTGATGTACCATGTTCTGACTCACGGGGGGAATTAGTGCAGGGACTGTGTGAGCACTTGTTTGAAAACCCGTTTAGCTTAGGTGCCGGGTCATTTCCACCCATGGGTTGTGACTTGGCAGTCATTTATCCTACACACAATTATGTTACTGGAAAACTTATCCCAATTCACAAAACTCACTTGTTGAAAACACTTCACCCAGATTTCCCAAGCTTCCTAATTGTCTTACATTATTCTCTTGCTGTTAAAGGCTTGTTAAAAGCCAAGCCTGCTCCTGGTGAATTTCTCCTCAGCCTTGTGACACTTCTGATCTCTTTATCTCCTTGTTAAGCCATCAAGGCTTCAAACAGGCCTTGATTAAGCTGGTTTCAGGCTCTACTGTGCCTTTCCAGAGAATATGTTGTTCAAAATAAAGAAATGCATCCTTCTATAGTGACAGAGCCTCGTGTAAGAGCGGAGTGTGAACCTCTTCTTTCCCTAGGGGCTCTGACTTTTTATTTGAGCTATATGGGCAGTCCTGCCCCAAGCTGCTGGCTGTGGAGAAACTAATGCATCCCATGACCCCCAACTCTAGGACTTCTAGGAAAAAATAAACATGGCCACACCACGGTGCAATCTGACACAAGGAAGAATTGGCAGGAATGCTGTTCCTGAAATTCAGACAACAGAACAAGCCAAAAGAGATGGGATGTAGAATTAGACAAAAGACCCAGTCGTGCATGAAACAGGC
>OU015746.1:99076367-99095886 GCA_907169655.1 Acomys percivali | reverse complement strand
TCTCTCTCTCTCTCTCTCTCTCTCTCTCTCTCTCACACACACACACACACACACACACACACACACACACACACACGCATACACACATGGAGGGAGGGATAGGGATGTTTTGCTTTGATGAGATTAACTCTCTTAAATGTATATCTTTATAGGATCTGTGATTCTCCTCACTAATGTGTATCCTTTCCATTTTCATTATGTCTATATAAATAATCTTGGATACTGAGGCACGTGTGGGCCCCAACACTGCAAAACACAAATAAATGGTGCTTAGAGTATCATTTAACTGTACAGAGCCCTTCAGTCAGTTTTAAGAACCTGTGAACCCTCCACATTGGGACAGTGCTGGCATTCTTGGATGAGTGCTAACAACCTGCTCTGTGAACTGTGTCTGGGGTGAGCCTGCAGCAGAGACACACTTAGATGATATCACTGAACTGTTCTGGGACCTTACACGATTCACTGACTCATGGCCCAAAGACTCAAGCACTTCCCTCTGGTGTTTCCATGGAAACAAATTTTTAAGAAGAATGTATCAAGCTGGGCTAGGTGGCACATTCTTTTAATCCCAGCACTCCTAAGGCAGAGGCAGGCAGATCTTCATGAGTTCCAGGCCAGCCTGGTCTACAAGGAGACAGCCAGGGCTATTACACAGAGGGGAAAAAAAAGGAGGAGGAGGAGCTATCTTCGGATACACTGATCTTATACTTCCTTAGTAAAGCTACAGAACCATTTATTTTTAACTTGATTCTTTTAAAAATTTAGTGGAAACTATATCTAAAATAAGGATTATCAGTGAAAGATTCCTTTGGGGCTAAGAAAGTGGCTCAGTTGTTAAAGTATTTTTTGAACAAGTGAAGTTGATCCCCAGCACCCACTTAAAAAGGGGAGCAAGGTGACAGGCACCCACTGCTGGGGAGGCAGTGACAGGAGGAGCCCTGGGGTTTGCTGGCCAGCTAGTCCAGCTAAATCAGAGAACTTCAGATTCATCAAGAGACCTGTCTGAAAAAATAAAATGGAGAGTGATTGAGGAAGACACCCAACATTGACCGCTAGCCCACACACACGTGCAAGGACAGACTCAAAAGTTGTTTTGACCTCTCAGCCATTAAGTACTTGGTGCATAAGGCTGGGGTCAGTCCCCACACCTGTTACTCTTCAAGGAGAGGTGACTCTGAAATTCAGAAGTACCCACTTATCTTATGGGGCTTTTAAATGTTACAAGACAACTGTGACTTTAGCTACATGGTTTTTGGAGGTGCTCTGCCAGATGACCACAAACTTCCTTAAAACAGTGTGATTCAGCTGAGGATGATGCTCCAGCATTATAGAGTGTTTTGGGTGACTGTTCAGGCAGCTAGCTAACTGTCTCTATCATCTTCTCATTTGGGAAGCTGCTAACCTGCACTCCCAGTATACTCAGGTAATCAATTTTATTCTTTCTCAAGTCTCTGATGGGGTTGAAGGCCAGATAGTTTAGTTTTACTATTAAGCTTAGTTGTTTAAAGGTGAAGATGTTTTTAGGTCTAGATAGATGCTTTAAGTTGATAATGACAATATATGATATAGATAGATAGATAGATTGATTACATTCAGAACTTTAGACACACCAAGATAGAAAAGATGTTTTCTTCAAAGCTGTCAAATACAAATAGCCAAAACACTAAGAACATAACATTTATATAATCCCTGATTGTATCATGGTTCTTCTTGCTATAGGTAGTTTATTGTATATGTGTAATAATATAAATGTATATGTTGAAATTTTTAAAAAATATTGTAACTCTGCTAGAAGACAGCCAAGGCATAGCACGGTGGACTCCATTCAGAAGGCTTCAATGAAAATCATTTTGTTGTCTGACTTCTCCAATTCCTAGAAGCCATCTGTGTCCCTTGCTTCATGGCTCCTTATCATATTACTTAACACTCTGTCACTCCTGCCTCTGTTGACGAGATCCTTATGAGTATATTGGGTCCATCCAGATGACCTAGGGAATATTCAGATCCTTTATTTCATGGGAGACAATGCTTCTGAGTCCCAGGGACTCAAATGTACACATTTGGGAGGGAAGGCCACGGTTCTGACCACTATACACATGTGCCTCACATGCCTGCAAAACCTGGGAATTAGTCATTTCTAAGTAAATTCGTTTCTGTGTCATTCTGGTCAAATCACGTGTCTTTAATGCCTGAATTTATGGGGAATGTTTGGAAGTTACTCTTTCCTCTCTTTGTCTCTGTGTCAGTTGAGCTATATTCTGGGGACAGCTGTAGATGCAGATGTAGGAGAGCGTTACTTAATGCACAGAACTCAGTCATTGTTAACTGAAGCTGGGGTTTGTTTTGTAGTCATTTTCTTATTTGTTTCTTTCTTGGGAGTATGAAGGGACAAATGACGCATTAGACCCAGCTTCCTGCATGAAAGAGGGAAGTGAGCCTGAGTTGGAAGGTGTATTCTCAGGAGGTGGGGAGAAGGCATTTCACAGCCTCTAAAAGTCTTGCTGATTGTCGATACCCATCCCATCCGTCTGAAGGGCTGGGTCTGACATCTGAGGCTGAGTCTGACGACATCTGAAGGACTGATGTCTGAGGCTGGGTCCTTCTTATTTATTGTATACATTCCCTCCTGTGTCCATATGCTGTCAGGGTCTGGAAGGCACTGGCTATTCCAGACACTTTACTAGCAAGGTTTTGCCTCAGTTGCAGAGCATGCTTATTGATTTGACAATGTCTCTTAGCTCATACATTTTTCAGGTGGCCTTTCACATTTATAAATGAAAAGTAGAAATAGTACAAATACTTACATTGATTTTTTTTTCTTTTTCCTTTTTTTTTTTTTTTTGTTTTGTTTTGTTTTGTTTTGTTTTGTTTTTTGAGACAGGGTTTCTCTGTGTAGCCTTGGCTGTTCTGGACTCACTGTGCAGACCAGGCTGGCCATAAACTCTTACAGATCCACCCTCTGCACCCCTGAGTACTGGGATTAAAGGTGTGTGCCATCACGTAGGGCACTTACTAGATTCTTATTACTGGTTTAATCTTTATGACATATCTTCTAAAATTATCTGCCAGAAAATTTAGGAAAGTTGCATGGGACAGGAAGATGTTGAGAGCATCTTCTTAACCAGGCATGGTATTAGTGGTACATGCCTGCAATCCAACAGGTAAAGGTAGAGACAGAAGGATCCACAGGCAACTTAGGGCTAGTCTAGGCTACATAATTACTTTGAGGCTAGCCTAGGCTACATGAGACCATGTCTAAAAGAAATGGCCTCATACAGTGTCCCATGTCTTGGATTACAAAAGCCTATAATCACAGCTTTTGACGACTGAGGACCAGCATGACCTACTTGTGAGACCTTGTGTTAACAGTATTAATGGAAAGGACTCCTGCTCCCTCCAGCAATTCTTCCCAATTTCCTAAGTGTCCGTAAGTTGCAGTTCCCTAAGGAGCACTAAAATGTTTGGTGTCTGCCTTTGCACCTGAGCACTGGTCCATTTCAGATTGACATCTGCTTAGTATGCAGTGGGCTCTTGCTCCGTGCCAGGCACTGCCCTGCACAACAGTTAAAGGAAAACAACTCAGTACATGACGGGGTCCTTGGCAAGTCTGGGACTAGAAAAGGCATGTGATTCAAAAATGTAGCCAGATCCTGGGTCACATTACAGAAGGGGCACCTGCTTCAGACTTGAGATCATGAACCTGCTCGCCTTTGAAAGGTGGGAGCTAGGCACACCATTGCATCAGAGCATGGATGAACAGCCAAGCCGCCTGTTTGACTCAGTGGCACATGTCAGCATAGAGGATGACCCCTGCAAGAGTCTGACCAACCAGTTATGTATGCTGTTAGATATTTAATCCACAAATGGCAAAACAGGTTCAGGCAGAAAGCACACCCAGAGAGATGGTCATCACAGCTTTGCTTGTGAGAGCCAAGACCTGGAAAATGACAGTGTCCAATAAGAATCTAGGTATCGGACAATGATTTAATCAGACATGCCTAGGCAGTAAACCCTGGTGATCAGGGTGAGGCAGCTTCTGGCCTACACAACTTATGGAAGTGGGCGTACCCTAGGAGCACACCCTGTGCATCCTTCAGCATGGCCTTTCACCAGCATCCTCTGTAGTATCATTTATGTCAGAGCAGGGATATGGTACAGACTTCCTTGATTCACAAGGATACAGGACAGGGGCTGAGAAAGACTCTAGCCTCAGGCCATTACTTCTAAGTCCTGCAGGCCCAGTCTGGAGAGTGAAGGCTGAGGTAGGAGGCGGTCCTGTAAACTGACTCTACACTATGGGATCTAACTTTCCTGCAAGGGTAGTTGTCAAAATTGAATTAACCCAGCTGGTGTCAAATAATGTTTTGTGGAGGGCAATTCTCACCCCACATGTAATCATAGGAATATTCCATATTGTGTATGAGAGTAAGGATAACATGTTTGTTAGTTATTTATTTTGCCTATTTGAATATCCACCCTAGTAAGTGGTCATAGTGGTTTGAATTAGCATGGCCACCATGTGCACCGGTCCTGCTTATGGAAGGATTAGGAGGTGTAGCCTTACTGGAGGAGGTCTCTGGGGATGGACTTTAAGGTTTCAGAGGCCCATGCCAGGTCTGCTGCCTCTGGATTGGGATATAAAGCCCTCAGCCACTGCTCCAGTGCCCCCAATTCAATGCTTTCTTTTAAGAGTTGCCTTGATCATGTGTATCCTCACAGTAATAGAGCAGTGACAAACTGACACACCCATGAAATACTACTCAGCAATAGAAAATAAATTATTGATATATACAACAAAGTGAGATTGCTGAGTGAATGGAGCATAAAGGTTCAGTAGTGCATAATTCCATTGTTGAAGCATTCTTGCCATGCATTCTAGCCACAAGACAGAGGGCTGCGGTAGCCAGAAGTTAAAGAATAAAGGCTACACACTCTGTCAACATGCCCAGGACGCAGGGAACGTGAAGGAAGATGGGCTGGAAGGATGTAAGAGGCAGAGGATGTAGGAGGTTCTGCGAGCTTCTGTCTGGACATGACTTGCAGATGCACTCATGAACAAGGCCTGCACTACCAACCCAACAAGATAGCCAGCACTCCAGTGGGCTGCAGGCTTTGGGCTCAATGGGTTACAAGACAAAAAGAAAAGAAAAAAAAAAAAAAAGACAGGACCTGAATGTGGAAGAGAGATGTTTTGGGGACTGTCCACATGAGAGTAGGAGGGGAGAGTTGGAGTGGATATGATCAGAACATATTATATGAACCTATGAAAGTGACAAAAAGTAAATTTTTAAGAGATAGTATTAAGTGTTTGTGATAGGTTCCTTCTGTATATTGACTATGGATATATATATGTAAATGTAAGACTAAAAATAAAACGTGGGAATCAGTGGACTACATATATGCCTGTTTCTGCAGTGTAGGATACTTCTGCAGGATACGCCATAGTAGAAAGCTAGACAAAGAGTGTATGTGGTCTCTCAGTATTATTTCTTACACCAGAATTTACAAGTGTCCCAGAATTAAAGGTAAAGTGTGGGGAGGGCAGAAGCTCCAAGGATGCATTGCAGAGCACCGGCCTCAGTTTCCTTGCCTTTAGAGTGGCATGACTCTTGCCTCACTGAGTTGTTTTGAAGGTTGACTCAGAGTAATTAACTAATACTTGATAGTATTATGCACTTGATACTGGATACTAACATAGTGTTTTCCATGTCACATATACATAAGCCATTCTTCATTTACGACAAATTGTTTTAAAAAAAAAACCATTCAGTGTGTTCATTTAGCACTCAGGAGTGAAGAACAGTTACACTCCTCCAGGAACATTTTAGTAGCACTGTCTTGTGTTCAGCAACTTCTGTTCATCTCTTTATTCTTCCATGCCACTTACTCCCTTCTTCTATTTTTCTAGGTCAGACACTTGGCTCATTTTTAGTGAGTTTCTCACATTTTAACATATGCATCTAAAATGGGACATGTCTATTTAATTGCTGTTTTGTTCAAGAAACATATTTTTAAATTGGCAGCCCAACATCTTTATTGTCATTTAGCTGAGTGGAGCAGGGGTTGGATTGGGTTGGGTTAGGTTTGCTTTGCCTTGGTTTGCTTGGGTTTGGTTGAATTGGGTTAGCTTTGGTTTGGTTGGGTTGGGTTGGATTGGGTTTGCTTTGGTTTGATTGAGTTGGGATGGATTGGGTTTGCTTTGGTTTGGTTGGGTTGGGTTGGATTGGATTGGGTTGAGTTGGGTTTGCTTTGGTTTAGTTGGGTTGTGTTGGGTTGCTTTGGTTTGGTTGCTTTGGGTTAGGTTGGGTTGGATTGGATTGGGTTTGCTTTGATTTGGTTTGGTTTTAATCAAAGAATTGTTTGCAACCTGGTCTTAATGGTGCATTCTGGAAAAGGATGATCAATAATTAGAGGCCAACCTAGGCTACATAGCTAGATTCTATCTCAAAATCAGAAAGAAACAATAGAAGGCATTATTTGCAAATAGTTTTTCAGTTTCCAAACATGACCATGGGGCGCAGGGAGATTTTTTTTTCCTGTATAGATTCTGATCTCGCTTTAGAGTATTAATATCTATTCTTTGAGAGACCTCAAGTTTGCTCTGTACCTCTGCATGTAGCCAGTGTTTGTAGGTGTTTCATACGTGACTGATATAAATATGTATTCTTTAATAGCAAATGCAGTGTTTGTCATCATTAAGTCTCTTGATTTTACTTGTGGTTTAAATTTTCAGAACTGTTACCAATATTTGGTCTGCTTGACCTAGCAGTTGTATAGTGAAACATTCCTCCTTGATATGGCATTTCCTCATTGATCTGCCAGTTTTTCCTGTGTGACTTTTGGCTATTTAGCTACAACTGATTCAAAAATCATTATTTTCTTGATGCATTCTGTCATAATACAGTGTGCTGCCCTTACCCCATTCCACAGCAGCCTCTTTGCATGTAATTGCTTCAGTAGTCAAGGACTTGTGTCAGCTCTTTAGTATTTTTTGTGTGATAAATCTGTTTATAGTGAGAATCCATGTTCCCCCCAGTCCAGACCCCAGGATTTTACTGTCGGCTCCCTAGCCCACTCCTCAAAGGCATCCACTTCCTGAAAGATGAGCCACTGGATGGTCCTGAGTGACATGCAGTCTCTGTTTCAAACCCCTGGCCACATATAGGCCTGAGATCTCACCTTCTCCATGAAGGCATCAATAGTAAACCTTTCACTCTATTAAGACTCTCAGCCACCCTTGATCCTCTTCCTTGTCCCCAAAGCTACCCCAGCACACATACTGCCTATTCACTGCTGACTTTTGGTTTGAGTTTTCAGTTGTGGCCTCCAGGAGTTTTCCTGGCTGATTCAGCTGTGCATTCTGAACAAGTTTGTTTCAATTTTCTCCAAGGTTTCTGGACACTTGAGATCTGTGTTGTGGAGAGATGTTGAGAGTGGCCTGGCATGATGCTGGGTTCTGAGCTAGCCTGAGAATAGGGCTATTGCTGTTCATCAGCCATTGCTCTGCCCTTCCTGGAATGTGGCATCATACAGATTATATGAGCGCCTGATGTTTGAATGGATGTGGAGTACCTGGTTCAGTGGCAGAGCCCACAGAGAGCTGCCTGTCATGTGTGTTTTTTCCTAGTTCTGAGCCATTATGAATTCAGAGTGCCAAGAACACCAAGATTTATTTATAAATTTGAGAATTATGAATTATGAATTGATGGTCATAATAAATAGCATTTCTGTCTTACTGTTGCTCAGCCTAAGCTGAGATGGGCTTGTTTTCAGTATTAGGGGTTTTTAAGATTTTTACTTTATTTAATTTTATATATATTAGTGTTGTGTCAACGTGTGTGTGTGTGTGTGTGTGTGTGTGTGTGTGTGTGTGGTATGTGTGTGCCTGGTACCCTAGGAGACCAGAAAAGAGCACTGGGTCCCCTAAAGTCAGAGTTTCTCTCAGTTGTAATTCACCGTGCAAGTCAGGGCTGAGAGCCAAGGCTGGGTCGTCTGCAAGAACAAAGGTGCTCTTCAGTCCAATTCCTCCCTAGAAGTACTTTTATGTCATAACTTCCAAATTATATTAAGACAAGTATGATAGTGACCTTACTATCATGGGAAAAGACTATAAAATTTCATAAGGGATATTTAAAAAGTATAAAATTTAATAAGGAATAGGTTTGTAAATTACAATAGTATAGTAAGACAATACATTATAACCAATTATTATAACATACAGTTGTATAAAAGAGACAGGTAATAGATATGCTTGCATATCCTCATTCGTGTTTTAAAACTGTATTAAAGAGCTTTAGCTTTATATTATCCCCATGATTTCTTGTTTTTGGATTTTCTAAATGTAAAAAGTAAAGCAACTAGAATCCACCAAAATTTTTAAACATTTCACAAGTCAGAAGCCACGTCCTCCCATAAACCCCCTCCAGCCATGTCAACCATGTGTTCCTCATCTACATCCCAGGCTTGCCCCCAGAACCACTGGGTGCTGCTTTTGCTGAGTGTTGAGTTTTCTGTTGTAAATTGTCTTTATTTTTAATCTATTGATTATTTTCATGTACCTAAGGAAAAAACAAGACTACTTTAAGCAGTGGCCTGGTCTTTTATCTAATAAAAACTGTCTCCACTTAGAGCAACTTTGCATTTCCTCCCAGGTCACCTTCCGAACGAGAATCTATCACTGTAATATCAACAGCCAAGGCGTGATCTGTCTGGACATCCTCAAGGACAACTGGAGTCCGGCCCTGACCATCTCTAAAGTCCTCCTGTCTATCTGCTCACTCCTCACAGACTGCAACCCTGGTGAGTGGCCCTGGTCCGGTGCCAGGTTGGAGCGGGGCACAGCTGCATCAGAACCTGTTGCTGCTGCCAGCTCTCCTTATCCTGCTGCTCATTACTGTTGATTTTAACATTCTAGTCTACGTAACTGTGTTCTTTTTAAATTGGTTCTTTTCATTTATCTTTTTAAAACCTATGATTCACCAAAAAATTAAAATATGATAAAAATAATGAATAATCATTTTAAATGAGAAATTGTATTTTTAGAATGCATTAAATCCTCCTGCCAAATAATAATAAAAATTCAACTTGAATAGCTTAATCTTTAATTAGACGCCAGTAGACATGTTAATTTGAGAAATCTGGGCTATTAAAACCTTATGACATCCCAGGCAGCACTGCACAGATGTGACTTTCAGTGCTGCAGCAGCCATGCATCCTAGCAAGCTATTAGCAAAAGCTGATGGGCCTGAGTCAAGAAGCCAGCGTGGCCCGTGGCTATGCTTGCCACCCAGGTCCTTAGCCCTGCGTCTTCCTCTGCATATGATTATGTGCCTTACAACTCTATTTCAGCAGTGGCAGGACAAACCAGCTGTGGTTGTGTTCATACTTGGGTTGGCTCTGGAAAATACAAGAATCCCAGAGTACTTTTCACTCCTATTCTCCATGGAACATGCTCTTTTTTTTTTTTTTAATTAATTTCGATGAATCCCATCTTCCATGTAAGGCCATTGTGAAATATTTTTAATTACTTCACCGGATACTTACTAAAGTCGCAAGAGGTGATACCAAGTAAGAGTTGACTGTGTTGCTGCAGGCCCACTCTTGGCAGCGCTCACTGCTGTCTGTCACACATGACTTCCCTTTGAGGCGATGTTGTAGGAGACTTTCTTCATTGCTGTTTTTGTTTTGATGATTTGTGGCCTGTTACCCCAAAGCAGCTGTGAGCATATGATCTCAAACTCATCTGCCCGTCTATCTAGAAAATGCTGTCAGTAAACTCGGCCAGGATGGGGGGTGGAGTTGGAAATTTTGCAGTTTCTTGGGTTAACTGGTTTGGGCTTTGCTTGTCTGTTTCTTTGGTTTTGCTATGTCTCAGAAAAGTACAGACTCGTTGTCTATAAAGATAAAACTCACTGCTGAACAAAGCAGAAATCTTACATATTCTGAGTGAGGGATGGTGGCACACCCTGCAATCCCAGCACTCACCAGGGATGCTGAGCAGGATTGAGAATTTGAGGGTGTTTTTTTTAATTTATTCAGATTACAACTCAATTGTTATTCCATCACTTGTATCCTCCCATTCCTCCCTCCCTCCACCCCCATCCTATCCCCTCCCCTAGGTCCATGCCCGAGGGTGATCCCCTCCCCCACTATATGGTCATAGGCTATCAAGTCTCATCTTGGTATCCTGCTTATTCTTTCTTTGAGTGCCATCAGGCCTCCCTACAAAGGGGAGGTGGTCACATATGGGGCACCAGAGCTCATGTCAAAGTTAGTCCCCTCTCTCCACATAACTGTGGAGAATGTCCTGTCCATTGGCTAGATCAGAGAAGGGGTTCAATGTTTACTACTTGTATTATCCTTGGTTAGTGCAGTAGTTTGAGCAGACACCTCTGGGCCCTCATCTACCCATTACGATGTTCTTCTCGTAGTTTTCTAAGATCCTCTAGATCCTTCTATTTCCCATCTCCTATATTTCTCTTACCTAGAGTCCCAGTGGGATGTCCTCACATCTATCCCAATCTCCTGGTAAGTGAAGAGTTTCATGGGACATGCCTCTTGGGCTAGTGCCCAATTATAAGTGAATATATACCATGTGAGTCTTAGCCTAAGCTACATAGGGAGATCCGGCATAGGGAACAGCTCGCTCCCACAAAAGAAGTAACACATTTTTTAAATACTGCTATTCAATAGGAATAACAAAACAGAAAATAATAATGGTTCTTAAAAGATGAGCAACATTTGTGATAAGAGACTAGAAAAAGAGGCTGGAGAGATAGCTCAGTGGTTAAGAGCACTGACAGCTCTTCCAGGGGGCCCTGTTTTGGTTCCCAGCACCCACATGGCAGCTCACAACTGTCCATAACTCCTCTTCCAAGGGACCCCACACCTTCTTCTGGCCTCCTCAGGCACTGGCACACAAATGGAGGATGACATACATAGAAAGAAAACACCTATACACATAAAAAATACTTTTAAAAGAGACTAGAACAGTTTGTTATACATGCTAATTCTCACATTCTGGTGCATATGAGAAATCATAACACACCACTGTTATGAATGCTGGCATTTCTGGTTTCTTCCACTAGAGTTCAGTTTGATTTTGGCTTTTTGAGATGGCACCTTGTGTATCTGCAGCTGGCTTCAAATGCATTATATGGCCAAGGATGACCTAGAACTCCTGATCCTTCTTGTCACCTTCCCATGAGCTAGGATTAAAAGGGTATACCATCACCCTGGCTCTCGTTCTTAAAGAGAGTTGCTACCCAGGCATGGTACCCAGGCGTGGTACCTCATCCCTGTAACTTTGGCATTTAGGAGATGGAAGCAGGAAGATCATTCAGGGTTGAGACAAGTCTAAACCATGGAGCAGCAGGACCCTGTCTCAAGAACACTCACAGCAGGTTACCTTAAACACATCACAGCTTCTTTCACTGTCATCTGAAGTTATTTTCATCCTCTGCAGGATTTTTTTCTCCTTAAATCTAAGTTGACCTTAAGCCTAACTGATCTTTAAATTATCAGAAAGATGAGCTTGAAAGAATATGAGTGAATAAGGTAGATCTGTGTAAATCAATGATGATGTGTGTTTAATGAACTTAAGTGGTGTTGACCAGTAGTCCACCATAGATTGATCTCGTCATCATTTTCATCTTCTCATAATTTACAGCTGTCTCTTTCAAGAATTTTTGACCCATTGAAAAGCAAATATTGCCAGGTGCCTATAATCCCAGCTGGCTGAGGCAGGAACATTGCAAATTCAAGACCAGCCTGGGCTATAGAGTGCCACACAGTCTTGCTAGAGCAGTGCTACATATCCTCCATAGGCTCCTCCTGAGCCAGCAGAGCTGGGGACCTGAGTTTGATCCCCAGAACCCACATGGCAGAGAAAGAGTGGCTCCCACAGGTTGTTGTCTGATGTGGGTCACTGCTGCTCAGGAACAGGATTCATGGATTTCCCAGGCAGAGAGTAGCACTAAGGAAGAGAGTCCCCACTCTTCATGGGATTCTGTGACTTTCACATGCTGTGTTCTCAAGTGATTATTCCACACATACCAATGTTAAATTCTGAGCCATGTGTGGAGGCACATGGCTGTAACCCCAGCCCTAGGCAGGCTGTGAGATGACTGGGAATCCAGGACAGCTTGAGCTACAGAGCAAGGCCTGTCTCATATTTTGAAAGTTTTTTAAAAGGTCATGGAGTTGGGAAGGGATGTTCAAGGGACCGTGGAGGAGTTGGAAGATCATATTTGCATGTATTATACACAAGTATGAAATTCTCAAAAAGTGAGTTTATCTTTTCTTGAAAGGACAGTGAGTGATTTCCTCTTGTGTGAACACTGCATTTCCTCAGACTGTGTTGCCCCAGTAAATCATATTGTTTGTGGTGCTCCGGTACCTAGAACAGTAGCAAAGGCCTGTCCAGCTGTGCTATGGGCAGGTTTGGGGACAGGTTTGTGGGGGACTGTTTAGTCCAGGCCTTGGTCTATCCAGAACATTGTCCCAGTGTCTGGTGTTGGGTGTGGAGCTGTCTTGTATGGTACTGAGCTAAGCTGGCTTTCTTGGCCACACTGGCTCCTGTAATGGGAGCACATTCATACACAGTATATGGCAGATGCAGCAGAGAAGTTAGGAAAGAAACCTAGTTTTCACAACCTGTCTAGCTTTAAAGGCCAGCAGTATCTTTTAAGAAAAAGTCTAGTGCTGATCAGATGGCTCGGCAGTTAAGTTCTCTGCTATTGTAGAGAACCCAGGTAAATTTCCAGCACCCACATGTAGCTTGCAACCATTCTAACTCCAGTTCCAGGGACCCAGCAGCACGCATGTGGTATACATACATGCAGACAGGCTAAACATTCACATATATGGAGTAAGATAAATAAATATGAAAAAAGAAAGAAGATAAATTCTAGAAGCAAGAGCGGAAGTTTCTCACTAGAGCAGAAGCAGATGGTGTATCAGCCACTGTCCCCTCAGGGGCGCCTTTACCTGAGGGCCAGCCACTGTCTCCTCAGGGACACCTTTAACTGAGGGTCATCCACTGTCCCCTAAGGGACACCTTTAACTGAGGGTCATCCACTGTCCCCTCAGGGACACCTTTACCTGAGGGAGGCATGCATGCTGTGTCTCTGGAAGGTGTCCCGTCAGCCTTACTCACAACGTTTCTGTGGCTGCTCCAGTATGCTCTTCAGTCATGTTGTGGGCCTTGCAGAGTTGTGATTAACTGCACGTGGGCTCAGAAGTCAAGCGCTATCTGTAACTTGATCAAAGTTTTTGAAATGCTGTTTGGAGGAGGATTTGTTTCCTTGTTTGTTTAAGATGATTTAAAGTATCAATATTGTAACTAGATACATACACACCCAAAATAACTCTTTTTCCTTTACATTGGGAGCAGCATTTGGGGAGCTCAGGCCCTGAGTAGACTCCAAATGTTCATGTGCTTTGGGTTTGGGATTGTATTCTATTCACATGGTTTTAGAAGACACTCTCCTAGATTTTCCTCCCAGAAATCACCACTTATGTATTTTTAGTTTCATCTATTATTTTATTCTGTTCCTTTTATTTTAGTGCTAGGAATGGAGCCCAGTCCTCCAGCATGCTGGCAGCGGTGACTTGATGTCAATGTTGCGTGGAGGAGATCCCCGAGTGCTGACTCATACAGTCTCCAAATCTGAGCTCTTCTCTGCTAGAGCCAGTCTCTCCGACTGTTAATGTGATGCAGCATCAGTGTCTTAGATCTTTTCTTCCTCCAAGTTATCTAACCCTTTGTGTCTGAAGTTCATTAGGGAATGGATGAAGGTATCAGAGCTGTGCATTTGGCCACTGTCACTGGAAGACACTGGCAACACAAGTGGAAATCTAGGATGATGTGCAGTGGGACACCCTGAAGTCCGTGGGGGCTGAAGCAGGAGGATTGCCAGTTTACAGCCAGCCAGAGCTACATAATGAGCCTGTATAGGAAAAGAATGAAAAGAAAGGGAAAAAAATGGAAAAGAGGCACAGATCCTCAATATAAACAACGGCCATTTGCTCACTCCAGTCTGTGTCTGCTCAGAACTGCTCATGAAGGCAGCTCCCTCAAACATGCCCTCCTTGAGAATGTCTGAGGGGTCAAGAGCTTTGGTTTGGACTTTAATGAATGTATTCTTCATCACTCTTTAAGTGAAGGTAGTTAAAGATGGTGGTGATTTAAGACCTTGAATTATTGATTCTTCACATTCTAAGATTAAAAGAAATTTTTAAATAACAAAGGAAAGAATTATATATTTTAAGTCAGAGATCTTTTTTTTCCTTAGTTAATATATCTCAGTTTTTTTTCCTTAATGACTGCTTTGTTTTATTGTGACCATCAGATAACACAGCCCTGTTTTGAAGCACTTCACAGCCCTGCATTGTCCCCCCTTGACGTAGGTCTAGTCTAAAGTATGTGATCTGACTGCCTCCCTGTAGCTTCACATGTGCTCTCTAAGTAGCTTCTGCTTCTGCTATCATTATTTTATTGCACAAATGTGTTTCATTGTAAGTTATTTGGCTCTTGCACAGTAAAGTGAAGTCTATACAGACATTAAATGTTTGGCTTGTGGTGGGCTTGAAAACCTGTTGTAACCTGCCTGTCCTCAGCATTTGGGTTTATTTTTAGCTGGGAGTGTCTAGCCTTTTGACATTTACAACAAGCAACAAGGCCTTGTCATCTACAAGGTTCATGTATTGAGAACCACACTTTTTGTGTTCTGAGTTGCATAAACACACACACACACACACACACACACAGTCTCTTGGGGTTGGAGAGATGACACTGCAGTTAATAATACTTACTGCTTTTCTAGAGGACCCAAGTTCTGTTCCCAGGACCTAGATTGGGCAGCTCACAACCACCTGTAAGCCTAGCTTTAGGGGATCTGATGCCTTTTGAGAGCACCTGCACATACATGCACACATTCTCAATAGATAGATAGATAGATAGATAGATGATACAGATATAGATATCTCTTTCTCTCCCTCTCTCTCTCTCTCTGTCCCTCTCACATACAAATAAATAATAAGTAATCAAAATATATCTTTTTTTTAATTCCAGTGTTTGAGGTAAGTTTATGGATGACTTTCCTCTGGGCACTTCACATGTCTACTCTTGGCTGCATGTGGCCTCATAGCTAAGGTTTGGTCTCACTGACAGCTTCTCTCAGGAGTGACACAACTGTCAGGTTAAGAACTGCAATTTTGTTCCAGTGAAACTTACTATCTTACACCCACATTCTAGCTGTGCAGCAGGTTCTCAGTGGCTACATAAACATAAAGGGTTTTGGTGCTACCCACAAACTAGGTTTGCCATGTGCTCCTAGATAGAAACACTTGGACACACACTAGAGTGCATGGCTGGGACAGCTCAATGGTGGGGCCAGTGCTTAACCAGGTACACAGACTCAGTATTACCAACACCAAAACAATACACATAAAAAGCCAAATAAAATCCTGGGCTTAATGGCACATCTGTAAGTATGGACCATAAGATGCCAAGTAATAAGAAGGGCCCAAGGCAGGATGCTTGAATCTCACTCAGAAGGGGAAATAAAATAGACATCTGAAGCCAGGCTTGGGGGCACATGCCTTTAATCCCAGCTCTCAGGAAGCAGAGGCAAGTGAATCTCTGTGACTTTGAGGCCAGCCTGGTCTACAAAGTGCATCCAGAACGTCTTAGCTGAAGAAAATGGAGGCAAAGAACTGAGAGAAGTGGAGGAGGGGGACAGGGTGGGAGTCACCTGTGCAGAGAGGAGAGGACTGGAAGAGAGAATATAAATCTGTGGAGGCCATCTCTGGGATGAGGAGTGGAGGTACTTCAGGGAGTCAACGGGGCTGACCTTATCTGAGACTTCTACAAGCGGGGGGATATGGAGCCTGAAAAGACCACTTCCTGTAGCTAGATGGGACTTCCAGGAGAGGGACGGGGACACCAACCCACCTACAAAACCTTTGACCCAAAGGTTTTGTCCTGCCTGCAAGTAGTGCAGGGATAAAGATGGTACAGAGATAGAGGGAATGGCCAACAATGACTGGCTCAACTTGAGACCCACCCCATAGGAAAACAAAAGAAAACAATAAAAAAAAGCATTGGGGGGAGCAAAATAAAATACTGGGCTCAGTAGCACACTTGGAGGTAGAGGCAGGAGGGTCAGGAGTTCAAAGCCAGCCTGGGCTATAGAAAGCCATGTCTCCAAAAAATTTAAAAAGAAAAGAAATAAGATACAATACATTAAAATGCTATTACTACATAGCTAGCTGTTGTCTGTGTGGTTGTCCTGTTTCCTTACCGCTTGCCACTTCTGAGACTCTAAATGCTGTTCTCCTAGTAATTTATTTTGTCTTCTTTTAGTACATAATGTCCTGTGCCTTCTTATTGATGGAAAATGATGTCACTCTAGTGGAGCTGGCTGTCATGGCTAATAATAATATTGAAGCAGAAGTTTTCCCTTTATGTCTGTTTAAAATCTGGTAAGAGTGTAAAAATGTCCTCTAACATGTGGACTCTGGTTCTATACTCAGAAACATCCCTAAGCCTAGAAGCTATGAGCCGTGAGCCCCATATTAAACTGTGGGACCTCTTTACCAAAGTACAGTTTCGATATGGCCATCACATTCCCACTACCCTCAGCCTTCCTGAGTGTCCTACCATCTCAAGCCACTTACAGCACACACTCAGCCAGGGAGTACCAGTTATACTGGGTAAATGTTCCTGCTGGGCTATACCCCAGGCCCAGGCTGACTCCTCAGTCTTTGTGCCTGGTGGATTGGTTAATGTGTGTATTCTTTAGTTTCATTAGTGGTGTCTGATGTCCTCAGGGCCCAGATATGAGAATGGAAGGAAAAAGTGACACTCTTCATCCAGCCTTCAGGGCTGTGGCCACAGCAGCATGGCTAGCTGGTTCTCACATTCTCAGTGTGTCCTGTCCATTCCACCTTCAATCTGTCTCTTTCCACAATCTTGATAGAAAAGTCCCGTCAGAGAAGAATGAACTGTGTGGGTGATGTGCCACGAACTGTGCTTGCCTGTGCCTGGTGTGCCCTTCTGCTCTGTTAGTCTTGCCTGCTCCTCTGTGACCAGGCATCCAGGGAGCACTTCACTTCCTTAATCAGTTATGTAGCTGGGACTGTGTGGATCAGTCTATAGCACAAACTCCACCTCCACCCCAAACCAATTGTTTCTCACCTTGAGCCGGATGTGTGCCTGTCCCCTGACAGGAACCCCTGAGCCGCAGCCCCTGGCTGAGCAGGGAACAGCAGTGCCTCTTGCAAGGGAGCCTCTGGCACCTTACAGACCTTTCCTCCTCATCTGTCCCTACCTTCTCTGCCCCCATCCCTCGCGCCATCTCCTCTGCTCTCCTGCCTCCTAGTCTCTCACAGCTTCTTATTCATAGTCTACCTGCTTCTCTATTTTTAATTTATCTTATCTTTTCATGCACCCAGAAAAATGTTTATAAAAATAAAAGAAGGAATAAACTACGTGTGTGTGTGTGTGTGTGTGTGTGTGTATACACATATACATAATATATATTATGGGGTTTTGCCTGCATGTATGCCTGTGTTTTACATGTATGTGTGGTGCCGTTGGAGATCATAAAAGTATGTCAGATCCCCTGTGACTAGAGTTACAGACAGTTGTGAGCTGCCTTGTAGGTGCTGAGAATTGAATCCTCTTCCTCTGGACGAGCAGCCAGTGTTCCTAACCACTGAGCCATCTCTGCAGCCCTTTGACATAGGTTCTCTCACTGAATCAGGAGGTCACTGTTTCAGTTAGAGTGGCTGGTCAGCAGGCCCTGGGACCATCTAGTCCTCTGGTGTGGTAGGTAGCTTTTCTGTGGGTGGGAGATCAGACCTTGGGTCCTCATGGTTACACAGGAAGCACTTCACCAGTGAGCATCTCTCCATCTCTTATTTATTTACTTCAGGAGAGCGCTAGTCATTGAAGAGACCCTGGCCAGCTCAAGCGTGTGGAGCATGGCTCTGGCAGGCTTTGCCTTTCTCCCGCATTCCTTCTGCCTTGCTAAGAACTGTTAGATTACATTCCTAAAGCTAGCCACCAGGGTCTGTTCCCTTAGTCGGCGTGTCCTCCTCCTGAAGCTGGCTAACAAGGTCCAGCTATCACAGTATTGAAGTCCAGCAATCAAAAGAAATGTCCCCTTTGACTCACGTAATTAACATGCCCAATTAAAATTAAACACCTCATTCTAACACGGGGTTTCCCTTTGCACCTTTATAAACGCCATTTGCCTATGGGCCACGTCTGTCTCCTCTCTACCCAGAGACAGTCCCTTGTCTGGGACAAACATCCCTTTCCTCCCTCTCTCTTGTTCCTTTTCCCTTCTCCCTCATCCTCTATCCCCTGTCTTTGTCCCTTATTCCCTGCCCTCTGTCCCTCTGGGATGAATACATTTCCTTCATGCTGAGAACCTGGTCTTGGGATCCTGAGCTGAAAACCATTTCTTACAGTCGTTATTTCTGAACTGAGACAGCTATACACTGGACAGTACCGAGTTGGAAGCCCTATGGCTTTGGACTTGAATGACAGGGCCATGGCTTAAAGTGGGCACATTCTCCACACAGAGATGTGCATTGGACAGTCACAACACATGTTATTCAAATACCATCTTCATCTGAATGCCTTTTGTTTTTATTAGTAACCGTGATTTTGCAAGAATTATTTGTACATGCTTTATGGCTTTAAAAGAATGATTTGACAATAAATAGTAACTTTACTAGATAAGATAACAATATATCTCATTTTAAAGTATGCTTTGCACCAAAGAAAAGCCATCCAGTGTAGTTCATACTCATTTTTATAAATTTTAAAAACATAAAAATCTGTGCACTCATATAAAATAGCACAGAGATATATCCTGACCTCTGTCTCTCCCTCTTTGCAATCTGTCACTATTATTTTTTAAGTATTTGTTATACAAAATTAGAGGCTTCATTGTGCCTCTTTACGCTTGTATAGTATGTACTTCGTTCGTATTCCTCACCCACCCCACCCACCCATCCCTGTTACTGTCTTTTCACTTTGTACACCAGGCTGGTGGCTTTGCTCTTCACACGTCCTCAGCTCTGAAACTATGTGAGACTGTGGAGACCTTCACTGTCTACATCAACACATGCTTTCTTCATACCATGGCTCTTTCTCACCTAGTAAGGGACTGTAATAAACATCAGTGTCCTGCTCTGTAGACATGTAGGCAGCAGTGCTGTGCACCTGACCCTGTCATCTCTGTAGCGCTGAGTCTCCTGAACATGGAAAGTGAGGTCCTATACAAAGTATAAGAGATAGTGGGGTCTAACACAGTGGAAGGAACAGTGGGATCTAGCACAGTGGAAGATACAGTGGGGTCTAACACAGTGGAAGGTACAATGGGGTCTAACACAGTGGAAGGTACAGTGGGGTCTAACACAGTGGAAGATACAGTGGGGTCTAACACAGTGGAAGATACAGTGGGGTCTAACACAGTGGAAGGTACAGTGGGGTCTAACACAG
>OU015746.1:99048508-99067400 GCA_907169655.1 Acomys percivali | reverse complement strand
CACACACACACACCCAGTGTAGCCCTCAGGAATACACACACACACACCCAGTGTGGCCCTCAGGAATACACACACACACACCACAGGCATATGTACCACACACACATGTATATATGCATGTATACCACAAACCCCACAACTAAAAGAAACCACAGTGAGGTTAGTCAAATAAGGCCTAGGAAAATTAATGTCTCGGCACAAACACGACAGGATGTCTGCTGTAGGTATGTATGGCTGAACACTGGTAACCTTAGTTTTGACAGATTAAAATAACCAGCTAATGGCATTAAACCACTGACGCTTTATACTTACATTTTCCCTGGAGATATAATTATTCATCTTAATTTTAGCTTATAACTTCATTGTAAATTGAGGGTGGCTTGTTAGTACAACCATGAGCCTTTTAAGGATTCCATGTGCATTTGATTAAGCGTTTAGCCTTACTCTCAAGGGGCAGAGACTCTCAGAACCACTGGGCGGGGAATGCTGGAAGTGACCTGCTTCCGGGCCCTGAATCAGCCTGGCTCTTGACCCCGTCGCTCCCTCGTCCACTCCACACACACTAGGTTACTCCTATGTCAGGAAGATTATACAGAGACCTGAACCTAATCAAAGTGAGAATTAGACTTAAATTACTAAGCTAATTTTCCTTTCCGATCTTAACCAAGTTCCTTGCACCAGAAGTCAAAGGAGGACTCTAGGTTGAGGAATGCCAGCAGCCAGCCCTGTCCCCTGCAGCTTGTCTGTAGGGGCTTTCAAGTCCGACTCCTACACTCAACATAGATTGACAGTACAGTCACTGCTAGAGGTATCTTAAGTCAGGTCCTATGCATACATAATTAATATTTTACTGATTCTCTTTGCTGTTATCAGGCCAGGTAATTTAAATATGTAAAGCTCTTTAGGTGTTTGCTGGGCCTAATTTGCAAGAGAAAGACAATCACTCCGCAGCTACCCTAGCCTCCTTTAGGACCCTCCTCCTGCTTTGTCCCTGTGGTGCTGAAGATCAATGCTTCACTCAGTGGGTCCTCATGTACTCCTTAATGACTTTTACTGTGAAGCTTTTAATTTTATCTGGACTGCATCCTTTCAAGACGTCAGTAAACTTCAAAGTGATCATCTAAGGATGAAGCAAGCATCCTCAATAAAAGCATTTCATGTAGGAAATACTAGCAAATGGATATAATTAAAGGGGCATCCACTCTCCTGATGTTTGCCCAGCAGCAGTGAAGTGCATATTCTTGTGGGGCTGCACTTTTTGTTGGGTTTCACTTTCTAGACATAAATGAGATGACATAGTGAGTGTGACTGCCAAAACTTTACTTTCGGGTCCTTAGACAGAAGTGGAGCAAAACTTTAGGCAAAGAAAGACCCTTGAACCTTGCAAAACAGCGTATGTGTGTTTGCAGCCCTCTCTCAGAACAGTCATGCAGTGTTAGGAATAAGCCAGACAAACAATAACTCACTCACAACTGAGAAGGTGCAATTGTTCGTGCAGATGTCAGCACTTTCTCATTAGGATGGTGGGTGTATTCTTAGGCTCTTCCCACCCCCGTGCTGCTCTAGACATAATCTATATGCAAATCTAGGAAGCATATTTATAACAGAAACAAATGTGGTGAATTATAGAAAAATAGGTAGAGATATTTTAAGTATTTGTTAAAGCTTTCAGAGCAAGAGAATGAATTAAACTTCATAAGGCTGCTGTAAAAATAACTGTTTTAGAATTTAAATGAGATTGTATGATTCAGGTCGTGTTGCCACATTTAATTTTGACACCAAAATGTATTCCAAATGAGACTTGGAGTTTGTGGAGCAGTGACTGTGCCCACCAAGCATGTATTTAAAAATTAGGGCCTCAGCCCATTCTTTATTTTTTTAATACAGAATTAAAAGTGGCCTTTGTATTACTAGTACAAATTCTGTAATGGTACCTTTGCTCGGTGGCAGACTACCTGTTTATCATATCCAAGGCCCTGGATTCACTCCTCAGCACCCCACAAAAAGAAAACCCACGAATTTTATGGTTTGACCCTGCAGTGTGGATTAAGATGTCTGTAGGTGAAATGACCCACATGGGGAGTGTTGTACTCCACACCTAGTCACCATGATCACACCATTTATCAGCCTACTTTCCTGTCTTTAAAGGTAGAGCCAGCAGAGAGAAGGAAAGCAGTCCTGTGTGAATGGTAATTAGTACTGCCAAAAGTCAAGTCATAGAAAACAGTCTGAGGCAAGAGGAGCTAAAGGACCAGGCCAGCCTTGGCTGCATAGTGAGACTGTCTCAAAACAACACTTAGTGAGATGGACTCATCAGAACCTGCCTTAGAAGGAGGAGAAAGCAGTGCAGGGATGCAGACATTTGCTGAGTACTTTACTCTGATGGGGTAGATGGTGGTTCCCAGGGTGGGATCTGAGGAATACAAAATACCCTGTCAGAAAACAAGGCTAAATTCTCTCATTCTCTCATTCTGTCTCTCCCTCTCCCTTTCCCTCCCTATCCCTCTATTCTTTCTTCTCCTCTTCCCTCTCCCTCCTTCCCTCTCCCTCTCTTTCCCTCTCTGTCTCCCTCCCTGCCTCCCTCTCATTCCCTTTCCCTCTCCCCTTCTGGCACACATATGCAGGCAGGCGCGCACGCACACACACACACACACACACACACACACACACACACAGTACTAGTTATGTTCCTTGCTGTTATTACAAAATTCCAACAGAAGCAACTTAAGAAAGGAAGGGTTTGTTTTAGCTCTCAATTGAAGAGTAATTCCTTATGAAAGGAGGGAGCAGCTTGGTCACATGATGTCCACTGGCTGGAAGCAGAAAGCGACAGCTTGCTCTCTCCTTTTCATTCAGTTTGAGCCCCCAGCTCATGGAATGGGGCCTCCCACGGGTAGGATAGGTTTTCCTATCTCCTTAGCCCAGCCTAGAAATCCCTCGCCTAGGAGCCCAGAGCTTGTCTCTTGGGTGATTTGTCCAGTCTATGGCTTGTCACAGATACACTTTCGTTCCCCTTACTCTACTCCTCTTTCTGCTTCCCTGTGGCCTCTTGTTCTTGCTTAAGGACATTCCTGTGGAGCAGAAGGCCCTCAGGTAACATCACAGTATGGTGAGAATCTGAGAACATGAGCATTTTCTCAGGGTAGAGTGTCTGAGTCAGGAAGGGCCCACAGGCCCAGGAAGTAGCCTAAGGAGAAGGGGATGGTGGCAAGCAGGTGCAAGCTGAGCTCAGCACTGTAGGGTCACTCTGCAGTCACCTGAAAGGCCAGCTAGAAACACCATACTCCAGTGAAATGTGAGCTGCTTGGAGGGGTCCTTTGTCCTTGTCACAAAATTAAACTGGTGGTTTGTGGTTGCTTTTTTCAAGTGAGAGAAGCTTGCAACTGGTGGGGAAATGTCGGGTTAGAGAGGGCAGCAGGCTGCAGAGGTCAGTGCAGCCGCGTGCTGGGTGTCCTGAAAGAGCCAGTGCAGAAACATCGAGGGTCAAGGTTTCCACACTAGGGAAGTCACAAGGCCAGCAAGCCAAAGACAAATTGATTCTGTGCTGAAAACATTTAGGGTCCGTTTGAAATGCTGGTTAGAAAACACTCTTCCTGGTTCACCCGTCTCATGTGTGGAGCGAAGTTCCACTGGCGCTCAGCACTGCTTGAAAAGAAGTAATACTGAGCATTGCCTTGACAGGATTTCTGTCACCCTTCTCCTGTGTCTTCCTGTCATACAGCCTCTCGGTCAACCCACACCAGCTGGGTGAGTTCCCTGAGTCCTTTAGGGACCTCAGTACAAGCAAAACTAGACCCTTGGCTTCAAGGCAGGGATGGCTTCCAAGTCCCGGCTCAGTGAGTAGAGTACTTGCTGCTCAAGTATGAGGACGTGGGTGTTCAAGTCCCTAGCACCCACATAAAAGCCGGCGTTGGTGTATGTGTAATCACAGTGCTGGAGGGCAGAAACACACATGCACAGGAATTTCAGGATAAGCCAGTATGAGCTAGGCTTAAAAAAAGAAAGACCTTGAGGAAAAGAACAAAGCACACCCAAGTGCATGGGCGTGGGCTCCTCAAAGAGGCAGTTTCCGTGTATTAAAAGAAACCTTAAATTATTAAATTTGGGGGGGCAGTCATGCACATACACATAGGTCAGAGACAACTTCCAGGGCTCTGTCCTCTCCTACCATGCCAGACTTCAGAAAAGAACCCAGATCAGTAGGTTTGGCAGCAAGTACCTTTCTCTGACGAGCCATCTCACTGGCCTAAAAGATATTTTTTAACACAGATTTTAAGCATAGCGTGTAAGAGAAAGAGACACAGTGAATGAATAAGACATACCCAAGTGTGGATGTGAGTGTGAGAGTCACAGTTGTCCTGCATTAGCTTTGGGTACCATTTTGATGGCTCTCAATTTATATGACAAGATGTTGCTATGAAAGATTTTCTCCTTCTTCCTCTTCATTATAAGTTAGTTTTATAATACTATAAGGTGACTCTGACATGTTGTGGTGGTTTGAATGAAAATGGCCCCATAGGCTCATCTGGAGTGGTACTGTTAGGAGGTGCGGCCTTGCTTTGAGGTTTCAGGTACACAAGCCAGGCCCAATGGCTCGCTCTCTTCCTGCTGCCTGTCGATCTGCTTGGAGAATGCTTCCATGCTTGCTGCCACGATGACAGGTGACTAAATCTCTGAACTGTAAGCCACCCCTGGTTAAATGTTTTTCTTCATAAGAATTGGTGTGTTTATAGTGTCTTTTCAGAGCAATAGGAATGCCGACTAAGACAGAAGTCTTGGTGGATTATCATGTGACTGTTAAAGGAGGAGCCTTCTACAAGAGGCTTGGGATATACCTTGATTGTGACTCACATTTATGGCGAGAGTCCTAGAACGTTGGAGGCTTGAAGTGGCTGGGAAAGAAGCAAATATTATTGTGTTCGAATTCTTTTTTTTTTTTTTAAGATTTATTCATTTATTTTTTTATGTATCCGTGTGAGCCTGTGGGACTATGTGTGCTACACATGTGTAGGACCCACAGAAGCTAGAACAGGACATTTAATGTCCTAGAACTAGAGTTACAGATCTTTGTGAGCCACCATGTAGGTGCTGGGAACCAAGCCTAGGTCCTCTGCAAGAGCAGCCTGTGCAACTGACCACTGCTATCTTGCCAGAGTTGGAATTCATGATTCTCAGCTGGTAAGTGGCTTCAACCAGATCCTAAGTGTGGGGCTTCTTTTTACTCTTGTGTCCCCATGCTTTTACCTGATCTGCTCTCCTGTCTCACTCCTTTCTGGCCATTAAAAGCCCCTGTGAAATCAGTGGTGTCTGCTTTCTTCTTTCTTAGAGGCTGGTGTGTCTAGGAAGAACCCTCTGACTGTGTCGACTTGTTGATGTTTCTAAGGTGATGTCATCCTGTGCATTAGCTAAACAGAGGTCAGCCATGCCTCAGTGGATAGTCCTTGCTACACAGGGACTCTAGCCCCCTGGGCCACAGGTTTCCAGCAGTCAAGGGCAGGTAGAAAGTTCTGGGAAATTAAACCACCAAGGATATTTGTGCCCTGGGCTCTAGTCCACAATCCTAGACCTAGCAGTGTGTATGAAGGTCCAGGGTGTAGCCACTGTGTACACAGGCCCCTGACACCAGCTCCTGGCCCCCCTTGCCCACTGAAGAGGAATGAGTGTGTTGTGTCAGAGCAGTACGTGTTTGTCCTGGGAAGACTGCATTTGATCACTAGGGATTTTTAAAATATTTTACGCTGGGCATGCTGCCACACACCAGTTATCCCAGCACTCAGGAAGCAAAGGCCTCCTGTGAATTCGAGGCCAGCCTGATCTACAAAGTGAGTCCAGGACAACCAAGGCTATCTTGAAAAAAAAATTTAGGTAAAAATCATATGATACAACTATTATTAGATTGTTATTGTTTTTAAATGTCCATCAGGGATGGGCAGAGGGTGAGGAGGTAACACAGGCAACCTGTCTTTTACAGAAAATACTTCAGTGACAAGCACTTGCTTTACATGACACAGGAAAACCACAGAGAGTAAGCTCAGAGAGGTTAGCTCAGTGGTAGAGTTTGTGAGGTGCATGCTTGAGGCCCTGCATTCAATCCTCAGAACCAGGAATAAAATAAATTGTAACATCCACAGATACTAATTCATACAACTATTAAGGAGGATGTAAGAACTTGGAAACGTTACACAGTCCCAACAAGACAGTAAATGGCACCTTGGCCTTCAGCAGCATGTGATATTTCCTTGAATAGGTAAACGTAGAATCACCATGGCCAAGAAATTCTACAACCCAAAAGAAATGAAAATGTATATCTGTAATTAAAGAACTGTACACAGGCTGGGCATCGTGGAGCATGCTTATAACCCCAGCACTAAAGAGGCTGAGGCATTGCACTAGCCCAAGGTAAGTGTGTGTGTGTGTGTGTGTGTGTGTGTGTGTGTGTGTGTGTACACAAATGTTCGTTGAAGCATTATTTATAACAGCTCATATACTCATTGATGAACAGATGAATAAAACATGATTATGTTAGCTGGCTTTCTGTGACTGTCAGAATACCAAAAATACATCAACTTCAGAAGAAAGAAGGTTTTTATTTGGGCTTATAGTTACAGAGGTGTCAGTCCATGGTTCCTTGGCCGTGGTGCTGTGGGTGGTGATGGCACAGAGCATCATGGTGGGAGCTCATGGCAGAGGAGCCTGGTTCATCTTAAGATGGCTGGGAAGCAAGAGAGAGAAGGTGGCCAAGGTCCCAATAACCCCTTTAAGAGGATATGAATGAACTAACTTCCTAGTACTGGGGCCTCTTCTAAATGTGCCACGTCCTCCAAGTGTGCCAAGAGCTGATGACCAGGCCCTCTATGCATGGGAATTTTTGAGGCACATCTTACATCCACACTGCAGCATGGGTGGATCCACACAGGAGGGAGATAGATGGCAGTAGAAAGACTACACAGAGATGCCCCAAGTATGGAACTTGGAACACATACTCTGTAAACAGGGATACACGTAGTGGTTAATCAAATTAGCACATCTATAGACACAGAGTTTCCTGGGGGCTGAATGAGCCATTCAAGGGTCTTCAGGCAATGTCTGGCATCTAGAAGAATTGTTTGGGGGTCTGGAGGAGACATCTGGATCTGGGAGACTGGAGGACACATCTGGGGGTCTGGAGGAGACATCTGGGTGACTGGAAGAGTAGTCTTAGTCTGGGGGTTCAAGAAGTTGTCTGTGGACTGGAGTAGTTATCTTGGAGCTGGAGGGGTATCTGGAAGGCTGAAGGGGTGTCATCTGAAGGCTAGAGGAGTGTCTGGAAAGCTAGATGGATATTTAGAAGAATAGAGGGGTGTCTGGAAGGCTGGAGGGGGCACCTGAAAGCTGGAGGGGCATCTGGAAGGCATCCGAAGGCTGGAGGGGTGTCTAGAAGATAAGTGACTGTTAATGGGCTTCTCTGGGAGAGGATGGAAATGGTGAAATCAGCTGTGGTAGGGATTGTACAACTGTGAATAGTCTAAAAACCATTGGCATGTGGCCTTTAAGCAAGTGAGTTGTACAGTATGTGAACTGTATCTCTTAATACTGGTTTGACTTTGGTAATTTCTCTTCCAGTATCTTGGCATTTTTGTTTCCTGGACTCCTTGCTGCACCTGAAGCTTTGGGCTGCAGAGTTTGGGGCAGGTAACATGTGGGTCTGGTTTGAAGCCCTGTTGGGAAGCTCTGACTAACTAAGCCTGGAGCTGCTGCCAGTGGCTTTGTAGGAGTATGTCACTTCTCCTGAGTTCCACAGGTCCACTCTCAACTGTACACTTCATAGTTCAAAACACATTGATGAAATGTGCTAACACAGAGACTTAAAGAATTTTTCAAAGTTTTAAATATATATATATATATATATATATATATATAGTGTGTGTATGTTCATCTGTGTATTCAACTTTGTATGTGCATGCATGCAGAAGCCAGAGGTCAAATGCCTTCCTCAGTCTCTCTGCACCTAATTCTTATGAGATAGTGTCTTTTACTTAACCTGGAACTCACTGCTTCGGCTACAATGGCAGGCCAGAAGCCCCAGGGATTCTTCTCGGTCCCCAGGCAACCTCAGGTCCACCTGCTTTCACTTATGTGGCAAACACTTTGCCAACTGAGCTATCGCCCAGCGCCTAATGATATCCTTTGAGGTGTTTGTTTTAGGCTGTAGCTGATGTGTTTCCATCATTTCTGAGCTGTCCCAAGAGGCATTCCTTGGGAGCCGGTTTCCTGCACTCCACACTGGCTGTGCTGGCCTCCTGACTCTTGCTTTTCTGTCCCTGGACAGTGTCTAGCAGATTGTTCAATATTCAAGTCACTTTCAGTTCTCAGACAGTCGATCTGGTTGGTCCTAAAGCCATCCCATACCCAACTGAAACCATTTCCTCCCTGTTCCGTGTGGCTCTCAGATGCTACTTCACTTCCCTTTCTCCCAAGCCTTGCTTCCAGGGGCTGGGAGCTAAGGAGTGTGCAAGTAATATGCCTGAGCCCGCCCTCCAACAGTTACCATCTTCCTGGCATCTTTTGCTTACCCTGACTGTCCTCCAAGCCTTCAGGTGACAGAGCTAGAGACCACTTCACATTAAGGACTTTCAAGGTCCCAGGTCCCTGCTGTTCAGGACCAGACACTGACCCAAGGTCCTAGACTGCCCCTCCCCGGTCCTGTTCTGGTAAATGCTGACAGCTGGTGGGGGCAAGGCCTAAGGGGTGTGACGTGGCTGTGTGGGGATCTGTTCTGTGCTCTGCTGTAAAGAACATGAGTCCATAGTCTGTAAACAAGAACACGCTGTGCAGTGCTCTTCATGCAGGTCCCATGTGGCCAAATAATCCTTCCAGAAAGCTCCGCTGCTTTTTCCTTCACTTCCTGTCCGCTTTCATCCTATGGTTGTGGCCAGCAAATGAATATATTTTCCATATGATATTCTGTGATATTTTCATTTAAGAACTGAGACAGAGTGAAGCACAGGAGGACATGGGAGCTGGACCTGTTCCTTGTTCAGATACAGCCCCTCACATGATGCTGTTTTCTGCCCTTGTGGTTACTGCAGCCGGCTACGTTCTGAAACCAGTAACACTCCAGAAAAGAGCAATTCACGCACTTTAAATTCTGTCCTGTTCTCAGTAGCAAGATGAGACCTCCTGAACTACCTATGCTGTGAGCCCTTCCCAACCCTTAGTCATCGAGTGGCTGTCCTTGTTGTCAGGTCAGCTGCCATGTGGCAGAGCTTTATTCTTAGGGGGTCCTTATTCTGCTTAACAACGGTGCCAAAGCAAGAGAACAGTGATGCCAAGGAAGCCTAGTACATTAGACAAGGAAGGCCACTTGAACTCTCTCTGGTACCATTGGTACATAAAAGCAGGAATGTGTGTAGGCTTCAGTCCCATCCACAGTTCCAGGCTTAGCCTGCATCTCTCAGGTGAGGAGAGACCCCTACAGTGGTGTGCAAGTTTTCTGCAATTGAAACGTAAGGCCTCTCAGCATGTAGCACGCTATGCAGTGTGGTCTGCCCTGTTAGCCTTCACCACTTCTGAAGTCTAGGATGGGCAGGGAATACAATGATGGACCAGGTCCAGTTTGTATATATGCCAACTTCAAGCTACCAGCGTGACCCGTATTGAATTCACAGTTGAAACAAGATGTCCAGACCCATGCTGGATTTCCCACCGTGCGAGTAAGCGCAAAAGATGAGCACAGTGACAATAACATAAGGCAGGGAAACAATGTAAGTTTGTATCACCTTTTTTTTTAATATTATACATTTATATCATTTTACGTTTAATAATGGCTGTTCAGAACTGTCGGGCAGATAGCCTTAAGAGCATACCACTCCTCGCCTGGCACTTTCCCACCAGTCTCTGTGCCTCTGGTGTGCCCGCTGCCTGACAGTGGCCTCTTGATACACAAGCAAGACCACAGTGTTCATGCAGGCTGAACCCAAACAGAAGTGCAGGCTAGCTGCCTGCATGGCTCAGCTGACTCAACCTCAGCCAGGGCCCACACTCAACAGCTTCCTTCCTGCCAGCTTGCCACAGGTGCTGGCCTCCAGTGGAAAGTCATCATCTCACATTTTTATAGAAGCAAGAAACTAGGGCACCCCCATAGCAGCGCACACCTTGCTCCCAGAGCTTCCTGCCTCTCCCTTGCCTGGGGTGATAAGGACTTCTGGATCCAGCTGAGAAAGAGCATCTTCCTCCTAATTAGCCCCAAATGGAAATATTATGGTCCATAGAAAATGGAATACTTGATGCTTCTTTTAGCATCCTTAGCCCTTAACTAATAACAGCACACCTTGCTAGGTGTCCTCGGTTTTATTTCTTAGTCTTAATTTAAATCTCATTTTAACATGTCTGTCATTTAGTTAAAATCACTTTCCCACTGATGTGTTTTGGGTACCAAATACCCATTAGAGGCAAGGGCTTGGTCCTTGGCCCATGGGCCTATTGGGAGGTGGTGGGACATTTGGCAGAATTAAGTCACTGGGCCTGTCCTGACAGGTTCATGGGTTCCTCTCTCCTTTACTCACTGGATGCTGTGAGTTCCTTGAACAGCTTCTTGCATCCTCCACCTCTTTCTTCTGCCATACTTAGTGTAGGTTCCGAAAACATACAAAGTCCAGCTTTATCTGATAATACCTCTATCCTTTACGAGCTAGCAAAGCGTAGGAATGCCAGAGTGCTGGAGCCTTGCAGCGGTTTGCAGAAAAACAGGAGTCTGTGGTCCCTCAGAAGGAACTTGAATTTCTCTGCATTTGGTCCTACCAATACTCTAAAAGTTAAGAGAAGGAAAGGCAATGAGTATGGGAGAGACTCAACCAACTAGGTATCGAAACTTACAGTGCCTTCTAACAGGAGCCAGGAAAGCAACAGTCAAGGATTGAGGTGTAGCACAGTACTGCAGAGTGTCGTCGCGACCTCCCCGCCAGCAGGAAAGACGCCGACACCAGGATCCTTCTCGATCACACTTTATTGGGAGCGCCCTTTGAAGCTGGAAGCGAAAGACCCCAGCCCTCGGAGCGCGCTGCTTATATGCAGGCCCTAGCGTGGCGTGTCTCTGGCTGATTGGCGAACCGGCCAATGCCTCATTAGCATATCCCCGTGCGGGAGAGGAAAGAGAAACATTGTTGTCGAGCCCTTAACCGCGCATGCGCAGGAGCTGAAGTAGGATCCGCACCACCTCTGGGTGTGGTGTGATCCGCGCCTAACATCTCCCCCTCCTTTATTTGAGCCAAGGGTAACCATCCGATCTAGGAGAGATCCTTATGAAGATCTTACCGATCGAGGACGGTGATCAGGGGTAGGGGTAGCGCCGATTCGCGTGCAATGGGAGGATCCCCGCGAAGTGCTACGGCTGCTAACAGGGTGTGTGTGCGCCTTCCGGTGTGCAATGGCAACAAGGCTCAACCGGTGTGCAAAGGCCGCACAAGGGGAAAGGGATGGCTGTGTATGCCTTCCGGTGTGCAATGGCAACAAGGCTCAACCGGTGTGCAAAGGCCACACAGAGGGAAAGGGATGGCTCATCTTTTGAGGCTGGCAAGCCAGACTTGGGGAGAGGCGCCTTGCTCAACTGCCAGCAATGCTTGGATCATCAGGGTCTTATCGCATTGATTTCTTTTCTTTAGTCGGCACAGTATCCAAAGGCAGAGCACTACACCACAAATTAATATAGCTCCAAAAATTCCCACCCCCACCCATTCCTTAAAGAAGGAAAATGCAGAATGCAGCCAAGAAGTAAGATCTCCAAGGGTAATGATCTCCACTCGAGTGCCATTCAATTGTGCGATCTGGTAGAAAAGCTGTCGGGATAGCTTTTCGGCCTCCAATGTCCAGTCTCCTGCAAGGTAATCTGAAATGATCTTACTTTGATTAATGGAAGTAGTAAAATCATAACTTAGGGGGGTAACACACACATGTTGATAATGCGAAATACAACTTGTTTGAATGAGTTTAAACAATTCTTCCATTTGTTCCTGTAACAGATCCATTCTCTGGCTAGCCAGACGAATGCCAGACAGGAAATGTGCATTTAAAACATGTATTATTGGGTCGCCCCTGACGGTTAGTGGCAGCCAGGACAGCAGCAGCTAGTCCCATATTAGTCAAAGGGCCGCCAATCTCCCGACATGCTTTCATCCATGCTTGCAATCCTTTACCTTTCCAGGGGGTAATGGCCCTATGGCAGTCTTGGGTACATTGTTCATACACTAATTGTTCTATAAGGGGCATGGCTGTTTCATAATCCCCAAATATTTTCCCTGCCGCATCCATCATGCGAGCTACAAAGTCTGAGAATGGCTCATTGGATCCTTGTATGATTTTGGTCAAGTTACCGGTAACCTCTCCCTTGTTCGGCAAGGCCTTCCAAGCCTTGATAGCCATCACATTGATATGATTATATACTTCTGTTGGGTAGGCTGTCTGGTTGGCCGCCCACTGCCCTTGGCCAAGGTACATGTTCATATTCCACACTGGCTGCCCTGCAGTAGCATTGGCTCTTGTCTGCGCTTGTGCGGCATCTGTGTATATTGACTTCCAGTCTAAATATTGCCCCATAGTTAGACAAGCCTTAGTCACATTCATCCAGTCAGAAGGTGTCATTGCGTGATAGGCAAATCTTTCTAACAAGGCTTGAGTGAACGCTGCGCTCACTTCATAAGTACGTACTGCCTCTGCCAGGTCTTTTATTTGCTTATACCCTATTGGTTCGTGATATCTCGCTTGTGTATTGGGATCCTCAAATACTGGGAAAGCGGCAGCTACTTTCTTCCAGGTCTTAGGCTCGACAAAACTTACTTGAGCCTGTTTCTTTGGACCCGCAAACTGAGGATTATAAGGAAGGGGTGGTGCCGAAGCAGTCACCCCACGAGGCCCGTATCTCTCTCGTTCATATTGGGCAGCGGCCTCCTCTAAATCCTGTTCTTCCTCAGAACTTAGTTCTTCTCTCTGACTTGCCTTCTCGGACTCTGAGTCACTAGAGCTCTTAGCGAACTCATCGAGTACCGGGTACAATTTCTTTTTTTCTTCCTCCTCCTCTGTTCCTTTTTGTTTCCTTTTCTCTTTAGGCCTTTTCCCTTTTTCTTTTTCCTTTTCCCTCCTTTTTATGTTTTCCTCCCCTTTCTTTTGAATACCTTCTGATTCTGACAGGCTGTCCTGATGATTAGCTAGCATTCTTTGGCCATTCTTAACGGCTTCTTCGCAGCGTTTATCTTCTAAACATGCACGAACCAGGCGCCAAAGCGGCTTTGTCCCAGGCCGAAGTTTCCGATCTCCTGACACTCTATCTATGTCCCTTCCTAGTTTGTCCCAACTGGAGAGATTTAAAGATCCAGTGGGCTCAAACCATGGTGCTACCTGGTCGACTTCCTGCAAGAATCCTAAGATGGTCTGTTCTGAGACTTTCAGTTTACGCTGCCTGAGGAGCTCTTGCAAAGGCTTGAGAAGGTGGGTGGAGTGCTGGTTCCCCATTTGCGCTTTTTATTTACAAGCGGCTGACAAAAGGGAAACAACCAGCCAAGTTATCTACCTTGGACTTATGGTTTTACTCTAACAAGTACACTCCTCTCCCCTACGGTGGCACCTCAAGCAAAAGCAACACAGAACTACTAACACAGCCAACAGCAAAAACAGCCCTGCAGCCAGAAGGGGGTCAATGCCAAATGGGCTTGCCCTTGAAGGGAGACTTACCGGTACCGCCGGTCCGTGTGTCGAGTTCTGAATCCTCTCGGGGTTTCTCCGAGGGTCTTCGCAGGTGTTTCAGTGGTCCGAGCGCTGTTCTTGTTTTCCCGGGTTTCGGCATGCCCTTAACCGCGCATGCGCAGGAGCTGAAGTAGGATCGGCACTACCTCTGGGTGTGGTGTGATCCGCGCCTAACAGAGTGTGTCCTTAGGACTCACAAGGGGTTGGGGATGGAAGCAAGATTGCTGGGAAAAAGGGCTGGCAAGACAGCTCATCGCATAAAGGTTCTATCTCCAGGACCCACATGACAAAAGGAGAGAACCAAGTCCTGTAAGCTGTTCTTTGACCTCCAAACACGTGCTGGCGTATACACACGCACACACATAAATGAAGTAAATAATAATTTAAAACACACACACACGTGCAGCTCCAGATGCAGTCAACAGCTTTCTGAATGAGTGGAAATGATCCTTGTAAGCATGACATCACACCAGAAAATATTAAGGAAAGATTGGCTTGGTTCACCACTTAAAAATGCTAACCTAGGCGTATGTCCTTGTGTGGTAGAGCGTCTTTTGGGTATATTCCCAGGAGTGGAATAGCTGGGTCTTGAGGAAGCCCTATTCCCAGTTCTCTGAGAAAGTGCCAGATTGATTTCCAAAGTGGTTGTACAAGTTTGCACTCCCACCAGCAAATGAAAGAGTATTCCCCTTTTTCCACATCCTCGCCAGCATATGCTGTCACTTGGGTTTTTTATCTTAGCCATGCTGATGGGTATAAGATGGAATCTCAGAGTCTACCACACAACAAGGACATATGCTCAACCATGTTCATAGCAGCTTTATTCGTAATAGCCAGAACCTGGAAACAACCTAAATTTCCCTCAGTCAAAGAATGGAAAAAGAAACCGTGGTACCTTTACACTATGGAATACTACTCAGCTATTAAAAACAAGGAAATCCTCAAATTTGCAGGCAAATGGATGAAACTAGAAATGATCATCCTGAGTGAGTTAAACCAGACCCAGAAAGATACACATGGCATATACTCACTTATAATTTGACACAAGCCCAACAGAGATGTCCCCTGAAAGTCTTCACTTAGCTGGAGATTGGGATAGATACTTCCTATTGGGACTGTAGGTGAGAGAGGTAAGGAAGAATGGGGAAATAGAAGGATCCAGAGGGTCCTAGAAACCTATAAGAAGACCATTAAGGCTGGCAGATCTAGACCCAGGCAGGTCAACTCAAACTACTGCACCAACCAAGGACAATGCATGCAATAAACTTAGAACCCCTATCCAGATCTAGCCAATGGACACCACATTCTCCACAACTGTTTGGAGAGCAGGGACTGCCTTGGACTGGTACCCCCTATTTGACCACTTCCCCTTGGTGGGGAGATCTGGTGACACTCAGAGGAAGAGTAAGCAGGTGACCAGGAAGAGACCTGATAGGCTGTGGTCTTATATTCGGGGACAAGGTCCCCTTCTGTCACAGACCTAGGGGAGGGGAATAGGATGAAAATGGGAGGGAAGGAGGGAGGGAGAGAAGGGGAACAGGAAGTGACAAGTGAGGGGATAATAAATTAGATGTAATCTAAATAAAGTACTCATAAAGATTTTTTAAATGTTAACCTAGGGCTGGAGAGATGGCTTAAGAGGTTAAAAGCACTGCCTGTTCTTCCAAAGGTCCTGAGTTCAATTCCCAGCAACCACATGGTTCCTCAAAACCATCTATTATGAGATCTAATGTCCTCTTCTGGCCTGCTGGTTCACATGTGGGCAGAGTACTGTATAAATAATAAAGAAATTAAAAAATGTTAACCTATTCATGGCAGGGTACCTCAAAGCTGGGTTAAAGGAGAAGAGATACACAGGGAACATGTCCTCCCACATAATAGGTGAGCACTGTAGTCCTTAGACATGCATTAGGGTTTATTGTGGCTGGATACTGAGCAGTCCGCACTAAGAAACAGCGAACAGCCTAAGGCAAAATTAAATGTTCCCAACATAATATGAACTTCTGTGATAGAAGAAATACAGGGGGTTAAAACATTAGTTAATGCTGCAATTTTATTATTAAAGTGTGTGTGTGTGTGTGTGTGTGTGTGTGTGTGTGTATTTACAATGTAACAGTAGTATTTCCTAGCACTGCCAGTTGCTACGTGGCCTGTGCAATGCTTATAATACTTAAGTAGAAACTGGTTTCCAGCTGACAGAAAATACAGGCATTGGTTCCCTGTGTGCTGATACAGTTACTATGGGTGGAGATGGGATGGTGCTGTCCAGTCCACAAGTTTGTCTTCTGTTCCAGTCGTGACAGGAAGATGAGGGCTTCTCTCCCCAGCGCTGGCTATTGGTGGCAGTGAAGCATCAGAGAAGCTAGCTGTTCCGCACTCTGAAGCTCCAGCTTTTTGCCCTAATGTTTCTGCCTTTTCCTGCAACTCCCAGTCACTTTGTTGACTGCCCTTTCTAGACTTGCAGCCAGCCGCCACTGCTCATTAGCAAGCCCCTTCTATGACTCTATGAAGCAGACACTAGCAAGACCTGTTTTGTTCCCAAGTCTTTTTTAACACAAGGCAGCCAGTCTTCCTGCTCACATGAGCACTTACGTAAATACACATGTCGACAGATTCAAGCTAGGGATGTAGCTGGGGCACACTGCTTGCCAGGCATGAACAAGGCCTTTGGTTCAGTCTCCAGCATACCAAAATATATGAAAAGAAAAAAAAAAAGATAGTTGTAAGCCTTTCTCTTTTGTGTTCTGTATTTTATCTTTGGCTATGAAATAGTTTTCAGTCCCACATCTCACTTAGGACTATAGAAAAATATGAATTCAGAACATGGCTGTTCTGGCAAGAGATCACATCCAAAGATCTTCTAGGTGTGTGTGATCTGGCTGGTATAAACAAATCTTTAATCCAGGAGACAGAGGCAAACAGATCTGAGTTCAAGGCCAGTCTGGTATAAAGCAAGTATCAAGTAAAGAAAAGCTTAGATTCGGGTGTGGTAATGCATGCCTTTAATCTCAAAGAAAGGTAAAGTTAGTTTATAGAAGGAAACACCCATGTTTGAAAATGATGCCTGAGTGGCAGAAAAGATGATGAATCAGAAAAGATTTGACAGAATAGAATACACCCCACTTTCATGTTAAGAGAGAGGAAAGGGAAGCTACTTAAGAGGCAGTTTCACAGAGAGAGGAGGCAGGTTTACCAAGACAGGTGGGTTATAGAGAAAGATGGAATGAGCCAGAAAAATGAGAAGAAGCCAGAAGATTAGAGTAGATAGCTGAGTTAGTTTGAGGCCAAAGAGAATAATTCAGAGGCCGAGAGAGAAACCAAATTAAATAAGTCAGCTGGGAGAAGAGTTTGAGCCAGAACAGCCAAGTTGAACCAGCCAACCCAGATATCAGAAAGAACAAGAAAGCATCAGCTTATTAAGCAGTAAGTCTCAGAGACTGAAAACATTCTAGACTTAGATTAGATTGTATGGAGACTAGAAGCTTCCAGGACTAGGCCTAGGTTAGTAGAAGGAGGTAGTAAGCCTCCCAGACAACAATTGAGTCAGGAAATTAAAATTACTTTTACATAGGACACTTACTACATTTAAAAACTCATGTGTGTTTGTTAGAAGTGACAGTGACCAGTGTGATCATGGCACTCCATTCAGGAAAGTCAAAACTGAAGGGGACATTTGGCCCGTGGGTCTTACAAAGGCTGAAGCAGATACTGGCTGAGATCAAAGCTGAATTTCAGCTCTTTTTAATATCAGTGTGCTCCCTTATAAATGGACAGCAGACACAACAAACAGCTTACAGAGGATGAGATACAAATGGTGAGCAAAGCCAGAAGTGTTAGGTCTTGGTCAGCAACAAGTTAAACACGGAGACATCAGGGATAGGTACCTTTTTCCTCCTAAAATGGAAAAAATAACTTCATTAGTAATAGTTGGTGAGAGTGTCCAAAAATAGCGCATTTTCTTTTATTGAAAGACATTTAGAAAAAATTTGCCAAAGCCTGTTATGTGCACACGCTGGTCCTGCAGCGTGTCTTGGATGTGTCTTCCCTTCCGAGACCCCCATCGACTCCAGACTGGAATAGCAGCTCCTTCATGCTTGTCTGTTTGGTTAGGTTCAGTTTGGCTTCAGTTTTTTTGACAGTCTTACTTTGTAGCCCAGGATGGCTTGAGTTCATGCTCGTCCCGCCTCAGCCTCCTGGAATCTGGGATCACAGACATGCGCCACCATGCCTGCTTTGTCCTCCTAGTTCTCCTGGCAACAGTCAGAATCAACTGTGACAAATGGAGAATGGGAAAACAAACGCTAACAGTGGGGAGGCGTGCCTATAGTTATTAAAGATGCAGAACTTGATCTGTGGGTGCTGCCTGAGAAACGCAGCTCCAGCACCTCACCACAGAGGAAAGTAGAAAGTGCAGAGCATCTGTCGTGGGATCCCCATATGCAGGGGTAGGTAAGCATCCAACCACTGAGGGTGCTCATCTCAAGGCAGAAGGGGCCTGACATACATTACTTTGTTCTTCATGTTTGGATTTATTATGGCATGCCTCTATTGCTAGTTAATTTTATGAAAACTTTAAACAAACCAGAGCCAGCCTAGACTGAATAGTAGGAAGGAAAGTGCTGTGAAGGAAACAAGTGAACCGTTGTTCTTTGTCAGTTCTTACACACAAAACCTCCAGAGAGTCAACAGGTAGCCAAAAATAAAGCAAAATATTGACTGCATACATGACAGGCAGCTAGAGAAGCAATAGGCCTGACAGTCCAGGAGCTGGCCACATGGAGCCACAGTGACTGGCCATATGGAGCCACAGTAAAGAAACAATGGAAAAATTGGGGTAGAACGAACTACCACAGCACTGTCTGACACACTGATAGCTTTCATGGAGGACAGACTTCCTTTTCTGTGGAGGTCATAGGACAGTCCTGACCGCAACCTCACTTTCCACCCTGCTTAAGAATAGGTCTCCCATTGCTCTCCACTGTGTATGTCAGGCTAGCTCTCCACTGTGTATACCAGGCTAGCTCTCCACTGTGTATGGTAGGCTAGCTCTCCACTGTGTATGTCAGGCTAGCTCTCCACTATGTATACCAGGCTAGCTCTCCACTGTGTATAGTAGGCTAACTCTCCACTGTGTATACCAGGCTAACTCTCCACTGTGTATACCAGGCTAGCTCTCCAC
>OU015746.1:99021781-99048498 GCA_907169655.1 Acomys percivali | reverse complement strand
TCCACGGTGTATACCAGGCTAGCTCTCCACTGTGTATGCCAGGCTAGATGGCCTGTGAGTCTCTGGCAATTCTCCTATCTCTTCCTTGAATCTTGACATTGGGCTGCTGGTATTACAGATAGACCAGACACTACATCCAGCTTCGATGTAGACTTTAGGACCCAAACTCATATCCTCAAGCTGTGTGTCAGTGATTGAGCCACCATTTAGTGCTGTTTCTATAGTGGTCAGGACACAGTGGTGGTGGTGTGGAAAGTGGCAGCTGCATGTGTGTGCTCTGGGCCCTGGGGCTAAAGGACGCTTTGTACTGTGCAGCATTACAGCCGTGGATAGCCAAGTCAGTAACGGACTCAGGAGACTTTTAGAGGCTCCCAAGGAGGCTGTGCTTTAACTAAATGTCAAAAGATGCTCCAGGGAGGACGCAGCAGATGGCCAACCTCAGGAGAGGTAGGGAGCCATGGGGGAGTGGGGATCAGCAACACTGAAGGTGGTGGAGGCCCATGAGTAGGTGATGCTAAACACAACAACAACAACAACAACAACAACAACAACACCCACAGTCTACATCACAGCAGGTCTTGGAGGCTATACCAACTTTGAATTATATCTGGAAAAATCAGATTTATATTTTTATTACATTTTATTTATTTCACATGGGGGGATGCTCTGTTTAGGTCAGAGAACAACTTTGTAGAGTCCTTTTGCGATGTGGGATGCAGGGTCCAGCTCAAGTTGTCGGGCTTGGTGGCAGTCACCTTTCCCTACTGAGCCATCTCGCCAACCCCAGATTTATATTTTGTAAAGATGTGTGCAGGTTCTTATCATCCTGTCCTCTTAGAAAATCTGTCGGTTTGGGTTGTTTTCTGAGGCTTACTTCATTTTATCCTTAACTATGGTATGAGTCCTGCTGCTGTGATCACCCTGCGGTCAAGGATATGCTCTCATGGAGATGCTGAGTGGTCTGTCCAGGGTGGCCTGGTAAACCGTAGGACTGGGTCCAGACTCTAGCCCCCATGTGTGGGCCTTCATAAGAAGAGGGGTCATTTTCTCCTTTCCACTGAGCAGCTTAGACGGGATGTTCTCTGTCCATTCCCTTCTCTGTGTCTGTCTCTGCTGCTTTCTCCCTTCTTCTCTGGCCCCATCCCCCTCTGCCCTTTTCAGTGGCACTGCCAGCCCTATAGGCCCCAGCCAGAGAGAGGTTAGGCCCTGAGGTGCTAGGAATATTCTGAGCTTTCTGCAGGAAAATCAAGGGTATGCATGGCACACATCTTAAAATACTGGGGGAGGAGACAGCTCAGTGTCACTGCCTGCACTAGGTCACAACAGCAGACAAGTTCTGCTCTAGTTACTGGAGGGGGACACGACGCCCATTCCTAACCAGGACCTGTCTGCTGACCCTATTGTGGGTGCTGGCCTTCTGCCTTGGGGACCTCTAGTACTCACTGCACTGGTCCCTCCAGGCTCAGGGTGTGGCTCTGCAGCAGTGCTGGCCTCACATGAGCCCCAGCACCTAAAACCAATCTCAACTAAACTTGGTGTGAATATGAACATACTCCTTAAAAGTAAAAAATTCAAAAAAAAATCATTTTCTAAGGCAAAAAATATAGAGAGAGTAGTTAGAGTTCAATTTATCTTCTTGGAAATTTTACATAGAGAAAGAAACCTATAGGTAAAAACCTCTGAGATTAATGATGATTTGGAAATTTGTAACTACCTTTTAAAAAATAGAGTAATAAGAGATCATTCCTGTTTCAGAGAACTTGTTTCAGAAATAGAGTAGTATGTTTGAATGCTCATTTCAGCTCTCGTGTGAGTGGCTCCCTGAGTTACTGAGACCTGTGAGAATGTTTCCAGGAGGGTCCCAGCTAAAGACCAGGAAAAACAGTGTCCTGGCTCCCCCTCAGCCACCTTGACACCTCAGCCTTTAACTCACTTATCTTGAGCCCTTTCACTCTTCAAACCTTTTAACCTCAAGAGCTACTTTGTTGAGGCTAAAGAGATGGCTCAGCAGTTAAGAACACTGGCTGCTCCTCCAGAGGACCCAGAGAGTGGCTCACAACTGTCTGTAACTCACTCAGCCAGGGCATTCATGGATGGAGCAAGTGTGTCACTAATACAAGTGATATAGAAGGAGCTTCATGTTCCAAGCCAGACATCCAGGGACCCACAGCTTTGCACTCTAAACTGCCAGATCCTAGAACAAGTCATTTCATCCAAGACAGAGAAATGTGGCATCAGCTGCACTTTGGCTCCTACAGTTGGTATCTCATCTCAGCTTAAAGACCTCACATTTAAGACGTGCACCAGGTGGAGTCTAGATTGTGACGCCTAGCTGCGCTGGCTTAAAAGGGTAATTTCAGTGATGTGAGAGCAAGAAGGAGGGTCACACTGAGCAAGGCAAGCCCTTAGACTGCTCACTTCTGTGCGGGGGGGGGGGGGGGGGGGTGGGGGGGCGGCCCGCGGGGGGGGGGGGAGGGGGGGGGGATGTTGGAGCTGCCCTCTTCCTTAGGGAAATGATAGCAAGATACCTCAGGCGGGCGGGTCTTGGTGGAGCATCTGAGCTTAACTGATGGGGAAACCTGGTCCTGCTGTGGCATCCGCCTTGCTGGGTAACAGGGTTGGTTGCAGACATCCTCCACACTCTCTACTTGTCATTAGTCAACGTTAGCTCCTGCTGCCACTTTCCTTTTTGTCTCTTTTCGGGTAACTGCTCAGATAAACCCACACTTTTAAACACCAAGTATAAAGGAAATAAAAGTCAAGGGAAAGAATGAAATTAGAGAATTAGAGTGAGCCGGTGGTTGAAAGCTGTAGGTGCTTTTACATGCCTTTGACGTTTTCCCCCAACAAACACTGAAGCTCCTGCCCCAGTTCCCTGTGGCCATGGGCAGCCCTGGCTCCAGACCCTCTCAATCCCTCTGCTGGCTCCTCCCTCCTGTCAGTGCTGGGAGCTCTCTGCAGTGGGTTTGCTAAAGCAGGTACCAGTATGTCTATAGTGCTGAGCTCTGTGGACTGGAAGAGACAAGAGGTGTTTTTCCTCCTGTTTTGTATGAGGTAAGAACAGCTGCTCTTACTGTCGTGTTCCACCTCCATGTGGCCATCCTCACACAGTTAGAGAGCCACTACTGTGGTGCTAACCCTGCCACAAGGCAGCCAAGCTGTCTGAGCCGCCCACAGGAAATCTCCCCCTGGACTCTGGCACCCCCTCCCAGAGCCCACCTGTGCTTTCTCCAGAGACAAGACTAGAGGAACAACCTGTGGCGAGGACAGGGAGAGAAAGGGAAACTTGTCAGAAATGGAATCCTAGTACTGGTACCGCACAGGTAGATGACTCATCCGCAGGTGGAGAGGCTCTGGTGTGGGGGTTCAGGCCACTGCTCCCTGATGGTGTTACTGACGCCTGGCTCTCTTCTCTTACAGCCGACCCGCTGGTGGGCAGTATTGCCACACAGTACATGACCAACAGAGCCGAGCACGACCGGATGGCCAGACAGTGGACCAAGCGGTACGCCACCTAGGGGCCTGCGTGTGCCAGCCGTGTGCAAGCACATTCACCAAGTGCATCGATAGCTCACCTGCCCCTCCAGGCCTCCGTTCTGTTTCCTGTTTTTATTAAACTTTGAACTGTTTTGTGATGGTATGTCGTTTGTCCCTCCTCCTTCCGGCCGCTACCCGCCTCCCTTTATCTTTTCTCCCTTTTATTCCCTTTTCAATTTCTGTTACCTTGAAAGACTTGGAATTCCCGCGCCACACTGTGGATGGGAACCTCTGTTTGAAGTACAAACCATGTTGGATCTGTACTAGTAAGAGCTTACATACAAAGCTTTGTATTACTGTGTGGTTTTGGCTTTTTTGTTGTTGTTTGTTTGTTTTATCTTTTTTGTTTTCTTTTATGTGCTCTTTGGGAAAACACACATTCAGAATTATATCTCGTTTCTACTTAAATGTAGTGCTTAGGGTTAATTTTTTGTACTGAAGTCTTTATTGGTGGGTGCATGCTACTGGGAACAAGGTTTTGTACAAAAGGTCCAATCAGAATCACTGTGCATTACTGAGACCCTGTCTATCACGAGCCTTCTGTCCCCCAGGCAGAAGACTGTTAGATTGAACAAAATAATATGTATTTTGATTTACTTAAGTGCTTGTAAATTTCTTAGGGACCTGCCACTTTTGACTGTGGATCAGTTGATGTACACTTGTATTATTAAAGCCTCAATAAATCACTGTGGCGGATCAGTGCCCTTCTGCACCGGCATTTGCTTTGTGTCCTAATGACCTACGCAGCCCCTGTGCACTGACGCCTGCCTCTCCTCCATGCCCTGGTTTCTGTGTACCACTTTGCCTCCGAACGCTAAGGCTCTTTATGGTGGAGCTGCTTATTAGCATGTGGGGTCTCTCCAGCTGTCTGGAGATTCCATGGTCACGTTACACATTGGCCCTCCATCCTTCCTGCTATTCAACAGTGACAATATGGCTCTAATAATAACCTGCTTGTGAATATGCAATCCAGACTGACGGCTGCGTCCAGCACCTTTCACGTTCTCTGTTTGCTTTTCCCTAGCACAGTTTGCACCTGCTGAGTGGCCTTCTTTTGTTCTGCCTTTTCCTCCATAATTTTGGTAGAAGCCGTCTTCTCTGTGTGGGTCACAGTCACAGTCAGTGGCAGGCGCAGTGGCTCAACCTGAAGATCATATCAGTGTGCAGCCAGAGACAGCCACACGATCAGGGCCAGGCATGGTGGCCCAACCCTAGTGTCAGTGTGCCACCAGGGACCAATCAGTACACTCCATTAAATAACATCTTATTGCTAAGTGGCACAACTGATGGTGCCATACACCTCTGCCTATGTCGACGTTTTAAGTATCTATATTAAATATGCTGGTTTTGTTAGTTTTAAGTGGTTAAGATTTGTAAGTAAATATAAATGGTCGTTTTTTTAAAGATATGTTTTATGTACATGGGTGTTTTACCTGCATGTGTGTCTATGCACCAAGTACATGCAGTACCCGTGGAGGCAAGGGAAGGATATCGCGTCCCCTGGAACTAGTTGTGAGCCGCCAGGTGGATGCTGGGAATTGGACGTGGGTCCTCTAGAAAAACAGCCGGTGGTCTTAGCCACTGAGATATCTCTGCAGCCCCATGAAATAATACTTTTAAACCAAAATGCCTGTGGGTATCTTTTTAAGATGTATTTTTATTTATGTATATGTGTGTTCTCTGTGTGTATATATGTCACATGTGGGTGAGTGCCCACCATCACAAGTTGTTGGATCCCCTGGAGTTGCAGGTACCATCAGTGGTGAGCACCTGGTGTGGTGCTGGGAACAGCAGCAATCACTCACTCTTAACCCTTGATCCACACCTCCATTCCCTTTGTTCCCTCTTTTTCATAATGATCTGAACATGCCTTATCTAAACACTCATCTCAGAGTCCCAGAACTCTGTGATCTATGCTGAACTTTGTCACCTCTGTAACCAGCAAAACGAGCCATAGAGAGTTCACCAGCTCCAACAAACTTTTGCCCAGCTGCAGTAGCAGCCAGGTATGGCTTGCGGGTTTGCCAGTTCCTAATACACACCAGCTCTTTCTTTACTATAAAACACTTAAAATTAGCATACTATGAGAATAATTCTTTTCAGTTGCCAAGGAAGCGTATTGTGCTACAAATCTCCATGCATGTTTATTTTTACTTTAGGCTTAAACTTCAGGCATGCAAACACTGAACTTATGTAAAATTTGTTTCATTGAATTTTTTTGACTGATGACTACAGACCCTGGCTGCGTAGCTTGCACAGTGTTTCCACCACTCGCCTGTCTTTGAAAATGTCAGCTCTATTTGGCACACATTTTAAATAGCACATCAACTCCGTTACACTCCACATCTCCTACCTTCTCTGCTTCACATTACTTAACAGTGTCGGTTGGGGCTGCAGAGATGGCTCAGGGCTTAAGAAAGGGACCATCGTGCAGCATACAACTGACTAAAACCCCAACTCCAAGGGCTCAACACCCTCCCTCTTCCAGCCTCTGTGTAGACACATTTGCCACACACGCAAACATATAAAAATAAATAAATAAATGAATGAATGTTTAAAGAAAAAGAATGTTATTTCAGAGGCAGATATTGAGACAGTTCTCATACGTTTTCCTGTCCCAGGTGTGTTTGCCATTTTGGAGCTTATGCCAATCAGATATGAAGAGACTATAAAACACTCTCATCTTTTTGAGCCCCAAATACTTCACGTCAAACACATCTACTGTGCTCTCAATGTGTAAAGGTTAGGGAGGCTTCAGAGACCCACGGATCTTAGAGCTCACTGAGTCTGCACTCCAGACAACAGGGCCATCTAGTTACAACAGCCAATGCACTACTAGGAAGCTTTGGGAACTGCTTATAAAATGGGATTTGGAAGTAGTTTGGCACCGAAAGTACTAAACATAAACAGTCTCTGAAAAATATGTACATTATATGAAAAACATAAGTTGGTTTTATACTCTAAATCTGCTAAATTTTAAACCCAACTATTGGTAGTTGTTTTGTAGATCTACTGAATAAAATGTTGGCAGATCCTCAGTGAGGCAATACTATCAGTCACTGACAAAGTAGTTTGAGGTATTAATTGATCTTAAATTATTCCAAAGGTTATGGCCTTGATGTGTGGACAAACTGCAAATCAACAGAGCATTCTTCATCTGTCCTGTGGGGACCCATTGATGGTTCAAGTGCAGAAATAGTATGTCTTAGAATCTGTGGACTAGACCAAGAAGCTCACACATGCTTGGCGCACAGTCTGCCACTGAGCAACATCCAGGTCTTGGGTTTCTATTGCTGTGATAAAACACCACAACCAAAAGCAACTTGGAGAGGAAAGAGTTCATTTCATCATACTGGCTACAGTTCACCATGAAGGGAAGTTAGAGCAAGAACTAAAGTAGATGCTGTGGGGGAATGCTGCTTACTGGCGTGCTCCCCCGGGTTACTCAGTTTGCTTTCTTTTTTTATTTTTATTTTTATTTTATTAATTTACTCAGATTACAACTCAATTGTTATCCCATCTCTTGTATCCTCCCATTCCTCCCTCCCTCCTTCTTTCACCCTATTCCCCTCCCCTAGGTCTATGACCGAGGGGGCCCTCCTCCCCCAATATCTGGTCATAGGCTCTCAAGTCTCATCTTAGTAGCCTGCTTATTCTTTCTTTGAGTGCCACCAGGCCTCCCTACCAAGGGGAGGTGGTCAAATATGGAGCACCAGAGCTCATGTCAAAGTCAGTCCCCGCTCTCTACATAAACTGTGGAGAATGTCCTGTCCATTAGCTAGATCAGAGTAGGGGTTCGATGTTTACTATTGTATTGTCCTTGGTTAGTGCAACAGTTTGAGCAGACCCCCATGGGCCCCAGTCCACCCATCATGAAGTTCTTTTTGTAGGTTTCTAGGACCCTCTGGGTCCATTTATTTCCCCATCTCCTATATGTCTCTTACCTAGAGTCTCAGTAGTATTTCCTCACATCTATCCCAATCTCCTGGTAAGTGAAGACTTTCGTGGGACATGTCTTTTGGGCTAGTGCAAAAAACTAGAATAGCAAAATCAATCCTATACAATAAAAGATCCTCCAGAGGAATTTCCATACCGTATCTCAAGCTGTACTATAGAGCCACAGTAATTAAGACAGCATGGTACTGGCACAGCAATAGGCTGATTGATCAATGAAATCGAATTGAAGACCCAGAAATGAATCCTTACATATACTGTCACTTGATTTTTGACAAAGAAGCCAAATCTATTCAATAGAAAAGGGATAGCATATTCAACAAATGGTGCTGGTCTAACTGGATGTCTACATGTCGAAAAATGCAATTGGACCCATATTTGTCACCATGCACAAAAAAGTCCAAGTGGATTAAAGACCTCAACATAAAACCAGAGACACTAAATTGGTTAGAAGAAAAAGTGGGGAAGAGCTGGAACACACTGGCATAGGAGACAACTTCCTGAACAGAACACCAACAGCCCAGGCCTTAAGGTCAACAATTAATAAATGGGACCTCATGAGGCTGAGAAGCTTCTGTAAGGCAGGAGACACCGTCAACAGAACAAATCAGTTTGCTTTCTTATACTTCTGAACACCACTCACCTAGGGACAGCCAACTGTGGGCTGGGCTCGTCTATATCAATCAAGAAAATGAATCTTCACTAGACCCTCCCCTCAGGACTCAGGGAACTCTGTAGTAAAGGAGACAGAGGTTGTGAAAGCCATAAGGAATAGATGACACCAAGGAAACACAACAGGACTGACACATATATGAACTCTCAGACTGTGGCAGTATGGACACGGCCTGCACAGTTCAAGCCAGATGCGGTCCCAGCACTGAGAGCAGGAAGTGGACAGGAGCTCACATCCCTAAGCAAGAAGCTATCTCCAAGTGCCAGTTACTTGCAATGGAAAATAGGCCCCGTGCCCAGCGGTAGGCAGCTAACACAGACTCAGTGGTGGTTTTGTAGATTTCTGTTTCGTACTGCTTTGTTTGGGCTTTTTTTTTTTTTAAGTTATTTATTTTCTTTACATCTCAAACCCAGCTTCCCCTCCCTTCCTCTCCTCCCAGTCCCTCTCTCACCTTACCCTCCCCTCCACATTCACCCCTTCCTCCCCTTCTCCTCTGAAAAGGAGAGGCCTCCCATGGAGATCAGCCAGCCTTGGCATATCAAGTTACAGTAAGACTAGGCACATCTTTTTTTTTTTTTTTAAGATTTATTTATCATGTATACAGTGTTCTGTCTGCATGTACAAATGCATGATAGAAGAGGGCAACAGATCTCATTATAGATGGTTGTGAGCCACCATATGGTTGCTGGGAACTGAACTCTGGACCTTGGGAAGAGCAGCCAGTGCTCTTAGCCTCTGAGCCATCTCTCCAGCCCCCAAGACTAGGCACATCTTAAACTAAGGTTAGACAAGGCAGCCCAATTATGGAAAAGGGATCCAAAGGCAGTCGAAGGCCCCTGCTTCTGCCATTAGAAGTCTCACATGAAGAACTGTTATGTATATGGAGAGGATCTAGGTTCATCGCATGCATGCTCTCTGGTTGGTGGTCCAGGCTCTGTGAGCCCCCATAGGCCCAGGTTAGCTGATTCTGTAGGTTTTCTTGTGCTGCCCTTGACCCTTCTGGCTCCTTCAATCCTTCCTCCCTCTCTTTCACTTAATGTTCACTTAAGCTTCACTTAATGTTTGGCTGTGGATCTCTGCATCAGTTTCTATCAGTTGCTGGATGCAGCTTCTCTGATGACAGTTATGCTAGGCTCCTGTCTGCAAGCATAGCAGCATATCATTAATAGTGTCAGGGGTGGGCCTTCCTTCTCATGGCATGAGTCTCAAGCTGGGCCAGTCATTGGTTAGCCCTTCCCTCAAATTCTGCTCCATCTTTTACTCACGCACATCTTGTAGGCAGAACATATTATGGCTGGGTTGGTCTCCTTTGAAAGTCTTGCCTGGTTACAGGAGATGGCTAGTTCAAGCTCCATATCCCCCATTGCTAGGAGTCTTAGCTAGGGTCACCCTCATAGATTTCTGGGAGTTTCCATTGTCCTAGGTCTCTAGCTCCCCCAATCCAGCTGTCTCTCCCAGTACTCTCTTCCTCAGTCCTCCCACCACCACCACCTCATCTCTCTTGCTCCCATCCCCACTCCCTTTCCCACCCATTTCCTTCCTTCCATCCACCCCCATGTCTAATTAAATTCCCCCTTCTCAGTGAGACTCAAGCATACACCCTTGAGCCCTCCTTGTTACTTAGCTTCTTTGGTTCTGTGATTTGTAACATGGTTATCCTGTACTCTATGACTATTATCCACTTATAAGTGAGTACATACCATGTGTGTCTTCTTGGGTCTGGGTTACCTCACTCAGGATGATAAATTTTTCTAGTTCCATCCATCTGACAGAAAGTTTCCTGATGTCATTGTTCTTAATGCCTGAATAATATTCCATTGTGTAAATGTACCACATTTTCATTATCCATTCATTGGTTGTTTCCAGTTTCTGGCTATTATGGATAAATCTGCTATGAACATAGTTGAGCAAATGTCCTCGTTGTATGGTGGAGCTTCTTTTGGGTATATGCCCAAGAGTGGTATAGCTGGGTCTTGAGGTAGACCTATTCCCAATGTTTGGGAAGACTGACAAATTGTTTTCCAAAATAGTTGTACAAGTTTGCACTCCCACCAGGAATGGAGGAGTGTTCCCCTCTCTCTACATCCTCACCAGCATGAGCTGTGGCTTGAGGTTTTGATCTTAGCCATTCTGATAGGTGTAAGATGGAATCTCAAAGCCATTTTGATTTGCATTTCTCTGATGACTAAGGATATTAAGCATTACTTTAAGTGCTTCTCAGCCATTGGAGATTCCTCTGTTGAGATTCTATTTAGCTCTGTATCCAATTTTTAAATTGGGTTATTTGGTTTGTTCATATCTAGTTTCTTGAGTTCTTTATATATTTTGAATGTCAGCCCTCTGCCGGATGTAGGGCTGGTAAAGATCTTTTCCCAGTCCCATTTTGTCCTATTGACAGTGTCCTTTCCTTTACAGAACCTTCTCAATTCCATGGGGCCCCATTTATTAATAGTTGATCTTAGTGTCTTAGCTGTTAGTGTTCTGTTCAGGACGTTGTCTCCTGTGCCATTGAGTTCAAAGCTGTTCTCTACTTTCTCCTCTAGTAGGTTTAATATATCTGGTTTTATGTTGAGGTCTTTAAACCACTTGGACTTTGGTTTTGTGTAAGGTGATAAATATGAATCTATTTACATTCTTTGGCATGCAGACTTCCAGTTAGACCAGCACCATTTGTTAAAGATGCTTTATTTTTTCCATTATATGGTTTTGGCTCCTTTGTCAAAAATCAAGTGCCCATAGGTATATAAGTTTATATCTGGGCTTTTAACTCAATTTCACTGATCAACCTGTCTTTTTATGCCAATGGTATACAGTTTTTATTACTATTGCTCTACAATTGGGGTTGGTGATACCTCCAGAAGTTCTTTTATTGTAAAAAAAAAAAATTGTTTTAGCTATCTTGAGGGTTTTGCTTAATTTGAAATAATAAGGTCTTTGAGGTGGGAAGACACAAGCCTTTAATCCAGATCTTTTGATTTGGGAAGACACACTTCTAATCCGGGCCAAACCTTCTGGACTGGTTCAGGGCAGGCTTGGGGGAACCTTACCCAACAACCCGGGCAGCTTTCGGTACTGCGTAAGAGCCACTAGTCCTGCCCCGCAACGCCACCCTGTCTATCTTTAAAGTTTAGCTGGGAGATCAGAGTTTACAACAACAACCACACCTGGATTCTCCCAAAATAGTCTGTCGGTCTCCACTGGCAGCATGGCAAATTCCTTCCACAGGTGTCGCAGAGCAGAGAAAATGTAACAGGAATCTCCAAAATCCCCAGTGCAGGATAGGGACTCGGGAGCACAGAGAGGTCATGGTCTCCCGGGACAGCTGCCAGCCTCTGTGCTGAAGTTGCCTGGAAGTAGGATGAGCTTGCTCCTTTTTGTCTGCTCAAAACAGCCAACCAATAAATGAGGGCAATCTCCACCATGAGCTGTGACAGCTCTGCACGCCACCAAACAGTCCCCAAGCACTGTGATGTATGAGCTCTGAACAGCCAAGACAATGGTAAGAAGATTTCTGATGAGAACTTCCAGAAGCTGGTCAGAGTCCCTGAGGGCCCTCAGGAGTTTATTCAAAATGCAAGCATGATGCTGCGCTTCTCCTTAGATTAGATGTAAAACACATGACCATATGCCCACACTAAAGAACCTTGAAAGTCCTGTGTGTGTGTGTGTGTGTGTGTGTGTGTGTGTGTGTGTGTGTGTGTAGGAGGTGTCCATAGAGGCCAGGAAAAATAGATGATCCCCTGCAGCTAGGGTTACAAGCAGTTCTGAAAGAACAGAAAATGTGAGTAATGCCTGAGCCTTCCCTTCGGTGTAACAGGGTGGCCTTGTCAGGCCAGATTTAGACTGTGGGATTTGGGGTAAATGGTAATATTTCATTATTGTTTGAGGTTTTTTTTTTTTCAGTAGTTATATGTGAGGAAGAAAAAACTGGCTTATTTAGAAATCATTTTTAATTGGACATGGTAACTCTCACTTGTAAATCCTAGCACTAGTTTGCAGAGTCACAGGATTCATGTGTTTGAGGTGAGCATGGTCTCCAAAGTAAGACCATGTATCAACAAAACTAAAACACTATTATTTTTAATATGTCAGTTTATATAAAATGAACTTGTATTAAAGGTGGGATTGTATAAAAGACCCCACCTTGCTGGGTACTACAAAAATAACCTAAAAACTGGTTCATCCACCTCCCAGTTTTTTATAATTTATATTCAGCTTGTTTCATAGAGTAAGAGGTCATGGAGGACTCAGATGCTACAGGCAATTAATTCATGGCTGCTGAGGAGAATCAGCCTTCAGGGATGCTTTCCCTGACAGTTATCCATCCTGGGTGGTCAGCCCGAGACATATACACATATACAGCAAATGTACCCAGTAGGCTGTGAGTGTGTGTGTGTGTGTGTGTGTGTGTGTGTGTGTGTGTGTGTGTGTGCTCGCGCGCGCGCGCGCGCGTGCATGCGTGCAAAACAAATATAATTAAAGAAGGGGTCATGAAGTTGGCAGGGAACAGGGTGGCACAGGAATGGTTGGAAAGAGGAGAGTGTGGCAGAGATAATGTGAGTACAATATTCATGTATGAAATCCTCAAAAAGTAAAATTCACTTAGCTAAGACAGAGATCTTAGAATCAATACTGGGTCAGCAGAGACAAAGAAAATTACAAGTGAGAACTATTTAAGAAGAATGGAGGGGGCTGGAGAGATGGCTCAGAGGTTAAGAGCACTGACTGCTCCTCCAGAGGTCCTGAGTTCAAATCCCAGCAATGACATGGTGGCTCACAACCATCTATAATGAGATCTGGTGCCCTCTTCTGGCGTGCAGGTGTACATGCAGGCAGAGCATTGTGTACATAATAAATAAATAAATCTTTAAAAAAAAAAAAAAGAACGGAGGAAAAGTTTAAAATTTTTTAAAGAATGGGATTTTTTTCAGTGATAGTATTTGTGGTAAGAACTTGAGAGTGTATTTGAGGAAAGATGAATAGGGAACTATATATAATTCCAAGACAAAATTTATAAATAATTCTTCCTACCCATCTTCCTATGAGCAGAATCAGAAGTCACTGAGCACATGGGCCACCAAGCCAGAACATTGTGCCAGCTAGTTTTATGTCAACTTGACACCAACTAGAGCCATTGGAGAGGAGGGAGCCTCCATTGATGAAATGCCACACTGATAGGCACGGGGGCAAGCCCGAGGTGCATTTTCTTGATTGATGATTGATGCGGGAGGCCCTGCTCCCTGTGGGCAGTGCCACCCTGGACTGGTAGCCCAGGATGGTATAGAGAGGCAGGCTGAGCAAGCCATGGAGAACAGGGCAGTACACACTACCCCTCCATGGTCTCTGTTTTTGTTCCTGCCTCCAGCTTCCTGCCTGGCCTCCAGCTTCCTGCCTGGCCTTCAGCTTCCTGCCTGGCCTCCAGCTTCCTGCCTAGCCTCCAGCTTCCCGCCTGACTTCCCAGGATGATAGACTACAAGCTGTAAGGTGAAACAAACCTTTTCTTCTTCAAGTTGCTTTTGCTCATGGTGTCTGATCACAGCAATAGAAACTGTAACTAAGACAAAACTGTTTCCCAGTGCCCTTCTGGTTGACTGCACAAAAAAGGAAGTGTCTCTGTCCCTGGTTCGGATCAATACCTCCATCCTTCCTAGAGCATCCGGTAAAAAGATCAAGTTCTGCCCTAACCCAGGAGTTTGACTGTGCCAACTTGCTTGGATCAGCAGATTGCTAGAAATAGCATATGCCCGTCTCAAGCCCTAGTTTCCAGGCTTGTACAGTTCCTCATTTTAAAGACCCCATTCTCTGCCCAGGTCAGCCTGTTAGAAGACAGAACCAGACGGAGAAGAACTGAAACCATTCTAAGCCAATCAACCTGTGAGAGCCCAGCCACTACCCATCACCGGCACGTGGCAGGTGCACACCTCAGCCCAGCCAAGACCAGGGAAACTGACCTGGTTTTTACTCTTGCTAGCTAGCAACACTCAGTAGGGTTGGTTTATGCCATTTGGAGCGGGTTGGTTCCACAGAAACAACCAACTGAAGCTTGGGAGAGAATTCTGATCCAGCGGGGAGGGCACACTGTAGGTCTCAGCCTATGTGTGGCCGTGCCAGCTGTGATCACACCACCAAGGGCAACAGGGAGGCTGTGAGCAACAAGAAAAGTACTGCTCGGTTTTCAGTGTGCTGAGCTGGAGAGTGTGTGCCTGGATACACAGCAGGCAGAAGGGACAGCCACCGGGTATGTCCTCACCTCTTCAGGGAGGCTCCCATCCAGATTCTGGTCAGAAGAGAAAAATCTATCCCAGAAAAGAGTGCTGCTTGGAGAGGTAGAATGTGTGGATGAGAAGGAAAGACTGGAGCCCAGCCTTGCAGACAAGCACTTGCCCTACCACCCATCCTGCCCGGAAGGTCCAGAGAACATTTCAGCACTTCCTAATTGGGGCTGGGGCTGGAAAACATGCCATGCAATGTCCTGCCCCATCCCCAGCCCAAAATGTTTATTTCTCAAATATTCTGCAGTGCTGATGAAAACCAAGATGGCCACCAAGACAAGAAATGCTCTGGGGATGATGGGAGGATGTAACAAGTGGAGAGGAGGGTGGGTCGAGCGTAGAACTGAGGACACGTGAACAGCCCAAGGGACTGTGGTGAATTGAATGACAACTGCCTCCTCACAGCCTCATGGTTTTTGACGTTTGGTCCCCTGTTGGAGGCACTGCTTAGGGGTATTATGGAATCTAGAGGAGATAGTCTTAATGGAGGAAGTGCAACCCTGGGACAGGCATTGAGGGTTTATAACTTCCCCCCACTTCCTGGCCTGTCTGCTTCCTATGTGCAGATTAAATGTCATCTGTTTCCTGCCTCTGCTGCCATGCCATGCCTTCCCTGCCACGATAAACTGTCCTCTGGAACCTCATGCCGAAAGAAACCCTGTCTTCTCACAGTGCTTTTTGCCAGGGTATTTTATCTAGATGACTAAGCCACACTCCAGGGCCATCCCTGCTTCTCAGTGCTAATGGCTTCCACCCTCACACTGTTCTTGCTGCAGTGGTAAAATATCTGGCAAAGCAACTTGAAGAAGGGAACGTTTATTTTGCCTCATAATTCAAGAAGGAGCACAGGCTATCATGGCGTGGGGGAAGGAGGCAGGACATGGACTGGTCACATAGCTCTCACAGTCAGGAAACAGGAAACAGATGAGTGCTGCAATTCGGCTTTCTCTTTTTGTGTCCGGGATCCCATCCCATAGGATGGTGCCATCCACCCTCAGGGTGGGTCTCCTCATCTGCAAACACCTTTATAGATTATCCTCTGAGGTATGTTTTCCCAGCCGAGCTGGTGATGAAGGTGAGCTGTCACAGATACTTCAAGAGAGTTGTTTGGTCCCAAAGAAGGCTTAATGCTACCCTGAGCCTTAATCAGAGTGGACTCTCCAGTCACTAATGATAAAAACAAGGAATCGTGGCTGCACAAGGTGTTGAGAATACAGAACAGCTGAGTGCTCAGCCATGGGCATGTCTCCTCTGTGAGTTCCAGGGACACTGCAAAAGGGAGGAATGGAAAGAAGGTAAGAGCCAGAAAACAAGGAAGACTGCAAAATGGCACCTGTGCACAGCACAGCCATGTATATAACTCTCATGAGCCGCAGTCTCCTGCACTAGCTCTGCATAAGAACGAGCCTGTCGGTAGTCAGACTTGGGTGGAGAAGGGACTCGGAGGACCCCTCCCAGCTAAATGATTTGCTGCTGATAGAATGAGAAAGTGGGGAAGCTGTAACCCTCAATCAAGTGGCCCCCAGAAGGCTCCAGTGGACACTTCCAAGTCTGGCTACGCAGACGGCCCTGGTTAAACTAAATGGATCTAAACAGAATCAGAAATCATGACTCTGGGAAGGTCAGGGGACAGTGTTGGCAAGGATGGGAGGGAGGTAATGGGCAGAAAGATCAGAGCATATTATAAACGTGTATGAAACTGTCAAGTAGTAAAGTTAGTCAACAAAAAATAAATACTAAAAACAAGGTTTAAGAGTGAAAGGGAGACCATGCCTGATTGCATAGGCATAAAGTCCCAACTAATTCAGAGGCTAAGACCTGAGCACCTGTGCAAGATTTTTTGTTTGTTTGTTTTGTTTTTGTTTTTCAAGACAGCATTTCTCTGTGTAGCCTTGGCTGTCCTGGACTCACTTTGTAGACCAGGCTGGCCTCGAACTCACAGCGATGCATCTGCTTCTGCCTCCCAAGTGCTGGGATTAAAGGCGTGCACCACCACACCCAGCTTGTGTGCAAGATCTTATCTCAAAAAAGCAGAAGGAGGAAGAGGAGGAGGGCTTAGATATATCTCAGTGATAGAGCACTTGCCTAGCATGTAGGAGGCTGTCGGTTCAGTCCCTATTGCTGCCAGAGAAAGGAAACAAAAAGGATGGGCAGTAGCAGACCGTGCATTAGAGAAAATGGACCTGGAGAAGGAAGGAAGGTGTGAGGGTGCCATTGGCTACTCCAAGCATTGACATCACCAGGCTCACGACAGAGATGTAGTCCTAGACCTACAGAGCCAGATGGGTTTCACAAGCTCCCAAGGCTTGAAGTTGCAAATGTGCTGAGACGGGAGAGTAACCTCGTTACAGGCCAGACCTCTGCACTGAGGATCCTGGGGGCCGGAGTCTGCAGGAGATGCCAGCTCTCAGTTCTCGGAGCAGGGTCCCTCTAGGAGGCTGGAAGGGAGTAGGAGGTCTCATGAAGAGTGTATCTGCAAGAGCAGGCTGTCTACAGAAGTGCAGTTGGTGGCTGCCAGAGAGGGCCGTTCCCATAGAAGCAACAGTGCCTCTACTGCACGATAGATTAAACAAGCCAGGTGACGTGGGCCTATAATCCTAGCTGCTCAGAAGGCTGATGCTGGAAGATTGCAAGTTCAGGGATGACTTGTGCTACAGAGCATATTCAAGGACAGCCTTGAACAGCTTAAGGAGACCTAACTTCAATTTTTAAAATAAAATGGGTCAGTGGTAGAGTTCTTGCTCAGCATGAGGGAAACCCTGGGTTCTCCAAACTGGCACGCCAGGTTTGCAGACTCTATGTCCTCACAGGAAGAGAAGCTACCCAGGAGTGTATAGAGGATTAATTCAGAACATGGCTGCTCTGGCAAGACAGCACAACCAAAGACCTTCTAGGTCTGTGTGATCCGGCTGGAATACAGACACACCTTTAATCCCAGGAGACAGAGGCAAGCAGATTTCTGAGTTCAAAGGCCAGCCTGGTACAGAGCAAGTTTCCGGTAAAGAAAAGCTTAGGTCCAGGCCTATGGTACACGCCTTTAATCGCAGCACTCAGGAGACAGAGGCACACAGATCTCTGAGCTCTGGTCAGTGCTGTCCAGTCAGTTTGATTGTGTCAGTGAATTGAGAGGCAGTGCAGTGGAGGTGAGGTCCTGGCAGTTCAGTTGTGGAACTCAGAGGCAGTTTTACTGGGAGAGTTTTACAGAGACAGGCTGAAGAAAGAATGAGCTAGACACAAGTGAAGACAGAATGAGCCAGAGAATGAGGAGCCAAAAGATTAGAACAGATCGCTAGAGTTAGCTTGAGGCCAAGCAGAGCAATTCAGTGAGAAACTGAGAGAAGCCAAATGAATCAGTCAATTTGGAGAGGAGTTTAAGCAAGAACAGCTGAGTTAAACCAACCAGCCAGAGTTCAGAAAAAACTAGAAAGGGTAAGCTTAGTCAGCAGTAAGTCTCAGAGGCTGATAACATTCTAGGCCTATGTCAGTTGTACAGAGGCTAGAAGCTTCCAGGACTAGGCCTAGGTTAGCAGTTGGGATCAGTAAGCCCCCCGAGACCACAATTAAACCAGGCAGATAAACGTTACGTTCACAGGAATGGGCTGCACTATGCCACAGGGTGAGGGATCAGTGAAGGAAGTGACCAGTGAGTGGGCAGTGAACTCCATCCTGTCACGGGGTGTGCAGCAGCAAAGGAAGAGTAAAAGGAGCTTGTTGGCTAATTGGGTTGAGTGTGCTACCCTGTGTGGAGATTATTCTGACAGCACGGCCAGGTGAGATGCCAACTTGGCTACAGAGTGCAGTTTGGAGATGTGAAACTCTGGCTCTGTCCGCTGGCACAGCACATTAGGGAGTTCGAGTTACAGGTGGATGCAGGTGTAAGAGCTGAAAGAAGCAGGACCACAGAACCATCATATGCTTGCTGCCAGAGATTCTTGACATCCGTCTCCCCATAGCCCCAAAATAAGGCTCTGAAGTCGGGGGCAATGCTGCCTCCACTTACCTATAAGGAGGTAAAACCCACAGAGCCTGTGACGTGGCTGGTCCAGCTAAGAGGAGTGACTTCCTGAAGACTCAAACCCTCTCACGCTTCGCACAATCCTCTCCCACTGTTCACTGTAAGGAGGCCGATCCTGGTGACCAAGTACTCAAAAGCAACACTGCACAACCTGAATTCTGGCCACATTTTAATTAATAAAGTGACAAGGGGCACCGGACAGTGACTTCTTATGTGGAGACAAGGCAGGAGCTCTCCAGGGGACACTAATAACACTCCTTTTAAAAAATAAAAATAAAATTTTACTGATCTCTTGTGGGAAGTGTGGATGCATATGTGCCTCAGCACTCCTGTGCAGGTCAGAGGACAACTTTCAATAGAGGATTCTCCCCCAACCTTGTAATGAGAGTTCTAGAGCCTACCTTAGGTTATCAGGTTTGGTGACAGGCACCTACCCATCTCACCGGCTTATTCTAGCATTTCTTATTTGTAGATTGAAAGGAAAGAAAAAAAGCAAACCAGCGTGGCCTTTCAGTTGAAATGAAGCAATCTTACAGGACCTTTCATTTAAAAGCCAGGGCTTCTAAACAACTGAAAAGATTACATACCCTTGGGTAATAGAAGTGGGACAGAGTCTGGGACTTTTCCTCCTTTGTTAGTTTGTTTGCATTTTTGATTAATGAATGGAAATGTCATTCATGGGGACAGAATTCTACATTTATATTGTTATTATATTTTAGTCTCTAACATCATTAACTCAGAATAACCACTCTTCTTCATAGTTTCCCCTTTCTGGTCTTGGCCCTGTCCCTTCTTAGTATTTGCTCAATAAATAGTCAACCCAAGGGTGTGTGTGTGTGTGTGTGTGTGTGCATGTGTGTATGCATATGTATGGGCCTGTGTTTGTGTGCATGTGTTCGTGTGCCTGGGTGTGTGTTTGTGTGCCTGGGTGTGTGTTTGTGTGTGTGTGCTCTTTCCTGCCCCTAATCTCCCAGGCTGTACATTATACATGCCCTGTTCAAGGCTGACTAAAGCTGATCTGAAAAGCCACTGAGGGGCTGAATCTTAGAGACAGGCCTGAGTGGCAAAAGCTCGCATGCTAACCTCATGCAGCATCACCTCCCAGTGCACAGGAAGTTGACGTGCATAATTAGGAATTTACTAATTGCTCAAATAGGAGCTCAAACCAAGGACCTAGAGGCATCCTGGGCCTGATGTCCAATGGATCTCAGGCAACAGAATGAAGCAAAGCTTGGGGAAATTGGAGTAATCCTTACAGCCTAGTATTTGGGGAAGGCAATCTGGCTGCCTGCAGGCAGGGAGGTCCTTTGCAGCCAGTGTGGTCAACTCCGGGACTCTTCACCACTGTGTGGTTTTGTTGTTTTTGTTTTTCCTTTCCAGTCCTCATAGAAAGATTTCCCGTTGTTTTAGAGCTGAATTCAGTGGGAAAATAATGTTTATTCACTTCATGGCCAATTTGGACTAAACTTATTTCTGTTCCCTAAAATAAAGCATTGATGTATTCATGAGTCAGAATTGCAGGCACATTCCTGTGAATGGTTGTGTTCTGAACTAGGGAAAATTAAAATATCACTTTCCTTTTTCTTTCCTGTGGATTCACTTGAGTTACCCTCATTACTCGGAACTGGTGTTTTGGGGAGAAATGCCAGGCTTTGGAATAAAGGCCCTGCCAGCCTACCCTGGTGAGGTTCAAGATCCCACAGAGTGGAGGCCAGCAGGGTCCACTGTAAGTTCTCTCCCCCCACTTCTTGTCTCTCCCCCCCTCCTTCTCTTCTCCCCCTAACCCTCCCCCACCTCACATTGCCAAAACCACAAAGACACACATGCTATGACATTACTATCGGAAGCGACTAGGGGCAGAATGGAACCACTGGACAGTAAGTAAATTCACATGAGATTTGTTCAGGTGAAGTCAGGAACCTTAAAAAGATGTTTCAGGCAAGAGGGCATGATGCGCAGGATGGCCTGCTGTGCTGTCATGCATCTGAGAAGTCCCGTTGTTTTCCTACTTCCTATGGTCTATTTTTGCTGGTGTAAACAAACACACATATCCATGGGTTTGGGGACACAAATGTCATCGTGCTGACACTGCCTGCCTCAGTTCCAGAGCATTCTGCCCAGGAGAGTAGTCTGTGCATGTGCAGTCTGTGAGGATGGAGAAAAAGAGTGTCAGCAACATGAGGTGGCCAGGAGACTTCAATGAACAAACCCAGGGAAGAAGATGTGGTAACCACACATGGCTTACCCAGAGCCACCCATCAGCTCACCCATTTGCCTAGCTCCCATCCAGCACTATTTCTACCATGAGTTTATAGATACAAAAACCAAGTCTAAGAAAAGGTGGCTAATGGGTAAAGGTCTTACAGTTAGGAGTTATGCAACTAGACTTCAAGCCTAGGTCTTGCAACTCCCAACCCTAAAAACAGGTTCAGGGGGTATATTTAATGTCATAAGAATCTTGATGTGTTTCATTTTCAAAACATAATAAAATGTGCAGAGCCTAGACACTAAGCTTGGTAGCTTAGACAGCTCTGCACACCTGTGAGAATGTCACCTTCATCCCAGGGATGTATTCGTCTTGTCAGTCCCCACCCCAGGGACAGTTTACATCTGTCTCCTTGGGTAGGTTTGTGGGTTCTTGGTCACATCTGGCTTCCCTCACTCATCATGTTTTTGGGACTCATCCAGGTTGTTGCGTACATCCATAACCTGAAGACCTGCAGACTTACGCGAAGAAGCAGTGAGCACACTGGTAATTTTTTTAAAGCATCGATGCATGGTTCCCCCAGGGACTTTCGGAGAACCAGCCTCTGACTGAGGCACCTGAAGCAACTCTTGCCTAAGAGGAAGATGGAAGTGGCCGGCCTGGAAGTGACAGAGGAGGAAAAGGCAAGAAAACGTGATGATGAACTATGGACTGCTGAGTCAGCCTTTCAGCATGCAGCTCCTGAACCCAGTTTTGAACAACAACTTTTCTTTTTCTTTCCAACACAACAACTCTTTATCCAAGAAGCATACCGAGTGTGCTATAAACAAGGGCTATTTGGCATCCAGGCAAGCAAAACCATCCAGGAATTTGGAGTTGCAGCGGTGTCAAGTCAGCGGAAAGCAAATGGGTCAGATGTGAGCCCAACTTGCCTTTCCCAAGCCAGGGAGACGGGCTTCTGACGCTGTGTGCCTCCCAGACAGTCCGTATGCATGGAGAATCTGGGGCACAGTTGAGTGCAAGATAATAAGGTCCTCAAGAGTTCAAAACTTGATAAAGAAAACATGAAGAAAGAAAATTAATTTTCCAAGGAGCCACTTCAGCACCCCACCCCCACCCCCGCCACCTCCTATTTGCAGCTCTTGTCCTTTTGGTGAGTTCAGCACTTTTGTGACACAAACTAGATTTAATTTATGGACATGCACGTTGCTGGGTTTTTTTCTTGTATAAACTCTTCTTGCATTGAGCCACTGGTAGAGTTTTCTACCTGAAGATAGTTTGGGCACCTTGAGTAGAGAAGAGAAATACCCCAATACGTGCACTGAACAACCCTAGTGAGCAAAGGGTTTCTCCCTAGCTCCCGCAGCAGCAATATGTCCAGGAATGGTGGTGGGTAAGCCAGGATAAGTGCCTTTCCACTTCGGACATTACACATCACCCTCTCTGTGCAGCATGACCGTCGTCAGTCCCTGTGTCACTCCTATGTCATGTCTGAGTAGGACCTGACAGACATTGAGACCCCCAAGGGGAGAAAAACAGAGAGGACCCTTGGTGCAGTGGAGGTAGGGAGGGAAGGAGAGAGAAGACAGCAGAAATGCAGCCCACCAGCTCTGGTGAGGGAAGAGGTGTGAGGCAAGGGAAGGGCTCACAGAATGCAGGCTACGCCAAGCCAGAGCCCTCAGACTCCATGTAGAAGGGGCGTCCCACATGGCAAGACTCCACCATAGTGATGCGGGGGAAATCGGGGTTCCTTTAGGGGTTCTTAGTCTTGTTAATAAAAGATTTTCAGAACAGAGCCCAATAGAAGCCCAGTGATAATTTTATGAAAGCTTAAAAACTTCAGGCAGGCAGGCAAGTTGTAAAGCCTCAGTGGCTGCCTGGAAGAGGAGAGAAAGAAAGGCCATGGGAGGCCAGATGCATGCTGGGGAGAACAGCTGTAGAGAAAGAGTAAGAGAAAATGTTAACCCAAAGTGTTAGGGGAATGTGGTCTGAATAAAAATGTCCCCCTTAGGCTCATAGGGAGTATGACTATTAGGAGGTGTGGCCTTGTTGGAGGAAGTGTGTCACTGGGGGGGCCATGAGGCCTCAGAAGCTCAAGCCAGGCCCAGTGTCTCACTGCTCCTTCCTGCTGCCTGCGGATCCAGATGTGGAACTCTACGCCGTTTCCAGCACCATGTCTGCCTGCATGCTGCCATGCTTCCCGCCACGACGATAATGGACTAAACCTCTGAACTGTAAGACAGCACCAATTAAGTGCTTTCCTTTCTAAGAGTTACCATAGTCATGGTATCTGTCTCTTCACAGCAATAAAACCCTAACTAAGATAAGAGGAAGCTCAACGCATTAAGGAAAGCATGCCTGGAAAAGATATAAAAAGAAATAAAGGAAAGGTTACATTTTTCTGAGTGATTCCAAAAGAGGTTCATAAGCTCTTGCACTTAGTGGCACAGATTCTAGGAAGGAAAAATAGAGTGTCTCATTTAAAAACTAAATTAGTCATCATCTCTGTACCTTGACTTAAGGTGAGCCACCTTCCTAGGAGTGGTCCTCAGCTGAGTCGATGGAGCCAATCCTCCGCCCAGGCCAGAGATTCTGTTATCATGGCCAGACGCTGTTTCTTCTCTTATAGTAACAGGCTTGCTTTCCTGGTGTGGGGGACACTGCTGGATCCCTGGGTTTAGGGAGCCTGAGTCACTGCTGCTGCAGACTTAAGAATACCTCAATGTCCCTCTGAGGAACAGTCATAGGGAAGGGGAATAAGGGGAAAATGGGAGGGAGGGGAGAGAATGGGAGGATACAAGGGATGGGATAACCATAGAGATGTAACAAGAATAAATTAATTTTAAAAAAACAAAAAAAACAAAAAAAACAAAAAACAAAAGAATATATGATGTAACAAGGGATTGCCTATGCTGGTGCATTATTGTCATGCTTCCCTTCAGCAAAATAAGTATATTGTTAACTTCCCTGTCTCAAAAAAAATAAAAATTAAAATAAAAATTTAAATTAAAAATTAAAAAAAAAAAAAAAGAATACCTAAATGGACCGTCAGGGCAAAGGACCCTTCCTTGAGGACCCTGTCTCCTGGGCAAGTGCCCAGATATACCAGTAGCCATCACAGACAGTGTGCTGGGTTCTTCTTCTCTAATCTTCAATGGCTTCCCTTAAGGTCACCTACCTGCCTCTCCAAGAGCGACACACACTACACCTCTGTAATTAATCCCAGCGTTGGGCATTTGAGGCGGAAGCATGGAAAATTTGAAGGCTGCTTGAGTTACATAGCAAGTTCCAAACTAGCCTGCCACTTAGTGGTACCTTGTCTCACAGAAGGGCAGGGACAAGGACCTGTTCTTCAGCAGAGAGATTAGACTAGAGGAGAAGAGAGGGCTTAACCTAACTATGACTAAGGAAAGAAGTGGGGCATAGATCTTTGGATTCTCTTTTAATCAAATTATTGACAACTTTTCTTGGGCAGTATGTGGCTCCGAGGTAGAAACCTTTTACCTAGCATGTTTTGAAGCACTGGGTTGCATCCCACCCACCTCACACAAAGAATTCTTTCTGGCACAACTGGGGAAACGAAGCAATCTTAAGGGCTTTCCATTTTGGGTGTGGTAACAACGTTGCAATATGGGTTAGGGTTTGATAGTTTTTGCAGTGCTAGTGATGGAAGGAATTCAGGGACTCACAGACACTAGACAAGAGCTCCACCACTGAGCTGCGTCCAGCCGGTTTTCTAAAGGAATCTGTGGTGGTTTGGGGAAAAAAAAATGCCCCCTGTAGGCTCATATGTTTGACTATTTAGTCTGCATTTGGTGGGGCTGTTTGGGAAGGATTAGAAGTGACTTTGTTGGAGGAGATGTGTGACTAAGGGTGTGCTTTGAAGTTTCAAAAGGCCTCACTGTTTCCAGTTAGCTCTTCGCCTCTCTCTCTGCCTCAAGTAAGGCGCCCTGCAGTTTGCTTCAGTGTGATCTAGTGGCGGGAAGGTGGGAGCTGGCAATGGGGCACACACATTCCCCATCTTGGTTTGTACAGCCTGAATGTGTCTGAGATTGCTCATGGCATTACACTGAGGGGAGGGATCCCAGAAGAGGAGGAGTGTTCTTTAGACCCCGAAGAAATGAGGTGAATCAGAGTCCACAAAGCAGCTGCTGGGACTTCCAACGTCTTGTGTGCCAAACAAGAGCTGGACCAAGGACACATGGGTAGTGATACAAATAGAGTTTATTCAACAAGAGAAAGGCACTGCAGAGAAACCAACTCAAAAACCCCAGTGTGATCAATGAGTTCTGTCATAGGCCGTTTACATAGCATAACAGTTTTCAACCTGTGGGTTGTGACCCCTTTGGGGATCCAGTGATATTTTCACAGGGCTCACATATCAGACATCCTGGATATCAGATATTTACATCACAATTTATAACAGTAACAAAGTTACAATTATGAAGTAGTAATGAAAATAGTTTTATGGTTGGGTTCATGAGGAACTGTATTGAAGGGCCCCAGCATTAGGCAGGTTGAGAGCCACTGCTCTAAACAGAAGCTTTCTTCCTTGGGTTTGAGCATACTCTCGCTCCATGGGAGAGATTTCCAGTCTTTCTGTCAGTGTGCTTCTTTCATAAGTTAATTCTTTAATATGAAAATTGCCATATATCAAATAAAGTATGGTTTAAAAAATGAAAAGCAACCCTTCAAAAGCTAACTTTGATACCTACCCACTTCTCCACCCTTGTTCTCCTGCCACAGTCTGGTGAGCTGGTCAGGATGGAGGAGGGCAGGGCCAGCTTTAAGGACAGCTTAGGAAGGCCTGGCAACAGCTGGGGGCACAGTATGTTTGAGCATCAGGAGGTGGAGATGTGGGATGAGGCTGGGTTCCTGAAGCCATAGTAGGCTACAGAGCAGTTTTGAGCTTAGAAGTCATCTCACTGAGCACCTGAATGGAGCCAAGCCCTAACCCTCTTCTCTCACTCCTCTAGCACCCATGGGAGGCTGGTTGGGTCTGATTCCCCTTGTACTGCCACCTGTACCTTCTATGCCACCAGAGAAAATGCAGCCAGGTGGCACGGCCACATCTAATGAGGACCGTGAAAATTATAAAGAAAGCCATCACAGCTGTTTGGCAAAGCTGAGCTGAGGCCCCCAACTTTTTGGCCTTGATCTCTATGTGTCACATGCTTGCGGGACTTTTATTATTTGTATAACTTGGGATACTGGATTGATGGAAATTTTCTTATGAATCATGTCTGCCCTCTCCCAGGACTACTGCTTCTAAGCTTTCCCAGGAAAGTCCTGGCCATACTACCATTCCCACTTTTAGGGAGATATCCTTATCTGGCCCTACTTGAAGGTCTTCCTTATGCCCTGCAGGTTGTGACTCAAATAAAGATTCAAGAGACATCCTTATGAGGCTCTGATTCAAAGATACTCTTAGCACATCTTCCCCACCCACCCACCCCCCTCCCCGCACTTACTCAGGAACAAGATAATCAGAACAAAGTAAACCAAAAAGGTAAACAATACTGGTAGGCTAGAGAAGCTGCAGCAGATAAGATTAAAAGCCTCTTCCTTATACTGGAGGACAAAGAATGCTGTGGATAAATGATAAAAGAATGAAGTATTTAGACCTCCCTTTCTTAGAAAAGTGAACTCATACATGGCCACTATGGTGTCCTATGACCAAGGAGCAATAAATAAATAAATAAATAAATAAATAAATAAATAAATAAATAAATAAATATTAAAAAAACAAGATTAGACATATAAATAAATTCTACAAATACATAAAATATAAACATTGTATTATGGCAGAAATTGAACAGTAATTGCAACAACTTTGGCCTGAGATTTTTCTTGAGCCTAATGACAATTTACACTCTATTAAAAGTTGATGATACACTGCTCGGGACATGACAGTCTGCCCAGGCTGGCTTGGAGATTTTCTTTCTGCCTAGTGCCCTTGAGACTACAAGAGCTACCAGCCTGAGAATGGGTTGTCATGCGTTGGTAAAATATGCCCTGGACACTTCAGTATTGTTAAAAGTTGGGTTGTGAGCTTGATGA
>OU015746.1:99003124-99021771 GCA_907169655.1 Acomys percivali | reverse complement strand
CTCTGGCCATATATGGTCATTGACTTTTGTGAGGGCACAGAGCCCAGCTGCCATGGAGTTTAGAAAAATGACCTAATCTCTACAAGTATTTAAGAAGCAAGTAAGACAAATCAAGGCTCAACACATAGCTTAGCCCCAGACCATAGGGCTACATAAGACAAAGTGCCAGCCAGTGGAGACTGCCCTTGAGAGAATGACTTGTAGCATGGGACTGTGGCCATACTTACTCAATGTGAGGACCTCTAATGTTGTTATTCTGTGGACATAACAAGAGCTGGCAATGCTAACACTCTAGCCAGTCAAACTAAACCCAGCAACCCCGGGAGGGGCCTATGTGCGAGTTCCAGGACAGCCAGGGCTGCATAGTAAGACTCTGTCTTTAAAAAAAAAAAAAAAAAAAAAGCAAGGCATTGAGGGAGGGAGACAGAGAGAGAAAGGGCAGGGGCAGGAGAAAGAAGAGGGAAGGACCCTTAGGAAGCTGGTCTGGTCTGGTGATACTCACCTGTATCATTCAGAGGCTGAGGTGGGACAATCACAAGTTTGAAACCAGCCTGAGACACAGACTGAGTTTTTCCAGAGAACTTAGGGAAACAGTTCTTTAAAAAAAAGAAAGACTAGACCAACCTAAAAAGCCTCAAACAACTACTGCCAAAGAAGAGGGCGGGAGAGGGGAGAGGAAGGAGGCGGAGGAGAGGGAGGAGGAGGGTTGGCAGGGCTCTGAGCACACACATAGGTGTCACCAGCTGTGATGATGTTCTACCTGACACACAGAGTGTGTGGGATTTAATTCACTGAAGCATAATCCAGGCCAGGGCACTGGGTTGGGAGGACGTATGGCTGCGTAGGCAAAGAACCTTAACCCAGGGGCCAGCATGTCTTTCTAACTTGTCCAAATGTTCTAGGGCCTATGCCTGGGAGGTGGGGGTGGGATCTATGGTCTTGGGGAAAGTGCCAGGGCCTGTGATCCTATGAGAGAACCCAGGCAGGAGAGCCAAAGATTGTGATAATCCAAGTTCCAGGGAGCCCATAGATAAAGTGTTCTCCAAGCTTCTTAGGGTTGAGAAAACTCCACGGTCTTCACCCTGAGCTTGCAGCAATGTTCAGAAGACACAGCACCAGGTCACTGAGTTCTCTCCAAAAGAGGAACACCGAAGGGCAGGAGCCTACAGCACAGATGGCTCCTGAGTGCCTTGCCTGAAATGCTGTAAATAAACTGTGCCAAGCAGTAGGCTGAAAGAGAAGGAAAGAGCAGCTCAGCGTGCATGGAGCACCACGCTGTGGAGTCATCCTCCAGGCAGGCGCCCGGTACCCTAACCCCGGTCCGCAGTCCACCCTGGGTCTATTACTCTTGCAGCCCTGAGGGGAAGCAGTGGAGTAGGGCTGGGAATCTTATGGAGGGAATGAAAAATGTTTTATGTCAGTAATCCGAGTACTACCTAGAATTCAGCAGGCGATTTTATATTATTTCCATAAACGTTTATGATTTAAAGTAATGCTGTTTTGAGTTTATGTGGCACATTTTCTTAGAGCTCAACACACTATATATAATTTCTTGGTTTAAAAACAAAAACAAAAACAACCAAAACTGTACAATGAGATACAGAGACGCTGTCATTCCTATAAAACAAAATCTACAAGTAAAATGGCTTCACTTCCCTTTAGTCTTCGGAGCTCCGCATTTGCTCCTGGTAAAGGGAGAATCCCCTGGTAATTGCTCGTCCACTTTAACTTTATGATGCAATACGGCTTTATTAACATCGGTGAGGCTCTGCGAATTCCAGCTTTGAAGCTGCAGCCCCTTACATCCTCCCTTCTCCATTTAGACACCAGTTTTAAAAATAATCTTTTTGAATATTTAAAAGATCAGAAGACTGTTTAAATCCCTCTTAAGACAGAAACAGAATCCTGTGACCATCCATCCCCCTCTTTGGCAGATGCCCCACACTACAAAGAAAGCAGCTTGCCTTTTCTTTACAAAAATAATTCAGGAGCCTTCCTGCTGGCCTCTGTAGGAAGCCACCTAGGAAGGAGTGGTGTGGGTACCAGAGAGAAAGACCAGTCTTTCACAGAAGTTACTGCTATGGGGATGGGAAACTGAGGGGGGAGCAGTGGAGGGGGAGTTCAGTGCAAATGAATTCCTTTTTTTGTTTTATTGAGACAGGGTTTCTCTGTGTAGCCTTGGTTGTCCTGGACTTGCTTTGTAGACCAAGCTGGCATAGAACTTGCAGAGATCCACCTGCCTCTTCCTCCCCCAGTATTGGGATTACAGGGGTATACCACCTGGCTGCAAATGAATTCTTAAAGAGGATAGTTTGGGAGATTGCAATACAATTCACAAAATGTAAAATTCACCAGTAATTTTAAAGTGTGTGATTTAGTGTTAATATGGTCATCAAAACCCACAGGCGCCAACATTGTCTTACCCCAGGAAACTATCATGCCCCCCAAAGAAACAAACAGTCAATTCCTAGCCCCAGGCAACTACAAATCGATCTTCTACTTCCGTAGGTTTGTTTATCGATCCTAGACATGTCATATAAAAAAAACTGTACAATTCTTTTATGTATGGCCATTTTTGCTTAGCATGTGTTCAAGGCTCATCCATATGGTGGCATGTACTTCTTATGTAAGTAATATCCATGTATAGATACAACACATGTCTTCATCTTTCATCCATTGGTGAGCATTTGTTGTTGTTTTTCTATATTGGGACTATTCATGTTCAAGTTTCATGTGGTTGAATTTGCAATTCTTCTGATTATATCTGAGTTGAGTTGGTGAGTTTCTGCTAATTAACTTAATTTCTTATTTTGAGATAGGGTTACACTGTGCAGCCCACATTGGTGTTGACCTCACTGTTTTCTTGCCTTTATTTCCCAATGGCCAAGATTTTCAAGCATGCATCATCAAACTTGGCTAAACTTAATTTTCGAGGAAGTTCAGACTGTCTGCCATGTTTACACCTCCACCGTTACAGAAGGCCCTGTTGTCCCTCCTCCACAATAATATGTTCTTATCCTTTCTGTCAGTGAAATGAGCTAATTCAATACAAGGTAAAGCACATAAATGCGGGTTTATTGAGAACAGCTCTGGGTAGGTTCACCGGTCCCAAGGAATGGAGCCAGAGACCCCGCTATGCAGGGGAGACAGAAAAGTGGGGGAAGAGAAAGTGCAATGCAGAGAGAGAAGAGAGGAAAGGGGGGTGGGGGAGAGGGGGGAAAGAGGGAAGAAATGCAGAAAGAGAGAGAACAAAATGTTTGGATTATATAGTGAAGAGCCTCTGGGAAAGAGGAAGCCCTGCCCCTGGGCTGGAGAGTTCAGGCTAGAGGGCAGTGGCGAGCATGCCAGCCACGCCCTGCAGCTATAGGGACTGAGGGATGCTGGGAGAACCCGATTTGGCAGTCAGACCAGATTTGGTTGAAAAGGCACCTGAGTCACTTGTCAGGTTCTGAAGCCCAACGCACAGCCCTTGTTTTTAGTTTAGCAGTGAGTGTAACGTGGTGTTTCATGGTATACAGGGATGGGCATTCAGATTGCCTGTGATGGTTTCTCACAACAAATTGTAGTGGTTTGAATGAGAACGGTCCCTCTAGGCTCATGTACTTGAATGTTTAGTTACCAGGAAGTGGCATTATTTGAAAGCATTAGGAGGGGTGGTCTTGTTGGAGGAAGTGTACCCTTGACAGGAGGGTTGGGGGGCTGGGAGGGTGAGGGGCGTGGAGGTGAGGAGAACATTAGGGTTTGATAAGCCCATGCCAGCCCAGTGTCTCTCTGCATGAAGATCAGGATGTAGACCTCAGCATCATACGTGCCATCCCTGCTGCCATGCTTCCCGCCACGATGACAATGGACCAAGCCTCCGAAACTGTAAGCCAGCCCCAGTTATATGTTTTCTTTTATACGTTGCCTTGGGTGTCATGGTGTCTCTTCACAGCAATAGAACAGCGACTGACACAGAGACTCACAACTTCATTGCCGCACAAGTGTCCCAATGAGCTTTAAATATCAATCTGACACAACAAAGCATCATCTGAGGGGAAACTGCCCAGATCAGACTGACCTGCAGACATGTCTGTGAGGGACTATCTTGATTTTTAGTTGATGAGGATGGCCACGGCCACTTTGGGCAGCACCATCCCTAGGTAGTAGGTCCTGGGTTGTGTAAAAGGAAGCTAAGCCTTAGCCTTTGAGTGTGCCAGCACGCAGCCTTTCTCTGTGGTTTCCATTTCTAGTTTCCACCCTGATTTCCTTCCATGGTGGACAGTAACCAGGAAGCCTGATTTGACAGGAACTCTTTCCTCTCTGGGTTGCTTTTGGTTAGACCACTTTGTCACTGGAAAGAAAACTAGGACATCTTATAACTTAATTCTGCCTTCTTCATTTTAGCAGCAAAGGTGGGACTTGTCTGTTTTTCCTGTGACTAACCACTAAATGATGAGTGTGAAGGAAAATGACCTCTAGTCCCCACTGCTGGCTGCCCTCTTGAGCTCTGCTCCCTTTCTGCCCCCACCACAGCTTTCCATAGGCTGCAGACTGCCAGCTGTGCTGTCCCCGAGTAACCAGCGTTCTCCACTCATCCAGCGGGGTCTAGTGTCAGATCGAAGTCTTCGCCTGCGCCCCTTACTCAGCTAGCCTCGGCGGCCTGGAACATACCCTGCCGTCTGGAGCTGTGGGAGACGAGTTTCAGGCTTCCTCTAGGGTCTGCTACCTGTCTATGTTCCCATGGGCAATTACGAAATCAATAACAAATGTTCTCAGAACAGACAACTTGATATCGGGCCAGAGAGTGGAGAAGAAAGAGATGAGCTGGCGAACACCTCAGTTTGCTTAGAATGAGAAGACTAGGGAAGGGATGAACTAACAAAAGGAGGATCATGTGCATCTTCCTGGAATAGGCAGAAGCTTCTGGGATCTGTGCCACCTCTTTCCTCTTTTGTAATCTGGTGCTTTGTCACGGTAGACGGCGATCACATCATTCACATCACATGGCATTATAATGGCACTTGGGTCATCTGGCTATCACTCTATCAGCCACCTTAAGCCCAACCAGTTTCAGCTTGCCTCCAGGCCCTCAGGGACCAAAGACAAGTACGACTGAGGTAGCATCAAGATTCTGCCAGGTCTCTAGAGGTATACAGTAGGTGCAAAGCCTCTCCCAGGCCTCCAGCAATCCAGGTGGGATCTTGCTTGTGCTCCTTAATCTCCGGGCTCTGCTTTCTTGTTCCCTTTCCTCTGCTGAGGTTCCAAAGCCTCCTCCCCCAACTGCTGTGAGATTGCTGGCCTTGGCCTGCAGCACAGCAAACTTCACTCATGTCTAAGGAAGCAGAAGTCAACAGGCCCTGGACTAGCAGCTCCAGTGCATCTGCGCAACTGTTTATGTCCAGTAGTGTTACCCAGCTCTTGGGCATTTTGCTGCTGAGCAGAGAAAACCTGATTCTCCAGTTCTAGTGATGTGGGGGTGTTGTTGTTGTTGTTGTTGTTATTATTGTTTTCTTTAATAGAAAAATGAAGCCTTTCTCAGCTCTTAATGTTAGGATGTGGGACATTCAGTGGTTACCAAAGCCACCCTGAGCCAATGGCTTCCAGATTCATAATCTTGTGCCCAAGCAGAGTGAAAAACACTTGAACCAGGAAGGAAGAGGCGGTTGCCTGCTTAGTGGCCTTTTATGGGTCTTGTGACAGAAAGTGGATAGAGACAGTGGTAGTCTTTACTGAGGCTGGTCATTTCTGAGTACCTTGAGGGTCAAACCAGTGAGCAGGCTGCACAGCTTTGGTGTGTCCCCTCAGCCCAACCAGAGAAGTCATCATACAGGACTCTGCCAATCAGGGGAGTGGTCAAACCTTGTGTCCAGCTGTGGCCATTCTCTTTTTCAACTTATAAGTTTTGAAGGCTATGGATTGAGTCAGTCTCTATGTGGCAAGCTCATGATCTACCACTGGCCCTGTCCCAACTTCCTGTAGGGTGCCAGCTCCTATTCTGATAGCAAGCGGCTTCTAGTCCTTTCTCTTGAGTGACCGCTGTGTAGTCCCAATAGGCTGTGCAGTAGGCTGCTTGCCTCATTCATGCTGGGCTCTGTGAGGGATACTTGAGTTGGCTTTTGATGTCCATCACCAGGACGCATCAAGACTATGTCCCAAGCACAAGGCTGGCTGGTGTTGGTCATCAGCTTGAGGCTTCATCCAAGCCCAGGACTCTACACACTACCAGTCTATAAATCCCAGGACTCCAAGACTCAGTCTATAGCCAGGTCCCTGGGTACAAGCTTCTCCAAGATGGTGACATGTCCCTGACTATTGAGGAACTGGATATTAGACTACCCCATCAAGTTCCCAAATAATCGAGACAGAGACCTCGTGGATTTATAAAAGCTTTAAAGCACAGTAACTGGGTAACTATCAACCCTCTTAGGTATTTTGATGTTTCCCAGCTACGCACACCATGTTACTTGCTGTAACTGTTCCTGTTTGCACTGCTTCTGCTCCATCAGGCCGGCTCTCATGGCCATGTGCTCTTGGTCCATACTGCCCCATGATGATGTCCTTCTCTCTGGCTTCCCCTACCCCTACTACATCTTCTGCTTCTCCTCCACCCAGCCTCGTGGTCCCTGTGAGACCCAAAGCCAGGGAACCTAAGCCCCGCCTACTTCTCTTCTGCCCAGTTACAGGCCTTAGCAACTTTATTATCCAACTAACTTTAAATTAGGTAGAGCAAGGTTTACACAACAAAGATCCCTGTACGTGAGGAAGTACTCTTCTGGGCGGTAACCAGATCTTGGGGGCCAGTAATGAACATTAGAATACATAGCACCAGGCCAACCCCAACACCTGACCACACTCTGGAGAGGCCAGTATTATAGCCCTGCTCTGAAGTCTCCTGGATTTCTGAGGGATTGATTTTCCTTTTCATTAACCTTACAAAGTTCACCCTGAAAGAGCAGCAGGCATTTCTCAGAGCCCTTCTGGAAGTACTGGGCCTGCTCACCATCTGCCTCACCTTGGGCAAGGCCCAGCTTTCAAGAAGAGCATTGTTTTTGTGTATGGTCCATCCTTCTAGTCCAGTATCTAGGTGTCACCTCTGTGCCAGCAGCAACATCTCCTGAGGAGTGTGCAGCCACTACCTGCCCTACTCTGAGCTGCTACTGAAGACCATAAGAATGGCAGACTCTGGTTTGGGAGCCTTAATCCCATCCTTCTGGTCCAGACCCGAGACTATTTGAAAATCTTCTCTCTAGTCCGGGCCCTCTACCTTTGCCCTGGCCAGCACACAATGCTGTGAGTAACATCTAGAAATAAGATGTAAGCCTCAGATTTCTGAAGCCCAGCTGGGTCTAAGGAACCCAGCTCCATGTTTTCACTGCTTGAGAGATAGTCAATACAGAGCCAATTGCAGATGTCCCAAGAGCAATTTGTCAGGATTTGGCTGTTCCTGCCAAGAAACCAGCCATGGCTGTGACCATGGACATTTTCGATAGCAGGGCAAATTTCTAGTTCTGTCTGGCTTTGGCTTCGGGTTTGCAACGTCACCCCTCTCAGGCAGGGCAAGCCTCAGCTTCTCAGGTTGCCTCTCTAGTTCCCATCACACCTGCAGTGATGGGCTGAGGGCCTGGTTTCTTCTCTTTTTTTACAGCCTGCATGTTGTTAACTAAAGTTTCATTTATAGAGCCATTTGTGATAGAGTAAGAATGTGCAGAAATGAGAGAAAATGAAATTTTCAGTTAGCAAATGCATTCTCTTCCATTTATAAAGCACCAGCTTTCTAGAGAAAAAAATGCAAACTTTTGAGACATTATTTAAAACTTCTGAGTTTATCAATCTGAATAGAAATGAACCTCGCACACACAGACACAGTGAACCCATCATTCCTCAAGATTTCACATACTCATGTACATTGTTGCTTTTCTGAATTTTCCATCTTGGTTTTGAGTTCTCTATTTATGTACCACCAACATTTTGGGCATCACAGCTTGAGTGATATATATATATATATATATATATATATATATATATATATATATATATTCCTAGATAAAATGTCTGGCAGACAGTTATCTATGGAATGCTGCAGAAAAGAATTCTTTAGGCCCCTGGATAATTGTAGAAGGCTGATTCTTTAGTATCATGCTGGGGACAGGCTATAGTAGAGGAATGTTAATTCAGAACATAGCTGTTCTTGCAAAAGATCACATCCAAAGATCTTCTAGGTCTGTGTGATCTGGCTGGAATACAAACACACCTTTAACCGAGGAGACAGAGGCAAGCAGATCTCAGTTCAAGGCCAGCCTGGTACAGAGCGAGTTTCAGGTAAAGAAAAACTTAGGTCTAGGTGTGGTAATACATGCCTTTAATCCCAAATGAAGGTAAAGTTAGTTTGTAGAAGAAAGCACCCTTGTTTGAAAGTGACATTTAATTGAGTGACAGAAAAGGTGACACATAAGAGAAAGCTTTGACAGTATAGGATACGCCCAACTCTCACAAGAAGAGAAAGAAAAGGGAAGCTACTTAAGGGACAATGCATACAGAGGAAGCAGTTTTACTGGGGCAGCAATAGAGAGACAGGTTGCAGAGAGAGAAAACTCAGGTGAAGACTGAAAGAGCCAGAGAATGAGAAAGAGCCAGAAGATTAGAGCAGATTGCTGACTTAATTTGAAGCCAAGCAGAGCAATTCTGGCCCTAGAGAAAAGCCAGATTGAATAAGTCATCTGGGAGAGGAGTTTGAACCAGAATAGTTGAGTTGAACCAGCCATCCCGAGCTCACTGAGAACAAGAAAGGGTGAGCTTATTAAACAGTCAGTTTCAGAGGCTGAAAACCTTCTAGGCCTAGGTTAGATTGTGAGGAGTCTAGAAGCTTCCAGAACTAGGCCTAGGCCTTGGTTAACAGAAGGAGGCAATCAGCCTCTGAGACAACAGGCTAATAAAAGTTCCTGTTACAGACTGCCAGCCAGCATGAAGAATCCAACACCGTGGCCCTGAGCCAACATCTGGAGGAACCTGAACTTCCGCTCTGAAAGGTTCCAGGTTTAAAACCCGAGGGGGGCCACTGAGGCAGACTGTCTCAGATTTGTTAGAAGACTTGTTAATGCGATGGACAGGCAGGAGCTCCGAGGAGAGCCCAGGTGTCCCTTATAAGAAGTGGGAAGGTCCCTAGCAGTGGGACAGGTGAGCCCATAGTCCGTGTTTGGACACAGGCCATCTTTGGATCTAGGTTGGGAAGGTGAGAAAAACAAGTTGCTTTAGTTCTGGAAGCAAAATTACTAAAGCTTGGAGAATTATTGGAGGTCAGCCAAAAGGAAGGAACTTTATAAAATAGCCCTGAATGGCTTGATATTGATGGGTAGTGAGGTTCAGTGGACACTTCTGAAGGGGCTCTGGGTTCTTCTGTTGTGAAACAAGGAATTGGACAGAGATGTGTGGAGAGCAGCAGAAGCTGCTTATTAGAAAAAGATATATGGGCTAGAGAGATGGCTCAGAGGTTAGAGCACTGGCTGCTTCCCCAAAGGTCCTGAGTTCAATTCCCAGCAACCACATGTAATGAGATCTGGTGCCGTATTCTGGCGGGCAGACACACATGCAGGCAGAACATTGTATACACAATAAATAAATCGTAAAAAAAAAAAAAAGAAAGAAAGAAAGAAAGAAAGAAAGAAAGAAAGAAAGAAAGAAAGAAAAAGATATATGTCCAAGAAGCAGGAAGCAGGCCAGAGTGGAAGCTCAAACAAGGCTGTACAAAGCAGAGGCTTTTATGTCACATAGTGTGGGCTTTGGGGGTTGTTTGCATAGCAAGGCTTCCAGACTCATTTGCATAATGCAGGCTTTCTCACTCATGCTCTATGGCATGCAGTTCTCCGCACAGCTTCATGCATCACTCACGTGCTCATTAGCATTTTAAATCTTCACCAAAAATGTGCATTTTAGCATGATAATGACACTCTAGTGCCTGGGCTCCCATCAGCAACTCCAGCCAGGAGTTCCCAGCCTTCTTCTTTGCAGGGAAGTGTGTGTGTGAGTGTGTGTGTGAGTGTGAGTGTGAGTGTGTGTGTGTGTGTGTGTGTGTGTGTGTGTGTGTGTGTGTGAATTTTGCAGCATGTGTGCAGAAATGTCCTTGAACTTCAATCAGAGCCAGGAAGGCTGGGGATGTGGCTCCTCTGGGAGAATGCTTGCCTCAGATGCTCAAAGCCCTGAGCTTGACTTCCAGCATTGCATAAACTTGGCATGGGAGCACATGCCTGTAATCCCAGCACTTGGAGTGTGGAGGCAGGAGGATAGAAGTTCAATCTTGTCCTCATGTTGTGTTACATAACAGTGTCCTTTGAGGCCAGCCCAGGTTACATGAAATGACGCCCCTAAGAACAAAATAAAACAGAGTAGACTAGAGAACTCCACACCCGTGTTCTCGCTGTGTCCTGCCTTTCTCCCCAGTACCTCACACTTAACACTCTGACAACTGAGCTACATCCTCAATTCTAAAAATGTCTATTAATGATCTCCAACTCAGCTTCAAAAAACAAAACAAAACAAAACAAAACCCTTAGCTAAGGACAAAAATACACTGGAGTCGGTTTCATGATGGGGACGAAAGGAAAAGATTTGTCCTTCAACCTGGTTCGTATCCACAGAGAGTTCCGGGCAGAAGGGGGTGGCCATATCATGGCAGAGCTGAAGAAAAGGACTTCGTCACAAGCCTGCCCTCCATTCCAAGACCTGGCGCTTCCTCTGAGTCATTCTGTAATCCTTACAGTGAGAACTCTATGTCGCATTCCTTCCCGCTCTTTTTAGCCCCACTTATAGACTTGGATCATTATTCTGCAAGTCTTTAGGTTAACACCTGGAACATTTATCTGTGAGATAGTGACCCATAGTATGTTTTGTCCCTGTTCTGTCCCACAGACTGTCGAGCATTGACTGATCTGGGGAACCCTGGGGTTCTTTTCAACCACATCTCCATCGTGCATGTCCAGTCTCCAGCAAGAACACTGATGTTCACATTGTCTTGTGTGCCAGTTGAGGCTGATGTTGCCCCTGGGCGGTTCCCAGAATCAACTAGAATCAACTGTCCCTAAATGCACAGACAAGGATTCATCAGGATGTCATATGGATCTGGCCAATCCACCACACCTTGCGGCATGAGCACATCTGCTTACATGTGGGCCTACACTAAATAAGGAGAGAGGGACCACGATAGGACTGGAGGGCTGAAGAGATGGCTCAGCTGTTAACGAGTGAATGCTGCTCATACAGGGGACCTGAATTCAACTCCCAGCAGGATGTCAGATACCTCATAACCACCTATTACTCCAGTTCCCGGGAATCCAGTGGGCACCTGCATTCACATGCACACACATGTGCACACACACACACACACACACACAACTTTTAAAAATTGGAATGGAATGAACAGAGCTGAGTGCCACTTTCTCAGAGGATGGGAGATGCATGCCATCTTCCCTTCATTATTCAATTTCTGGAACATTCTCTGACTTGAAAGCCACAGGACCTCGTTTAGGGATGTAGACTGATGGTAGAATGCTACCACAAAGTGTGTGTGGATTAAAAGCAAGAGATATTGTCCCCATGACTGTCAACCCCACAAGTGCACTGGAGTGCTGATGTGGCCCTGAGGAAGAGCAACGTTGGGCAGTCCCGTGGGAACCCAGAGCCCAGCCTTAAGACCCTGCCCGAGTGAATTTGAGAGATGAACAATTGAGCCTCTCTAAATTGCTTATTGCTGAGATGGTAACAGAGCTACCGGTATTCTTGGAAAGCAGCCGTAATGGAAGAGCAATGGCCCCATCTTCCAAATCACCCCCTTTGAGATAAAATGAAGCACAGATACTTCCTCGCAGCGTGAGGAGACAGTGCTGCTTTTGATGCAGCTTCTCAGACTGGGCAGAGTTAACTTTGTTTCTGGTTTCACCTCCTGTTTTCCTTTAAAAGGTTTTCCAGAAGTGACAGATCAGTCCGTGGTGTCAGCAGGGAGGCCATTAAGAGGACCTGTTGGGGCGGGGGAGGGGGGTGTGCAGCTCTTGATGGCAGGAGGGCAGGCCAGAGTGGGGGTTGTCTTCAGTCTAGAGCTCAGGCTGCTTCCTGGATGCCACAGCATCTTCTGCACAAAGTGGGAAACACAGGGCCTGTGTACTGGAAAAAGCAGGAATGAAACTTCAAAAAGGGAGGGGCGTCTCACTTTCAAAGCTTCATTTACCTTTTCTCTAGGGAGTTTGATCGATGGTCCTAGGGAGCCTGAAAGGCAGAGCTGAGAAATAAAGCAGATTTGACTCTGTCTAGCAGAGAGACTCACTGAACAGACAGAACCCACAGCGGACACTGCAGGATTCTGAGATGACTGAGTCAGAGCCTGTGTCCTCCAAGGTGTTGCCCAGCGGGGAGGGCACACAGGAGGAGAAGCTGCAATGTGAGATGGCTTGGAGCTGGTGGGCGATCATGCTCAAAGCCTTATGGGATTGTGAGGATACTGTAGAAAGGCCAGGGTAGGGGTGGGTGGAAGAGAAACTTGCTGGTGCATTACTGTCATGACGTGTCACTGCATACCATGCCCCTACTTGAGTGTCTACAGGCAGGCCTGGGATGGCCTGCACACTGCCTTGGTAGGTGACCTTGTATGACTCTCATGCTCTTGCTGGGCTTGCCTCCTCAGTTGTGGAGCACATGCCTGTGCCACCTTGGTTCCTCACATGGTGATTCTGAGGGACAAGGGGTCACTCCAACTGCTCAGGTATACTTCCAACCTCTGCTTGTGTCTCTTCTGCCAACAGCAGTTGACCACTAGCAAGTAACATGACTGAACCTGAAAATAGGAGCGGGTGAAGAGACTGTAGGAGGAGGCTGGGGCGTGGGGAGGAGGGGTGGGAGGGTTGGAGCAGGGGGTGGAGGGATAATGCAGAACCAGATAGAGGACAGAGGTGAGCCCCCAAGCCTGCTCAATCTACATGGAAGGGTCAGGCCAAGGGTGGGAGTTTAAGAGAAACTACAGGAGGCAGTGAGGGCTAAGATAGGAGACAGCTGTGATGTGGTCCTGGGAGCTGCTCGCCATCTCAAGTTACACTCACTGCAATTGGACAAAATGCCCCTGAGTAAGACTAGACAGAAAGTGCCATGAGAAAAGGGATGGGCCATATGTGAACCCACAAGGTAGGAGCAGAGAGCTGATTCCCACAAGTTGTTGCCATGCACGTTACACACACACACACACACACACACACACACACACACACAAATTAGCTAATTAATTTCTAGAATACAGGCAACGTGAAGAAGCTGAGATGTTCCCCACTTGGTAGTTAGCCTGTTGACAGAGGCACCAGATACCTGGGCCAGACAAGAGGGATAAATGGTCCCTACAACAGCAGCAGCCTAGTTCGTGGAACCATCATCATCTCAGAGGCTCCAGAAGCCAATTCATTGACACCTCTCTAGTCCCACTGCTGTCCCCTGCCAATGGCTTTCTGCTTCTGTCTGGTCTATGCCAGGCCTTTCACAGATAGTGTCACACCCACACTTTCTCCCTTTCTGTGTATGGCAGCAGGACAGCCATCAGATCTTGCAGAATTTCTACCTATCTTTTTCTTTCAGACTGTCATGGAGCGGGTGCCGTAATAACATGTAATGTCAACCCTGCCACAGTTCCAGCCCTCCCTTAACATTACTAATTCTGTAGCTTTTCGTCGGCTTGTCTCCTCTCTGAAAAGCAGGACTCCTGAGGGCAGAGATCTAGCCCGTGCAGCTCATACGCATCTTAGTCCAGTTCGGGACATGCAGAAGTTTCTCAGCAAATGGTTGTGGAATCTAGAATTATATTTTCTGAAGAACAGTTTGTGTTTCAAGAGCCTGGTCTAGTTGGCATTTGGATAGGCTAAATTCCACCAGTTACAAATTCCATAGAAAAGACACATTTAAAAAATTTCCTAGGATCTTGATGTTTGGCAAGGCCTACTTCCGAAGGCATCAGATCCAGATCAGACGGCCTTTTGATGCTTTTCTGGAGTATTTCTACAAGATGGTAAAAGCCCTAATGAGGCTTTCTGAGTCACAGACTTAATGTGGAGATTTCTTCCAGGAGCTGATGAAATCCACATGTGCTTTTTCACTTCCTAAGCCTGCCGAGCTGGCAGCTATGTGGCAAAGGCCTTACTAGTGTTACTGGTGTCGCGGGGTCTCAGCAGTTTCCTTGTTCAAGTCCCCCGCCCCCACTCCCCTTCTCTCTCTTACTAGGGATCAGAGCCAGTGTTGCACATGCTAGGCAAGAGCTGTATTTCCAGTCCTTTCAAAAATGTTTGTTTTGAGACAGGGTGTTACTAAAGCTACTCAGGTTAACCTTGAACTCACTCTGTAACCCTGGATCCTGCTGCCTCAGACTCCCAAGTGCTGGTATCCCAGGACTGCTCCTTATGCCCAATACGACTAATGCTCACCTGGAAACAATTGGTTTTAGTGTGTAAGGTACTCAGATAACCGACATGCTTGACTACACTCTTGTGAGCGTGAGTGCATTAGTGTGTTCCTGTGTGTGTGCATGTGCATGCATGTGTGTGTGTGTGTGTGTGTGTGTGTGTGTGTGTGTGTGTGTTATATTTAGTGAAACAAATCTCATTATATATATCCAGGCTGGCTTGGAACCTGTCGTTCTCCAGCCTCGGATTCTCGAAGTGCTGGGATTGCAGATCTGCATGACCATGTCAGGCCTGACTTGCTTCTTCAGTGGCTCATGTTACAGTTAAGCTATTCAGGAAAGGTAACTCTGGTTGACTTGGTTGGCTGACAGGATAGGAGTCTGTAGAGGCCACAGGGACCATTTTGCCTTCCTGATAAAAGGGCTGGGTACCGTGATGCAGCCTTTTCCCCATCTCCCTTCTAGTCTGACACCAAGTACAGAAGAGCACTAGGCACACCCATCCCATGCCACTCTGGGGTCTAAGGTGAGCTAGCAAAGCCACTACGGGGTTTCAAGCACTGTTGCTTCAAACTACTAGGAATAGGCCATGGTGGCACCAGCTGAACCAAGCCCATGGCTGGGAGCTGCTGTGGAAAGCAAGGCCTTGGCTCAGACACTGGGAGAGGTGAGTGACAGTTTTCAGGCCCCAGCCTGAGAGGCTATGCAGAGGTCGATATCTTGAGACATGTTTCATGTCCCCACCTTTGTGACTGAGTGAAGGTGAACTTCAGGAACATTTGCTTTTATAGAAACAAGCTCTTCAGGTCCGCCCTTGTCTTGTTTCCTAGAACTGGCTCCTGCGCTCAGGCACACACCCTGCAAACACTAGATGCCAGTCTCCCTGCAGCGTTTCTCTGGCCTCACCTCTCCCCTCCTCCCTCAGCTTCCCATGAGGAGCAGCCTCATGCTGCCTCTTTGAGTTGGGCCAGCATAATCTCAAGGTCAAGCCCTCCGCCTCAAGTTGAAGTCACTTGCCAAGTTGTACTTCTCAAGCCAACAACAGTCTCTCCCTGAGAGGGATGCAGATGCCGGAAGTGAGACAGGTTTGTTCCTCAGGACAGGTTCGCTTCTGCCTCCTTAATGGGCACAACTACCAGAGACAGACAGTGTGCAATTTCATTCTAGGATCATTTTAAAGTTACAGCAAAGTGTCAATGACACAGAGTATACATGCCACCTGGACTTAACAAATGTTAGCAATTTGCCATCTTTGTTTCAAATCTAATTCTAAGAAGAAAGCTAAGGCTTGGAGCCTACCTCAGTGGTAACACATTTGCTTAGCATACAGAGTCCTGAGTTCAGATAATAATAATAATAATAATAATAATAATAATAATAATAATAATAATTAGTACAGATGAAAATAAGCTAGAACAAGGGTTAGAGAGATGATCCAGCAGGCACAAGCCCAGACACCTGAATCCAGTTCCCCAAATCTAAGTAAAGGTGGAAGGGAGAGTTGTGCTCTGGCCTCCACACATGCACCATGGCATGCATGTAGCCACATTCACATGTACACATCACACACACACATATACACATGATAAGTAGGTAGATAAATGATAGATAGATAGATAGATAGATAGATAGATAGATAGATAGATAGATAGAAAGAAAGAATAACACACTGTGTGCTGGGCCCTTGGCTGAGTACTTCATGTGTACTAACACTTTAAATGTCACAAAATCTGTGAGGCAGATCTGTATCTCTCTTTACTGACCAAAGAATCTGGAAGAGAGAGATTCAGTAACTTGTCCCAAGTCGCACAGCTACTAAGTGTCTGAGGAAGGCTTTGAGCTTAGGCACACTAGACCAGATACAGTTTTCTATGGTGCTTAACTAATATGTTCAGAATAATGATAGCAGTTCTTGAAAGGATCATCCCATTGGTTTGATGTGCCCCTAGATCCATCCCTGAATTGCATCATGGGAGTTGTAAAATGCACCAAGCTATAAAGATCATACATTTTCTGTTGAGACACTGTTATTGAATCTCCTGTGCCTTGTAGCTTTCTGCCAGGAAGAGGAGTGGGTCATTCTTGTATTCATTATCAACTGCTGCATGGCAACATATTGCAACACACACAAATATTGTAGATGTTAAGGTTCTGTGTGCAGCTAGCCCTCATCTCACTCCTGGACCCAAAGCCTCATTAGACAGTCTGGAGACTGCAGTTATTAGGAGGTCTGTTCGCATCCCCTCCTAAGGATAGTGGCATCAGTGGCAGCTGATGCTAGGAGTGGTCCAACCATGGTCAATGTGAGCTTCCTTATGACAAGAAGGTTGGTAGCTGGGCGAAGGGCAAATGACCTGGAGAGAAATAATCAAAGCCAGAGTCAAACAATCAAATCAAATCAAATCAAGTCAAAATAAAACCAAAGCCATCTTGCCTTTCTGACCTCCAAAATGACATAACTCACACCACTTTTGCCTCTCCTGCTGTCACAGCAGCTGTGAAGGGCTGCCTGCGCTCCAGGGCACAGACTCTGCTTTTCACCATGATCACGACAGCTCCCATGGCCCAGAAAGCCATAGGACAGAGGCGAGCACAGGAGCCATGTCATATATCCTCTTTGCAGCCTGGAAGTGGAAGTGTTTTGGTTATTGAGATGGAGCCTTAACTCTTTGGTCCAAACTGCCTTCAAATTCTCTGTAGCTCAAGCTGGCTCGGAGCCTGCAATCCTCCTGCCTCCACCTCTCAGGCGCTCGTCCCACAACCATGTCCTACCCTTGGCCTCAGAGGTTCGGTTGCAGTTCTTGTTTTGTTTTTTAACTAGTTGGGCCTCTTTGGTATTTGTGGAACTGGACAGCTAAACACACTGCCTGCTGCTGAGTCTTGGCTTCCACGATGATGCGACTGCTGCCTGGCTTTTCCCTTCACTGTTCAGTTCTCATCAAAGCCCGCCCCCAACACCAAAAGATAGGCAGTGCTAGACATCTGAGTCTTATTTCTCTAACTCCTAGAACGCTTTCTCATGGGTAACTGGGGCCAGGTTCCTCTTCAGCACTGCTCTGTGACCCCATTCATTACCAGCAGGGAAGTCTGGCTCAGATAAACACACCAGCCTCCAGCTTTAGCCTCAGTTTTATCAATAAGTTCAGTGACCGTGAACATATCTGAGTGAGGTCACGGGTGGTGCACCCGTGCAGCCCCGTTCCTGAGTGTGTAAAGGAAACACTATCATGAAGCCCATTATAGCCCGGAAATAAAGCACAGGTAGCTCGTGACTTGAAGAAATAAAGCCAATATCCCATTCATTGGTTCAGAAGACTCTTTGTCCTTATGGAAAAAATATCTACTTGGCAGAAACAAGCAAGAGAACTGTAAAAAAAAAAAAAAAAAAAAAAAAAAGGAAGATGCCTCTTAAAGAAGAGGCCATGGCATCTCTGCCCTTAAGGATAACCGCAGGTGTCTGGAGGGCACAGGTACTGTTCTCCTTAGGCGTAACCTAAGAAGGTGCTAAGTGGGCAGCGAGTTGAGGCACATCTGTCTCCTGTGAGTCTCGGGGCACTGAGTGTCTTCCTGGGGGCTGTGTGGGGGCAGGCTTGCTGCTTTGTTACTGAAGGAAAATCAGATTCCCCCGTTTCCTGCGCCTGTGTGGTTTCTATTGTCACTAAGTCAATAGCTCCGTGGTTTCCTACGGAATGAGTTACTAAGGTCTTTAATTTAATCATCTCAAGATGGTCTCCCTACCTCGATTTAATAAAGGAAATTAAAGTGTATTTGCTTTTGGGGAGTACTGTCAGCCACCATCTGCCTAACAATGTGGGCGCAGTCAACCTCTGGGAAGGACAGGGCAGATACTGTTTATAGAGAAGTTTCTCTTTCTCTAAAAAGCATGCGCATAAAACGCTAAATCCACACAGGGTGTGGGTATCCACCAGAAGTTTTCGTTGAGATTTCATTTCATATAAGAGCTAGTAATAGAAAACAGTCTCTCTAGATATAAACCCCAGCTTCCTGGTAATTGTCTTATTTTAAAATTTTTATTGTTTTCCAGAAACCCTTTCTGCAGTCAATCTGGTAGGAGTCGATGGGACTAAATTCATGCCACCTGTTCCACTGCTTTTCAGGGTTAGCGCATCTGGAAAACTCTTCCAGTCACGTTTTCCTCATACAGGTTAGCCTAGAAGAATTAGTACATTTTTTACATTAGTATGGTTTTTTTTTTTTTTTTTTTTTTTTTTTTTTTTTTTTTTTT
>OU015746.1:98959968-98994549 GCA_907169655.1 Acomys percivali | reverse complement strand
CCCACACTGGGGTGCAGCCCTGAGCATGCGCACAGCCCTCCCACACTAGCTAACTAAGCTCCCAAGAAAGTTTCTCTTACTTAGCTCTTCTCTGCCTCTTTTTTTTTTTTTTTTTTTTTTAAACTAAACTTCCAGCTGCCCGGCCATTTTTCTCCTCTCAGAGAGCTTCCCGTTGTGTCCTCCTTGCTGTCCTCCAGGACCCATCTTGCTTTAGTGTCACTTTCTCCCCTCTGTTTCCAGTGAAGCCAGTCCATAGACAGAAGAGTTGAGCTCTTTGTCCTAATGAATAACTTTTGTCAGGGACTTGCTTTCCTCTGACTGGCAGGGGTCCTTCTCTGCTGTGTGCGTGCGCGCTAGAGTGCAGACAGCTTGCTGTCTCCAGTGTGGGACCTCACCTTCTCAGTGAGGGGTCTGACTGAGGGTGGAGACAACGGAAACCCATGCAGTCTCAACTTGTGCCATCTGGAGGGAGGATTTGGGCAAAGGGTGCCCCTGTGCCCAAGATGCACTGCTGGAAAGAAGCTTCCTGAAGCCAGGCCAGACTGGGGAGCTGGGGAGCTTAGAGTGAGGGCCCAGCACAGCAAACCCTTCACAGCACAGAGCCTGAGAGGCAGCAGGGGAGCAGGATGTGGCTCGCAGCCCACAGACTATCACTCTTCTAAGAGTTCATAGATTTTCTTGAAGGACTGTTCCCCTTTTCCTGTAGGTCCTTTTAAATTTTTCTAGGTTTGTTACTTCCCACCCTTCCCCCATCTTTCCCCTCCATCCCCGGAAGTCCTGGCTTTGTCTGGATGCTTTGATCTTGATAGTTAATTGGATTGATGAGTGACTGCTCCCCAATGGGGAAGACCAAAATCTAAGACAGTCATTAAGTGCTGCAAGGAGGAAGTAGTGACTGGTGGGTGTCACCTAAAGCCAGCAGTTGCTTAATTCAAACCCTGCTTGCCTCTTAAAATTCCAAGCCGGTGCCTTGCACACCCTCCCTCCCTGCTACCACTATCTCGCAGAACTCCAGCCTGATTCCGTTCTCACCACAAAAATGTAACTCAGTATTTTCAAGTCGGCAGGAAAGACATCAGACAAATGAGGACGCGGGTCCCAAGAGGACAGGATGGCGTGCTGTTCTAGTTCTCCAATTTTTTCTGTGTGAAATGAGAAATGGTAACCAAACTACAGATGATGTCTTTACACCGCTCTTTACAAATCAAGCATGGTCCCCAGCTGGCACACTTTACTTCTTACTCGGCTGTGTCCACGCGAGTTGTATGATCTCCACAAACACTTTCGTTCCTGGGCCATAGAGTCTCATACAAAGAGATAAGTAAAGGCATCCTACCACATCAGTAACAACTGTAAATTTCAATTCAAATACAGCTTGAAGTCTAAAGACACCTGATATAATATTTGAAAACTTTTTAAAAATCTACTTTAGAATGATTACTATGTCAGTTTTGCTTTAAAAAAAAAACATGTTTGGGAAGATCTTCTTTGAGGATGATTTTTTTTAAAACTCTATAATATTTAATAATCCATGCCACACTTGTTCTGATGACATGGTTGTGCCTGAGTCTCAAAAGCTGTGAATTAATTTTTCTAAAAATCAATAGAAATCTAACAGAGCGCTTTAATTTTCTGTTCACAGAACTTCCAGGTTTTTTATTTGTTTTGTTTTGTTCGAGCCTGTGTGTGGCATGTGAATGTGACTACAATATGAAGATAGCTTTAATAATTTAGTCCATTCCTGTGTCCCTATATGTCTCAGCCACAGGTCACTGGGCAGCTGCCTCATAATGCTTATAGCGTCCTGACAAATGTTTACAGGAATGTTCTAGAAAACTATTGAACGCTAAGAGGCAAGGGGACTATTCGCGGATTCTCCCAGTTTTAGATAAAAAAATAAACTCAGGCCTTGTCTGCAGAGGTGGCCCCGGGCCTAAGACAGGGCACTACGTTGCAGAAGATCCACATCAGATGGCTCACAACTATTGACTCTCCAGCTTCAGGAATCTAATGCCTTCATCTGGCTTCCATGGGCACCTTGGCACACACACACACACACACACACTCAAAATTAATAAATTAAATATTTTAAATTCAAGGAGATATCCTGTGGGTGGCACGACAGGACAGGGGAGGGGACCTCAGGTAACACTGATGCCACTGCACGACTCTTCATTTCCTGAGGTTTTCCACTCCTTTTCCAACGTTCCCTTGCTACAATCCTGTGGAAGGAAGCGATAGCTGCCACAGGGGTTGGAGATGATGAAATGGGCCCTTCCCCACACTCGTTGGCTTCACTGATCCCACACAATCAGTCAGTGGGAAGCCAGGGTGTGAACCCATCTCTCCATTTAGTTCTGTGTTCGAGGCAGAGTAAAAGACATGGGCCTAGGCATGCCTTTAGTCCTAGAACTTGGAGGCAAAAGTTCAAGGCCGGCCTGGTGTACATAGTGAGTTCCAGAACAGCCAAGGCATGCAGAAAGACCCTGTCTCAAAAAATAAAAAATAAAAATAAATTAAAAAATCAGTGGAACAGAGCTAATTCACTTGTTACAAGCTGATGTTGGCAGGACCATGATGAACAAGACCCAGTCTTGCCCTAAGGACATTTTTAGGGTAAGCCCGGCCCCTCACACCTTTCTTTTAGTACATACGGTCTATCCCACAAGTAAGACTTAACTCAACATAGACATCAAGGATAGGGCAGACCCAAGCTAGGCATTTAGGCACTCCTGTGATTCCAGCACTGGGGAGATGCAGGAAGATTGTGGGTGTGAGAACAGCCTGTGCTACACAGAGAGACTTGGTCTTCAAAAGAAAAAAAAAAAAAAAAGGAGGAGGAGGAAGTGGTGGTGACTAAGAGCACAAGAGAAAACATGAACTAAGAAATTTCTTAAGCAAGCTATAGATAGCTTAGTTAATAGAATGCTCACCTGCCATGTACAAAGCCCTGCTTTTAAGCCTTAGCAACACAGAATATGGTCATGGTACCATATGCCTAAAAATCCCAACACTTTGGAGGTACAGGGAGGCAGGGATCATGGTGTCACAAAGACAGACATGGTATGGTAGCTGAGGGTTCTAAATCTGAATCAGTAGGCAGCAGCAAGAGAGAGAGAGAGACACTGGGCCTGGCTAGAGCATCTGAGACCTCAAAGCTCACCCCATAGTGACATATTTCCTCTAACAAGCTCATACCTACTCCAAAAAGGCCACATCTCATAATAGTTCCACTTCCTATGAGCCTATGGGGCCATTTTCATTCAAACCACCACATTCCACTCCCTGGCCCCCATAGGCTTGCAGTTGTATCATAATGCAGAAATGCATTCAGTCCAACTTCAAAAAAAAAAAAAATCCCCATTGTCTGTCACAGTTTCAACAATGTTTAAAAATCCAAAGTCTCCTTGGAGAATCATGGCAATCTCATAACTGTAAAACCCTTGTTAAAAAAAAAAAAATAGATCACATACTTCCAACATACAATGGGACAGAATATACATTACCATTCCAAAAGAGAGAGACGGGAACATACTGAAAGCAAGACCGAAAACCCAGCTGGGCAAACTGCAAACTCTGCATCTCCACGGCTGCTCTGAAAGCGCTCTTGAGATCTCCAACTCCTTTCAGTGTTGTTGACAGCAGCACACTTTTCTCCCCTGGGCTGCTTCTACTTCCTGTTAGCAGCTCTCCTTGGCAGATGTCCCACGACTCTGGCATCTCCAACATCTTGGGGTCTCCAACAGAATCCAGGCTTCACCTTCACAGTGTCAGGCAATGGCCTCTCTGGGCCTCCATGCGGGACACCCAGCCACATGCCTGGTCTTACCTACAGAGAAAGATTGCGTATCCTTGATTCCGAAGCTAGAACTATGTGCCCAAAGCTGTCAAGTTATGCTGTTTGCTGGAGCTGCATCATGGCCTCCTCATTCAGATGCGTCTTCACCAGTTTTCTGTTTTCCATGCTTTTCTTCCTGCCTAAGCTTGGCTGTCCTGGAACTTGATCTGTAGACCAGGCTGGCCTTGAACTCAGAGATCCACCTGCATCTTCCCACTGAGTGCTGGGATTAAAGGTGTGTGCCACCACTAGCAACACACACACACACACACACACACACGTATGTTCCCTTCCCTCCCTTTTGGAATGATAACGTGTGTGTGTGTGTGTGTGTGTGTGTGTGTGTGTGTGTGTTTGCGCACGCTCAGCTTTTGTTCTACAATTCAAGTACTGTCTCTCTTCGATGAAGGCATTCATTCCATATTCCCTGACACTAAACTAAACGTAATAATTGAAATATCAGAGAGAGCTGGAGAGAGTTGTAACTGAGAAGTGTTCTCAGCCATTTATTGTTATATGGCAAACCAGTCCTAAAACTCACAGGCTTAAACAATGATTTATTACTCCTTGTTATTCTACAGTGCCACCTGGAGACACTCTCGTGAAGGCAAGACACTGTAGGCTGGGACATCTTTGTTGTCTTTCCCATGGCCTCATTCGCCAAACTAGCTTGGGCTCTGAACTCGTAAAAGGCTCAGGGTTCCAACGGGTACAGGCAGAGGAGGCCAGGCCTTTTAGGGGTTAGCTTAGAACAGCATCATGGTGACAGTCACAAGTGTCACAACTCAGACTCAAGGTGATAGTGGAGAACACTGTTGGTGGGTGTCCTGATTTGGTGTGTCACCAGGGAGAAGGCGCCTTGGCTAAGGAACTGTCTCTACCTAATCCGCCTGTGGACAAGTCAGTGAAACGTTTTCTTGATTAATGATTGATGTGGGAGGGCCCAGTCTGGCCCCTGTGCAGGTGGCTCTGGCATATATAAGAAAGTAGATTGCACAAAGCATGAGGAGCGAACCAATCCACAGTGTTAGCTTCTGTTGCTATGACAAAATACCTGAAGGTGTGGGCGGAGGCAATTTAAAGAAGGATTTATCTGGACTCAAGGTTTCAGACTGTGGTCAGCTGGCCCCATTGTTTTCAGGCCTGGGGCAACTCCGGCAACATCAAGGGAGAAAGGTGTGGCCAAGGAAAGCCACTCACCTCGTTATAACTAGGAAACAGAGCTGGAAAGGAGGCTTCCAGGAAGACCTCAAATGACCCACTTCCTCGGTTTAGACTCTGCTTCTGGGTCGGGTAGTCTGTTTATCTGTGAGCCCATCAGTGGATTAATCCCCGGATGTGGGATGCGGCTGAGACCCTTGTGATTCATTCCCTGCTCAACAGCGCCACCCTCTGGGATTAAGTCTTTAACACATGAGCCTTGGGGAAGGGAGGAACTTCACACCCAAACTCAGGGCGCAGAAGCTTTGTGGTATAATGTGAGTGTCTGAGCTACTAGGTCTGAAGAGCGCAGCTCATCCGCTCACATTTAAGGAGTGAGTGATCAGTCTTCAGGAGGCACGCTTCTCTGGAAATTCAGCAGGAAAGACTCCCCTGCCCTGAGAGGCTGGGGCAAGGCTCAGTGAAGTAGGTGACGCTGGAGGCTGACCTTTATCTGTCTGAAAACTTGCATACTGACATACTAGCCTGCAGAACCACAGACTGACTGTATTTGGAGATAAGACTTTGAAAGAGGTCATTAAGTTAAATCGAAGCTGTTGGGATGGGCCTTAGTCCAGTCTGACTGAGATCCTTATGAGAAGAAGGAATGGGGGGAGGCAGGGGGGGTGGGGGGTGGGGGGAAACGGGACAGAGAGACAGTCACATGATGCGGCAGCCTGTGAGCAGCCATCTGCAAAGCAAGGTGGAGACCTGGGCAGAAACCAAACCAAGCCGGATGCCTTGGGCTTGCCACCTCCAGGATGGTAAGGAATGGAACTTTCGTTGAAGCCCCAGGTCTTGGTACTGAGTAAAGGCAACTGGCAGAGACGGATCCCGAGTGGCTCTGCAGAGGCTGCTAACTCAGAGATGCCCAGAACTGGGTGTGATCCCGGTGTGTTCCTGCATTCTGGGCCCAGAAGTCAGATGTGCTAGCAAGGTCACAAGCTGGAGACAGCTCCAAGCACAGATTGACGAGTCATCTACATTCTTATGAGCATAGCAGTTAGTTTCCCGTGATTAAAAAATCAGAAGGCTGGGGGCTGGGGAGGAGTCAGCTGCTTTTCCACTGGAGTCCAGTTGGGCCCCCAATACCCAAATCAGGTGCCTCATAGCCATCTGTAGCTCCAGATCCTGGTGCCCTGACATGCTTTCTGGCCTCTGTGGGTATTGCATTCACACGGTGCCTTTAACATATGTGCAGACAAAAGGCTCACACACATAAAACAAAAATAAACTTTTTTTTTTTTTTGTAATCCAAAGGCTCTACTTCTACTCTAAAGAAAGCTAGAGCTTCTGGCTTCTGGAAGAGAGCAGAAGACCCAGGCCCAGTGAGCCTAAAAGATCAGAAGCAAGGACTAAGTTTTCCATGTTGTAAGTACACTGCACACATATGACAGCATACTGTGATTAGCAGGAGGAGAAAGGCAAGCACATCCCATCAAAAGCGTCGCTTTGAAACCTGGGGATTGAAAGGCTTTATGGCCGTTTACATTTTGCCATCACGATACAGCGGCGTGTGATTCACCTGCTCAGCTTTGTTGGTAGTGATTTACGGTGGAGGAAGTTTTGTAATTAGCCATACCCAGCAACTCTGGAAGCTTCCAATATCCCTGGGAGGGCTCTTTAAGGGCTTTTGTGATCTTAAGCTGTGTTTTTATAGTTGTTTCTATTTCCAGGAGACATTGGAAATAGCTGTAAGTGTATGTGTGCTCAATGGCTGCCTAACGCTCAGGCTGGCGGCAGGTGCTAAGTCCCTCCTTCAGTGCGAAGGAGACCCACTGTGATTCACACTTGAGAGCCTCCGTTACTCTTGCTGCGGGGCAAGCTCCTTTCCTGGTTGAACTTCTAGGCCTCTGAGAAACAACAGTCCCAGTTGTTCAAGTTCTTCACACAGGATGCCTGAGACAGAATTAGCAACAAAAATTACTGTTCAGATCTGGCTCACTTTTTTTTTTCTTTTTTCTTTTTTTCCTTCTAAGGCACTTTGCCTATTTTATGGAGAATTCTCAGTTGAATTAAATGGTTGGGGAAGCTGTAGTCCCTTTCCTAGGCCTGAAAAACCTATGCTAGAGAAGTCTAGAGCCAGCTGCTCACACCTGAACTTCACTGGAATATGGTAGCCCCCCACCCCCACCCCTGCCCAGCCAGGCTTCATACAATACCTTTGGGCCTTTGATTCCTTGTACCCCAAGTTTATTAGCTGGCAGTGCCAAGAAATTATACCAGTACATTGTAATCACACACACACACACACACACACACACACTCGCTGCTCTGCTGATGTTCCTGGGGGAAGCCACACTCTCTAGGCCTCCCTGCATGAATACCCTCGCTGTACTTTCCCCCTAATTTCCTGCAGTCATTCTCTCTGGGACCTGCTTCTCTCCCCCCTCCCCCCTCCCCCCACACTCTGGCCAGCTAGTCCAAGATCCATCAAGGATGTGAGAGTAATTCTCGTCTGTCTGCCACCTTCTGGAAGTCCTGTCTCATTCTGCTGCAGATTCCTATCCACCAGGCTGGGCTAGGCACTGCAGTCTGTTGGCAATCATAGACTCCAAGGGGAGCATTCATAGAGCCCTCACTGTGCTGAGGGCTCACGGTGTGTGTGTGTGTGTGTGTGTGTCTGTGTGTGTGTGTGTGTGTCTGTGTGTGTGTGTGTGTCTGTGTGCCTGTGTCTGTGTGTGTGTGTGTGTCTGTGTGTGTGTGTGTGTGTTATGTGTTGGGGGGGGCTAACCCACCTCTATATATACAGGGCACTTACAGACTTCCAGATGGGGGGGGGGGGAAGGACACACATTTACCCCAAAGCCACACAGTGGCAAAGAGCAGAACTGACTGTTGAACTCAGGCAACCTCAGCCTAGAGGTCTAAAGCCACGAGTGTATTAACAAGAATGGCTTATGCATGTAGTTACGCAAGCCCCACCTTGCTCTGGAAAGGTGCACAATGGTTCACAAAAACACATAAAGATCGAATGTAAGATTCACAGGGGTGTGAGTCAGGACAACAGGACCCAAGGACAAAAAAGACTATGAGTCCAGCAGAAAGAGAGGCCTGTGTGCGGCTCACCTGCGCCTCCGTGCTACTGGCTCCTTCAGGGACTGTGAGCCATCAGCAGTATTGGCTCCCCCACATTTTACATCTGAGAGTATTTATTCCAAGTCTGACTATGAAGAAAGATGTGTCTTCTCCCTTTTGGTCCTCTTCCCTGGGCAAGAGCAGGAACTTGGTGGATGGGGGAGGGAAGCAGGAGCTGCCATGCTGGGAGCAGTTTCTCTGCAGGGTAGGGCTAATTCTTTATGAGGTCCTGCTTCCTCAGGCTCACTAAGAGCTCACAGACTGTGAGGGTCCTCCCTGCAAGGGCCAGAGGAGATGCCAAGGTCCTTCAACTGTTATGGGCAGGTACAGTCAGTTCAGTGGGGTGGAAGTATTTACCAGGCAATTGGTAGGGCACTTGCCCACCACCACGTGTGCATCTCACCTGTGCCTCTGTGCCACTAGCTTTCACCAACATCACAAAGGACACTTGGGAGCCAGCTTCTTTGGTTCCAGATCCTATTTTGGCAGTAAAAAATAAAGTGTATGCTTTTTACCCTAACTAACTTATAAACCTATTTTTTAAATACAGGGTCAAACAAACAAACAAAAAAAAGGAATGAGGATGTGGTTTTGGATTCCTAAATCACAACTAATAATTCCATTTCTCGAAGCTTTTCTAGTGTATAAATAAATAGGAGGCCTGGCACCATATCTTTTGGGAGAGAAATTAATTTCAAATAACTGAAACTGGCAACCCACATGACAGCATGAATTCAGGTGTCTCAAAATGCAGGACAAGATTAGAGGGACAGTTTATTGTCAGCATGAGAGTGAGAGATAAAAGAGGACAGTGGAGGGATCCTGCAGACCATGATGCTAGTCTGGTCCTGTGAAGAAGACAAGGGACAATGGAAGGCAGAGATGACCCAGGAACACAGCCAAAGCTGACAGGTTTCCTTGGCACAGCACTGGCCACTGGGGCTCTTTGTGACCACCAGTGAGGGGCCTGCAGCAATTCTTCCGTTGTGCTCAAGAGCAGTGTCTGGGAAGCTTGGACTCAGCAGCAGCATCCTATGAGTCCTTGCAGCAGCAGACTTCAGCAGCGTTCTGTATGGCACCACAATGGTTGAACCTAGGCCAAGTTTGATCAACACCTCATAACAGTGGGTCCTTGTTAGGTATGTGTTTGAGGGCAATAAGGCTGGGGCCACCCACATTCCATACGCTTCCATGGCCTTGTAGTCATCCTAGCCATAACATCTGGCCACGGGGAGAAAAGTAGAGGGGGACTTATGTCAGCAAGACAACAGATAAGCTTTCATTTCTCGCTCACCAGAACTGTGGTCCTGCTGGAAAATAGCTTAGAGAGACAGGAGCTACGGAAGGTGCTGAGTCAGGTGTCATGCTGCCACACCACCTGGCACTACCAGAGCATTACCATGGAACCCTGAAGAAGGTCTAACAGGAAGGTGTTATGGATGTCTCTAGCCCATGTAGATGTTATGTTGCTCAGATAAACCCACAGGACCCACTCTACTCCAGCAGGCCTCCCCAGAGCAGCCAGCAGCGAAGCCTTGAGGGCTACGTGGTCATCTCTAAAAAAGTTTCCTATGGGTCATCTTAGTACAGCATATCATATAAGATAGAATTCACATTTTCCCTCTCAGGAATGCGCAGCCCAACTTTTGGCTACTTTAATTGGGTTCTTTTTCCTACCTCCCTACACTACCCATATCCCTTCTAACTCCTCAACACTAGGTAGGAGAGAAAGAAAGTTAGAGGGGAAAGGGGGTGTCAATATCGTTAGACTGCTCCTGCTGATTAGAGGTGTCAGCTCCTTGAGGCAAGTTTGATCTTCGTCCTCAGGATATCTCCAACCAGCAACCAGTGATGCAGCAAACAGGAAACAGCAACAAACAGCAACCAGTAGAAACAGCAGGGGGAGCAGCAGCTGCCTCACCTCTCTCGGGGCTCTGGCATTTATACCCTCTGAAGAGTCCCCAGAATTCCAAACATAAACTCTCCTCAGCTAGCAGAGCACAAAACAAATCATTTCAATGGTTATCCCATCCCATGTATCCTCCCATCCCTCCCTCCCTCCCATTTTCCCCTTACTCCCCTCCCCTATGACTGTGACTAAGGGGGACCTCCTCCCCCTGTATATGCTCATAGGGTATCAAGTCTCCTCTTGGTAACCTGCTGTCCTTCCTCTGAGTGCCACCAGGTCTCCCCCTCCAGGGGACATGGTCAAATGTGAGGCACCAGAGTACGTGACAAAGTCATATCCCACTCTCCACTCAAGTGTGGAGACTGTTCTGACCATTGGCTAGATCTAATTAATAAAAAAAAAAAAAAAGAAAAATGAAAAAAAATTGTGCCATATTACATCCTGAAAATAAACAGAAAGGTTTTTTTGCCTTAAAATAGAGACATATTTTAGAGTATCACACTTTCCTTTTTCATACTAATTACAACATTTGCTTGTTTCTGTATAATTTATAAAAAAGCATCTGCATTTGGTTAACTATTAGTAGTAGTCAAAATGAAAATACTACTATGTAAAAGCAAACAAAACTATCAATCCTGATTATCCTTATTTCCATAATTCTCTATTCCTATAGTCCATTAAGAAATAAAACACAGCATGTTAAAATTAAAACGAAACAAAACAAAAAAACAAATGATTGTCTGCTGCCGTGGACAACCTGAAGCAGCCAAATATCCCACGCCTGGGATTAAAACAAAATCATATTCACATAACATTTCTATGTTTTTAAAGAAACCAAAAATTCTCACTATAGGATAGTGCTTATATTTTTCCATGAAGGGCTGAAACTATGGACTTGGAAGGGAAGTGTTGTTTCCCCACTACACCAGATACATTTATTATTTAAATTTAAAAGCCTTTTTGTTTGTGTGTGCGCATGCACACCTGTGTGCATATGTAGGCGTCTAAAGAGGCAAGAAGAGTGTGTCAGAGTCCCTGGATCTGAAGTTACAGGTGGTTAAGAGTTGCTCAGCATTTGCTGATAACCAAACTCAGGTCCTCAGCAAGAGCAGTAACCACTGTGAACTGCCGAGCTATCTCTCCAGCCCCACATTTTTTTTTTTTTTTAAGTTATAGTTCCCTGAGTGATGCGTTTCTTGAGACTGCCTAATCTTCACCAGCACCTTGTGTACAAGGTGGGTGCTCACTTAGGGATTTAGGCTTGTCTGTCTGTCTGCTCTGTTCTTTCCTCTTGTGACAGCCACAGGTGTGGGACATGACAGGGTGGGCGGGGCAGGGGGATCATAGGTGGTCCTCATTAGGCTGAACCAATGGTGGGGATCTCACTGTCTTGGCAGTCACTGGTGCAAAAAATGGGCTGTGAGTTGGCTCGCTGAGATTCAGTGGAAGATTGCTAGGGCATCTGGGAAATTCTTGTCTTTGGCTGGAGAGAAAGCTCCAGGGGCAGCTTGTTGCTATCTTCAGCAGATGTGAACAAGAAAACCAGGAATGCTGATTGTTTGTCACCACCGCCCGGTGACCTAAAGGGTAACTCGGTGAGGAAGCCTACTTTCAGCCTTACAGTCAGAACCATAGTCCCAGAGGACATTGTCGTCAGAATGCTTAGATGGACGGCCCGAGCCTGCACAATGTGCAAATGCCCAGGTGTATCGGCCCATTGTTCATTACAGGTGCTTGCTGTTTTTATCTTATATGTTATGAGTGTTTTGCCTGAATGTATGTATGTGGACTATGGGTGTGCTTGGCACCCACTGAAAGGTGCAAAGAGAGCTCCGGATCCTCTGAATCTGGAGCTGCTCTGTGCGTGCTGTGTCCTCATACACACAACACAACAGAACCTGGGTCTTCTGCAAGAGCAGCAAGTGCCCTTCACCGCCGAGCCACTTACCTCTCCAGCCCCTACAGACAATACTGGTTGGTGTTTCCGCTACACTGAAAGCATCCTACCTGCCTCCAGGTGCACTGGCCATTCTAGAGCAAGAGGGACAAGGACAGGTGCTGGGCCTGGGAAGGGAGGCCTGACTTCTTGCCTGCACACTCTAGAAGAGCTTTTCAGGGAGTTCAAGACTGGAAGAACACTCTGACACGTTGCAGTTACTGAGAGGCTGGCGTTGGCTTGTTGCACTTCATCTGTGAGTACAAGGCCAGGTAACAGTGACCACCGGAACCCAGAAAACTTCAGAATTATGCTAAGTGTCAACACGGAGGATCTTCACCACCAGGTTCAGGGCAACATCAGTGAGCTTCTTCATTTTTTAAAGCAGGCCATAGTAATGACTGAGGAGGATAAGACAAATAGAGAGCAGATGTGGGCTTTCAATTTTGTCATCAGAGTTTACCATTGTCCCATACCCGGTGGGAAGATTGTGGTAAGGAGGCCACAGGTCCCCAGTGAGTTCTTATACTGTGGATAAAATGACAAGAAACTATAATGAACAAAAGTCAAAGACCCCTTTCAAGAACCATTTACAGATTCAGAATTAGGAGCAGCTGGTCTGGCCTGTGGCAAATTAGTTCCTTTCAGATCACCATGGCTGGTCACCCGGCTCTCCCTTCGGATGCTGGGGCAGGGGCTGAATTATTTTCTCTCTCATAGCTAGATGGGTGCCACACTTGACTTCTCATATTCTGTTATAAAATCACTGCTCTTCAGAGGAGAAACGCAGTGAACACCAGTGTGCCAAAGGCAAACAGTGACAATTTGTCAAAGAAAGATGTCCTCAGGACTGACCATTAACAGACACTCCAGTAGCTGCCAAGATGGCTCCAAGGGTAAGAGCACACAAGCTTGAAGACCTGAGTTCAAATTCTCAGCATCTACATAACCAGACATGGCTGTGCAGGCCTGGAAACTCCAAACCTATGTGAGAGCAGGCAGGTCACCAGTGTACCTCCAGGCTCAAGGATAGACCCAGTCTCAAGGGGAAAAGGCAGAGAGTGATATATTGGACACTCGCTTCTTTCTCTGATCCCCTACTTGTATGCACAGGCACACACGTGTGCACCATCACATATATGCACATGCCACCCTACTCCCGCACTCGTACACCAACTGAGTAACCCCTGTGCAATAACCAAACCTACTGACTCTGAAACGTTCTCCAATGGTCATGTGCTGACGGCTGAGCTGACGGCCTATGACACTGTCAGGAGCTGACACAATCTTTATGGGTTGGGATCTAATTGTAGAGAGTATGTTGTTGGGAGAATGCCCTCGAAGGCTGTTTGGGGATACTGCCCTTTCCCGTTTCTGTGCTTTCCAGTTGCTGTGAGGTGAGCAGCTCCCTGTCACCAAGCCTTAGCTACTATGTTGTTGTGCCTCGCCATAGGCAACATAAGAGGCCAAAACCTCTGAACTGGGAGCTGTCCCACCACCCTGATAAAACAAGTGCCATCATGTGTCTTTTGGGGAAGCAAGGAAAAGGCACAGAAACCTAGGTGTACACCGAAAGGGACTGATTTTTTGTTTGTTTGTTGGTTTGGTTTGGTTTTTGTTTGTTTTTTTGTGGCACACGCCTTTAATCCCAGCACTCAGGAGGATCGCTGTGAGTTCGAGGCCAGCCTGGTCTCCAAAGTGAGTCTAGGACAGCCAAGGCTACACAGAGAAACCCTGTCTCAAAAAAGAAAAAAACACCTGTTTTAAAAAAAAAATGTCCAATGAAGTATTATTAAAAATCAAAGTAGAGAGCTGGCGGGCTGGGGTTGGGGGTGCACACACTTGACAGACCAAGGCAGGAAGACAGTGAAATAGAAACCAGCCTGGGTTTCATGTTCTAGGCCTTCTATGGGAAATGGTGAGTAATGTGTTTATTTGAAATAAATGAATTAGTTACACAAACAAGCTTCTCGAGAGGCCTTGCCTTGCCTGCCCTCCTTTCTGAGAGAAGCAGACTTGCTGTGACTTTCCGTGTTAGCCAAGCGCAGGCTCGGGTCCCAACGTGCTTCTTCCTTTCTTTCTTGCCCCTCTTTATGTTTGGTTTTCCTTTTTTAAAATTTGTATTATATTAATTAATTAATTTATTGTGTGTGTGTATAAGTGAGTGCACACACACCACAGCATATGTATGGAGATCCAAGAACAACTTACTGGAGTCTGTTCTCTCTTTAGACCTTTAAGGACGCAGGGATAGAGCTCAGGTTGTCAGTCTTGGAAGCGAGTGCCTTGGCCCACTGACCTGTGTTTCTGGTTCAGTTTTTGGTTAATGTAGAGTCCCACTCTATTTCAGGCTGGCCCTGACTTCCTGTGCAACCTAGGCTGGCCACCATCTCGTGGCAGTGTTCTTACCTCCTTCCTATGGGCTGGAATTACAGGCATGAACCGGCATGCCTGCGTTTGTGTTTTGGTTTGGTTTGGTTGGTTTATTTTGTTCGTCTGTTGTCCTCCTTTTCCCCTGTTTTTGAGGCAGGATTTGGTTTGTAGCCCGGCCAGCCTCAGGATCTCTCTGCATCTGCTTTCCTCACTCCTCTCACCCACCACTTCTTAGCAGACCCTCTCTTCATAGACACAAGGTGTTCCCGGCTGAATTTCTGCCAAGGCTGAAGGGAATTCTAATGAATCCTAATGAATGAAGCTCATGTTTCTTTGAATTGTCTCAGAAAAACAACTAATACTGCACAGCTAATAGCCATCTTTCCTTTTGGTATGTGGAAAAGAACCACAAGCCTTAGTAGGAGCGTCGGGAGTTGTCGGGGTGCAGGTGGGGGTGGGGGCCAGGAGAACATTGTTCTGAGTTGCAGTGCACCGGCCCCTCCCTCCCTTCTCGTATTTAGGGGACGTCTGTAGTCTTACTTTTACTACAGAGCGCAGAACTTCCCAAGAGTGCACAGCTGGTGGCCAGCAGTTTGGGAATTAACATCTACAGCAGCTATCTGCCAACTGCCTAGCTGTTCATAGCATCAGAGAAAAATGCAGGAAGGTAAAAGAAAAGAAGCTCCTATCAGCATCCCTCCAGCCTTTATTTCCTGTTGAGGTCCCTCAGCTAGACAAAGACAGCCGGAGCAGGCTGAGCTGTGAGCAGCAGCCCAGTCAGGCATACCGCCACCAACCCAGCTGTAGACAGCAGCCCTGGCCACTCTCACAGTTGTGAGTCTGTGTCCTACCTTGGTTGCTCTAGGTCTGTTACCAAGCCAAGCCTCAGCCCCCAGTGTAATTTGGGGATAATGTATAGACCTATGAGTGCTTGGCTTACTCTGGTCTTCTGCCTTGTTCCCCTCCCCCAAGCTGGGGAAACACAGCGGTGACAGACCTGTAGTACTTCTGAAGAGATATGCTATGAAGGCCCCAGGGCCTCTAGAGTGGTGACAGGCCAGTGTGTCACCTTTATTCTCCCAGTCACTGCCTATTGCTCTTTATTGCTTCCTTTCCCCTTTTCTGTATCCCTTTTTATTTTCTTCTTCCTTTCCTGGCTTCCACAAATGAAGGAAAACCCATAGAAGTGTCTTTAGGGGACTGGTGCATTTCTCTTCCCGCTTTCGTCAGGAGACTTAACTTCCATCTCTGAGGATGGGGTATACCTACATGACGGAATTTTACTCAGCCAACCACGTCCTAAGCACAGCCAAGCAAACCTCGGCTCTCCAGCTGCTCGCAAACCCTCTGAGACCGGGAAGCCCTTCAGCCTAACTCCTGTCAGTAAGGACCTTGAGTGAGGGACGTATGTGAGGGGGTTGCCTGTTTCTGAAGATGAGATATCCCAAAAAGGCTGGGCGAGTGTTCTTGTCGTCCATAGTGGGCCCCACAAGTGGCTGGGTGAGCTAGGAACTGAAATCTAGATTTATGGCAGCTCCCACACAAGGGAGCTGAGCTGAACATTTCAGTTAAGCAGTAAACATCTTCACATGGCTTTCCCTGGTAAGGAGAAATAGAGATTTTTGCAAGTGGACTGGGGACACTGGTGGGAATGGGAACAGGAGGGATCAAGGGGATGGGGGTTGGAGATGGAGAGCGAGTGTGTGTGGAGAGAGCCAGCTAGAATTGGGGGACACTGGGGAGTGCTGTGGAAACAGTGCAGTGGAAACTTCCTGGAATCTGTGAGGGTGACCCTAGTGAGGACTACTGGTGACACAGAATAGAGAGTCTGAACTGGCTCCCAGTGGTGGGACTGAGTTACATTCCATTGAGTGTTGGCCTCAGGTTGGGGGTGTCCTGTGGAGATCCCCCAAACAACCCAGGCTGATGCTAGGACAGAGGATTACTCTCCACAAATGGACAGGGTGGAGGGGCCCCATAGCTGAAGACAACGTCCACCCAGCTCACTGAATGTGGAGAGGTCAGGCGGGTACTTGCATGGAGCCTTCATACTTCCATCCTTGTTTCTGGTGTGGGAAGGTACTCTGTAGGCTACAGAAAGAAAAATGTGGACACCAACCCAGCCACAAAACCTTTGACTTACAATTTGTCCTGCCTACAAGGTGTGCTGGAGCAATGGTGGCTTTTGTGAACATGTAGGAGTGGCCAACCAATGTCTTATGTAATTTGAGGCCCATTTGATGAGAGGGAGCCCATACTGGACACAGTTTGCATGGCCAGGAACTGGAGACTGCTCAGAGATGCATAGGGTAGAACCAAACACAACTGGTGGGAAAAAAAAACCAGTAAAATAATTTCGAGTGATATTCTGCTATACCCATAGATCGGTGCCTTGTCCGGTTGTCATCAGAGAGATACTTCCCCTGGCAGCAGATGGAGAGATTCACAACCAAGACATTATGTGGGGAGTTTAAATTGGAGGACTCCATTGGGTCTCTCCCATCCGAGCCTGGGGAATCTCCTGGAAGATGGGGCAGAGAAACTGTAGAAGTCAGAGGGATGGAGGACACTAGGAGAACATGGCCCACTGAATCAATTAAGCAGGCTGCAAATGGGTTCAGAGAGACTGAAGTGTCAAGCAGAGGGCCTCTGCATGGGTCTGCACGAGGTCCCCTGCATGTATGTTGTGGCTGTTAGCTTGGTGGTTTTGTGGAGCAAGTGCGTCATCTTTGACTTGCTTGCCTGCTCTTGGGACTCTTTTCCTCCTATTGGCTTGCCTTGTCCAGCCTGGGTGTGAGGACTTTTGCCTTGTCTTACTGTATTTCGTTTTGTTGTGCTTGGTGGTTGTCTCTTGGAGGCCTGTTCTTTTCTGAAAGGAGATAGAGTGAGAGTAGATCCAGGAGAGAAGAAAGGTGGGAAGGAGCTGGGAGGAGTGGAGGGAGGGAAAACTGTGGTCAGGATGTATTGTCTGAAAGAAGACTATTTTCAATTAAAAAAAAAAAAAGACTCAGGTTGCATATATTAAATAATCTGAATAAAATTAAAGAAAAATAAAATCTGGCACCCTCCCAACAAACCCCTCTCTGGATTATCTACAATAAAACTTTAGATGTTTAATTATGTGATAAAGATCCTACTCTTTTGGGTCTTATTATTAGATGTTACTCTCTATTGAAACAAAGTGTCCAACAATTACAAAGACTTCAAGCACAAAATGCTTTATTTAAGTATGATGAGTGAAGTGGTCCAGAGTTCCTACTTGATGAGTCCTTTCCTTAGTTTGTAACAAACTCTGAAACCCTGCTGTTCTATGCAAGTGATTAGCATATCCCCACACCTAATACCAAGTTATTGGAACTATTACACACTTAAGTCCTTGGTTGTAACCATGTAATTAGATCCCTGGGTGTTTTGAAGGAGAGGCGCTTCGTATAAATCAAGACACAACAATCAAAGCGTGTGAACTGTTCTGCCAGGATGCTGTGCGCTCAAAGCCCCCAGTGAGAGTTCCCATTAGGGGGTGTTGATGATGGAGGCTTTTTGTGGGAGCAGTATTGAATTCCTAGCTTATATTTAAGTCAGTATTAAAAGACTTTAAGCAAAAAAATAAAAAATAAAAAAAATAAAAAAATAAAAAGACTTTAAGCATAAATTGACGATCTTTTAAGAAGCCCTAGGGTTAAATATCAGGCCATGTTTCTGCCAAGGTTTTATGTGCACAGAAGTGTACAAGGGCTCCTCTCACCTCCGTGGTCAGGCTCTTGCTCAGCTCCTCTCCCTTGCTCCAGACACTGAGCAGTTTGCCCCTTTCCTGGCCCCGTTTGCCCATGGAGACCTTGAACAGGTCAGTGGATGCAGTTACTATAGGTTAAAGTGACGCAGCTCTCTGATCATTCCCGCCAGGGACTTGGTGGGTTTTATAAAGAGCTAAACACAGTGTCTGTTTCTTGCTTTCTCTGGTCACCATGTAGTCCCTGCTCTTGGCAGGGGCACAGCGCCACAGCTGCCGTTAATTAGCGGCTGTGTGTCAGCAGGCAAATATCAGGATCATTTTCCTACAAGCTATCATTAAAAACCCTGGTTATAAACTGCTAGAAATATTAAGGAGAAACAAGTTGAACCCTATATCCAATCTCTAAAGGGAATGAAGAAATTAGATGCACCGTTAACTGACTCCATGCTAGTAGAAGGAGTTTGCCATTGGCGTCATAAATCATTGGACCCACCACAGTGGATGGGCACACTGCACCCTGACTGGAGGCAGAGGTGGCCTCAGGGTCCGAATCCCCAGCTGTGGCACTGCGACTCCCAGTGCCCATCGGCTTTGCAGATCATGCCACTCCCACTCCTCCCTGGTCAGCCTGCCTGATTTTTTTTTTTTTAACTCTCCCTTTGCTTTCTTTTTGTTTCCTCAAATTTTTAAAAAAGTAATTCTAAAATCCTGAAAACATTCTAAATGGAACCCCTCAGGTAAACCTTATATTTGATCTTCCTCTTTCATTTTCAAAGTTCTGTAGCTTCAAGAAATATTTTCTATTTACTTGAAAGAAATGTCTTAAGCAAAGCAGACCAAAAAAACAAAAACAAAAACAAAAAAGCAAACAAAAACACACACACAACACAACAAAAAACAAAAAATGCCAACCAACCAAACAAACCCAATGTGCCCATGAACGAGAATAACAAACATTGACATTTTATCATGAAAAAGATGACTATTCGCTGTTGTCCAAACTGCTTAAGAGACAGGTGAGCAGACAGGAGAGCCTTGACCAGCTTGTGGGGAGACACATGGGTCAGTGGGTAAATGTGCTTGCTGCAAAAGACTGACCACCTGCGTTCAGACTCCACAGCCCACACAGAAGCCAGACAAATGTCTGTGGTCTCAGTGCTCCCTATCCAGAGATGGAAGGCAGAGACAGGGGACTCTCCAGGGCTGGCAGCTCGGCTTGAAGGGAAGAGGCCCTGCTGGTTGTCAGTATCAACCCTACGTAACCTAGAATCACCTGGGTTGGCAGATGGGCAGGTCTGGAGGGAAGTTAATCGCCGTGGAAAGACCAGGCCAATGTGGATGGTGCCGTTCCTTAGGTGTGGAGTCCTGAACTGTGTCAGTGGAGCTGAGCACAAGCAAGAAAGCATCATTTCTCTCTGTTCTGGCTGTGGATGTAGTGTTAGCGTCTCAACTTGTACCATTGTGGTCTCTCTGAAGTCTAACCTAGAATTATAAGCTAAAATAAATCCTTTATCACCAACTTCCTTTTCTCATAACAACAGAAATGAAATTAGGATTCCCCTCTCTCTCTCAAAAGAAAATGGGAAGGCAAGATGTGACACCTGGAAGTGGCCCTTACACACACACACACACACACACACACACACACACACACACACACACCTTGTGCAATTTAGTGAGAACCAGTTTCAAAATTATGAAAATGGTAATAATCAGAAGCAACTTAACGTGACACATTTCATGGAGGGCTCTGGTGTGTGATATAATCGTACTCCCCTCCCTTCCATGGCACACCCAGTCACTAGCCTGCTCTAAACAGCTAATGCATTATCATTTTCCCTTTACATACATGGACTTGCATGTACATGCTGCAGATGTGAAATGCTGACTTTCATTCCCTTAACTGCCCACAGTGTCTTACCATGCAGACAGCCTACTAGAGTCATTCCATCTTGAAGGCTATCCAGATGCTTACAACCTGTAGGTATGCCCAGAGTGCTCTGCCAAGTGTACTTTACCAGTTCACACTTCTACCCACAGCTCCTGGGTAAAATGCTCCTTTTTCTACTTTGCTCTGTGGAATAGAGAAAAGTGGGGGGTCTTGCTATGGTGCACCCAGGGTAACTTGAATTCCTCGACTCTGGCAATTCTCCAGGCTCAGCTTCCCTGCTAAGTAAGACTTTGTGTTTCTGGCAAATCACTCTGGAGTTTCAAGTGTGGTTTCCCTGTGGAGTTCATGCTCAGCTGGTACTGGCCAGCTGTGTTATATTGAGAGTTCCCTCCTGTCCTTTGCATGGTTTCCTTGGGTTTTCTTTTTCTTGTTAACTTATGCTTCCTTTATATTTTCAATATAATAGTTCATCTGGCCTATTTGCTGCAAATATCTTAGTCTGTCATCAGTGTTTTAACAATTTTTGATGTCTACAAATGGTTTTGGTTTTGATGAACTCAATGTGTAAAAGTGTTCGTTATTCAACTGAATTGTCATCTTAAAGGCTTACCACTTCCATCTGCTAACCTGGCCCTGGAAGCTTCTAGCCTGCATACAATCTAATCTAGGCCTAGAATGTTTTCCAGCCTCTGAGACTTAATGTCAAATAAGCTCACCCTTTCTGGTTCTTTCTGAACTCTGGCTGGCTGGTTCAACTCAGCTGTTCTGGCTCAAACTCCTCTCCAAGCTGACTCATTCAAATTGGCTTCTCTCTTGGCCTCTGACTGAACTGCTTTGCTTGGTCTCAAACTAACTGTGGCAATATGTTCTAATCTTCTGGATCCTTCTCATTCTCTGGGTCGTCTCTCTTCACCTGTGTCTAACTTGTTCTCTCTTCAACCTTTCTCTGTAAAACTCTCTCAGTAAAACTACCTCTGAATGACATGAACTGAACTGCCATGAACTCAACTCCACTGTACTGTCTTTCAACTCACTGACTTAATCAAACTTCCTGAACAGCACTGACTAGAACTCAGAGATCTGTCTCCTGAGTTCTGGAATTAAAGGCGTGTACCACCACACCTGGACCTAACCTTTTCTTACCTGAAACTTGGTCTCTACCAGGCTGGCCTTGAGCTCAGAGATCTTCTTGCCTCTATCTCCTGGGATTAAAGGTGTGTCTGTATTCTAGCCGGATCATAGATCTAGAAAGTCTTTGGATGAGTGAGATCTCTTGCTATAACAGCATGTTCTGAATTAAAATTAAAATTCTTCTACATCAATAGGTCCACCTTTTAAAATTGTTAATATTTTAAGGCAGAGTCCAGTATGTAACTCAGGCTGGACTAGAACTTGTGACCCTCCTGCCTAGCCTCCTCAGTGCTAGGATTACAGGTACACCTATCCCTGACTGTCCTAGAACTCACTCTGTAGACCAGGCTGGCCTCAAACTCAGAGACCCACCTTCCTCTGCCTTCGCATGCTGGGATCACGGGCATGCACCACCATGCCCAGCCTTCCTCCCACTTTTTGAGTTTAATCTTTTGTGTGCCGTGTCTAAGCGATCAATGACTGTGCCTAAAGTTTAAGGATATCATGAAGTTATAGTTTTTACATCTAAGACTTCAGTCCCATCGAGAGTTTGTTTCCATATGGTAGGCAAAGTGGAGACTTACTTTTTATTTTTTCTACTTGGACAGCCAGCTATCCCAACTGATCATGATTTGTAGGGAAATAGCGAGTACATCCAAAGTCTCAAGTATGTCTGGAGTAGTGTCTGAGTTTTATTTGCCCTTCTTTGTCCACGCCCCCTCCACACACCTTTTATATTAAGTTCATCTATACACGCACTCTGTGAAATGTTTGGTTTCTGTCATAAAACTTTGCATGGGAAGTGGTAAGATTTTGCTTTAAGAAGGCTCACACATTTCTCTGGGTAAGGCTTCGCACATGTTTAATAAGCAAAGAACCAGATGAAGAGGGCTGCACAGATGCGTGGCAGGCTTGTTTGACCTCAGCAGCACTGGGAGATAAGCTTGATTTTGTTCCCACTTTACAGACGGAAAAGAAGAGAAACAGAGAGCTGAACAAACTGAGTCTGGAATGACCACACTGAGCTAGATGCTGGCTCCCTAAGGCTATCTGTCTCCGAAGGCCTTGACTGTTCTACATCTACCCATGAAGATGTGATGAGCTGGGCCAGACCATTTCGTGCGGAAAGCTGGTGCTTCTCAGCTAAGAGGAATTGCTTCACCATGACACATTTGCACTCGTGGTACCAGAGGAGGATCTGCAGCAGGGCGTATACTTGATGAGGGTGTACAAGAACCCAGGCACTCCACATATGTGAGCTCGCCACCACAGCAGCACCATAGCGGCACCGGAAGTATTATTTGCTTCTAGATGAGGAGTCTGAGCTGCACAGAGAGCAGGAATTTCCTGAGGTCATGCTGTTACTGGTAAGCCATTAGAGCTGTGCACAACCTGTGTCTTAGTTACAAACCGCCCCCCCCCCCACATACACACAAAACAGCCCTGCCATTGCTTCCTAGGCTGGCGGAGACCCTGGAGCAGGCCTTGGTTGGCAAAATGTGGGTTGAATTTCAACCCCACAAGCCACATCTCTGGAAGACATCTGAGCATGAGAACACTTGGGCACATTCATTACCAACTGGATGTGTGACCTAGTGCCCTGTCTTTCCCCCCGTGGGCACTTTTCTGAGCTGAGTCCACATGACCACATCTTTTTGAGGCACAGAAGTCAGTTATTTGAAATTACTACAACCACCCCCACTCCCTCAGCCCCCCACCCAGACCACAAAGAGAAAATATAAAGGAGACAGTAGGGATCATGAGGACCAGAACTGAATCACCCAGTAGCAGAAGCTGTAACGGTTGCCATTAGTGCCAGAAACACAAGCTTGAAGGACCGAAGTCCTGGGGAGAAAATGGCTTCCGAGCATCTTTAATCTAGCTAGTTTTTTCAAAAGACTATGTGTAACAGCTGAATGAAGCACCGAACTAAGCATGCCCTTTTGGGGGAGTAGAGAGCCAGAAGCAGCGGCTGCCTGCTCCACATTTCTGGCTTTTCTCTCTTGTCTGCCAGGGCCCAGCCTCCATGGAGGTAAGCTCCTCTTCAGTCATTTTCTGGGTTCAGCACCTGTCGTTCAGTCAGCCCTTTAACAAGAAGGCTGCAAACTGATGGACCTTGATTTGCCCTTCTGGGAAAAGAGGGGACAATTTCATTTGCTCATTGGAAGGGGATCTTCTCTTTCTTTGGTTCCTGCTGTGCCCAACAAGATGGCATGCCAAGGGTAACTTTTGTGACTCAAGACAATCTGTGGCCACAGATTCAGGCCTGGGATTTCCAGATGCTTTGAGGACAGAAATCTTCCTCATAATTAAGTGCCTCATTTTCTCCAGCTGTAGTTTCAACAGTTCCTCAAATAGATGTGGTTTCATGGCTGGTGACAGGCATTAAGCTTGTAAACACGACTTCCGTGAAAATTGTTAACACCGATGCATTCTGTAGCCCTTTGTTACCCTCCTGTGGAGGATACCAGCCCAGAGGTCCAGACTGGCTTTTCCTGCAGAACCAGGAACAGCTTTCTGGCAATGACTGTGAAGATTTAATATTCCTAACAGCCAAGAAACATTTCTTCTCTTACCTTTCCTCTCTGCCTGGCCTCCTGCCATGCCAAAGGCATCAGACAAGTCAAACCTAATCCATCTTGACTAATGGAGCAGCCAGCAGCTTTGCAACTTTGGCCAAAGAAACTTAGACTTCAAACGAGGCCAAATAAGGAAATACTCTATTTTCCAAATCCACTCACCACAATTTCATTGGTGGGCTTCAGCTGACATGGAGAAAGCAGAATTTCAGCACTGGAAGAGATTTGAAAAAGCCATTTAGTTCAACTATCCAACAGATGCTTGAATGTCCTCTATGCACCACCGGCCCCACACCTAGCTACATGCCAAAGCACTAGCGAGTACGAACTCCAAATAAACTTGCCTTTATCTATGAGAGGCTCAGATTCTGCCACCTGGGTGGGCACATGTCTCCTGAATCATGTGCAGGTGACCCTGAAGATGCCTGACCACAGAGTGCCAGAGAGCCACCTAACCAGGCCACAATGGAGCGACCCTGCCAGGTGTCAAAGCCCTTTGCTTGCTCTTCCCCAGCACCCAGTCCTTGCTGCCTTCCAAATAAACCAAATCTGAGTGTCTCTGCCTGCTGCCACGTCTGTCCTCAATCTCTGCAGAGGAACTCTTTCTCCTCACTGCTGACTCACCCCCCAGAGAGCCACACTGATAGGGCCTGGCACTCATGAGACTCCAGAACTTTGAGGACTCTGCCTATAGATCCCTCCTGACCCTCGTCACTGAATATCTCCCAATCCTTCCTTCAAGTTCACCTCCGAGGCTACACCTGGCTTTGAGCTTCCTAATTCCCATACCCAAGCCCTTCCTCTTACTAGCTGTGTATTTCAGAGCACAACGGTCAGCCTTTGGGCCCTCTACTTAGTCAGTCATAAATGATGGCACATGTTGGTCATGGGGCCAACACAGAGAGCATTGTTGCACAGTGATGTGTCTCCAAGTCAGTGCCTGTCCACCTCATCTGTGCCGCTTTGTGTTGGACTGCAGAGCTTTAAAGCAGCACCACTGAATGAAAACGCAATGTAGTATGAACCACATGTGTGATTTTGCCACATATATAATTTTTAATTTCCTAGTAACCACATTAAAGAGGCAACACAAAGAAGTGGCATTTGTTGTAATAGCATGTCCTGTCAATTCAACGTGTCTAAAAACCAATGTCAAAAGGTCTGTGAGATGGCTTACAAGTTACAACACTTACTGCTCAAAACTGACGGCCAAGGATCTGCTTTCAGAACCTACTTTAAAATAGGAGAAAGCTGGGCAGTGGTGGCGCATGCCTGGAATCCCAGCACTCGGGAGGCAGAGACAGGTGGATCTCTGTGAGTTCGAGGCCAGCCTGGTCTACAGACTGAAGTCCAGGACAGTCAAGGCTACACAGAGAAACCCTGTCTCAAAAAACAACAACAACAAAAGTAGAAGGAGAAGCTCCAACTCCCAAACCTTGTCTCTGACATCTACAAGAGCATCATCAAACATATGCCCCTGTTCTCTCTCTCTCTCACACACACACACACATCATATATACACAATAACAATAAATAAAATTCTTTAAAATTAAAGAGGAAATAAAATGAAATACCACTCTAACAGACTGGACAGCGAAACGGATTACGCATCCCCTGACCTCGTCTGCATCCGGTGTGCACTTTATCCTAATAGCACGTCTCCATCCAGATTTGCCTCTTTTCTAGTGCTCAGAGCTCCAAATAGTGACAGCACTGGACCACACAGGTTAGCTCACGTCTGTTCAGTCTTAGACCTCAGATGTTACTAGTTGTTACTGTCTGAGTGTTAAATTGTTACTTCTCTTGTCGTGTGAAACAATAACCTGACAGAATGGATAAAGGAAGGAAGACTTGCTCTGGTCCACAGTTCCTGGGAGGCATGGTGGCCGGAGAGGGAGTGTGAAGGGTTCATGCCTTGGTGTGTCAGCAAACAGAGTCAGAAGTAGGCCTGTGCTTTCACTCACAGAAGTGTGCGTAACCTTCCTCTGCAATCCAGACACCACTACCAAACAGAGAGCCAACAGCTGGAGACCAGGTATTCAAACATATGAGTATGCATGCATGTGTGTGTGTGCGTGCGTGTGCGCATGCGTGTGTTCAAGTGCACATGTATGTGGGGGGGGGGTCAAGTGTATGTAACAGCAAGAGCTGATTACAGGCTAAGAACCAAGAAACTCTGTCATTCCTCTGAGACTTGATACCCTATGAGCATATACAGGGGGAGGTAATCCCTCTCAGGAACAGTCATAGGGGAGGGGAATAAGGGGAAAATGGGAGGGAGGGGAGAATGGGAGGATACAAGGGATGGGATAACCATAGATATGTAACAAGAATAAATTAATAAAATTAAAAAATAAAAAATGAATAAATAAATAAATAAATTAATTAATTAATTAATTAAAATAAAAAAGAAACTCTGTCATTAGCAAAACCCCATGCTTGCTATCAGGATGCCCAGAACAGTGTAAAGTCATGCCAGAATAAGTCACGAAGAATAAGTATCTTGAAGAGACCGTGGAATCCCTCTTGGAGGTGGCTTGCTGCTATGTAAACTCCTGCCCTACTTGGTGCACATTCCCATGGCTTTAGGAGCACCAGACTTTGGGGGAGGAGGTTAAAAAAAAATAGAACTCTTAAGTAAAGCCACTTGGCTTTAGGGAGGTACTGAAGTTCTGTCCCCAACCAAGGATGGTCGTAGGGTATAGGAGAGTTTGATAAATCCAAAGGGGCAGAAAATATTAAGCTACCCCTTTGGGGAAGAAAAATGTAAACTGCTCAATCTTGCCACCTCTGTTTTGTTATCTTCACTATGAAGCCGGCTCAAAGGCCTGAGCAAACATGCCAGCAACTCAGCAAGCCACTGAAGAGATAGCAAGCATCTTGCCTTGTTTCCCTCCAAGTCCCTAGACTATCTCACTGCCCTGCTGTCAGGCCTTTGGTCACATCTCACCTTGGCCCTGACCCCATCGGCCCTCCATGCTGGCTGTTTCTCACTCAGAGGCTGTGCACACAAACCACAGCCTGGCACCTCCACATTGCCCACTGGGAAGCTGCTCTCACTGACCTTGGCACTTTGGCCCCATCCCTCTGCCCTGCAGTCCTCCCGGCATTAACTCTTAGTTTCTGACTTTATGATATCTTTGCATGACAAACAGCTGAGCTCCATTCCTAAATTTGGAGGATCCCTACAGCTATGACCTGCTTGTTGAACCTGACCTGTGAGATGACAGAAATGAGGCCCGGGGCTTGGGAAGTGACTAGGTCAGGAGAGTGCCACCCTTAGAAGTAAATCAGTAGCTTAGAGCAGGGACATCTGTCCCTGTAGAGATGGGTCGGTGGTTAAGAGTGCTTCCTGTTTTATCAGAGTACCATACTTTGATCCCAGCACCCATGTCAGGCAACTCACAGGCACTTGTAACTTCAGCTCCAAGGTTTCAGACACCCCCTTCCAGTCTTTTGGAACACATGCATAAATATGTGCATACACACACACACACACACACACACACACACACACACACACACACTCACATTTTAAAAATCTTAAAAAGAAGGAAAGAAAGAATGATCTGTGGGGAACAAGCCCCTGTCAGATGCCAAATCTATACATGCCTCAGACTTGGACCACGCAGCCTCCAGAACTGAATTAGTCTGCTGCTTATAACTCACCTAGCCTAAAGTACTTTATTACAGCAGCTGGACCAGAATAGAAGCCATGCCTGCGGGGCCCGGAGAGAGAGCAGTTTCTTGCTGAGTCAGTGCCTCCCAGACATAAGTTTGAATGCACGTGACTGTCTGCAAAGATGCTTGCACCCAGGATTGTGACATAAGAGTCAAAGATGGAGAAAGGGCGACTCATCTGAGAGAGGAAAAAAAACACCTTTTCTATATATACTTTTTGCTTGATTCAACCAGCGGATTGGAATGGGATGGAGGCTTTTGGTTTTGATGGTGGTGTTCTACCGGTACTAAGGACTGAACCAAAAACTGTGTGAATGCCAGACAAGTGCTCTAGCACTGAGCTACAACCCCTGATCTACTTCAGACATGGGGTCTTTGGAGCTAAAACTAGCAGAGCCTAGCCAAGTGTAATGTGAGCCCTGTGAACTTACAAAAAGAGAGCCAGGGGCCCTGGAGAAGTGGCTCAGTGGTTAAAAGCACTGTCTGCTCTTCCAGAGGTCCTGAGTTCAATTCCCAGCAACCACATGGTGGCTCACAACCATCTGTAATGGGATCTTATGCCCTCTTCTAGCAAACAGATGTGTACATGTGATAGAGCATTCCTATGCATAAAATAAATATTTTTTTTAAAAAAGAAAGCCAGAAATTATTCATTCGATATATCCCAGGAGAAGCTCCACCTTGGTCCTCTGAGGATTGGCGTAGCCAAAGGCAGGAATGATGCCTGATGGGAAGAGAAGTGACTGCTGACTCGAGCACCTCTGAGACCCTCATCTGCCCTGGGAGGTCCCCAGAACATCCAGCAAACTGTAATACAATCATATGATTTTATGCACTTTTAGAACTGCCCTGAGTTAAGACTTCCTCTCTGATATCCTTGACTAAGGGATGAGGATAGAGGATTCTGCCAAAGGAATATTAAAGTTGGGACACATTAAACTTGGCCTAAATGAGACTTAGTTACTCAAATCTGGTAGAGAGAAGCCATTGCCCAGCTCTGACCAGACCTGAAAATTCCATCTCACATTGTACAAAGCGAGTTTCTTTCTTTCTTTTAAACTGGGCAGTTTTTATTTTTCTTTAAAATTTAATAAATACTTCTTGATGACAGCACATGGGGTAAGGCAGCTTGCACAGGAAAGACGTCTTAGAATGTCTGAAACACCAAACCATGCAAATAGGTGGGGGCAGCTAAGTGAAAACTCTGAAAAGGATGGGCAGCACTATTGAGAAAAATTCTGTGAGGAATTCTCAAAAGAAAAAAAAAAAAAACCTGTCTACTAAAGAAAAGCTGTGGGGATCAAACACCTTCCTGCCTTGGATTCTTTCCTTTGGACTCCATTTGGCCCAGCTTGAAGCTGCCTTTGGCTGGGAGATTTCCAGTGTTTGGAAGCGGAGAATGTGATCACTGTAAGCTATTTGTGAGCTTGACTGGCGGCATTATTAGTTTTAGAAGCATGTTAGAGTGTGGCTAATTTTTACTGTCAATTTGATTAGACTAAGAAACACATGGGTCACTGAGAAGGTCCGTCTTTGGATGTGTCTGTGTCTTGTTTCCAGAAAGGATCCAGCCCCAGGATGGGTGGTCCCATCCCACAGGCTGGGGTGCCTGACTAAAAGGGGTCCAGTGGATGTGAGCCAGCAGCTGCTACAGTCACTGCTATTACTACACCTTCCATGACATGAGGAGAGAAACTGTGAGCTGAGATAAAGCTGTCCACCTTAAAGAAGCTGCTTGTTAGGATCTTTTCACGGCTAAGTGAAAATTAGCTAACATGCATGTATTAGTCACCCCAGGTGACAGCAGCACCTGGCGACAGCCCACTCGGTAACTAAGCCAGCACTTACCACACTCTTTGCTTTCTGCTGCCTGACAACTTCTCAATGACCAGGTCTTACTGACCACGCCTGCATCAGCTGCACCTGGCAGAGAGTGCCTGGACCAGGAAGCTGGCTCTCCACTTCACTCTACTATCAAGCAGGCCCTATGACCCCTAAGCCACCAGACACCAACTACTGAGCAAAAGAGCTAGCAATATGGTGATCATATAATAAAAGGCTTATGGCCAAGAGAATCCTGGCACTGAAAATTCTTCCTCTTCGACTCCCAACATGCAGACAGAAAGCCTGTCTTGACCAAAATTTACACTGAAGCTTTGAAGGTTTGCCCACTCTATACATTTGTGGTAAGTATGGGGCTTGATTCCTTACCCTTTGATCTTATTTTATATTGTATTTTATGTTTATGGGTGTTTTGCCTATGAGTGTGTCCACACTTGTGTGTGCAGTGCCACCAGAGGTCAGAACAGGGTAGATTCCCTGAGACTGGAGTGAACCACCAGGTGGGTACTGGAATTTGAACCTAGGTCCTCTGGAAAAACAGCCAGGGCTCCTGAAGGTGGAGCCAACTCTCCAGCCCAGCTTGCTTGCTTTTTGACACAGGTCTTACTGTGTAGTTCTAGCTGGTGCTCACTATGAAGCCCAGGCTGTCCTCATACATCTGGCAATCCTCCTGTGGCAACGTCTTGAGTGCTAGGTTTCCAGGTGTGAGCCACTATATCACTGTCTCGATTGCAGCTCTTTCCTTTTTTCGGTGTGGCAGACTATTCTGGAAAGGGCAGAGGGGGCTTACATGAAGCCACATAGGAATGAGATATAATAGAATCGGAAAACAAAATTCAGTACAGCGACTGGACTATGGGCTTGTGATTGTGCAGCTTGCCTTCTGTATTCACTTTGTCCCCGTGTGACAACAAAGCAGCGTATCTTCAAAGGAACGCCCAGCTTGACTTGAGGAGGCAAACGTTTCCCTGGCTTCAGACTTAAAGCAGAGCATGGTCTTGTGCACTTTGAGAGTCTAGGAATTTAGCATCATTTTTAGGAATGGGATCTCCATGCAGCTTTATGCTAATATTAGCACACTTGAGGCAGAAGGGCTCTGCATCTTCCAGAGGAGATGACCTCTACAGCTATTGGTCTTCTGCAAGTCGCAGGTCCCTGCACGGTGACAGAGAATTCAGCTTGTCCTTCTCTGAAGGTTTGTAGAGAAGGCATGACAGCCCTGGGAAATACTTGCGGGTAGGGAGAGGTGCTGACAGAAGATGTGGCATGTTGATGTCACACTGGAGACTCTACATTCCCTAGTGGTCCCCAAATCTGTCCTAACTCTACTGTGCCAAGTGAGAGAGAAGCGAAAACATTCCCTCTGGCCCCGAGGCTCCTTTCGACACACACCAGCTCTCACTCGGAATTCCAGAAGTGTGGTTTCGCTGCTGTTTGGAGATAAGTATGTATGGCTGTGGCTACAGCCCTTAAGGGAAGGTGTAGGTCTGCTGGCTGGAAGACTCCTGGATCTGAGGGAGCCTGAAATTGTGCAGTGCTTGCTCTGAGTTTTATTTTGTGGTGCCTGTGAGTGAAAGCCACTACCTGAGTTACTGTTGACCTACTGAACGGCAATGGAAGTGACCAGTGTCTTGAGGTTCAACCAGCTGTAAATCCTCTACTCAAATTTAAAGGACCAAAAAGAGCCCAAGCCATGACAAAATACCCAGCAAAGGGCAACTAAAAGGAGAGAGGGTTCATACATAATACATACATGCATAAATATATACATGCATATACATACATACATACACACACACATACACAGACAGACAGATGGGCAGAGAAAGCTCACGATTAGAAGGCACAGTTCACCATGGTGGGAAGGCACAGCAGCAGGAGTGAGAGGCCACCATCACGTGACAGGCATGTGCAGTCAGGAAGTAGAGAGGTAAACGTTGGTTCTCACCTCACTCTCTTCTCTCTATTCATCATGGATTCGGTCCACATTCAGGATGAGGTCCTCCCGGCTTAGCCAAACATCTCTGGAAACTACCCCAAAGATACACCCAGAAATGTCTCCTGGTGATCCCAAATTCAGTCAAATTGACAATGAAGATCAAACATCGCAGAGCTAGCTATGGCGGTGCACACTTGTCATTCCGGCTGGGGTCGTATGAGAAGAGCTGTTTTCAAAAGGAGGCAGGGAGAAGAAGAGGACAATGAAGAAGATGATATAGCAGGACACAGCCGGACACACACAAACACAGCACTGGGGAGAAGAGGCAGGAAAACACACGAGGACTTCAAGGTCAGCCTTGTCCAGCCTGAGCTATAGGTGCCCCTGTCTTCCAAATAAATTTTCTTTTGTCTTGCTAACACAGCAAGTTAGTTCCTCAGTGTGTCAGGTGAGCGCGCAGTGAGCTGGCAGGCCTATTTGCCCATCTCAGCCATGTTCTGGGAGGAGAGGGCAAAAGAATGCTGCTGCTGCCTTCTGTGCCCACAGCGACTGCATAGAGGCCACTGTCAGAGAGGCAAAAAAATAAAACAAAACAAAAAAACAAAAAACAATGGAGTGTCGGTAGCCGTTTAAGCAGAAAGACAAAAGAGCTGTTTCCAGAGTGTCCGTTTATGCCAGTTTACACTGTGACACTCTCCTGCGCTAATAGAAAATTAACTGGGCATTGTTGGGGGAAGAATTGGCTTAGTCATTGGTTGGTTTCTAATGTAGCTGGCAAGGAAAGGCACCCGCTGCACTGTGGGATACCTTTGTCTTTGGAGCCGGGGAAAACGTGGTAGGCACATGCAGGGCGCAGAGGCCTGTGCACACTAAGAACGCCACGGCACACATGAAGCATGACTTCCTCTCTGGATTGGCAGGGCTCAGCAAATGACCTTCTCTTGGGCCAGGAAAGATGGCTCAGGGGTAAAGGCAGTTGCTGCTGAGCCCGATGACCTCAGTTCAAGCTCCGGTATCCAAGTGGTGGGGCCACCTACCAAACGTGACTTTGCTGGTTATGAAGAGGAGCCCCTCACTGGTGTTTAGACCCCAGGACACTGTGTACCACAAATGGCTGCCGTGCTTTCAAAGGCATTCTCTTCTGGTCAGAATACAGAGGCCAGGCCTGCCAGTGACCTTTCTATAGAAAACATCTGCTTCTCCTATAGTCTCCCTCACGGCCCTGGATGCTTCCAGGGCTCTTTGGTGTCCGTGTCAGCTTCTTTTCTCCTTGTTGTGACCAAAATGCCTGAGGAGAGGCAGTTTCTGGAAGGAAGAACTCACATTGGCTGCAATTCTGAAAGGGATGTAGTCCTGATGTCATGGCAGGAAGAGAGGAGGGGACAAGCCGCTCACACTGTGTCGTGAGTCAAGAAGCAGAGAGAGAATAACACTGGTGCTCAGGTCTCTTTCCTCTTCTAACTCAGGTTCCAACCCCAGCTCAGGAGAGCCTCCATCTTAGGGGAGCATCAGCTCAGGGGACCACAAAGTCAGGGAGCCCTTGCTCTGGGAGCACCAGCCCAGGGAACACCAGCTCAGAGGAACCCCCGCTCAGGGGAGCCCCCAGCACAGGGAGTGACACTGCTCAGTTTTAGAGTGGGTCGTCCCACCCTAGCTAAGCAAACCTAGCTAGTTCATCACAGACATGCCCAGAGACTCTAAAACCCCATCAAGTTAACAAGCCAAGGGGCCAGGCCAGCGTCTGACACTGCTTTCCCCAGGAAAGGGCTCAGGCCCACCCACAAGCTTGACCTTTCTTTAGATGCCAAACGCCAGCTCACATCACCATTTAACTTTGAACCCACATGATTCCTGCTCCTCGGGTTCCTTCATTCATTAGCATAGCTTTCAGAACTAGAAAGACTCTAATTTCAATTTATTGATTTATTAGAAAAGGTATCACAAAGGATATGTGTGGTCAGCTGGATCTGGGGGGTCAGCCCAAACCCAAAGGCACCTATGACATGTCCCTGTGATATGGTGTGCTGCCCTGTCCTCATGTGTCTTGTGATGGAGTTCTGACTGATCAACACTGCTGGGGATGGGGGTGGGGATGGCAACTCCAGCCTCTAATCATGGCTTGGTCTTCTGGTGGTCAGTCTCCAAGCAGAAGGCAGCAAGAGTGGCTCGTGAAAACAAAGGTTGCCACCATTTTCAAGGAAGTAGATGCAGTGGCAAGAATCAGGAGCAGAGGCTGTATACATGTTTTATTACATTTTAAGTGTCACATTCTTTTCACATGACTTATGCCAGTAATTAATAGTTAATCCACACCAAACGTACAGGTAGCTAGCATGGAAGTATATCCGGGGTACACAGACTATGGGCTAGCTGACGTTCCTGGGGCTAAGGAGCCTTTGGACCTATGGGAATCTTTCAACCTGGGTTGTTTATAAATAGCACAAAACCAAATTGTATTCAGGTCATTAGGGTATCTGTCTGTACGCTCTGTCAAGTTCAAGATTGTTTCAGAGTAGATTTGAAAAGACGGCTAAATCAGGAACATCAGGGTTCAAGGCCAGCCTGGGCTACACAAAAAGTCTGAAGCCAGCTAGGTGTCCTTCATGAGCGCCTGTGTCTAAAACAAAACAAAACAAAACACCTGTCTCCAGGGGGCATACTAGCGTCCTAATACAAACAAGAGTCTGATAGTCACGTGTTCCTGTCATGTCATGTCATAAATACAGCTAGACATTTTGATTGCCATATGACAATGTGAACGGGTAAAAGTGAAACAGATAACACATCTGTGAGCAAACAGGAACCACCTTCTAGTCGGTGATGCGCATTTAGTCTAATAAATGTCAATTTGACTTATGATGTGAAAAGCACTGTACTCCCACCAAGAGTCTCCAAGTGTACTAAATATGCATTCTTACAGACACATTGAAACTTTCCTCTTCAGATTATGACTGGGACACCCCAAGAGACAGTCATAATTGCCGAGGACACGCTGACTAGGAGTCAGCCAGATTTTCCTAGCTTACTCTCCAGGGGAGGATTTGAGAGACCTGAGGCCTGTGGAGTCCTTTAAAGCAAGGCCAGCTTTCACAGAGAACAAGCCTCTAGGCCTGGCCACTCAAGCCAGTCCTGTCAGTGCTAGCACCAGAGGCAGTAACAGGCTGAAGTCCCACATGCACGCTTGACCTCAACGCTCACTGTAGTGCCTGTTTCGGCGGGAGATTGTCAGAACCTCGGGGCTTGGTTCTTTGACACAGTGGCCCTAAAACTGTGACATATCCTGGTTGATACTATGTCGTGCTATAGGTCAGTTATTTAGAAAACCCTTGGTTATCAGTTTCCTGAGACTTATTCTTTCTTCCCAACTCTCTTCATTGCTCAGTTAAAAGTTAGCAATTTATTTCTTCCTGGGTTTAACTGTATGGTCTCTAAGAACCATATTTGATTGTTC
>OU015746.1:98903488-98955444 GCA_907169655.1 Acomys percivali | reverse complement strand
AGAGAGAGAGAGAGAGAGAGAGAGAGAGAGAGAGAGAGAGAGAGAGACTTGCAAAGGAAATGATGTTCCGAAGGTTGAACCTCATACGAGGAGGTCCTGTAGCCAGGCCATGGTGCTGTGTGGGTTTGAAGCCAGTGTAGCTAGCCAGTTCTAGACCAGCCAGGGCCAGGGCAGAGGGGTGGGGGAAGAGGAGTGGGAGGGAGGCATGCGGGGGGGGGGGGGGGGGGGAAAGGTTCTAAGATTCTACCTACACCTGCCTTCTACATCCCCCAGATGGAGCCATGGTTTTGACTGCTACCACTTCTGATGACAATGACAGTGTCGGGCAGACAGCTCTGCAAAGATGGATAGCTAAGTAAAGCATGCCATGCCCTGCTCAAAGCTTTGTGTGTTGGGAGGAAGGGTCTGCTCTGTGGCAGCTGTCTTGTCTCGCATACACGCTTTGATTTGAATCTAGGGAGTTGTTAAGGATGTGTTTGATCTGGGCACCTCTTGGCCAGGTTAACTGTCACAGGCATCTGAGGCTAGCAAGTCCTCTGGTTTCATGGTGCTTACATAGCATAGGGGAAGCCAGATGCAGAACAGGAAATCAGTAGGACAGCATAAGGCAGGGCAGGGAGATTCCCAGCGGTAGGGCTCAGTGTGTGAGCATGAGGACGTGACTTTTGATCCCTAGCACCCAAGAAACAAACAGGTTAAAGAGCCCAACACCAGAGAAACAGAGGAAAAAGGCCCCTGGGGCTGGCTGGCCAGCCTGCTGTCCTGCTTGGTCAGCCCTAGGTCTAGTAAGAGACCCTGTCTCCAAAGCTAAGGCAGAGAGCAATAGACTAAAGTGTTCAGTATCAACTTCTCACCTCCATGCATACATATGTATACATGAATCCACTCACCCATGAACTCATAAACTACACATACTCACACACACACACACACACACACACACACTTTTTTCTGTTAAAGCAATGAGAAAAGTAACATAGTTTTTTTAAGCCATTCTGTGATATGTGTGTATATAAATACATATACACACATATACAAATAATATATATATGAGAGAGATACATTACATTGAATATATATATATATATATATATATATATATATAGAGAGAGAGAGAGAGAGAGACATATAGATATATTCTTGAAACAATTTTCAGTAAAATGAAACTTGTCCCACTGAGAAGCAGAGTTACTCTTGAGCCTGGGTGTCTCAGAACACTCTAAGCAATAGAACACGCTGAGAGGGATGCTGGGTGACTTGTGAGGTCTGATCATAAAGGGCTCAGGGTGCTGGTCATCTCAGTGCTCGTCCACAGATAATCTGTCTCCATGCTCACTCACTTAGCTCAGAGCCATGCTTCTGCCTGGAACTTGGCTTCCTGCCACATGAGCTGTGCTTAGAACCACCTACAATGCAGCAGCTGCTTTCCTCAGGTCAGAGGCTCCATGAGAGGGGCCAGGGAGAGTCACGGTCCTTTATCACCCGATCTCCAAAGTGGCGTCCTGTCTCTTTGCTTATACTCTCCTAGTTAGAAGCCACCTACCAGGTCACCTACACACAAGAGGAAGAAATTCCACAAGAGCGTGAGTCACACCAGGGGGAGACCAAACGGGTCACTTAGAGACTGCCCTCACCTGTGTCGTGACTTGACGTTGTCCTGCCCATGGCACAGATGTACACACCGATGCACCCAGGTCTGGACGCCTTATGCAGCAAGCAGACATCAGGGGCATAGTTCAAAATAAATATTCTGTCTACTTTCAAATGCAGGAATGATTTGCTGCCGTGGCCAGCATCAGTTCCCATGTCATAAATACTTCATGTCTCTGCTAAAGTTACTTTTCATTCAGTTTTATGGTCTGGATTCATACAGATGCTCCTTGGCTTGTGATGGAATTACATCCTGACAAATATGTCACAGGCTGAAAGCATTAAGTGACTGAGAGCAACTGAGCATGCTCCATAGCGACCCAAGGCACTGTAGCCTGTTAGTTGTATGTTCTCATGATCATGTGGCTCTCTGGGAGCCATAGCTCACTGCTGCTACCCAGCATCGCCATAGTCTGGATTGACATATATAGGATACAGGAAAAGACCAAAAGTCAAAGTACAGTTTCTACTGGATGCACATTGTACCATTAAAGAGACATAAAGTAGGCCAGAGAGTCAGTTCACCAGTTAAGCTTCACTTACTGATCTTTCAAAGGACTGAAGTTTAGTTCCTAGCACCCACAGCATGCAGCTTGCAACTACCTGTAACATCGGCTGCAGGAAGTCTAGCACCCTCTTCTGGCCTGTTCATGCATACAGATGCCACACAGACATACACACAGACACACACAGAGATAATAACACAAACGCTGGGTTTGCTTTGTTTTGTTTTTTGATTAAAAATAAAACAAAAAAGTCCACAAGGATATGTATAGATTAAGTAAGGATGATAGCACATGTATTTAATCCTTGGCGGGTAGAGACAGGTAGATCTCTGTGAATCTGAGGCAAGCCTGGACTACATAGCAAATTCTAAACCAGTTAGGGATATATAATGAGACTCTACCTTGAAGAAGGAGGAGGAGGAGAAAGAAGAGAGGGAGGAGGGAAGGAGGTGACAGAGGATGGAGGAGGAGGAGGAGGAGGAGGGGAAGGAGGATACTCCTAAGTCTTTCCTCACTATAGAGTTCTACCTCACACCTCCTCTCTACCTTGAAGCCACAGGCTCCTGAATAACACTGATAGCATTTCAAGATTCTTCTGTCTCTTGGGAATCACTGGATTCTGTCATTCATCCATACACTGAATCCATCATATCAGAATTGCTAGAAGGCAATTCTCCCAAGTACTGTGATTTCCCCCAGTAATTCCAGTACCCCATCCGTGTGGGTGTGGTCACCAAAGCACTGAACTGGACTCTGACTCAGCTGGTATTTTTTCATTGTTGTTGTTTTGGGGTTTTTTGTTGTTTGTTTTTCGAGAGAGGGTCTCTCTGTGTTGCCTTGGCTGGCTGTCCTGGACTCACTTTGTAGACCAGGCTGGCCTCAAACTCACATCGATCCATCAGCCTCTGCCTCCTGAGTGCTGGGATTAAAGGCATGTGCCACCACGCCCAGCTGACTCATCTGATCTTGGTGGGGCCTGACAACCTGTACTTTCTGTTTCTTTTTCCTTTTTCTGGTGCTGGAAATTCAGCCTGGACCACATTCATACTAGGCCAAGGCTTCACCCATGACACCTACCCCAGCCTGGAGAAACTGCATGACTGACAAACTCTAGCGTGAGGGGCTGCTGCTGTTGTAGCTCTCGGTTCTCAGTTGTGGTGGGGGTTATGCGCCAAATCCTCTGAGAACCGAACTCAGGCTGAATCAGTCACTGTCCTACAGATTTGTCAGGCGCCACGGGATCAGAGATCTTACGCTGTTCCTGCAACTAAGGTTGGAGACCCAGCTGGGGTCCCTGCTGCTGCTTCTCTAACTACACCCTGCTATCTGCTCTCCTCACCAGGACTGAAGGCAGTGGTTTTTATGAGGCCTGATGGGAGCAGGGCAGGTGTCCAGGCCCCAGACACCCTGTTTGGTTTTAAAGAGCTCCTCCATTAGCAATGAATTCTGTGCTCAGTTCTACTCTATCCTTGGGAGTCTTGTGAAGAACACAACATTCTGAAAAATGGCAGCACAGCAATACCTAGCAAAGATCTACAGACCTTCCTACCCAGGCTCCCCATGGTTCTCTCCCACATCCAGTGCCCCACTGCAGCCAGAAGGCTCTTTCTACCAGCTGTGGTCAAATGACCCCTATTCAAGGGGCTCTCATGACACAGGACACTAGACCAATCTCTATGGTCTCTGCAGCACCATTGCAAACCCTGCGCCCTCCCTTTGATTTGCTTCTCTTTCTACAACTGAGGCCACCTCCTCTGAGACCGAGCACAGCCAGCTCTTCCCAGGAAACGTCCATGACTCCTGCTCCAAAGCCAGGAGCCAGCAGGAGGACACCGTGGATGGAAGGCTCTAGACCTAATGGCCTATGTATCCAGAGAAAAAGAGAAGGGATGAAATAGAGAGGAAGGTAACTGATGCTAGGAAAAGCAAGCAACAGTATTCAAGGAAGAGAAAAGAAAAGAAAAGAGAAATGAGATGCCCACCCTTGCAGATCCCCCATTTCAGAGTTGTGGGAGGTCAGTCTACTCCAAGTGTTCAGGATAACGGCTCCTGCTTTGCATAACCTCCCACAGGGTGACTAGCTCTAACGTAGGCACAGATGTTCTTGAAGCACCCCAAGATGAAATGATGACTACATCAAGTTTCTTGACAAACACACTTGGCATCCAGTTACTCTCAAAGTACCTCAGACCTCATTCAGAAATGCTGCCTCTGCATCATAGATAGGAAACATTGTCTGCCTTACTTTCATTGCAGTTGTTTTGATAAAATACCCTGGCAAAAAGTTCCCTAAGAGGTAGAGGAGTTCATTTCAGGGACAATCCAAGTGTATTATAGTCCGTCTCTACGGAGAAGTCAAGCTAGGAACTTCAAACAGCAGGTCACCACAGCTACAGTCAAAAGCAGAGAAAATAAAGCACATATGATCGCTTGCTTGCTCGGCTTGACTGCTCCAGTCTTTTTGTTTGTTTGTTTGTTTTTGTTTTTGTTTTGTTTTTTGAGACAAAGTTTCTCTGTGTGGCCTTAGCTGTCCTGTACTCACTTTGTAGACCAGGCTGCTCTTGAACTCACAGCGATCTGCCTGCCTCATGCCTCCCAAGTGCTGGGATTAAAGGCATGTGCCATCACTGCCCGGCCTGATTTCTCCAATCTTTAACAGTTAGGGACTCTAGTAAATGTAACCATGTTTTTGTTTTGATCCCAAGTGTGGGATGTGAAACAAAATTGTGTGAGGATGTGCACTGTTTTCCCACTGGAAACAGACTTGTGAGAGAACAGGTGATGTTTGTCTACTAGAAGAGGAACTTTCTCTTGCAGGGGCATGGTCTTTGCCAACTGATAAACATCAGACTCTGAGAGGAGATACACACACACACACACACACACACACACACACACACGCACACAAACACACACACACACACACACACACACACACACACACACGAGGATGAGCTTTTTGGTTTTGGCATCATTTCCTATTGTTTGGCTATTCATCACTCCCTGTAGAGGTGCTCCTAGAGAGAGCCATTCCAGCGAATGCTTCTAGATTCCAGCTGCTGCTCAGGGTTCTAGCAGCTGCGGTTGCAGTCACCTTTGCTGAATTGCTGGCTTGCTGTATAACGGGTCTGCTGGAATCCCGCTTGACTACATCAGTGGAATCATTCCAAGGAACTGAGTCTACAAAGGTCTGCTTCTCCTGTTCCTACTAACCTCTTTTCTCTCCTGTCCAGGGTAGGTAGGTTAGAAGGGAGGTTTACGCATTAAAGAACCCCAAATAAAGTAGGTTTGAAAAAGTTTAAAGCCTACACAGGACCCCTGTTAAGGGAATAGTGCTGCCCACAGTGGGCTCCATCTTCTACATCGATTAACATAATTAAGATTGTCCCCACAGACAGGTCTAATCTTTCAGTAGGACTATCCTCCCAGGTAAATCTAGCTTATGCCACACTGACAGTTAAAGCTGATCATCACACTGCTCATCATTAATGAAGCCACACATACCTGCCATGAGAGAAAGACTGGTGACTTGTGACCTCTGTGAACTGTCTTCCAACTGTTTGCACACACACCCTCGCCTCAAAGATGAATCGAGCATTCTTCCCTTTGTGCCCTTCCTCCACAGCTTTCCACTCTTCACTCTCTCCAATGATGCAATCCCGTCTCTCTACACTCTTGGCTTCTTGTCAGTGTTTCTTGGTGTAACTTGATTAAATTAGAGCCTTCAGCTTGCTCTACGTGTGCCTAACAGTCCAGTTTTGAAAATTCTGGCTCATTCCACCTGGGCCAGCTGCCCTTGGCTTGGTGTTCAATCCAAACCACTCATGATACATGAGAGCTGTGTTCTTAGTGCTCTGGCAAGGGCTAGGCCTATAAACAAACCTATAATGTAAGTGAATGAGAGGCATTGACTCCCCTCTAAGAAAATCAGTCATTGACAACTATGACATTTTAACTGTTGTTAGTAATAAACCACTGGTTTGTTTCCTTAGAAATTATTCAAGACCTGGGGCAATGCCTCAGTGGGTAAAGTGCTTGCTGGGCAAGCATGCCAACCTGTGCTTAGACCCCCAGTGCATATGTAAAAGCCTCATGTGGCAGCACATGTATGTAACCCCAGTACTGGACTGAGAGATGGTCAGATCCCTGGGGCTCACCAAGTACTATCTGGCCAGAAAGGTGAGCTCCAGATTCACTGAGAGACCCTACTTAGATGAAGTAGACAAGATAGGCATGGTGGCACACACCTTTGATCCCAGCACTCAGGGAGGCAGAGGCTTGCGAATTGCTGTGAGTTCAAGGCCAGCCTGGTCTACAAAGAGAGTCCAGGACAGCTAAAACAACCACAACAAAAGGTAGACAGGAGTGGAGAGTTGGCTCAACGATTAACAGCACCAGCTGCTTTTCCAGAGGACCTGAGTTCAATTTCTCAGTACCACATGGAGGCTCACAACCATCTGTAACTTCAGTTTCAGCAGATCTGATGTTCTCTTCTAGCCTCTGTGGGTACTAGCCATGCATGTGGACAAAACATCCGTACATATAAAAATTAAAAAGTTATGCCAGGCGTGGTGGTGCACGCCTTTAATCCCAGCACTCGGGAAGCAGGGGCAGGTTGGTTGCTGTGAGTTCGAGGCTAGCCTGGTCTACAAAGCAAGTCCAGGTCAGCCAAGGCTACACAGAGAAAGCCTGTTTCGAGGGGGGGAGAAAGTAAATGAGGTGAAGAAACCTAGGAAGTTGAGGGCAACATCAAGATATCAACCTCTGGTCTCCACAGATCTTCACATAGATAAGCATGCCTGACACATGAGTATACATACACACACACACACACACACACACACACACACACACACACATTAAAAATAATTAAAAATGAATCCACATCCTTTTTTACACTTATTTTATTGATATGCTTTCCTACTTATGCATGTGAACATGACTTTAAAAATACAAAATTTGGGAAGATGCCTGTACAAGTGATGCAGGAGGCTTGCCTCCTTACCCCACGCACAGATAGGACATCCCAGGTGCTCCACCAGGATTTAATAGAGTGTTTAATTCATGATCCGAGAGATCTGCCTCACTGTCATGTCATTGTCAGGGGCTGGGTCTCTGGCTCACCTCTGAGCATCTCAGAAGACAGCTGGAGGCACAGGAGGGTCTCCAGGAATGCTTCCCAAACTGGACCAGGTTGCTTACCTGCTGCCTGAATCACTGAAGGAGATGGAAATAAATAAGTAAAATGCCTCACTCTAAAAAAAGCTTCTTCTGGACTTTAGCCAACATTATTTCATCAAATACTGTTAGGATTAAAGGCACACTTATTGACAGAGAAAAAAATAAAGAGATTGGAAAGCCCCCCCCCCCCCCTGCCATCTTTTTTTTTTTTTTTTTTTTTTTAATCTTGTGATATCATCCCCTGCCATTTCTTATCCACCAGCCCTGTGTCACTAATGGTGAGATGCTGTGAAAATGTCTTCCTTGAACACAACGGGCAGATTAATGCTGACGTTTTATCAAGTGCACTTTCTGTTTCCATAAAACATCTCTAGACACATAAAAACCATTTAAATGCAAGGAGACGAATCCTCTGCTTCTCCCGTCAACCCTTCGACCCTGGGAGAAGCAGACATGTACAGGGGTGGGCTCAGTTCCTTCTGCAGATGCTGCGGCGTCCTCTCTCTCTCCTTCAGAGTGCTCCAGCAGCCTGGGGGCCAGCTAGCTGTACAGGAGGTGGGGGTGGGGGGGGTGGAAATGAGGAGTGAGAGCAGAACACGGGAGCTGAACAGAATGGGTTCTTGGGAAATAGCGTGCAAAACCTTTCTACTTTCTCCCCTTAGAGGAGAAACAGGGCAGTAAATAATTTGAGGTTGTAGGCTTAGATTTTTTTCAAATCCTACTTTATTAGGGTTCTTAAACACTTCAACCTCACCTCTTACCCACCGACCAGAGAAAGGAGAGAGAGAGTGTTAATAGGAAAAAGAGGTTGTGGGCCTCTTTAGACAGAGTTCCTTGGGCCAGTTCCACTCTGCATTGTCACGATACCAGGAGTCCAGTCCAATTGAAAACACCAAACAGCAACATGAATCTGTAGTGGTGGCACAATCCGACAGAAACAGCAAGACTCTGCTGAGTTGCCTCAAGTTTTCTCGGAAGCCACCAGAATCAGCCAGAATACCAGGAGAAGTTCTCTGGAGCGTTTCTCTCTGCAAGGCAAAGACCAGTGAAGTGTTGCAGGGCGTAGACATGCCCAAGTGTCGTCTCACTGTCTGTGGGGTTTGATTTATACTCCTTCCAAATATTACATGCCCTCTCACGTGTGTGCTCCCAGCAAAACATCACATACCCTCTCACAAGACATCTTCCAGAAAAACACCACGTGACACAACTGAGTCTCCAAAGAAACCAAAAGCTTCTGCTTCGTGGGGTCATTCCGATGGACCCCGAAATGATGTCTGGTACCCTCACATCGTCTGTGGTTTCCTGGAGCACTCCTCAGACACTGAGCATGGTGATAATGATTCAGAGACTCTCGCAAACAGGGAGTGCCCCAGGCTTGCAGTTCTCAACGTGGGGTCCAAGTGCAAGCTGCACCAGCATCACCATGCACCTGCTACAAACCCTGATTCTCTGGCTATCCCAGCTCCCTGGAGTCAGCTCGCTGGGCACTAACAAGCCCTTGGGGGTTGATAAGGGTACTCAAGTATGGGAATCTCTGTGCTGACTGAGTCCTGGCAAGGACAGTTTCTCCTTCTCTTCTGTTGATGAAACTTTCGCATCCTGTCTCCAAGTCTCCTTGTGGTTCCCAGCAGTGGAGGGCCAAGCTGAGGGCTGTCACTGCTGAAAGGCCTTCCAGCTGAGGGAAGGCAGTGATTCTTGAGCACCTATCATCTGCAGGTCACAACCCTGCCTCACGCCTTGAGTTTGTCATCCTCCAGATCCCTTCCAAGAAGATAGTCGGAGGCTGCACTGTGACTCCATGAACACACTTACGAGTCACGGCCCTATACCCTGTGGCCTTATCATAAGGCTACACTCTGAGATGGGGTCTTTAAAGAGATGATAACTGAAAACAGCCACCGGCATAAGCCTTCATCCAGGTTGACCAGTGTGGACACAGAGATGCTGGAAGAAGAGAGACAAGATGGTAAGAATACAGGACGAAGCTACCATCTGTGGGTCCTGAGATGCTTCGGAGAAACCAGCTTTTATTAGTCCCGGGATTGTGGCCTTCCAACCTCTGGCCTGTAGGAAACTCTACCAGCCTCTACCTGTTCCAGGGCCCAGTCTGTGGGATTTGCTGTCTCAGCCCTAGCAAGCTGATACAGTGGATAGGAAAGAGCTTTCCCAGAAAATCAGACCACAGAGTAGCCACTGTTAGGCACACTACAAGTCACATTATTGTGGAAGTCCCACTAAAAGCCAGGACCCAGGACCCAGGAGGCTGAGGCAGGAAGGTTGGGTGTTTGAGGCCTAGCTCAAAAAGAGAAAGAGCCTTCATTTTCCAGGTGAGGTATTGAGGCTCAGGGTAAAAAGAAATCATCTGAACAGTTGGGTCTGCCGGTAAGTACGTGCTTAGTGTCAAGGTCTGCCTGTCAACCACAATCTGTGAAACATCAGCCCGTGTTGAGAACTTCAAGTTTATTATTTAATACTGGCATCAAATTTACTCAATTAATATCCCACTTTGAGACTGGGATACATGAAATTCTATTTAAAAAAAAAAAAAAGAAAAGAAAAAGCCCACAGTGTTGGCATATTTGTAAAATCTATTTTTATTTTGGGTTCCTTATATCTTTCTCCCTTTTCCAGATCCCTTCCAACACTCCAACACCAGGTAGGGGAAAAAGAAGGCTAGTGAGGAGAAGGGGCAGAGTTGTCCTTAGCTGCTTCCTGCGGTCAGGGTCATCGGGCTCCAATCTGTTTCAGGATGATCTCCGACTTCTCTCTCATGCAACTGCATCAAGAGCAACAGGAGCAGCAGAGGGCAAGCACCAGCATCCTTCTTCTTTCTCAGAGCCTCCAGTCTGTGTCTGGGTCTCAAATTTATTCCCACTGGCCAAGACCACGCCCCTGCATGCACAAGGTAGTTCCCAGCTGACAAGCATCACCTGCCCTCTCAGGAGGCAATTATCAGCTGTGGACAAACTGGAGCAACCCGCATATCCCATACTTGGGATTCAAACAAAGCCATGTTTACATATAACCCAAAACTTCCCCAACACAGACTTAGTGTCCCCGTCCCCGTCCCCCATGCCCCCCACACCCACCCCACCCCCCGCTGCTGAAGAGTGAAGCTCCTGGCTGTAAGTGTAACTCAGTGGTTGGACACCTGCCTGGCAGGTGTGAGTTCCTAGATTTGACCCCCCCCCCCAGAACCACAGAAGAGAGGAAGGGAACCCAAACAGTTCAAATGGAAGGAGATAGCAAAAGCTCCACAGCCCACAAGCTGAACAAAATCCAAGGTCCTTTGTCTCCAGAGGTACTTTGTACTTTGTATGTTCTCAAAAGCCTTCCGGAGAACACCTTAGATGGCAGAATCAAGCAATAGCTGTGGTGGACAGGCCGTATGTGTGGTCAGGTTCTTACCCTTCATATTGCTAGATTCGGGACCTCTGTGCCTGCACTGGAGAACTGCATGAAGGATCTGGGCGGCTGACTCATTGACTGAAGACCTCCAATGAGGGACTAAACCTCTGCATGCCTCAGTTTCTTGTTTTGTAAGATTGGAAGGACCATAGTCAGAGGAGCTTCTGTCTTCTGTGGATATAGTGAGGAGCAATTCTATTAAGTCCTGTGAAGGAAGAGCTGAGGACTGTGCCTGTCTCACGGAAAGGGGCCTTTTCTACCACTGGGCATGTACTTGCCTAGTACCAGAAGTCCTGAGTTCAATTCCCAGCAACGCACAAAGAAAACATAGTTCTACTTGCTCGTAGTTCCCCGACTTAGTAGGTAGTAGCCACAGGATCAGGAGTTTAAGGTCACCATGGCTACATACCAAGTTCAAGGCTAGGCTGGGCTACATGAAACCCTCCCTGCCTTAGAACATACACACACACACACACACACACACAAAGACAAACACAGTCTTTTCTTCCTGTGGTTATAGGAAAGACTGAGAAACACCTCTAATCTCTTGTCAGAAAAATTCTCAGGAGCTGTCATTTTAATCACAGTTTGTCCAGATCTGCCCTGGTAGCTGTGGATGACTTGTATGCAAACCTGTGTCCATGTGTACATCTTTAAGAGTGCTAAAGTGAGAAATCGGCTTACAGCTGAATAATGTGCCCGCCGTTATAACTTGACAACACAGCTTTGATAATCAGCAGAGCTTTATTAAAATAAAAACTCAAATACTCCCCAGCGCTCCTTGCCATCTTCCCTGCCAAGCCCCTATCATGATGTCAAGTCTCATTAATAGCAGTCATATAATTGCTACTAATGGTGTATTAGTCACAGTCTCTGTGACTAATAAAACTACAGTGGCTATGAGGTTCATGGTTCCTAGTGTGTGTGTATGTTATGGCTGATGGTAACTGGGGAGCAAGCCCCAGCTGCTGGTGAAGGAGTGGGCAGGTTGATTTCAGAGGAATAGCTGGATGTGCAGCCAGGATACCATCCACAGGTATCCATCTTTCAGGGCAGAACTGGCAGGAACCTGAATGTTCAAATAGAACTGAAAGCACTGGAGAGCTCAGGTGGTAGAACACTTGCCTAGCACATAGGAAGCCTCGGTTTCAACCTCTCGCATGCTGACACATGTTTGTAACCCTAGCAGTAGGCAGGTGGAGGCCTGAGTAACAAAAGTTCATCGTCATCTTAGATAGCAAGTTCAAGGCCAGCCTGGGTTACACAAGACCCTTCTCGTCCCACCCCCTCTGTCATATGTCTATAGAGATAGATAGATAGATAGATAGATAGATAGATAGATAGATAGATAGATAGAGATAGATGATAGATAGGTAGATAGATAGATGGAGATATAAATAAAGTGAGGAAGGAAAACCATGAACCAACCATATGGGGGAATGGAGTGTGTTCTCATAAAGAAGATGGCAGCATATATGGCTGGGTAAGCACGAAACTGTGAGAGAAAAGATATGGAAAAAACAAAGTATACTCTGAATTGAGTGATCTGTATGCTTTGTGGGCTGTATCTCAACAAAGCTGTTATTTTTCAAAAAGAATGTCACTGAAACGTGTTGTACACCACCGTTCGTCATTTTAAAACGGCATACCTAAAAATCCTAATATGTACCTGTCTTGATTATCTGGATGGATGTAAAATGGACTAGACCCTACTTCAGTTGAGAAGGAGACTCAAAGTTAGAGCTGATTTTCACTGTGGTCCATCAGTGTATCAGTTAAGCTACTGATTTTGAAAAGTCAAGAGGAAAAGAGACATAAATCCTGAATGATACCATGAGCCAGGAACTGTTTCTAAGTCTTTAGATATATCGATGATGATGAGGAGGAGGATGATAATGTCATTATCATCCTCCTCTTCATCAGACCATCATCATCATCATCATCATCATCATCATCATCATCATCATCTTACAGAGGGGAAATTGGTTCTTTCCTCCCTCAGCTTTAGCCAATGAAATCTACCAGAAATTATCCTCTCCCTCAGCCTCCATGGCGTGCTGAAGTCCTGGAACCTAAAAATCCCAGAGGTTCTGCAGTTTTGTCAGGATTTTAAAAGGCAAAAACATCTCATGAGTAATCCCACAGCTGGGGCTAACAGGTGAGTCAGTGTGTTGCTCAAGTTCTCCTGCAGAACCGTGGCTCACGGTTCTGAGAACACACAGACACACAAGAACACGCACACAGCCACACACCCATTGAAGGTGCATGGCCTCAAATGGAGGTGTTCAATTACAGAATGGGGCAGGAAAAAATGGGGGCCAGGCCTGCCAGGCACTCAGTTATTTGTTGACCTTGGTTTCAACAGAGCCTGCAGGACTTCTCGGAGACTGACTGCTCACCGCCATTTTCATTTCCTGCCTCCAGTAAGTCCCCATGGCTGAGCCTTTGGGGAACTTTCAATCTTGACAAAGAACTGCCAGCGGCCAAGGCAGGCAGTCCCAGAACCACACTGTCCATTCAGCAGGCGTCTGCAGTGTTATAAAGGAAACCATGCAGATGGCCAGGCTTGACCTAATTCCTAGAACAGACACTCCTGGAGGAGTTAGGCTAAGTGTCTTGACCTCACACCTATAAGGAAGTGAAAAGGAAATGGCCTCTTTCTCCCAGTGTGTAGGTCAAAGGAAAACGTGTGGAGTCATGTGGGTGAGGGGGGCAACCAGAGCTTCCAACTGAACATCCTGACCTCTTTGGGTATATACGCACAGAGTTCTTACCCAGCCGCTTCCTGCTGGAAAGGGGAGGTGTGGGGTGTGGGAGCTGGTGGGCCTGTGCCCAGAGGGAGGTTTGGGTGAAGAAGTATCTGATTGACCATTACCCTGGAATCCTAGAGGATCCGTCTCTGGAGAAGGCAGAGGAGGCAGGGAAGAAGAAGAAGAAGAAGAAGAAGAAGAAGAAGAAGAAGAAGAAGAAGAAGAAGAAGAAGAAGAAGAAGAAGAAGAAGAAGAAGAAAACCAGACAAATAAGAATGAGGGATCTTATTACTGAGTGAGCCATTGGAAAAGGGAGACTGCTACCAATTGGGGGAGGGTGCCCTGGTTTGGCCATCTTGGCCCCTCATTGGGGCTTTCTAGAGAAACAGAATGGAATGTCCCAGTTGTACAGACCACTCATCTTGGGTAGGTGCCCTCTTGTGTCTGGAGAGGTGGTACCAGCACTGGTGTCCCAGGAGTGATGAGGATCACAGTGTAGGGTCCTTTCCTCCGAGGGTCTAGAGACCTGGGAGATAACTGTTTGAGGAGTCCTTAGTCCCCCTGGGAGAATGGGGTAGACTCAGGAACAGTTGGGTCGTCTGGCATGGAGGCAAGCAGGTAGCTATCAGCACGTGAGTGAAGAAGGGACCATAGGAGAGAGAGGTAGGGTAGGTACTGGGCCAGCGGGGTGGCATGGGGGTCGAGGGTTGGGGGATGCAAGCCAGGAAGTGATGGCTGAGGAGGAAAGGCCTCCAGTATATAGGAGTTCAAAGGGCTTAAGCCTGTAGCTGAACATGGCGGGTCAGGAGAATGCGAGGCAAGAAGGGCCGAGATAACCTGAGTTTGAGAGAGAGCTTGGGGAGCTGTTGTTTTGAGTCCATTGGGTCTTCCAACCTTCCCCAAGGACTGTGGATGGTAGGGGGTGTGGATTTTCTAGGAGAGGAAGGTTGAGAGATTCAGACAAGAACTCTGCAACCCTGGAGAGGAAGGCTGGACCAGTGCCTGTTTGGATGGTCTTCGGAAGTATGTGTCCGAGGAGCACCTGAGCCACCACGTCTGCTGTTTCCCTGGAGGTGGAGAATGCCTCGACCCAACCTCTAAAGGGGTCAACAAGGGTTAGGAGATAGGGGAGCTTTTTATGAATGGGGCATGTGGGTAATGTCAGTCTGCCAGTCCTTACCTCGTTGGTGTCCTCAGAGCTGGGGCAGAGAGTAGTGGCATATCTGGAGAGTTCCCTGCGGGTTGGTCTTAGCACACATCTGGCAGGAATGTGAGCTGTGAAATGTGAGCTCTGAGGAAAGAGGGATGGAAAAGAAATTGGAATAGGGCCTTGGGGCCGATGTGTAGGCTCTGGTGGCTGTCAGAGATGAGAAACGGCACCTGTTTCTTGGGGAGTCTAAGACGGTTATTTAGGCAAAGCCACCCATCTTCTGCCTATGTGGGCCCTTTGCCAGGGAGCTTGTTTCTCTTCTCCATGTGGTACTGAGGTTTGTAGGAGGATGTCAGGAAGAGGATGTACCCTGTGGGTCTGGAGCAGCTGAAAGCCAAACCCTAGGCTACTGAATCAGCTTTGGCATTACCCAGAGCCACTGGGTCTGTGGAGGTCTGGTGCCCTCAGCAGTAAATTATGGCCACCTCTGCTTGGAGTTGGAGAGCCTCCAAAAGTTTCACTATAAGGGGGCCCATTGACAATGGGAATGCCCTGGGTGGTGAGAAAGCCCTTTTCCTTCCAAAGGGCAGAGTAGGTATGGGCTATTAAGAAAGCATACTTAGAATCAGTGTAGATATTAGCCCTCTGGCCCTTGGCTATTAGGGGCAGGAGTGGCTAGTTAAGCAATTAGCTCAGCCTTCTGTGAAGAGGTTCCCCAGTGGGAGGCAGTTTGCCTCAACTGTTTTAGTGGAGGCGACAACAGCATAAGCCCCTTGGTGGCTTCCCAGTCTGTCTATGAGAGAGCTCCCATCCACAATGAGGGTGCATTGGGGGGTCTGTGAGAGGTTGATTTAGAAGACAAGACCGGTGAGTATAGGGCCTCCACAGCCTGTGAGCAGAAGTGAGAGGAGGATGGGAAGGGAAGGAAGGTTGCAGGGGTTAGGGCAGGACTAGGGGGCTACAGTAATTTGGGGGTTTTCTAGAAACAGAAGCTGAAAGGCTTGGGCAAGAGGAATGACTCAGAAGGTCTGAGAGGCGATGGGTGGACCATACCATGACAGGCTGGGACAGGGTGATCTTGAGAGTTTCCCAGGCGGTCCCGCTGTTGCTCCTAGAACTCTCAGATGCGCCTGTCATCCACACATGGTCAGATCTAGCTGTTCGAAGAAGAAGGCTACAGCCAAATGGGAGGGCCCAACAATGTGAGCTAAAACACCTGTGGCTACTCCCACCCTCACAACTGTGGAGTCCAGGAGTGCCAGGGAAGGGACCGCTAGGAGGACAGCCTGTGGTAAAAAGAAGTGACGGCCCTGTGGGGGTCTCTCTGGCTGCCAAGTACAGTGGTTTAGCTATAATAGCAAAATCAGGGATCCAGTGTCTGAGGAACTCCTCCACCAGGCCCAGCCTCTGTAGCTGGTGGCTGTAGGTCCTTTAGAGGTCGTACCCGGTTGGAGATGAGGGTCATAGACGCTGGGCTGAGTTGGACAGCGAAGCAAACAACAGCAGGAGGGCACAGCTGAGCTTTAGACAGGAGTGAAGCAGTGTTTGTATGCATCAGAGATGGGAAAGGGCTACAGAGTGAGATGCCATCTGCATAAAAAAAGAAGTGTGCTAGGATTAAGGTCAAAAGAGAAGAGACTCCAATCCAAGGCCTGGCCCTTCCCCCTCAAAAAACAGGGGCTGTCCTGGAAGCCCTGCAGGAGAACTGTCCAAGTGAGCTGTCTCGAATTCCATGAACCAGGGTCCTCCCAGATGAAGGCAAAGGAAAAAAAAAAGTACAAATCAGGGTGTGTGGGGACAGTAAAGAAGGCATCCATTAGGGAGGTTGCAGGAAGAATGTTAGAAAAGAGGGTGTAAGGGTTAGTAACTACAGGGTGGGCATGGATGCCTGCCTCATTAATGAAGCGGGAGTCTTGTACTAAGCGGTTGGCTCCGGAGGGCTTCCACACTGGGAGAATGGGAGCGTTGCAAGGTGAGTCAATAGGAATTAGGAGTCTCTGAGATAGAAGGCGAGAGTGATGACAGGCTTGAGGACTAAGCACTGGGTTTCAAAGATGAGAAACTGGCGTCCAGTGGGGAAGGAAAAGGGGTCCTTAGGTGGACGAGGACCGACTGATGGTGGGTAGCAATCACTGGTGTGGAGATATCCCATACTTTGGGGTCTACTGGCTCCAGTAGGGTAGGAACAGGGCAGCCTGGGCTGGGAGTCTGTGAGGTGACTAGGGATAGGAGAAGATGGGAGTGAGGAGAGGTTATAGGGGCCAAAGAGAGGGTAGCCCCAAAGCGGCTGAGGATATCGTGGCTGAGCAGCGGAGCTGAGCCGGCAGGCATGAACAGAAACTAGTGTGAAAAAAAAAAAAGTTGTCCTGCAAGAATGCATGAAAGTGCCAGGGTCTTGGGTGGGAAGGCGGGAGTCCCATCCACCCCTGTGACAGAAGTGGTGAGGGAACCGTGGGGCCTGAATTAGAGGTTAGAACAGAAATGATAGCTCTGTGTCCATCAGAAATGAAATAGACTAACCCACTACCTTCAGTACTAGCCTGGGCTGAGCAAGGGTGATGGAAGTGGCTGAGTCTGGAATCTGTCAGTCCTCCATCAGGCTGAGGAGCTTCAAGGATGGAGGTGTCTGTGGTGCCTGCGCTTTTTGGGCTGGTTCTCTGTGGCTGGGCAGAGGGCAGACAGCAAGCCTATATGGGGAATTCGGACTTACAGTGGCTAGGCTGGCTTGCTGGACTGTCCAGAGTTGGGGCAGATGTGGGACCAGCGTCATTCCTGGCCAAATTTGAAACAGGTTCATGACGGAGCTGACTTCAATTGAGACCCTGTAGGATGGAGCCTGGTGAACATCCCTTGTTCCCTCTGTGGGAATGTGTTGGCCTCTGGGCAGCTGCACAGGCCTGAGCCTGGAACATAGCTTTCTGTTATAGCTGTCTTCTCTCGGGTGTTAAAGATCTTAAAAGCCATTTTCACCAACTCCTGTATGGGAGTTTAGGAACCATCCTCAACCTCTTTTAGTTTTTTTCTAAATATCTGGGCATGACTGAGAAATAAAGTAGGTTAGAAGGTCTGTGGCTCCCACTGTGAAAGCTGGGTCTAGGAGGGTATATTGGATCATGGCCTCTTGTAATCGATTTAGAAAAATGGCCAGATTTTTGTTTGCTTATTGCATAATTTTGCAGAGCTTATCAAAGTTAACAACTTTCTTTGAGCCTGATTCCATACCCTGAAGGAGCCATCCTGCCCCAGCTGGTAACTCCAGTTGGGTTCTGTCACTGTCACTGCCGAATTCTCCATGGGGACTGTATTGTCCACTAGGTGGGTCTGGTCTGCATACTGCCTGGCAGCTGCCTGAACCTGCCCACATTTCTGGGGAGCGAGGGTGGAAGCCTGTATGGCATAGAGATCATGCCAGGTTAGGTCATAGGCCTGGCAAAGGTACCCATATTGGCAGATGCGTTGGCAGAGAAGCCTAGCCGCTTTGCAATCTGAGAGAGGTCTTGTATGGTGAAAGGAATGTGAACTCGAAATAGCCCCCCAGCTCCTGCCAGAGAGACCAGAGGAGAGCAGAGGTCTGGAGAGAGAGAGAGAGAGAGAGAGAGAGAGAGAGAGAGAGAGAGAGAGAGAGGGAGGGAGGGAGGGAGGGAGGGAGGGAGGGAGGGAGGGCGCACAGGGGAGATTCCAGGTGGGGTAGGCCAGTGGGAGAATGGACCAGGTGTGAGTTCTGGGGTCAAGGAAGGGGGAGGCAGTGGGAGGAGAGACAGAAGATGGGGGAGGAGGGTAATGGAGGAGCCGGTTGGGAGGATGGGGGAGGGGTGGTGGAGGAGCAGGTTGGGAGGATGGGGAAGGGGTGGGAGAACCAGTGACTCAGGTGACGCAGTCATCTCGTAGATGACTCAAGACTCAGGACCCCAGATAAAAGAGCACTGGGGCGCTGTAACCCTTGCCAACAAGACTTGGGCCGTTGAGCAGTGGCTAAGAGGGAAGGGCAGGAGCATAGTTTGTAGAAGACCTGAACATAAGGAAGCTCTATCCCAGAGAATGTTCAAATCTAGAGTGCCCTCTGGCAGCCGCTTAGCTTGGTTATCTAGAGCATATTGTGGCCAAGCCACAGAGTGGAGTAGGGCCAGGCATTTGGGATGTAAGTTCTGAGACGATCCCAATTTAGGTAGATTTCACAGCAGACATCCAAAAGGTGTCTGGAGATCAACTTTAGACACAGAAGCACCCATCTTCCCAGGCTTTGTAGGACCCCCAAGAATATGGAAATGGCACCCCAATTCAATATTCTGGGATTGGATGGTTTGGTGGAATTAACCTAGAAACAGACATCCAAACTGAAAGGTTACCCCAGAACAAAGGCCTGGGTTGTTGTTCCCAATAAACTGGCTCTGGCGTGGAACTAAGCAGGAGCTTGGATGGGCTCCTCACTGAGTCCAAAGTTACATCAATCAGGGCGAGAAAGAGAAAAGCAGTCCCCACCTTGGCCAGGAAGACCCAGGCCACCAGGTTGGTGACTCAACTTCTCCCTAGAGGCTTTCCTTGGAGGGAGAGAGGTTGGAGAGCGCAGGATTTACAGATCATGTCGGGGGAGGGGGCAACCGGAGATTCCAAGCAACCAATCACAATCCCTGCGACACACATAGCAGAAGTGCACAAGTTTTCCTTTGACCTCCACACTGTTGCTCACTTGCCGCCGACACCCCCATAAGTAAATCATGCTGTTTCGTTAGTTAGTTAGTTTGTTTGTTTGTTTGTTGCTGTTGTTGTTTGTTATCTTGATAAAGCCAGAGTCATCTGAGAGGAGAGAACCTCAGCTGAAACAAAGCCCATAAGATTGGCCTGTTGGCACGCCTGTGGGGCATTTTCTTGACTAATGATTGATGTAGGAGGGCCCAATCCACTGTGGGTGGTGCCACCCCTGGGCAGAATCTCCTGACTTATATATATATATATATATATAAACAGACTGAGCAAGTCATGAGGGACAAGCCAGGAAGCAGCACTCCTCTGTGGCTTCTCCTGCCTCCAGGTTCCTGCTTTGAGTTCCTGTCCTTACTTCCCTCATCGATAGACTGCGACCTGAGAGCTGTAAGATGAAATAAACCCTTTCTTCCCAAGTTGCTTTTGGTCATGGTGTTTTATCACAGCAATAGAAATCTAACTAAGACACAAATGTAATTAATGTTTTTTTTTTTTAAAGAAACAATGACCCCCCCAAAATTTATTGAATAGCTATCTATCATGGACTGGATTTTAGAAACACAGCTTTAAACAAAAGATGCTTCCTGCCTTCTTGGTTCTTTTGGCGTCACTGGTAAACAAATGGAGAAATGCTTATCACAATTGTCTATGTGATGAGGCGAGATGCAGAAAAGAAAATACGGTGATATAGTGGGAAGCCTCCCTCTCATTTATAGCAACGTTTCCATACTTGGCGGCAGGGGCACCTCTGGGGTTGCCCAGGCCTCACATACATAACATGTAGAGTTGTATCCATTTTATAGATGAGGAAGTTGAGGCTCAGGCAGGCTAAGCAATTTGGGCAAAGCCACAGTGGCAATGTAGAATTCACGCCTCAGTTTCTGAGGCTTGTGGATTTCTCACCCTATCTTGTGGAATCCAATAGAATGGCTTGTTGTATGCCACTGTTTTCCTAGATGCAGTGGCGGCCTTGACTGCTGCTGAGGGAGGCAGGTGTCCTCTAAGACAAGCAAGGGCAGCAAGAAACTGAAGAAACCAGGATGCTGAGCCTGCTTAACACATGCCCTCGCACAAGCTGTTAATGGTGTGGCTCAGTCAACCTCTGGTCAGATTGGGAGCCCTCCTCTCCCCTCCCCACCCCACCTCCTCTGATAACAGCATATCAGATTAAGCTTTGCTGGACCCCAGATTGGCCCATTGTAGGGGTGTCCAGTGACATCCATGGTCAGGAACACTGCTTCACTTGAGCTGACAGATGCTGGGGGACTTGAGGTGTGAGTGGGGGCTTCCCTAATGTCAAGTGAGAGTCTAAAGACTCCTTTGGAGGCTGTCAATACTCGGCTTGCTGAGACAGAGATTTTTTTTTTTTTTTTTTTTTTTTTTAACCAGACACCTTTTTTAAATAGTTTGAGCAAGCTAAGAGGTGGTTCTGTTGCTTGCAAGCCCAATAGTATTGAATAATACATAAATGTTATAGTCTAGTGTCAAACAGAAGACAAAGTAGTCAATATATAATTACAAGCTGTGAAAAACTGCCACAACAGTGCAGAAGTTAGAGACAAACCAGGAGACTGTTGTTCAGACTGCTTTCAGGGCAAAGAGTCTTTGGGGGAGAGTCTACTTCAGTTGAAACCTTAATGAAAAAGAATTAGCCTGTGAGGAGTAGGGAAAACAGTATGTCATCAAGTACCAGAAGGTAACTGTGAGCAGGAGAGGGCTCAGGCCAGTCAGGACTCACAGGAAGTGAGCGGTGGCGGGGCACAAGGAGAGTGTTATTCTCTGAGCCCAGGATGGGTGTTTCTCCTTTTGGAAAGAGGTACGTGTCTCTGAGGGTAGTGTGTGTGTGTGTGTGTGTGTGTCTGTCTGTCTGTCTGTCTGTCTTCAGTGGGTTGTATGTGTAGGTGGCTGTTTGTGTTTGGGGGAATTGCAATGTGCGTCTATAGGTAGAAGTCTGTCTGGGAATGCATGCCTTCAATCCCTATATCACATGATTTACCTCCTACCTGTAAGTTCTGCTAGAGTAGGAACTTGGTTTCTTTAGGATCAGCCTTGGTATATTAGAGATAGACTGTCATAGGTGGTAGCATTGGCAGTCCAGGCAGAAGAGGTGTGTATTTGATGGGTGGAGGAAAACTGGAAACGAAGAGAGGACCCTGAGGACAATTCTTCCTGCATTCTCCCTGCTCACTCAGTCCAGTCCCATATTTGTGTATAAGTTATCTATGGAACAAATTGCCACTAACGTGGAAGCTTCCAGCTTGTTTTTTGTTTTTTTTGTTGTTGTTTGTTTGTTTGTTTGTGGGGTTTTTTTTGTTTTTTGTTTTTTTTTTTTTTTGGTTTTTTGAGACAAGGTTTCTCTGTGTAGCCTTGGCTGTCCTGGACTAACTTTGTAGACCAGGCTGGCCTTGAATTTACAGCGATCCGCCTGCCTCTGCCTCTCGAGTGCTAGGATTAAAGGCATGCACCACCACTGCCCGGCTTGTTGAGCAGGGCCTGGGTGCCTTCCCAAGGAAGGCAAGGCAATGAGTGAGGCTTCTTATCTGAGTACCATGGTCCACCACAAGATATTGTTGTTGGCAGAATTCACTTCCTGGTGACTCTAGCACTCAAGTGCCCATTTTCCCGCTAGCTGTCAGACAGGAGCCCCGCACACCACAGACTCTGACTTTTTCCAGGCCAGCAGGAATGCAATTTGCTGGGTTTTCCTCTGATAGCAATTAGAGAAAACTCTCTGTGTCTACAGGGCCTTGGCGAGGTTAGGATCGCACAAATGGAGATGTCAGTGACAGCCATAACATTCACTTACCATGCCAAGGGCCAGAACTGGGATAATACCAGGAAGTGAGCCACCAGCTGTTTTGGAATTCTACCGCCAATGGAGTCATTGCTGTTACCAGTTCTGAGAGCATCTGTACAACAATTTCAGAGAGGGACCTACTCTCCCCGAGTGTTCTAGCTTCATTTCTGTTGCTGCAATAAACACATCCTGACAGAAGGCAGCTTGGATAAGAAAGGGTTTATTTCAGCTGACAGTTTCGAGTTCAAGTCCATCACTGCAGGAACATCAAGGCAGGAACTTGAAGCATCGCTCCCACATCACAGCTGAGAGCAGAGAAAGAGATGACTGCATTCCCAACACTCGCTCACTTTCTCCACTCTTAGCTCACTTTCTCCATTCCGTACCCACTTCAGCAGCTGTCTCATCTCTTTGGCAATTCCCCAAGCATTAGCCAGTTTTTAGCCCACTGTCCTCCTCTGTCTTGTCTTCTTCAGAACAGCTGTGGATTCGCGCTGCCAGTGAGTAGACCGCGTGAGGTCTTTGCTTCCTAGCAGAGAAGTTGAGAACCAGGTAATTAATCAGTCCACCTGTTGGGCGCCTCAACAGCCCCACTCTGATACCAAAGGCCCAGAGGATTCCTAGAGAGCTGCTGGTCTTCAGGCCACTCTGGGGGCCCAGGAAGCTAGACAGATGGCTCAGTGGTTGAGAGCTCTTCCAGAAGATGTGGGCTGCTGACACTGGGAACACCAAGAAGCTGGTTCCGGTGTCATCAGCAGCAATGTCACAGGGTCAATGAACTCTGCAGCAGAGGGAAGGCCAGGCCCCATCTCCCCTGAAAAGCTGCTTTCTTTTGTGTCCTTCCGTCTGCGCTGTCACTAGAAGGAGCTGGCCACACATTAATTAAGGCAATCAAGACAACCCCCCACATACTAGCCAACAGGACAACCTAATATAGAAAATGCCTCATTAACATTCTCTTCCAGGTGGATCAGGGTTGTGTCAAGATGATTAAAATCTTGGAAAGTGTCATCTGCCACTGGGGAAGAGTCTGCACAAAGAAGAATACTAAAAATAATGGGAGAGAATGGGCGTGGCAGCACAGGTCTGCTATCCCAACTCCTGGGAAGAAAAAGATCAGGAATTCAAGGCCATCATCAGCTGCAAGGCCAGCTCAGACAACATAAGACCCAGTCTCAAGTAGATAAAATAATGATGGTAATAACAGGATGAATGAGCCAATGTCAGTTAATTACCATGCTCTACAAAGAGCAACCAAGTCCCTGACATGATGGAAAAGATGAATCATTGCTTGCAGTGTGGGCTGGAGGTCTCCAGGAGGGGAGCACAGTCACAGCTGCCTGCTCCTTCATCCAACACTTTATCACCTTGGTGCTCAAGACATGTATATTTTTATGACAGCCTTTAAAATATTGAGAAACATATCATGGAAGAAGAGAATGTACAATGTACACAGACTACTTAAGATTAATAATAAAGCAAACCCAAAGCATTTCATAAAAGAAAGAGCCATGAATGTGTAAAGGCTCAATATCACTGTGATATGAAATATTTGACATTTTAATGTGGAAATGCCAACACACAAATTATCCTTGTTCGTGTTTTTTATTGCTGTAGCTCTATAGTTCCCCATACAGTGCTGTGCAAACATTTTATCAGAAGCAGTAAAGAAAGCCCACTGTTAGCCATACCCACCAAGAAATTTGATTGCAGATACAACAGCCTTGGCATCCAGAGGGTTGCGTTGGTTGCTGCACCCAGCAAGATATGAGAACAACACATTGAGAGTGACTAGAAAGACGTACAGTGCAAATTTAAAAGGCTACACAGCTGAGGGCACTGGCTCTTTTCCTAGAGGACCTAAGGTTGGATCCTAAGTTTGAGGGCTCACAGCTGGCTTTACTCCATCCCAGGAGAACTGGCACCTTCTTCAAGCTTCTTTAGGCACCTGTACACATGTGGCATACATACAGAGAGACACATACACGTAAAAAATAATGTGTACATCATTAAAAAATAAAAATAAAAAATCAGCCAGTCAGTGGTAGTGGCACATGACTTTAACACCAGCACTTGGGAGAGAGAGGCAAGTGGATCTCTCTGAGTTTGAGGCCAGCCTGGTCTATAAAGTGAGTCCAGGATAGCCAGGGCTATGCAGAGAAACTCTGTCTACAAAAAAACAAAACAAAACAAAACAAAACCCAAACAAACAAAAAAGGTCAGTGTGCCATTACATTTCCACCTCCCTGGTTCAACCATTTGAGGTCTGTTTTGAAGATACTGCCACAGTCAACCCACGCACAGACTAAGGCCTTGGACTTCTATTTGGAGCAGGCAGGACAAGAAGTGAGGGTTTGGGCCTCACTGGAATCTAATCTAGGCCCAAAGACCAGGCAGTGTGAGGAGAAGTGTGTAGATGTAGACAGGTCACTTGAGCCAGAGGCCTGGCCTTTTGTCTCAGGTGACTGTTTGGTCATGGGAGAATTTTCACACCTTCTGGTGCCTCAGTGTCTTCACCTGTGTCTAAAGCAGGATGGTCTCTATGACAGAAGGACTTACCATGGGAAGTCCCTAGAATAGAAGCAGCCACAGGACATGACGGTTTGCTGGGTCCCTGGGAGACACAGCCTGCCAGCTGCTCTGACTGTCTCCTCCCCTGTGTCCACTCCAGCCTCACAGGCTTGCTTTCTGCACCTCCAATTATACAGGCTGTCCCTGTTTCCACAGCCTTCAGGGCTCCATAGCACTCAGGACTCCTCCTCAGATCCCTAGTGTCCTCCCCAGTCCCTCCAGCACCAATCAGTGAACACTATTTCTTTCATGCACTCATCACTATTTGAAGTCTTAATTAAATTTTTTTTTTCTTCATGGAAAGCATGAACAAAATCGCCAACAATCACAAAATTATGTGGTTGTTTCCCACATTTGAGGGTAAACTGGAGGTGTCAGCATATCCAGTGTGCAATGGAGAAGCCTCACCCTAGGAAAACAACCTCCATGGTTATGGAATTTCCCCCGACAGATAAGTATTGAAATACACACATACACACACACACACACACACATACACACACACACATACAAACATATATATATATACACATATATATAAACACACACATAGACACACATAAATACACACAAAGACACACAGAGACAGAAACACACACACCTATAGAAACACACACAATATTTTGAGACAAAGTCTCCCCTGTATAACCTAGGCTGGACTTGAACTTACAATCCTTCTGACTCAGAATCCCAAAAGCTAGGTTTGCAGGCCTGAGCCACCAGGCCTATCTCTCACTTTTTGAAATTATTACATTTTCTTATGTATTTGTTATAGGTCTCCCTCAATGGAGTAACCACCTCGTCCCAGTTTGCCCAGGACTTTCTCAGTTTTTGCTCTGTAAGTCCTATATTCTGAGCTTCCCACGAACCCCAGTCTAACCAGCACAGCAAAGCCTTTGCTCAGGGAAAGTTACCTGAGGTCAGAAACTAGGCCACAGCTGTTTCTGTGCTGAACATCAGCTATTCCATAGCAGCTCCCAGTTCACAATCATGGGTGTCATTCAGTGCCAGGTGGGCTGGCCTGGGTTCCACATCCCATGGGTTGGTCCTGGCACTGCTTGCCTCCAGACAAGAGTGAACAGACCTTGGGATCAAAGGTCCCAAGGGTCCGTTTCTTGCTCAGGGGTGGCTAGAGAGCTTTAGGGTGAGGCCCATCACCTGGGTAGTAGGCCAGGTTCCCAGTCTCACTGGGGGTCAGCACCAAGCTAGCAGCAGTGGTGGAGCAGGCCCCAATGGCTGCAAAGGCAGTTCTGCCATTGCTGCCTGACCACCAGGCATCCAGTGGCGGTTCCTCCTGGAAAAAAATGGAGTCTCAGATGGTCATGATGGAGGAAGATGAGCAAGATAGCAAGCACCCAGCATGCCAGCCAGCCTTTATTTATAAACCGGGCAGTGGGGAGAGGTTTGAGGCTGAATGTGTCTGATTCAATAGGTCTAAGGGTGCCAGGATACTTAATATACATACAGTGGTACAGTAGCTCATTTACAGAAAGTAACACAGGGGTCCCGTCACTAGGAGGAGAGAAGAGTACTTAATTATATGAAGGAATAACTTCTAGCTATGATTAGAGGTCATTTGCTGAAGGCTAGGATCTCTTCAGCGTAGGGTGGGATATTTCCAGGAATTCCCTGTACTTGTTAAAGTTCCTTATGAGGAAAGGGTCAGGCCTGTAATCTTTCTTCAGGGCTATGTGACACTGCTTAGAAGATCTGGAGTTACCAGATCAGGTGGTACGGGAACCCTGCTGGGAAAAGGATATCTACCTTCTTAGACTGAGTACAAAAGTGGCTATCCATGTTAGACTTTAACCTTCTGCAGCAGAGTCCCATACCTGGCATCGATGAAAAGTAAAGCAATAGATGTAATAGACGCTCATGGGGAAGCACAGTCAACCCAGCTGCTGTAACTGATTCTGGCACACTCACTGATGGTTATATTCCTGTCTCAATGGATACTGAGGCACCTTCAAGGCACCCCAAGATCAACATGCACACATGTCTGGAGACTGTGGGTGATCGAGGCCAGGTGGACATTTGGAAATCAACACAAAGCACATGTCATTTCTTTGTGGACTGAATGCCTGGGGCTAGACTTGGCTTGTTGGGGCTATGAGCTTTCCCTCACCCAGCAAGCTGTGGACAAAGAAAGGACTCACACACACACACACAAAAAAGAAATTCCTCTAAACAAGAACAAGAAACATTAGAAGGATGTTCTGCAGAGCAAAGAAATGGAGACAGCCAAAATTGGGAAGTTAAGAGAAAAAGACTGGTTTCTGTTTCCCTATAGTAAAGTCCTACCACCCAGCCACTTAAGGGAAATGTTTTAAATGAAAATTCCAAGTGTTCAATATCACTAATAAATAATTAGGAACTAGATGCTGGGGTGAAGGCCTGCTTGCTTAGAGAGGCAGAGAAAATACCCAACTGACCTTCCTACTCAGCTCACACCTTGATGGAAAAGGCCCAAAAAGCTCACTAGCTCAGCTGACAGCCCAGGAAGAAAAGGCCAAAAAACCCCAAGGCCAAAGGCTTGCTAGCTCAAAGCCCCAAAAAGCCAAAGGCCAAGGAGTGGAGGATCCCAAGAGCTAAAGAGCTAAAAGCCAAAGAGCTAGAAGCTAAAGAGTTCCTCCTGCTTCTACATGCTGTCTTAAATACCCCTCAACTCAAAGTTCCTCCTACTCATTAATTCCTACTTTTTAATCTGGTTTCTTGCTCCACCTCTTGATCTAGGGGTAACTTTATAAAATCCTGTGTACAGTGAGCTCTTGGATTAAAGCTGTACTAGGGCTGTCTGAACAACACCTTAATTACCTGTTTACAACAAACAGAAAGTTCTTGCATTAAAGGTGTGTGCTAGGGCTCAACCATGCCAAACAAAAGACAGAATTTTACAGTTCACAATCTAAGGGATCACAACGGGATCAAATATCCTGCAACAGGGAAATATAACAGAGCTGAAAAGGAAAAGAGAAAGTCCAGACCCCCCCCCCCACACACACACACCTGCACCCTGTGTAGCTGTGAGGGTGGACTGATGGACGCACTGTTAGGTAAGTAAGTGCCCTCCTGTGGGAGCCTGAGAGCTGCATCTAGTTTTCTCCAGCTATAGGATGGGAATGTCTCTTTACAGACTTGCTCGTGGAGATGTTTGTTACATTTACTGCTGATAATCAGCCTGATCCTGACTCGAATGGAGAAGACAGTCTCCGGGGAGACATGTTAAGTGGGGCAGTTGTTCCTGGTGAGTGAGTTCACCCATTTCAAGTGACAGGTTCATTCCTGCAGTTCCCAGCATTTTTACAATTGGGCAGAACTACTGTCTCTTAATCTACCAATGCAATGAGGACTCAGAACAATTTGAGGTCTGTCTTCAAGGGAAGCAATCCAGGACTGGAATGTAGCTCAGTGGTTGTACTGGCTACATCTATGTCTACTTGACACAAACTATAGTTGTCTGAGAGGAAGGAACCTCAATTGAGAAAATGCCTCCATACAACTAGGCTGTGGGCCAGACTGTAGAGCATTTTGTTTTGTTTTGTTTTTGTTTTTGTTTTTGTTTTTGTTTTTTTTTAGAGCATTTTTTAAATCAGTGATTGATGAAGGAGGGCCTAGCCCCATGGTAGGTGGTGCTATCCCGGGGCTGGAGGTCCTGGGTTCTATAAGGTAGCAGCCCAGTTAGCAACCTCCTTCATGGCCTATGCATCAGCTCCTGCCTCCAGGTTCCTGCCCTGTTTGAGTTCCTGTCCTGACTCCCTTCACTGATAGACTACAATGGGGAAGTATAAGCCCATTATAGGCCTCTCTGACTTGCTTTTTGGTCATAGTGTATTGTCAAAGCAATAGAACCCCTGACTAAGAAAGTGCTGGAGTGTGTGTTGAGCCTGCCAGAGGTTCTGGGATCAACCCCAGAGACACCAAAAACTTAACTCTAAGGAGATGTGATCATACTTTAACTTCGGATATTAACACTTAAGATCATCCTTGAAGTCATGACGTTAACATTTTCCAGAATGTATCCCTTTGATAGGAGGGGTGGGGACCGTGAACTATGGACTAGGGTTGTCTACCTCCTACAGTTGGCATCACAAACTAGTATGGTTTCTACTCCAGGCAAGTATTCCAACTTCTTGGCTCACAGAGAAATCCCCCTTGGCCAGTCCTCCCTGAAGCCCCCTTGCGCTGGACAATCTTCCCTCCATACTTTTACTTACCCTGCTGCTTTGCTGCTCTTAACCTCCCTTTGTGGCCAGGGAATCCCTCCAATGTTGTCACCATCCTGTCCTGGTCATGTTTGACCTCTCCTCACGCGAGCCATGCAAACTTCTGCAGGCCAATCCTGTGCACTATTAATTACTTACTGTATTCTCCCAGAGCCCAACCCACTTCTCTGCTCAACACAGGAGCTCAATAATTACTCATTACACTGAATCCAAGTGGAGATTGGGGCCACCTGGTTTATATAACAAGTTCCAAGCCAGCCAGGGCCGCATAGTAAGACCCTGCTTAAAAAATAAAATTGAATCCAAGTGGGACAGAGTCTCTGAAATTGACAAGAGACAATGAAGTAAGCTGAATAAAGAGTGTGCCAGAGGTCAGAGCAGAGTTCCTAGTGGTTAGATCAACATTGGGCCTCAGATGAGTGGAACATGGCTTATGTCACAGTCATTTTGTGCCAATAAGCACAGTGTGTGTGTGCATGTGTGTGTGCACGAGCACATGCCATGGTGTCATTTATCTGCATACTTGGAATCTTCAGTTGAACATTGTCTCTTTTAGGAACATTCAGAGGGGAACCTAGTGCCCAAGTCTGTATGTGCTTGGCCACAGGTCCTACACAAGTCACTTTGATGTCACAGAACAGGGAGCCAGGAAAGGATGTGGACTAAGACCCATGAGGACTTGTTTGATCACAAGATATCACAGGGAGGAAAACGCTCCTGTCTCCATGGAAAAATTTACGCCCTCTTCCACCAGCTGGGTGAGGGAGGAGGGGTGGGGAAATGTGTAATAATTTGCACCGCTGCCCAGAGGTTGAATTGTGTCATTTTTCATGCAACAGTATGTGCTTCTGGCTGACAGCATGGAATTTTCTCCTTAGACTGAGCTGGCAACAGCTCATGCAAGTGGCCAATCAGACTGTGCACAAGCATTAGCAGCTTCTTGGATCTGTTAGAGGGAAGGGTGACTTGGTTCTGCAGCAGAGGGCCTCTGCACTCAACATTCACCAAGATCCATTCATTCTGTGTGATCTCAGTCCTTGGTATTCGCCACCCCTGATCCACCCACAAACCCCCTACTTCTGACGTTTGATAAAAGTCCTTGGTCAGGCTCTGCCTGGGCCCAGAGCTGCAGGTCTGCTCTTCAACCTCACAGAGTCTGGGACACAGTGTTATATAACCCAGGGAGGCTGTGGTGGCCTCATGTGTATTTGAATGCTTAGTCACCAGGGAGTGGTAGTATTTGAAAGAATTAGAAGGGTTGGGAGGTGTGGCCTTGTTGGAGGGAGTGTTTCACTAGAGATGGGTTTTGAACTCTCTCTACTTGTGGATCAGAATGTAACTCCCAGCTACTGTTCCAGTGCCATGCTTGCTGCCATGCTCCCTGCAGCAATGATAGTGAACTGACCCTCTGAAACAGTAAGCAAGGCCTCTATTAAATGCCCTTTAATAAGTGTTGTCGTGGACTCGATGAAGGTTTCGGCGTGTTTGCAGGGATGCTGTCTAGTTGCTATAATTAACCTTGACTGTCAACTTGACTGGACCAACAGATTTCTAGGAGTAGTACGACTTACCTCTGGGTGTGTCTGCGACAGGTTTCAGGGAGGGACAGTAACTGAGAAGGAAAGACATTCGTGAATGTGGGTGGCACTGCCCAATAGGGTAAGGGTCTCAGATGAAGTAAAAGCAGAAATAGAGGATGCCAGCCTTCCAGTACAGACTCATGCTAGCTGCTCTCCGGGGGGCTCCCAGGCGCTCCGCCTCAGGCTGGGCTGCCCTTTTTCTGAGGCTTCCAGCTTCCTGCACTGAGCACTGCTAGATTCTCCACACCTCCAGCATTCAGACAGTCACCATGGGGCTACCCAGCCTCCAATCACGTAAGCCAACCTAGCAAATCTCCTTTCATATATAAATATAAAATCTCCTATTGGTCTATTCCTCTAGAGAACCCTAACTAATATAGATTTTGCTACAGTAGTGCTGTGTAGACAGCTACCCCCAAACCCATTGGCTTACAGCAATAATTACTTATTCTCATGGTTGTGTGGGTCAGCAGGAAGCTAGGCGGTGGCATCTCTGTTGCCTTTGTCTCTCTTCTTCCTCCTGAGACCTGAGGTCTAGCCTAGGAAGGTCCTTGTCCTGGTGGCTGTTACTAAAAGTCCTACCCAGGAGGAAATGTAAGCAATATCTACCCCTACTCCTCCCTTTTTCTTCCTCCTCTTCCTCCTCCTCCCTTCCTCTTCCTCCCCTTCCTCCTCCTCCCTTCCTCCCCTTTCTCCTCCTCCCTTCCTCCTCCTCCCCTTCCCCCCCTCTTCCTCCCCTTCCTAGCTCCCAATGATAAACAAGGCACAGTCCCACCAAAGTTTCCTTAACAGGCTGTACCTGGAAAGCCTGCACCCAGCAAGGATGATGATTCCTTTACAGCCACACAGATGAAGCAAACCCTTTCCTGTTCCTCCTGGGCCTGTATAATCTACTCCCTCCCTGAAGCACATGCAATTAAGTCAGAGCTGTACACAGTGGTAAAGAGTGGCTGGGTTCTCAGGGTCTCATAACCCTCCCCACCTCACAACGAGAGGGTATAAACAAGCCTAGCTGATTTAATCCTTTGTAAGGGGACACAGTTGAACTCCCAAGATGGCAGGTGTTTGGCTTGAGGAGTCACTGAAAGTACAGGAAGGGAAGAACCCACGTGCAAGCCCACCTTGAGTCTCTGATGACACTACATGTGCTAGCCTTCCAGAAGCCAAAGGATTTGACACAATCAATGACAAAATCTAAACAAAACTGTAAAGGCCGTGGCTATAAAAAGAGGCAAAGAATTGAACAGTGTTTCCTTGTCCACGACGCGGGTTTGTGGATGATGTTAGTAGCTACTACTACAGTCTGGCACAGGTGAAAGTGTGGCTCAGTGTGACTCCCAGTTTCTCTAAACCATAAAATGTGCTTTTCTAAGCTGCCATGAATAGTATGGCCAAAAGGACACATGGAGAGCTGTCCCATCATCCGAAAAGGTAGCACGCTGCTTCTTTATCCCTTCTTTAGGCCTCGTTCATGCTCACAGGTCCTAGAATCCTCATCCCATCCCTTGTGGTTCTGCATTCCAGGAAATGCCTGGACACTGCTGGTCACCATGCTGGAAGTGTGTGCTTCTCCACCAGAAGATCCCAGTGCCATCAGTCTCTGAGCAGAAAGGGATGAAACAGAAGGTCCTGAGTTCCGCTTCCCTCAGGAACGTCGTACTCTGATGATGAAGAGTAGATCTAGGAACGAGGTCCATGCCACAGGATTTTTGGTTCCACTGGAGATGCTAGAGAAAAAGATTACTCTCCACAACAAAGAGTTACTACTCTTTTAGCTGGACTACCAGCGTCAGACGGCAGCAGAAGCCCAACCTGATTCAGGCAAACAGAATGGCTGCTTTGGGAACAGTCGCCAGCTTGCGACAGCAGATGAGCCACAGAAGATGGCAGCAGTGATCCTCGCTGACTTGACAATGAACAGCAGAGGCCCACTCTGGCCTGGCGAGCTTCCTTATTGGCTGCAATTGTCCCGTGGTGACAGCCTGGCCAGCAGTCAAGTCCAGGGATCCAATGATGAATTCTTCAGGGAGAAAAGGAGACCCTCACTTCCCCAATGTTACAGCTCGGAATAAACACCCTGTCTCAGACGATCCTCGCTGAAATAGGTGGTTTGTGCATTTTATTTCATGTTAAACAGGAACTTTATTTTTTATTTTATTTTATTTTGCAAACGGACTTTATTTATTTATAAGAAACTACAAACAGTAAGAACAATTATGAAACTATCAGGAAAGCCTTATGTAAAGATTACATTAAAAATGTTTATCTCATTTTATTTGGCAACCTTGAAGAAAATACTATCTATCCTGTCCAGGTGAGTCTGAAGTTTTATACCTAAATCATTCTCTGTCATATCTTTATTTATCAACTTAAAAAACATCTTTCCAGACCTTAAAACATTTTCTTAAATCTTAAACAACTTAAGCCTAACTGTGAAACTATATCTAGACTTCAATCCCATCAGAGACTTGAGAAGGAATAAAATTATTACTTAAGTAGGAAGGGCAGGAAAGTAGCTTCCAAAACTAAGAGATGACAGGGCAGTTTACTTCCTGGTCAGTCACCTGTTCTCTCATCTTCAGCCTTCTGGCCCAATGACATAATTGTGAAGCAGAAAATATAAAGGACTTGCTTATCCTGTCATGGCAGAGATTGGCAATCAACTCAGCCTGCATCTAAATCTTGTCCATTTTGTATAGAACATCGTCTGTAGAGAGAGCTGGGTCTTTTTTACCCTGAGGCTAGCTTGCCATTAATGAAACTATCTCCAAAAGGAGATTTTTATGATGCTTGTCATCTTTGTTGAGGTAGGCTAGGGGTGTTGCCAGGAACTGACATGTCTCAAGTCAAAAAGACCTTAGGTTAATAAAAACATCTTTAAATGCTGTATTTCCAGGTCTCTGAAGATTTTGAGGGCCATCTATCTATTTACATTTATATTTACATAGTGTATAATCATGTCTATCTATCTCGATCTGTCTAGAGTAAATCTAAATAGGCAAACGTTGCTTGTTTCCAGATATTTACTATCAAAAAATGTCCTTTATAATCCTTGGGCAGTGGGAGGGGTTTTGGGGGTGAATATGTTTCATTGGCTGCGTCTAGGATGCTGGTGATGCTCTATTTACATGGAGAAAGACAATAGGTGACAAGCTCATGTGACTGACCACATGTAACCACCTTGGGGTTGTGTCACATGCTCCTGAGGCAAGCACAGAAACAGAGAGAAAGCTTTGTCCCACACCTTTCATTCTCAGAATGAGATTTCAAATCTCAAGTCTGAGCCTTCTGGGGTTTGAACATGCCCCATCTCTGCAGTTCCATGCCCCTGAATGCACGGCCCATGAGCCCCACAATCCCTCAGGTTGCACCCTGACTGTGGCAAAGGCATGGCCTGATGTCCAGTTGTCTGATCAGCTTCTGAACTCACTGCTCTGTCCTGACCCACAGGGCAGAGATCCAAGCACAGATGTGAGTGAAGCTGTAATGAGAACCTAAAAGCATAGAAGTGTTATGGGAATACGTTTTTGCTTTAATTCCAGAAGTGGGATATGAGGCTGCTTCAGAGTGCCCACAGCAGCAGACTATGATTTGCCTCATGCTCTGGCAGGGAGCGTGATTTTTGCCAGCTGAAGATAGTTTACATTTGCAATTCTGGGGACTCTTCAGAGGGTATAAATGCGAGAGTCCCAAGATAGTCAGTCAAAGGCTACTGCTCCCCTGCTGCTGCTGGTTACTGGTTGGAGACATCTTGATGACAAAGATCAAACTTGTCCTAAGGATCTTGATGGCCTTAATCAGCAGGAAGTAGTCTAATGATGTTGACACCCCCTTCTCCCTCTAACCTTCTTTGTCTCCTACCTAGTGTTGGGGGGTTGGGAGAGTTAGAGATAGTGTAAGGAGGTAGAAAAAAGAACCCAATAAAGTATTTAAAGTCCAGCTACATGAAGCCTTCCCCAAAGCCCCAGGTCTTTGGGTTCAATGTTAGATTTTTTGTTATAAAAGCTACTTTCTGGAGTGGCTATTTTGTTTGTTTTGTTCATGCTTATTCTCAAAGTGTGTGTGTGTGTGTGTGTGTGTGTGTGTGTGTGTGTGTGTGTGTCACAGCATGTGTGTGAAGGTCAGAGAATAATTTGTAAGAGTTGATTCTATCTGTCTCTGTCTCTCTATCTGTCTCTCCCCACCCCCACTCATCTTGAGCACCATGTATCACATTCTGGTTGTCAGCCTGTGTAGCAAGCGCCTTTACCCACTAAGTCATTTAACCAGTCCTATTTTCTGTTTTTTTCTTCTTTTCTTTTCTTCCTTTCTGTCTTTTTTAACTGGCTCTTACAAATTACCCCAAACTTCCCTGAAACTATGTAGCCCAGGCTGCCCTCAAATTGTAGATCGTCCCACCTCCACCTACTCGTTAGAAAAAAAATCTAAAATAAAAGAGTCCAGGCTGACATCAAGCATGACTGTGGACTTACTCCTGAGACCTTGGCTATCAGGAATGCATCACTCTGCCAAGCTGGGTTCTTGCTTTAAACACGTGAATGTCTGGGTTCATAGTTCTTTTTTTACAAGAGGACGCGTCTCATTATATGTGACATAATAAAAGTTCATTTTTATTTGGAGCCACTCTACCACAAGGCAATTTATTACACAGGAGTAGATATTAATTCAGATACAGAAATGGTCTATGGGTAAAATGCCTTGCTAGGCAAGGCCTGAGTTCAAATCCCCAGCATCTACCTAAAAGTCAGGAATGGTGGTGCTCTTCTGTAACCACAGTGCTGTGGAGATGTGAAGGCAGGCATGTTCTTGAAGCTCATTGGCCAGCTAGGTTGGCCAAATCAAATGAGCTTCAGGTTCAGTGAGAGATTCTATCTCAGAAAAACAAGGTAGAGCCAGGAGGTGGTGGCACATGCCTTTAATCCCCCAGCTCTTGAGAGGTGCAGGCAGGTGGGTCTCTGGGAGTTTGAGGCCAGCCTGGTCTACAGAGCAAATTTCAACAGACAAACCCACATAAAGAAACCCTGTCTCGAAAAAAAAAAAAAAAAAAAAAGATGATGATGATGATGATGTAGAGAGAAATCTAGGAAGATACGTCAATTTGGCCTCTGGCCTCTACATATTCAAGTGCATACGTATACATAAATGCACACCCACATGTATATGTACCCCCATACAAATAGTGCATACACGAGAGAGAGAGAGAGAGAGAGAGAGAGAGAGAGAGAGAGAGAGAGAGAGAGAGAGGGAGGGAGGATGGAGGGGGGAAGGCAAGAGGGAGAGAGAGAGAGAATTCAAGAAGGGCTGTTGGCTGTCAGGGCTGGAGGAAGGAATTTGCATGTGGAGGTTTCCAGCAGATTGGGGTGTAGCCCCACCCTATTCCCAGCATGCCCTTCCTCAAGCCACTGCTTTCCAGCCTCTGACAGATTTCAGTTTCTCTGTTATCACTTTTCTATCTGCTTTCCCTTCCCTAAAATATTATCAGTGTTGCTCATCTGCTGCCAAGTCCCAACTTGCTATTTTGTTTTCCCTGTGAGTTTAAATTGTTTTTAATTTACTGTCATCTGAGTAGGATATGAGGCAAGGGCAGACTTAGTTACACTCAGGCTGCCATAAGTAGTCAAATCAGAGGTGATCTTTATGTGTGTGGGTGGGAAACAGACACAGAGGAGCCGACAGTAAACAAGCCAGAGGTTGGTATTGGTGTCTGCTTCTATCACTCTACACCTTAGCTTCTCGGTGAACCTGGAGCACCCCAGTTCCGCTGCACTGGCTGGCCAGTAAGCCCTAAGGACCCTCCTGTCTAGTCCTCCCAGTGCTAGGATTACAGGTACATATCACTGCACCCAATTTCCTGTTTGTTCAGTTTGGTTTGGTTTTGGGGCTTTTGGGGTTTTTTTGGGTTTTGGTTTTGGTTTTTGAGACAGGATTTCTCAGTGTAGCCTTGGCTGTCCTGGACTCGCTTTGTAGACCAGGTTGGCCTCAAACTCACAGTGATCCACCTGCCTCTGCCTCCCAAGTGTTGGGATGACTGGTGCTCACCACTGTACATGGCTTTTCACCCAGGTTTTTACATTTTTACATGCGTTCTGAGGCTCTTAAACTCACTCAGGTACTCACATAAGTAAGCACTTTGCCAATTGTGCTCTCCTGTTCCCTAGTCCTCAGAGGCATATCTAACAGGTTTTGAATTCTCCGTGGCTACAGCAGACCATGATCGCCTATGGATGCTTCCTGATTTAGTTGTTGTTGTGGTTTTTGGTTTTGTTTTTCAATTGGATGTGTGCGGTGCTGGGAATCGAATTCAGGGTCTTGCATCTCTGTCACCAAGTTCCATCTTGAGAAGGCTGCTTATATAGACAGGCGTTTAAAGCACCCTTAGCTCTCGGAGTGTTTGTGTGCCCCACAATCTGCAGTGCAGACAGAAGACACAGCCCCTGAGGAGATATCAAGCAGGATGGCTAGAAGGAAGGTCCTGGGAAGATGCTAAGAACAAAGAACCCAAAATGGACAGAAGCCAGAAGAGAAAGGGCGTGTGGAGTACAGGTGTGCTTGTGACCCCTCCTCGGGACACCTGATGCAAAAAAAAATGGGCCCTTGCTTACCTATAATTCTAGTATTGGAGAAGCAAAGGCAGGGAGATTTCTATAAGTTCCAGGCCAGCCTGATCTACTTACGAGTTTGAGGCCAGCCTGGTCTTTACATAGAGAAAGATTTGGGATAGCCAGGACTTTAAAGTGAGACTTGTCCCTAAATAAATAAGTGCAGTAAGCAGAAACAGGCTCTCGGCTTCCCACGGCAGTGTCTTCCAGAGCAGATGCAGATGGCAGACCCACTGCTCAATACACAGTGGAAGACCTTTGCGAATGCATGAATTGAAGTACAGTTGATGTCTCACAGCTGGCTGGACCTAGACTTCCTTATCTTCTACTTTCTAGTACACAAGTCTACCCTCAAGGTTGCCCCATGATCCAAAACTGGCTGCTAGAGTCACAAGTCAGAACAAAACAGACAAGAACAAAAGAGATCTCTGTTTAGACTGGTCCCCGGGAAGCCTAATAAACCCATCTCATTGAGCAGAAGCAAGCTACATATTTACATTTAATGATAAGAGATTCTGAGTAATCAAACAGATGGTTGGATAGATGGATAGATGGATGAATGGATGGATTTTGACCCTGGGGATACCCAGGGCTTCATATAAGGTAGGCAGAGCCTCTACTAAAGCCGCTCCCAAGCAGTAGAAGATCATTATTTATTCCTGGTCATGGTGTACCCGATAAAGAAAGAGGAAGTAGAGGAGAGATACAGGAGTGGCAACTAGCCACCTCTGTATTTGGCAAGACAGAAAAGTCAGGCCTTGCATGAGAACATTTAGGGCAGAAGTTTTTCTAGTCTCTCAAGAGAATGTCCACCTCCGCTAGAGAATGTCCACCTCCGCTAGATTGCCTGCCTTGGCGAGGCTCTTCCAGGGAGGAAGACAAGCCTAAGGGCAGGAGTGTCCTGGTTTTGACAGTTGTGTTTATTTATTCTGAAGCCTGAGGCCAAAAATCAACTTTAAAAAAAGAGTAGAGACTAGCTGAGCATGCTCGGTGGGCTGCAGCAGCACAATAACATTGCAGGACAAAGAAGACCTCACCTTGGCTCACGGCTTAAGGGCTGTGGCTGTTTGAGTGAGAAACGTCCCTTCCCCCTCCCCATAGGTTGAGGATTCTGAACACTTGGTTCCCAGTTGGTGGTGCTGTTTGCAAAGGTTTGGGTGGTGCAGCCTTGCTGGAGGAAGTTCTTCACTGGGGGCAGGCTTGGAGATTAAATTCCCTGTTTCTAGTATGCTTTCTCTGCCCGTGTTTGTGTTTGAAGACATGAGCTCCCAGCTTGCTTCTCTTGCCGCTCTGCCAGCCCTTGTGCCTGCCGCCCTGCTGGCCACTAGGCCCGCCACTCCATCTGCCCCTGTGCAGGCCGCTCTGCCTGCTCCTGTGCCTGCTCCTTGGCCCGCCACAGTGTCTGCCACTGTGCCTGCCCCTGTGCCTGCCCCTGTGTCTGCGGCATGCTGCTATGCTTCCCTGCCTTGGTGCACTTATCACTCAGGAACAGTGAGCCCAAATAAGGTCATGGTGTTTCTCACAGCAACAGAGACATCACTAACGCACAGAGATGCAGTCCATTACAGTGGGGAAGGCAACCATGACAGGACCAGCGAAGGGCTGTGGCAACAGGAATGTGAGGCAGGTCGCTCACATCAGAGACAGTACAGAGCTCCTCAAATGGATGCTTATGGCATTCACAGCAGACCCACACATACTTCTGCAACCACCACAGGAGTTCAGCAGGGCCCAGCTGTGACAATATGAACCCTCTACCAGGGATTTAGAACTGCCTAGGGGACTAAGCCTCTAGTCATGACTATGAGGGGTTACTTACATTGGGTTGATTAAGGTGGGAAGACCCTCTTTGACAGCCAGTGACACCTTTCTGTGGACTAAAGTCCGGGACAGAATAAAGAGGAGAAAGTCACCTGAGCACCAGGACTCAGTATTCTGCTTCCTGACTGTGGATGTAACTTGACCTTGTCCTGGTTGACATTATGTCAACTTGACACACAAACTAGAGTCTCTGAAAGGAGGGGACCTCGTTTGAGAAAATGCCTCCATTAGACTGGGTTGTAGGCAGACTTGTAAGGCATTCTCTTAGTGATTGATGGGGCACCGTCCAGCCCATTGTGGGTGGTACCACATCTGGGCTGGTGGTCCTGGGTTCTATAAGAAAGCAGGCTGAGCAAGCCAGGGGGAGCAAGCCAGTAAGCTGCACCCTCCATGGCCTCTGCATCAGCTCCTGCCTCCAGGTTCCTGCCCTGCTTGAGTTGCTGTCCTGATTTCCTTTGATGAAGAAATGTGATATGGAAATATAAGCCAAATAAGCCCTTTTCTCCCCAAGCTGTGATGGCCGTGGTGTTTTATCACTGCAACAGTAACCCAGACTAAAGACATACTTCAAGATCCCATTGCTGAGACTTCCTCACCACAAAGGATTTTACCCTTGAACCGTGAGCCAAACCCTTTCTCCCGTAAGTTGCTTCGTATGGGGTATTTTATCACAGCAGTGGGAAGAGCCGATAGCACACCAACCTACCCCATTCCTAGTTCAAGAAGAGACTTGAAGCTCAGGTATGGGAAGGCCAGCTTGCCAGAGCCTGCACACTATTTCCAGAGGGAGATCATGAGCCAGGCTCATTGTCCTTAGCACACTTGACCCGCTGTGACAGAAAGTCCGCACACTGAGTGGCTTGTGGGATCAGTCACCTTGCTCCTACTGTGAGAAAATCCCCCCCTCCCAAAAAAAAAACAACTTGAAGAAGCGAGGGTTTAGGCAGGTCTATGGCTTTGGAGGCTACAGTTTACGATGGCAGGATCAGCATGGTACCAGGGACATTTCAGGGCTGTGGCAGGAAGAACGTGAGGTGGCTTGCTCACGTGGCTTAAGCAATCCACCTCCAGAGAGGGTGATGAATGCTAATGTTCAGTTGGCTTTCTCCCTTTTCCCTTTTTAGTCTGTGTGGAAACAAGGCCATGGGATGGCGCAGCCTCCATTTAAGGCACATGGCCCCTTTTAGGAAATCCTCTCTGGAAACAGCCTTACTTACACACCCAGGACTATGCCTCACTAATACCTTGGGCATTTTTCTTTTTCCTGAGACATTTTTTTTCTTTTTCTCTGTGTAGCCCTGGCTGACCTGGAACAAGCTCTGTAGACCAGACTGCCCTAAACTTAGGCTGCCTCTGCCTCCTGAGTGTGAGGATTAATGGCCAGTGCCACAACAGCCAGCGCCTTAGGCATTTCTTAATCCAGTTAAATTGACAGTTGGAGTTAACCATCACACTTACAAACAATGGGTGTTTATGACTCATGGTTCCAGAAGCTGGGAAGCGAATTCAATACTTGTAGCCCATGGGTTTGCATCACCGACAACACCTTCTCCCTGCGCTTTCATAGGACAAAAGAGGGATGCAAGTTCCGCAAGGATGCTCTTCTATGACACGTGCCCATCTCTGACTTCATCACCTCTGCACCTCCAAAAGGTTCTCATTTGGCAGGTGGTGCTGCCTACGTGCTGGGTTTTAATCCCTGAATGGTATCCATCGTGGAGTCAGTTGTGCTAAGGTCTGGGGGCCTGTTATACTGTCTTTAAAACGAGCAACCCAAAAAGATGACAGCTTGTTGATCACTGGCTGAACATTGACTACCATAAATACTTCAAGAAAAGCTCTTCTTGGCTAGAGAAATGGCTCAGAGGTTAAGAGCACTGTCTGATCTTCCAAAGGTCCTGCGTTCAATTCCCAGCAACCACATGGTAGCTCACAACCATCTATAATGAGATCTGGTGCCCTCTTCTGGCAGACAGAACACTGTATACATAATAAGTAAATTCTTTAAAAAAGGAAGGAAGGAAGGAAGGAAGGAAGGAAGGAAGGAAGGAAAAAAAAGAAAAGCTCTTCTTAGACCCTGGCTCAGAAGAGGAGTGTCTCAGCTATTTGCAGGACCTTCATTTGTGACTTTGTCTTCTGCCTTCTGGTGCCAGCCCTCAACTTCAGCACCTGGAGCCTGTCATTCTGTGTAATTTTACAAGAAAATGGAGTGCACTTCCAACTTATACTCTACTTCCTGTTGTAGACACAGTATGAGCAGCCACCTCATGTTCCTGCTGACACGCCTTCTATACCATGATGGGCTGTGTTCTCTCTTTTTAAGTGTAAGCCCCAGAATTGGACACAGCTACAGGACAAGCAAGGGATACAGCAACTCTCCTAGGCCAGTGACTTGGAGGAGATGGAGGTTTATTAGGTGTGCTTACATGACACAGGCTAGGTAGTCCAACTCTTATCTGCATTCCAGAGAGCTCCAGAACCCAGGCAGCTGCTCCATCCACAAAGCAAATTGCCTCTGCAGTCCCAAGCTTGTGCTGAGGCCTGTAGGATTCCTGGAAAGCCGCTGGTCCTCAATCCATCTTGGAAGCCAAAGAAACTAGGTTGTAATGTTGATGGAGGATGGTAGCTGTGGTGACAACAAGACAGACACCAACACGTGGTTTCAAGTTGACATGTTGAGGCATGCATGAACACACACATATGCACACACATGGTAAATAAATAAAAATGTAACACATCATTATGAAATGTATACTAACCATCACAAGGACCAGCCTCATTTCATGAAGATGAAGTGGTAAATAATTGATGGTGACGCTGCGCTCATGGCAGCCTGTGGCCTTGATAACCAGCTCCTGCCTTGTGTGTGGTGACATAACAAGAAAGAAATGCACACCCCATGGTCTGGCAAGATGGCTCAGCACAGCAGGCAAAGATGCTTCCTGGCTGGCCTATCACCTCTCTTCTGGGCCCCACACAGCGGAAGGAGAAAGTCAACTCTCAAAAGCTATTCTCTGACCTCTTTGTGTATATATACTGTGCTGTTTGTGCACAATGATACAATGTAGAAACGCACAGCTCTCTGCTTCTCCAGACACGCTCGGCATGGACACTTGAGACGCCTTGCTTTCTCACCGGTTGTTTTCCGGCGAGCTAATCGCACCACTGACCTGCTCACTGCGCATGCCTCTCCTTCAGAGCAGAAATAAGGGCGGTGCCAGAGCTGCAGGAACAGCTTCCAACCTTCTGCAACTTGGTTGACCTTTCTTTACTTTTAAACCCTGATTCTGATCTTTGTTTCATGTTCACAGAAGTAGATTCCTTCAGTCTCCTTCGCTGACAGAAGTAATCCCCCTGGAATTTGAGCTTTTAAGGCATGGCTCCTCAGGCTGTTGGAAAGGGAGCCCTTGGGGCCTCCGTTTGCGTTTGTGAACAGGCCTCCTCTTCACACAGAAGATCTGAGCCTGGCTCAGGGTTTCTGGGAACACACACCTTGATGTATCCTGGGGCGTGGCAAGCCCAGGCAGTGCTGCGAAGGGAGCTCTCAGCTCAGACCTGGCTTTCCTCCGTATCAGCGCAAGTGTACACCAAGGCCAACCTTGGGGGAAGGAGATGCTGAGAGAGGCCGAAGGCAGGATGAGATGGGATGGGAGAGTTGCAGCTGTCCTGCAGAAATGTATGGTATGGTGCAACATGACCTCTGGCTCTGCTGGTGTCTGCTATAAAACACAATAGCACCCTCTAGAAGGGGAGCGCAGGATAGCTGACTAGCAGCATACTGCCTGGAGTCCTGTCAATGAAGGACTTTCTTGGGTTTTTGTTGTTTGTTGTTGCTTTTTGTGTGTGTGTGTGTGTGTGATTTTGGTTTGCTTCGATGCTGGGAAAGGGGGCTTTTGAGGCGGGGAGGGGAGCTTTCGCTGAGGTGTAACTGCTTGCATATGAATACCTTTAACACACAAAAAGTAAGGTGTAAAGGAGGGCAGCCTCAACCTTCAGCCCCTGCTGATTGCCTGGGGGGTGGGGATCAGCTTGTCACACTTGTCGCAGTGGCCCACAGGCGGTGAAGGAGGGCAATGGGGGTGGGGGTGGGGGTGGTGCAGCAAGGCCAGCCTGTATCAGCTGGGCACAGCTCTGAGAGTCATGTGGACTCCCTGTGGGGTCAATGTTAGCTACCCTGGTGCCTCAGCTCGGCTTGGCCCTTGTTCTGCCTGCTTCTGTCCCCTTCTGCTCCATTCTAGGGACCTCTTCCCAGGGGTGGTCCCTGTTTAAGCAGTCTACTGAAGTCAGTTTCCCTGAGCCTTCCATATGAACACCCCTAACACATACAAAGTAATGTGTAACAGAGCAAGCTTTGTGAGATAATTACACAACGACTTTCATATCTTGATTCACTGTATTGCTATATATGCCATCCTTCAGCCCTTGCCTCATCCCTGTGTCCATGACTTAGAGATGGAAAAGGCCACCCTCATGGTTTTGTCTCCAGTTACAGAAGCCTCTGCCAAGGGACAGACAGATAGATGGCTTTCCAGGGGTGGCACACATTATGCAGGGCCAGTCAGAATTTGGCTCTGGGCAGGCTGGCTCTGGAGTCTGCTGTCAGGGCCTCTTCAGTGCAGAGCTCTGCCTGCTCCATCTGTCTTGGGACTGTTTCTACCCTGCTGGAGTGTAAAGTCAAGGGTTGGGTTTCCATCTTAAACAGTCATGGCCAAGGTGGTAGAAGCAAATAGAAAGGTGTGAGTGGGCATAGTGAGCAGCCAGGTGCTGTGACACACGCCTCCAGTCCTAGTGTTGGGGAGGATGAGGCAGGAGGATTTCAAGTTCCAGAATACGCTGGGCTACATTACGAGACCCTTTCTCAAAAAAGAAAGAGAAAGAAGAGAACAGCATGAATTTCAATACCAATAGGCAAACCTTGTGGGTAGGGTGGGGGGTACAAATTTTTGTTTTGTTTTTTGAGACAGGGCCTCATATAGCCTAGGATAGCTTCAAACACACTGTGCACTTGAGGCTATCCTCGAACTCCTAATCATTCGCTTGTATCCACTTAAAATAACTTTGAAAACTGAATGGTTAATATCTTCTGGACAAAAAAAAAAAGTGTTACCTTTGAGTGAACTTTTCTCAAAGATAGAAATCCATTTGGGCAAAAAATCCATGGGAAGACGTAGATTTGTCACATATCTGGGCCCTAACAATAGTAACTCAGACCAGGTCCATTTCCCAGATCCACCCTCCTCATCAGGCCTTCCTGTGCTGATTTGCTGACCACACCTCAAGTGCTTGTTCTGCCAGAATGAGCTAGCCCTTGAAACACGCTGAGTGTGATTGCACAACTGGTTTTTAATTTTAACTCATTTATGTTTAGTATAAATAAGAGTAGCAGAAGGCTAGCAAGATTGTGCTGCCCCCACAGAGTATGACATGACAGGAGAAGGATTTGCCAGTCCAGCTGGGAGCACACACCTATAATCCCAACCTCTTAGATGACTAAGACCTGCCTGGGCTACAGAGTGAGTTCAAGGTCAACCTAAGCAATTTTGTGATACCCTGTCTCAAAGTAAAATATATAAAGAGAGCTGAAGATGTAGTTCAGTGGTAGAGCACTTGCCCAGCATGTACAAGGCAAGTAACAGAAATGTGGGTGAAGCTGTGGTCTTACTTTTAACTGGGCATCCTGTGGGGCCCAGAAAGAATGGTAATTATGTATCTATGGGAATAGAAAGACTTCAACTTAGTTACAGTCCCTCATTGCCTTGTAGCCAGAACTATGCGTTCTCAGAAGAGACAGTAATATAGGGGTTTGTACAAAATTTTCCTATCATATATGGAGACTTGTGAGTTCTCTGGAGCTATGTGAGTCATATTGAAGAAAGTCTGTCCTCTACCTAATATGCTATGCCATCCCACTCTGTGCTCAGCGCACATTAGAACACCTAGCAATACAAATCATTTCAATTGAACAAACAGTTATTGAGTACCCAGTGAGCACCAGAAAGCAAGCCAAGATGACAAGGATCATTAAGATGCTGCTCCCATTCTCCTTGGCTCTTGTTCTAACAGACACAACAAAAAAGTCCTTTGTAAAGTAATGAGGGGCCAGGGCACCAGAATCCCAGGGATCGGGGCAGCAAGCAGGGCTGGAAGACACGACAACTGAACAGGAACTGGACCCTGAGTAAGTGCTGGCCAGGTGGTAGGTCTAGCATGCTGAGTAGAGGCTGCAGTGTCCAGAGAAGAGCTATCATGAGCAGTGCAGTGGGTGAGGGACCCTCCAGCAGTCAGAAAAGACCAAAGCATCAAATCCAAAGCTGGAAGGGGCAGGAAGGATAGAAGAAATGCAAGGGCAGATGCTGGACTTACAGTCTATATGATATTAAGGAGGGTTTATCTCTGGCTTGCCAAGCTCACAGGATGGATGATGGATGGGTTCCTCCAACAAATAAACTAGGTGGTGAGGCTACTAGGCCACTAAAATTGTCTTTCTTATGGGGTTGAGTTGTGGCTGGGAGAGAAAACAATAAATAGTATTTAAGTTAGAACACTAGGGAAATACACCAGCCTTAAGTCAGAGAATGGCAGTAAGTGGCAGAATGTTCCAGAGACTTGAAGACAGAGGTGGTGCGTGACCTGGTCTCAACTGTAAAGAAACAACCAACAATGTGGTAATTCCAGAGCCAGGCTCCAACTCCAACCAGCAAGGATGGTTTATTGCTAAGAGAAACCAAAACTGAATCCCCAAAAACAAAGGGCATTTGAAAAGAGAAGAGGGTATTTCCTGGTGCCCTACCTTCATACTACTTCTGGTTTCAGTGTTTGCTCTGTAATCTAAGCTACAAGCACATGTACCTTGTCTATTGCCTATAAGCACTATTTACAATTTGAAGCCTGCTCTTTTCTTTTAAGGCCACAGTCATTTCTGTGGTCTAGCCTGACCTGTCATCACTTTCCACTTCTGCTTTATCGTCTGTCCAGTGAGTGTAACATACAGCATTAACCTTTCTGTGCACCACAGCCAGATAGTTCCATCAATTTTCGTGCTTGTGAACATAAACATCTTTACACACACAACATTTTCTCTTCCTTCCTATAATTTCCTTAGGCTAGATTTCCAGAAGTGGGTCAAAGCGAATACTGAAGAGTTTGTGTTGCAAGGTGCCAAACTGCTTTATAACAAAGGTCAAAGGTAAAAGAGGAGCTGGAGCAAGAAGGGGCATAGGGACAGGCCAAAAATCTTGACATCACAGGAGGTTGTACCTTGACTGGCTTTGCCTCTTATGTATTTGGTGCCTGCCACACAGTAAGCAAGCAATAAAAGAGTGAGTAGCTCACTTCCATGTTCAAGTTTTACAGCTCAAAATTGATTTTTCAGGGCCCAGAGACATAGATCGGTGGCCAAGGGTACTTACTGCCCTTGCAGAATACTCAGGTTCGGTTTCCAGCACTCCCATGGCAATGTACAGCCAGCACCTGTAACCCAGTTCCAGAGGTTCGATCTGACGCCTCTGCTGACTGTTCCAGCTCCTGCATGCACACAGTGCACGTACATACACTCAAGTGTGCACATGTAGGATATAGTAAAATATTGTTTAGATTTATTTTACTTTCAACCATGTGTGAATTTGTATGTCTGTGTGCGTATATGCCATGTGTGTATGGGGTGTGTAGAGGTGTGTATTGGTGAGTGTATGCATGTGTGTATGGATGAGTGTATGCCATGTGTTTATGGGGAGTGTATGGATGAATATATACCATGTGTTTATGGGGTGTGTATGCATGAGTATATACCATGTATGTATGTATGGGGTGAAGGGGCATGTCCAAGAAGGCCAAAGGTATCAAATTCCCTGAAACTGGAATTCGGGCACTTGTGCACTGCCTGATGTGGGTACTAGGGATAGACACGAACCCTCTGGCCAAGCATGCCTTTAACCACTGAGCCATCTCTCCAATCCCAAAACATTTTCTTTTTAATATTCATTTAAGATCCAGGGGCCAGGGAGATGGCTTAGAGGGTTAAGGTGCTCACCACTAAACCCAGTGACCTCAGTTTGAGCCCTGAGCCCCACATGGTGGAAGGAGAAAACTGACTCCTGAAAGTTGTCCTCTGACCTACGTTAAACCATCTTTATTTTCAGGGCTGGAGAGATGTCTCCATGGTTTAAATTGCATACTGCTTTTGCCGAAGAGCCAAGTTAAGTTCCCAGCACCTGTGTCTGACAGCTTACATGACGTCGTAACTCCAGCTCCAAGGGGATTCAACACTTCTGGGCTCCATGGAAATCTACATCCGCATGCACATACATACACGCAGACACATACGCATATACATAATTTAATTTATTTATTGGTTTTGTTTGTTTGTTTGAGACAGGGTTCCTCTGCATAGCCTTGGTTGTCTTGGGACTCATTCTGTAGACCAGGCTGGCCTCAAACTCAGAGATTCACCTGCCTCCACCTCCCGAGTGTTGGCATTAAAGGCATGTGCCACCACTGCCTGGCTTACATTTTTGAAAGATTGATTTTAAGTGAATTTAAGGAACAGAAATTGCACAGTTAGTTGGAAGTGTGTGTGTGTGTGTGTGTGTGTGTGTGTGTGTATTTTTATTTACTTATTTATTTATTTATTTATTTTTTGGCAATGCTCTGATTTTGTTGCTATGGCTTGTGATCCAAAACTAAAATGGAATTAACATAGATAGGTGGCTGAGGTGATGTCTCAGTGTGTGCCTGGTGGCTGAGGCAATGGCTCAGTGTGTGCCTGGTGGCTGAGGTGATGGCTCAGTGTGTGCCTGGTGCCTCAGGCAATGGCTCAGTGTGTGCCTGGTGCCTGAGGCGATGGCTCAGTGTGTGCCTGCTGCTTTAGAAGATGAGCTGGGATCCCCAGCACCTCTACCTAACTCTAGCTCTGGGGACATGGCCAGAGACAGGGAGATCCTAGAAATACACTGCAGCGACCTCCAGGGTCCAAGACAGACTGTCTCAAAAAGTTAGATGGAAGGCAACTGAGGAAAACATGCAGCATTCACTTTTGGCCTCTACATGTTAGCAAGCACACACACATACATACAACTAATTGATTGGTTGGTTGATTGATTGATTGATTAAAGTAGTTTGGACCAAAATGTCAGGCTGAGAATATGTTTTAGAATGCCCTCTAAGTCCCTAGAAAACACTGAACAGACCCTTCAGGATGTGATGGTGCATTCCTGCAATTTTACCTCATGGGAAGCTGAGGCGGGAATAGCCAATTTCAGGATAGCCTGGGGTACAGAGTGAGTTCAAGGCCAGCATGGGCAACTCAATGAGACCCTGCCCCAAAATGAAAATATAGATTATAGCTCAGTGGTAGAACACTTGGCTACTATAGATGAGGCCCTGAGTTCAAGGCTCATAAAGGAAGGAAGGAAGGAAGGAAGGAAGGAAGTGAGTGAGGGAGAGGCCATTGTCACTAAAGTCAACAGGAGAAATCTAGATCTGGGTGCCTGTGCTTGTAATATCAGCACATTGGTGGAGGCAGGAGGATCAAGAGTTCAAGGTCATCTTGGGCTAAATAATGAGTTCAGTGTTAGCCTGGGCTACATAAGACATGTCTCAAAATAACAAACAACAACAATAAATCAAACAAATAAAGTCACTCAGACCCCATACACCTTTGTTTTCTGCATCAAATATTGGACAGTCAACCATAGTGGTGTTTGTTTATTTAGTTTTTGTTTGTTTGGTTGGTTGGTTTTTTTGTTTGTTTGTTTGTTTGTTTCTCTCCTGTAGCGCAGTCCTGATCTTCCTGCCTCCACCTCCCATGTGCTAGTATTGCAAGCACGTACTGCACAACCAGGCAGCTGTTTTGTGAGACAGGTTCTCACATTCTCACAAAATAGTCTTAGGCTGACCTGGTACTCACTATATAGTCCAGACTGGTCTTGAACACACAGCAATCCTCCAGCCTCATGCTTCTGCTGTGATTACAAGTATGGGTCATTATAACTACCTGATGAGGGTCCTATGAAGATTGCCAAAACTATACTGTGTGAGGGCATCAAATGTGCCTGCTATAGCTGAGGGAGGGAAAATGCCAGTCACAACCCCCCTCCCCCCCTCGTGAGACAATGGCTGAAGAATGTGCGGGCAGTGAACAACAAGAGCAACAGTGTGGAGAAGCAATCACCAGCTGCAGAATGCACCATTAAAAATTAAAAAATAAAAAATAAAAATAAAAAAGCAAGCGCTCACCCGCCAAAGACAGTGCCCATGCAGATGAAGAAGCTCTGCCTCTATTCACCTTCAGAGAAGTGACGGCTGGGGAGCATGCCAAATGGATGGCATCTGCAGGCTTTTAATGCACTTCATTAAGGACTTGCAAATGCCGTTTACATGAAGGTGTGAGCTGGAATGCCGCAGAGTCGCAAGCGGCACAAGGCATCCAACAGTCTTAGCCCCTCCGGACCACACCTTGCCAGTGCCACGGGGGGGGGGGGGGGGGGGGGGGGTGCGTCCTCCCAGCTCGTTACTTTGTTACTCTCTGGTCCACTCGTGATTAGTTGTGTAATTTGCTCTTCTGGCCTTTCTCAGAGAGCACTTAAGTGATCACACGTGCTCCTCCCAGAGCTTCCGAATCTTAGCACTGACTGGGAGGGCTGCTTTAAACTGGTTTGCTTCCGCCGCTACGTGCAGCACCGCCCAAGGCTAAGGCTCCTCAAATTGGCTTGACTCTGGATTCACCAGCTCCTTCTAGTTCAGTGGTGGAATACCTGTGGCCTCCTATGTTTCGGGAGCCAGGACCATGGCTTAGCACCAAATACACCATCCTCTCCATAGGGACCTCTGGCAAGAGCCTTCTCTTGAGAGATGAGAGCTGCTTAATTACTCTCTCTACAAAAAAGGAGTCTACCGCAGCAGGGCAGCTCCACAAATAGAAACTGTGGGCTATTTTTAAAAACTCTCACCAAGGGAGGGATCATGGCCGTGAGTCAGTTTTCTCTGGAGTTTCTCTGATGAAGGAGAACCACACTGCCATGTGGCCATTTTCAACCTTCTGAAACATCGCCCCGTGGGCAGAGCCAACCAAGCCAAGCCTCAGTGAGGAAATGCCAGCGGTGCAGAGACCGAGGTTGGCTTAAAATAGCTACTCTGTGTAAGTAGGACGGAGCCGCTTCCAAGCGCCAGCTCTCAGCGACATTCAGCAGAGTGGCTTTTCACTTACTGGTGGCTTTGTCCTTCCCTGCCTCTAGGAAGATTCATAATCTAATGAAGAAATATTTGCTGAGGAGGACTCGTGTGGCACGAGAAGAATCAGTCTTCCCGAGATATCAATTTTACTTGCTTTACAGAACATTAAAAAGAAATTTTAAGTGATAAATGCATTAATCTACAGCTACTTATGATTAGCCTGCTCCAGCTGAAATGGGGATACATTATCTGCAAGACATCTTTCATACTCCCAAGGCACTTTAAAATAATGAAAACATATAAAATCATATCTGAGTAATTAAAGTAATGGCAAATAAAAACTTAGCACTATACGGGATTGCCTATCAGAGCAATGCATCTCTTTTTATAAGCCCTTTGTGATATTGCTATTAATTTTTAAGTAACAAAATATTGCTCCTGAACCAAAAATGGGATATTAACTAACACATATGCAATTAATTGCTTTCCAAATGCAAAGTCCTAGATTCTAGTTTATAAAAAAGGAACTTCTGTGGGTATCTAGTAACCCTATACCCGGTGGCCACTTGCCCGTCATATGAGCAGCCGAGGAGACTGTCCCAAGGTCTTAAAAAGAGAAGGCAGGGCTGGCAAGCTGACTCAACAATGAAAGTGCTCACCAAGCTCCATTATCACATCCCACTGAAAAAGCCTTATGTGGTGGCTCATGTCTGTAATGCCCACACCAAAGGTACGATAGTTAAGGTGGAAGTGGAGACAGGCTCAAGGCTTATGTGAGAAGACCCTTCCTTAAAAACAAGATGGAAGAAAACAGATGCTCAGAACATTGTCCTCTGACCTCCACATGTAATAAGTCTTTCTCCCTCACCCTTATCTCTCTCTCTGTTCCTCTCTCTCTTATACACACAAACACACTTAGCAACACATTAAAAATAAATTTTAAAACATCTTAGAGAGAGCATTATGTCAGCTCATTCCTATAGTTCCAGGTCTCTTAGGACCCAGGATCACTCAAGTCTGAGGCCTGGGTTATATATGTGTTTGAGGCCAGCCTGGGCTACAGCAGGGTCCTCAACCTCTTTCTCCGTGACGTAGGGACTTATTCTCCTGTCCTACACTTCCTAGAGTCTTGCCTTCTGACTGATGGCATTGCGTTTCTACAACAACCTTCTGGTGACCTCCAGTCCCGCACGTTCCAAGAACTGACTTAGTCACCACATTCTCTTCACTGGCTGGAATTTGATTGATGGCTTCGGGGCATTCTGGGTTACCCAGTCCCAAGGGAACCCTTCCTGGGGGCTACTCAATGGCCTATATGCATGCCACTCATGCCCTAGCCCTGGTTCTTGACTGATGGCCTACGACAGTCCCACCTAGATCCATGCATGTGCCCAATTGGCATCCGTGCGCCTGGATGCTGCTGCACACCTGGGCCTCCACTCACTCCCAGGTCAGCTCCTCCAGCCCTCGAGCTGCATGTAAGTTTCAGTGGACATGGCAAGCATAGCAGACAAGGGAGTTGAAGTGGGTGATGACTACAAGATGGGCAGCGGGCTTAAGTCTCCCTTTTCCTACCATGCCCAGTTACGAATGCCCTTGTCTTATGAAAACTATACAGTTGGGCTGGTGAGATGGACTCAATAGCTACAGAAACAATTTTAATTCATGAGCTAATGACTCTTATTAGTGTTCTCACAACCTGGATGAAAGCACCCGAGGAGCACATGTTTGCATCTGTGTGCTCACCTGACTGCTGTATAGAGAGCACTAAGGAGCACATGTTTGCATCTGTGTGCTCACCTGACTGTTGTATGGGGAGCACTGAGGAGCACACCTATGCATCTGTG
>OU015746.1:98882892-98903478 GCA_907169655.1 Acomys percivali | reverse complement strand
GGGGAGCACTGAGGAGCACACCTATGCCTCTGTGTGCTCACCTGACTATCATGTGAAGCAGACTCTCACTTTGTAGCCCAAGCTGGCCTTACCATTATGATCTTCCTGCCTCAGCCTTCCTAGGCCTCAGAACACTTAGCATTTTTGTTTTTAAGGTCTCTCCATTGTTATCCAGGCTGCCTTTCACTCCTTGGCTCAAGCAATCCCCAGCCTCAGCTTTCTGAATAGAAGCAGAGCCCACCAGACCCATGTGCCAGACCACCTTATGTTTTTCAAGGGTGCCGATATTACCTCTTAGAGATCTTCAGTAAATAGCAATATATTTAAGAGTCCAAGAACTCTTTTTGCTTGTTTTGGGGTTTTGTTTTGTTTTTTGAGACAGAGTTTCTCTGTGTAGTCTTGGCTGTCCTGGAACTCTCTTTGTAGACCAGGCTGGCCTTGAACTCAGAGATCCGCCTGCCTCTGCCTCCCAAGTGCTACGATTAAAAGTGCCACCACTGCCCTGTGAGTCCAGGAATTCTTTTTGTTTGTTTGGTTGGTTTGGTTTGGTTTGGTTTGGTTTGGTTTTTCGAGACAGGGTTTCTCTGTGTAGCCTTGGCTGTCCTAGACTCACTTTGTATAGCAGGCTGGCCTCAAACTGACGGAGATCGCCTGCCTCTGCCTCCTGAGTGCTGAGATTAAAGGTGTGAACCACAGTTCAAGAATTCTTTTTTTTATCTTATATTTTCTTTTCTTTTATGTGCATTATTATGAGGGTGTTGGACCCGCAGGTACTAGAGTTATAGACAGTTGTAAACTGCCATGTGGTTGCTGGTCCCTTGGAAGAGCAGACAATGCTCTTAACCACTGAGCCATCTCTCCAGCCTCCCAAGAATTCTTAAAGGAGAAAAAGCAGTCTGTTAATTTGCTTTGACACCTGTTTGAAGAGATGGGACCATCTCTTCCTCCTATGCAAAAAGCTGATAGATTTTGGATGTCAGGACACAGGACTTGAACCAGATGCCTGTCTCTCCTCTCTTTCCCTTAGGGCACCCTTGTCTAAGGGCCCCCTGTGGAGAAAGTATTTTTTTTTAGGAGCCAGCCCCAAGTTGGCACACTCATACTCAGCTGCGGGCTGAGAACAACCTTTGAAGTAGAACTTCCCAAACCCAGGGGAGTGGCCTGAGTCTTGAACCCGGGCCCGCTTACACACCTTTAGGCTAGCCATGGAGCACAGAAGTAGAGCTCTTGCCTAGCATTCACAAGGGCCTGCCTTTGATTCCACACATAGCAGGTGGGCAGGCAGAGGAAGCAAACCGGCGTTTAGGTCAATTCAAGCCACAGTGTCACGGTATCTGCTTAGCTATCTCCGAGCCTGTATAGGGTCTCCAGGCCCCCAGACACTTGTTCTAAGCCTCAAAACACTTCGGCTTTTTACTAAGGCACAGATGTTTTATCCTGCATTAGTGAACACTGGCTTTGGCTATTTCCAGCTTCAGCTTTGAGTGAACCTTGGATGTTAATACTGATTAATTGTCAGCCTAATCTTTATTCAAATACATCAATATTTTAAGGCCAACATGTAAAAGCAAATATTTGCCTCTTGAGCTAAAGTAGGTGACTTTTAAGCAACAACAAAAAAAATAGACCCTGCCTGAATCACTAATGAACATTTTTTTTATCATTTTTTTTTCTCCCAAGTCTTGAGAGGACTTGTCTAGCAAACTATATTTACTGAGTAATTAATTTGTTTTCCCTTAAAGAAAATTAATCCCAAACACATTATCTCTTGGCTGCCTTCCCAGGCAAATGCACATACTTGTTATCTGAATCCTAGTCACTTGTTGAGTTTTAAATTTTTCATTTATTGTAACTTACAGTAGATCCTGTCTAAGTAAACACACAGAACTTTCACGGTTCTGTTGAACAATTCCCTCAGAGAGCAGGGGGTTACTGAGCGTGGTTGCCGCCTGCCGACAGCGGCCCAGCAGAACAGAACAGGCTGGCATTTGAAGTCATGCACTCACTCCTTGGTTCTCAGTGAACACTGTAGGATTTTGCCTCTGAAGAATTAGTGTCCACTGAACTTTCCTATCGTTAGTGTAATAAGCCAACCATCAAGATCCTAAAGCCTTTGGCAAGAAGAGTTTGCTAACTCCAGGTCGCTTCGCCCAGCACACCTTGCCCAAGCTTCCATTGTTGATGACGAGCACACGGCTCTACCTACAGCTGCAGTAGAAATATCTCTAGGCCTGTCCACAGAAGGGACATCTAGCTTTATAGTTCTGGAGCTGAGGGAGTTTCCTGACTGCTCCTCTTACATTCAGAGTATGTATGTATGTATGTATGTATGTATGTATGTATGTATGTATATGTGTGGGTATATATACACACACTCACAGAGAGAGAGAGATGGGGAGAGAGAGAGAGAGAGAGAGAGAGAGAGAGAGAGAGAGAGAGAGGGAGGGAGGGAGGGAGGGAAATGAGATGGGCACCTTATGTAGCCCAGGCTAGCCTTGAACCCCCTGTGCAGCCAAGAATGACCTTGAATTCCTAATAGTCTACTTCCCAAATGCTAGAATTGCAGACTATACCACCATAACCAGCTTTTGTGGTTACTGAGGAAAGTGGGGTGAGAGGGTGGAGGCATGTCTGTCTCTGTATAGTACTGACTGGCCTCAACTCACCATCCTCCTGCCTTAGCCAATCAAGTGTTGGGATTCTGCCCTCAGTCAGAGATAGTTTGTAGCTGTATTCATTCATCTATCTAAAAAGCAGTTGGGTATATGAATGTGGAAAATACTAAAGACAGATGCAAGGGAGAAGTGCCCTATCCTAGTTTTCATGGGCCCTGAGCCTGAAGAGAAGCTCCAAACAGGTTAGCTCCCTATGACTGAAATGCAGTGTGGCCTTCCTCACTTAGTTTCTCTGTGCATCCCTGACGTGGTTCAAGTCTGAACTCTGCTTTCCCCTCCTGAACTCCAGGAGCTGACAACCAGCAGATACGAGATATTTGTTAGAAGATTCCTCAAGAGGTGGCCAGAGGTGCCTGCTTTCTAGAATACTCCAGGGAAGCCATGGTACCCTAAAGGATTGTGTGAAATTCACAATCTGGAGTATCCTTGCCCTGCTTCCGCTGAGCCCCACATGGAAGGCACAGGGAAAGGAGCTCTGTGTCATGTCCAGGATCCTAGTTCCCCTGTGCCCCACCCCACAGGCACACACTGGAACCTCAACACAGGACACAGTGACCTAGGGTAATCTAAATACAGTCACAGCCAATGGCCAGTTGCCCACCTGTACTTGGTAGCAGTATCACCCCAGGCAAAGAGAGAATGGTTTGGATAGGGTTCCACCCTCCTAGAAGGAATAGAAGCTCAAACTTGAGGTGAGTGATTATTTTAAAATGAAGCTATGTGTCTGTGGTATCAGAGCTGTAGACCGGGCCCCGATTCCTATCCTGTGCAAGAGATGGGAAACAGGCAGGTTTAGCCATCACCACAGGGGCAGAGCGCCCAGTCCTGCACCAGCCTAGCTCATTGAGTTTCTCCTTCCCACCTGTCTCTCCAGATGAGTCAAACTCTGCCCATCTGCAGGTCCAGCACTTGTTCCCCTGCTGCCAGGAGTCCGTCTTTCAGTAGTCAGTACAGTTTCCAATCTAGGCAGGTGTGCAGATGCCAGGGACTTACTCCCAAATTGTAATGAGATGGAGGAGACCCAAGCATGAAGAACGTACTCTTCAAGGGCGAGCACGCTGTCGGGATTCCAGAGCGTACAGGTACACCTGGGGTGCAGAGGGGCCTGTGAGAGATGGAGATCTGCCCTGTTTGTTCTTCAAGTTCAGTGGCACAACAGCCAAAGTGTGGAACCAGCCCAGAAGTCCATCCACACATGACTAGATAAGGAAAACGTAGTCAGGTTCATAGGAAAAGTCTATCCAGCTCTCAAAACAGTGAAATTAAAGCCTTTGGTGGGAAATGGATAGAACTGGAAATCATAGTACTAAACAAAATAAACTCTATTCAGAAAAACAAATATTGCATGTTTTCTCACATATGAAGAAGCTAGATTTAAATGTCTATAATTCCAGTTCTAGGGACACCAGTGATTTCTTTCAGCCTCAGAGACACCAAGCAAATGCACAGTGCACAGACATGCATACAGGCAAAACACTCAGAACATAAAAAACATAAATAAAAAAGGAGAAGGAAGGAAAAGAAGGAAGGATGGGGGAAGAAGGGAGACACTGAGAGAGAATCATCGAAGAAGGTCTAATTCAAACAGAACACAGACACAGCATTAGACACACTCAAAGGCCTGTCCCTGCATCCCTCATATTAGCTCACTCCAGATGGCTCTCCACTTTCCCACCCAAACATCCCATATTTATTGGACAATGTTGAAGATAACACTTTAAAGATAAAATATCTGTGAGCTGGATATACATAAAGACTTAGTAAGGGCAGGCCTGGTGGCTCATGCCTGTAAGCCCAGCCACATGTGAGGCAGAAACAAAAGGATCAAAAGTTCAAAGCCAACCTCAGCTACACATTGAGTTCAAGGTCAGTCTAGACTATATAATTAGACATTATCTAACAAAAAAAGAAAAAGAAAGAAAATAGTGAGCAACATAAAAGGATAAGTAAAGGAGGTGTGTTAGTTAGGGTTTTCTAGAGTCACAGAATTATGGAATGAACACACACACACACACACACACACACACACCTATAGAATTTATTGGAATGATGTTCAGGCTGCAGTACGACTAATCTAACAGTGGTTGGCTGTGGATGGAAAGTCTAAAAATCCAGTAGTTGCTCAGTCCACAAGCCTGGGTGTCTCTGCTGGTCTTCTGCAGGCTGGAATCCCAAAGAGGTAGGCTCCAACGCCAGGCAGAAAATAGCTCACTGATGTACCCTCCAATTCTGGATTGTAGTTCGTTCCAGATATAGTCAAGGTGACAAGCGAGAACAGCCATCACAGGAGAAAAAGGAAAAAAGAGGGATGGTGGGGAAATGGGAGGAGAGAGGGGAGAGGAGGGAGGGGAAGAAAGGACAGAGTGGGGTCACCCTGAGAACCCGGGCTCTATCAGACTGAATCCCAGTTTCACTTCCTGCTGTAAACATCGCCCTGCGGGTGTGTTGTGGGGATTAAATGAGATGATCCATACTCGATGCTCAGAAGGGGCTAGCCTGCACTCATCAGGCAGGACAGCTCACTCTGCTGTCACTCTCCATAGGTAATTGTTTTGCTTTCACATACTCATAACAGTCCCTGATGCTTTCACTTAAAAGAGGAAAGCCTTTGGGAGTTTCCCCGTGTGTGACAGATCAACTGGGCCCTCCTAGGAATTTATCCAGCTATGCCACCAAGATGTTTGCCTTGGGTATTGAAAACAAAAAGCTTCCTGAGTCTAGGGCTTCCTTTGTGACCAAAGAACCCTTGGCTCGACCATTCCTGCCCATACATCACCACAGCATCGTGAGTGATGGCAACTTGGGACACTCAGAGGAATTCGAGGCACAAAGTCCCTCAGAGGTGGGACACACTTCTCTCCTAACGTTCTCAAGGGAATTCAGGTTAGGATGACTACCACGTGTCACTGTCTGCCTGGGACAGTGTCTCTGTTGTCCCTAAGTAATTATTCATAACGTTCTTTTTTTTTTCTCTTCATTTTCCAAGTTCAGTTAATAAATTAGTCCTCTTAATCATAATGAAATGTAATGAACAAAGAAAGCGTTACGGAAAGCGAAGGGACAAAGCAGCCTGCCTCATGGACTCTCTGTGAATTTGTTAGGTACAGGATTCAGCCCACAAACACATTAACTAAACTCCAGCAGGCTGTGGTGTGCCTCCAAGCTAGGGACTGAGGTGTGGGCAGCCCACGACCCTCACTCTGGTCCTTCACAGTTGGTTGGGCCAGAGGCTCGTCACTTTCTCATACTTTGTGGCAGTGAGCACACATTTCATAAGCCTGCTCCTTAACTTTGTCACTCTCCTTCCTGCACCCTCCAGAAAGGAGCAGAACCACCCAGATTGATTTGGCCGCTTCCTCACCCTGCTGCCTCACTTCCTGTCAAGGCCTGGTCACAGTGCTTGTGACCATCCCTTCCTTTCTCCCTGCCCACACCCTGTCCCCTTTAGGTCACACCTGAACAGGTAATCTCCACGGATTGCTTAAACCGTTTTTCCCACACCCATCCTCTTCTTTTCCTTCCTGACCTACCTTCACCCGAGCACAGATGACTCAAAGCTGCCACCTCGGTGGCACCCCACCCCTGATATCCAAGGCCTTGGCTGGCTTTCTGCTCTGCAAAGACAGAAGCCAAAGGTGCCTTGGAAGCCCAGGCCCTGCCTGCTCAGTTAGGCCCCAGTCTTTCTGTATGCCAATGTCACATGCAATGCTTCTAGCAGCCAGCATCCCCACCTTGGGGTGGTGTTCACAGTGGCCCTAGTCTGGCAGCCTGAGCTCTGAGCCTGTCTGAATACCTCAGTGTAGTTGCTACATGCAGCTATTTGCGGCTGACTCCCCAGCTAATAACCATCCAAATTACCAGGGCTGCAATGTACTGCAGCAACCACAGAGGCTGAAGAGAGTTGACTCTCCATGGCTCCTCCATAAAGAATGAAAAACATTTCCCCCTCCATCTCTAGAGAGAAGGGAGATACTAAACTGGCTTTCAAGTCCAGAGAGCTGGCTTACAGTTAAGCTGGGAGAGTTAGCGCCTGCCTGTATGTCTTCTGTGAAAAAGCCAATCCACAGGACAGAGGTCTTTGTTTGAGAGCTCAAAAACTGATAGCTCAGACCAGCTTTGATTTGGCCTATGAAGTATTTCACATGAACATCAGTTGCAATTTTCAAATGTCCCACAGAAATCTAAATTTGACGTTGTGATGAATAATCCTGGTCATTAAGTTTAATCAACTAACATCCAAGCTTGCAGGCCCTCCTGTGAGGGATCATCTTAGAGCTTTTGAATCAGGAAGCCCTGCCCTAAATTGTAGCCACACCTTCTGGGGGCAGCCCACGTGGAAAGACAGGCAAGGAGGAAGGAAGCTCTGCCTTTTGCCTGCTCGTCCTCCTCACGTGAACTGGCACGTCAGTCTTGCTGCTGAGGCGTTCCTGTTCCTGGATGTTCAGGATTCCGTTGTACACTGAAAAGCAGCCGCTCTCCAGAGGCCCTCCCGGACTCTGGCACCTGGCCAGGACTGCTGAGACAGACAGCTTCAAGGACTGAACAATGACCAGTTCTCTGCCTTTCCACATGAGACAGTCATAGCTGAACTACTTGGACCACAGCCTGTGAGCCGGTCTCATAAACCCTAATGGATATACTTTTTCGTTCTATCAGTTCTGTTCTGCTAGAGACCCATGCCTGATAGAGACATGCTCTAAGAAAAACTCAAACAGTGAAACTCTAGACTCGCAGTTTCACATAGCTACAAGTGGCAGGACCAAAGAGGAGCTGGTCTAGTTCCATTTCCCAGAGCCCCACCAGTCCCTAAGGAGACCTGCCCCCTATGTAAGCATCCAAACTACACACACCATCACACTAGCACAGAATCAAAGGCAGGAGGGTAAGGAGTTCAAGGTCACCTTTGCCTCAGCAGAGACTTGTGTCAATAACCTCGTGTTGGGGACAGACAGAGAGATAGGCAGGTCCTAGGGGTTGTTATCCAGACAGTCCAGGCCAAAGGATGAGTTCCAGGTTTACTGAAAGACCCTGTTTAAAAAAAAAAAAATGTGAAGAGGGCCAGAGAGATGACCCAGTGGTTAAAAGTACTGGGTATTCCCTGAGGTTCCATTCCCAGCGCCCACATGGTAGTTCACAATTCTCTGTAACATCAGTCCCAGAGGTCTGATGGCCTCTTCTAGCCCCTGTGAACACCAGGCATGCAAGTGGCACATAGATGCACATGTAGCTAATACACAAATAAATAAAATAGTATGTAGAACAACTGAAGCAGATACCTGACATGAACCTCTAGCCTCCACAGGTGCTTGCCTGGGCAATCACAACAATACAGACACTCAATAAACAAACAAACAAATAAATGCGTGCAAAAACTTTATTAAAAGAACTAAATTGAGGGGCCAATAAGATGGCTCACTGGGTAGATGCTTTAGCCATACAAGCCCGGTGACCTCAGTTCAGTGCCCAGAACACATGATAGAAGGAGAAAACTGGTTCTTGAAGGTTGTCCTCCAACCTCGATAAGGGTGTCCTGGCAGTCACATGCCCACGTTCACACGCATATACACGCCACATCATATAAAATAGCAAATAAATAAAAAAGCTTCGATGGTTTAAAGCCCACTACGTTGAGTTTCCATCTCCCCTCAGTCAGAATGGCTGTCAATGGGGTGGCGGGAAGGATAGGGGACAATAGCCAGCCTGGTGGTGACCTTCTGCAGTCTCAGCACTGAGGAGATCTAGGCAGCCAATATGAGACCTTGTCTTTACAAAATACAGATAAAAAGATAAATAAATCCAAAGAAAGAGAAAGGGACAGGGAGGAAAGGGGAAGGGACGGTTGAAGGGAGGGAGGGGCGATGCTGGCAAGTGTGTACTTGTGTAGAGCTGATGGAAATGTAAATTGGTGCTGCCACTATACACAACAATATATGGCTCCTTTAAAAAACTACAAAAGAAACTAGTATATGATTCAGCTGCACTTCTTCTAGGGATATTCCCAACGAAATCAAAGGCAGAATACCCCAGAGGTGCCTGCACACCCATGTTTATTGTACTGTTCGTAATACACATAGAAGATGTGCTATATACACAATGGAGCTTTATCCATCTAGAAAGAAGGAAATAATGTCATCTGCAGGGACAGCAACGGAGCTGGATGGCATCCTGTTAAGCAAATTCAGGCAGACTCAGAAAGATCAATACATTTTCTCTCATATGTGGGATCTATATTTTATATACTTATATAAATGAAAGTAGATGGGGGGGGGGCTGTTTAATGAGATGTCCACCATAGCCTCAGGCACTGGAATACATGGTCTGCAGTTGGTGGCGCTGTCTGGAGGGGCCTTGGGGTTTGTCGTTGTTGGAGGTGTCAGTGGAAGCAGGCTTTGAGAGGTTAAAAGCTGACAGATGGCATTTCCAGTTTGTTTCCTCTGCTTCCTCCTTGCAGTTCAAGATGCGAGAGCCCTCAGCTTCCTGCTCCTTCGTCAGCGCTGTCACCCCTCTGGAACAATAAGCCTAAATGGATTCTCTTTTTCTTGATCATGTGTTTTGTCACAGCAATAGAAAAGTAACTAATACAGGGACTGTATGGGGCACGGGATGAGGAGGGAGGAGATGGGGGAGGGAGGAGATGGGGGAGGGAGGAGAGGGACAAAGGATAATGGAAACAGAAAAAGAGAAAAATGTGTATGTTCTCCTATGCAAAACCTAGATGTAATAACATATGTGCCATATGAAAAGAGAGTGGACTGTCTGGGGGAGGAAGGAACCAGTGGATGGGGTACAAGTGGAAGAACTGGAGGCCCAAGAAGAGCAAAGTGCAACAATCCATGTACGCAAATGCCATGAGCAAACCCGCTGCCTCAGCCAGTCTGGGCTACAGAGTGAATTCTGAGCCAACCTTAACAATTTAGAGAAACTGTCTTTAAAAATAAATAAAAGACTCAGGGAGGCAGAAACAGGCGGATCTCTGTGAGTTTGAGGCCAGCCTGGTCTACAAAGTGAGCCCAGAACAGCCAAGGCTACACAGAGAAGCCCTGTCTTGGAAAACAAAACGTAAGTAAATAAAATAAATGGCTGTGGGCAGCAAGGTGGGTAAAGACACCTGCCATCAAGCCTACTGACCTGAGTTCAGTCCCCAGTACCACCAGATATGAGAAGAAAACTGGCCAGGCGGAGTGGCACACGTCTTTAATCCCAGAACTCGGGAGGCAGAGGCAGGTGGATCACTGTGAGTTCGAGGCCAGCCTGGTCTACAAAGTGAGTCCAGGACAGCCAAGGCTAACACAGAGAGACCCTGTCTCAAAAAAAAAAAAAAAAAAAAGAAAAGAAAAGAAAAGAAAAGAAAAGAAAAGGAGAAAACTGACTCCTGCAAGTTGTGCTCTGGCCTCTACATGATGTGGAATATACATGTATACATGTCTACCCACAGCATACACAATAAATACATAAAGATGTGATTTTAAGAGTGTTAAATGGGAGGGAGGGAAGAATGGGAGGATACAAGGGATGGGATAACCATGGAGATGTAACAAGAATAAATTAATAAAAATAAATAAATAAATAAATAAATAAATAAATAAATAAGAGTGTTAAGTATAAAGAGGACTGGGACACAGCTCAGGGCGGGGCATCTGTCTAGGATGAGTGGGGACCAGTGTTCAATCCCCAGTACAACAAAAAGAGAGCCTGTTACTTCGCCTTTTTTTTATCTTATCATCTTATTTTCCTTTTATTAATCATAATATCCACCCCGTTTATTAAGCCAAAAACTTCAAGTTCGTACATTTAGGTCAACCAGATGGACTAAAAAAAACGAGGGCACCATGGCTCTTGGCGACATTATCTCCCACACTGCATGCGCTGTGGTAAGGAAAGCTTTCCTCCGGTGTTTCCCAGTGAAAGCCCCTAATCTCTAGGCGGCGGGTTCAGCATCCTTGTTCTAAGGGCCGCTGCTCTCTCTGTTGCACAGGAAGTGACGTCAAACTCCCAGGTCCCTCTCTTGCAGGAGAGCCGCGCAATTTGAAGGTGGGAAGATCTGCTTAAAGGGGGAACCCCAGCATTCCCTGCTTTTATCGGGTTATCTGCTGCAGAAGGTCTTTTCACATAAGGGATGGCGGGCCCTGGAAGAGGCTTCCTGTGAGAGTTCTCCCCAGAGGAAGGAAGGCTTCTGGCTTTGTATTACATTTCTAAAAGCTGCTCCATTTCCTCCAGGACTATTGTGAAGTCACTGGCTTGGTCCTTACATAAGGTTTGTTGTTTCAGGAATTGCATCCTTTCTTCTTCTTTCAACTTCACCTTCACCTTCAAGGCCTCTAACTCCTCCATCTGCTCCTCCGCAGTTTCGTTGAAAACCTTCAGTTCATCTCGCAAAGTTTGTAGCAGCAGCATGGCGTCTGCGTGATCTGTGGTGGGTTTCGGCTGTGAAGCCAGGGTCTTGCTGCCTGGGTAGAGGCTATTGCTCTCCAAAATTGCTAAGCAGTTACCCTGAGACTTCTCCAGCAGTTCCACTTTCTGCGCCAGGTCCTTCAGTTCTCTCTGAGTCTCCGCCAGCTTCTGGTGTAACCGCTGGTTAACGGCCTCCAGGAGCTGGTTTTGATCTTTTAGTTCCTCCTCTGGTTTCTGCTTAGTCGGTGGCTTGTAGCCCTTTTTGATGTTCCTCCTGCTGGCGGTCCCTGCAGCCTTCACCTGTCCGTTCCCTTGGCTTGGTTTGGTGACTTTTGTAATAACAGGCTCTGAACCTCCTGGGTGAAGATGTCTAAACTCGTCAACTCCTTTGGATTTAACAGGTAGTTTAGAAGTAGCTCGAGTTTGTGCATCTGCGGGCAAGCCGCCGCTCCGCAGCAAGTGGGGCTGCACATCGCACACCATCTTAGCACTGGCCATCCTGTCTGGGTGGTTCGGCTGGTCCCCTTTCAAAAGATGCTCCACAGCAACCGCCCAGCACTTGGTAGAGCTTGCCGCCATGTTTTCAAAAAGAAACTTCCGGGAGCTGGGGAGTTCCGAGTCTGTGGACGGCCCTGGTGTACGGAAGGCTATTTCCTGTGCCTCGACCTTGGGAGCCGCCATGCTGTACGGAAGGCTCAAACTGATGCCCCGAGCCTGCAGGTCAAAGCCAGGCCAGGGATGCACTGGGTAGGCTTGAATGGAGCTAGTGAGTCACCTTGTCATGTTCCTGCCTGGAGGTGGGAACGTGAACTCGCCTAATGTCCAAGTCACAATCCTCTTTATTTGGTCTGTGATTGTTGAAGATCCTGCCAGGAGTACAGGTGTCCTGAATAAAAACTTTAATCCCAGCACTCCTACTTTGCCTTCTTACTGGATACATTGATTCACACATGCACATGTACACACATGCCCGACTTGACTTGCTTTCAATGAGAATACATCGGGCTTGCCCCTAGGTTTAGATAAGGATAGCAGACACATACCTAAGCCCAGCCTTGTCAAGCCAACCCAGTCGATCACGAGCTCCACCGCAGGCTTGTCATGCAGTGGGTATTTTGGTTTTTTTGGTTGGTTAGTTGGTTAGTTGGTTCAGAATCTGTGTGTGTGTGTGTGTGTGTGTGTGTGTGTGTGTGTGTGTGTGTAACTGATCAATTCAGAAAGTATCGTCTATAGTTGAAAAATATTTTCTCCAGTGATAAAACATACAAACTTTTCCTTTTCAATAAAGGTGCCCATGTGATCAATACTAGTTCATAAACCCCATTCCTCAATGGGAAGATTTAGCAAGTAATATTTAAAAAAAAAAAAAACAAATTAGGACCTGTGATATTGTTTTGTTTTGTCTTTTGAGAGCTTCACCAGACTGACCTCAAACTCACCGATGAAAAGCATGTGGCTCCAGGCCCAACTAGTACAGATGATATGGTATAGCCATCTTAAGACAATACAATCATCTTAGCTATTTTCTGTTCCTATGCGGAGACACCCTAACCAAGGCAATTTACAAAGTAAAGCATTTAATTGGGGGCTTGCTTACAGTTTGTGTGGGCTAGTCTGTTATCATGGCAAGGAGCATGGACGTAAGCAGATAGGCATGGGGCTGGAGAAATATCTGAGAGCCCACATCTCATCTGCAAGGTACAGGGAAAGAGAGAGAGAGAGACTTGGCCTGGCATGGGCTTTTGAAACCTTAAAATCCACCCTCAGTGACACACTTCCTCCAACAAGACCACACCTTCTAATCCTTCCCAAACACTTCCACTAATTGGTGACTAAGTATTTAAATATATAAGCTTATGAAGGCTGTTTTCACTTAAGCCACCACAATAGTGTGCTATACAAAACTCTCAGAACATTAGCTTTGTTAGTGTTATACATATTCGTTATCTATTTTCATTCAACACCTTAAAATTATTATGGATGTTTACATCATTGTGGGGGCATATGCACATGAGTGCAATTACCCATGAAGGTTAGAGGAGAATGGGGGATCCTTAGGAGTGAGAATTACAGATAGAGCTAACTAAGCTGGATGCTAGGAACCAACCTCAGGTCCTCTACAAGAACAGTAGTGTGTGCTCTTAACTGCTGAGCCTCCGCTTCAGCCCCATCAACATTTTTTTTACGGGGTTCTTGCTAAGTTTCCCAGGCTCACTCTGAAATTCTAGAACTCAAACAATCCTACTGTCTCAAACTTAGAGTCTCTTGCACTATAGTTGTGTGCCAATGTGCCCAACAAATTCTCATTAAGTGCCTACTGTCAGGGGATAGGGTAGTAAGCGTCAGCCACCTCTTTATGTGAAAACCAAAGAGAAACTGCCAGATACATTTTCTCCTAAGGACTCCAGGAACTCGGGACATCAAGATATTGTAGTTGGTAAAGTGCTTTCTGAGAAAGCCCTCTGACCCAAGTTCAATCCCCAGAGACCACATAGCTGAAAAGTACTGATTTCACAGTTGTCCTCTGACTCCACACATGTACATTGCACTGTTGTCATTTTTTAAATCTATTCTATTTGGGTTCTTTTATCTACTACCCTTCTCTGCCCCAATCCCTTCTAATGCCCAACACTGTGTAGGATAGAAAAAAATGTTAGAGGGGAAACGGGGCATAGACCTCTATAGGCTACTTCCTGCTGAGTAGCAATGTCGGGTTCCTTGGGATAAGTCCAATCTTCGTCAGTAGAATATCCAGCAATCCATCAATAGCAAATGGGACAGCAATAGCAGAAGCAGGACAAACCAAGAGTAGAGGCAGCAGGAGGAGGAGCAGCCTCTGCCACAGGCTCTCTTGGGGCTTTCCAATTTATACCCTCTCCAAAGTCTCCAGAATTAAACTATCACTATCTCCTCAATTTATACCCTCTCCAAAGTCTCCAGAATTAAACTCTCTGCAGCTGGCAAAGACCTCACTCCTGCTGGTACACAAGGCAAATAATAATCACCTGCCGTGTAGCAGCCTCAGATCCCACACCTGGGATTACAACAGAAACATTCACATAGTATAACTAGGTTTTTAAAGAAACTAAAACTCTCACTACATTATACAGAAGCATGCGCGCGCACGCGCGCACACACACGCAAATAAAAGAACCCATCAGTAACCAACCAGATGAGTGAGTAGGCCATCCCAGGAGACTAGAAAATAATTCAGTGTTTTTGCTCAGATTATGTTTGCTGTAATGGAGACTTTCTTAGCACCTTCCCTGTGTGCAGGATGAGAGGCCAGCACTCTTACCAGGCTTGGAGTCCAGTTCCATTTATTCAAGTAGTTACTGTAGCTTTAATGCAAAGCAATACAATGCTTTTTTCAAGAACCAAAGAACTGACCAGGCTTTCTAGAAACTTATCACTCCAAATGTAGAGAGTTGATTAAAATACAGAATCTCAGGCAAACGCTCAACTATGGAACCAGAATCTGCATTGTCTACTGTGGGGCTAGGGAGACGAGCTTATGGAATAAAGGCCATGCCACCAGATCCGATGATCTGAGTGTGATCTCCAGAGTCCACACAGTGAAAGGAGAAAGGTGGCTCCAATAAGTTGCCCTCTGACCTCCACACTAATTCACATGTACTTGTGCATGTACACGAAATAATAATAATAATAAAAGGTCTTGTTTGAGCTGGACATGGCTGCGGTAGCACTCGCCTTTAATCTCAATACCCAGGGAGGCAGAATCAGGTGGATTGCTGTGAATTTGAGGCCAGCCTGATCTACAGAGGGAGTCAGGACAGCCAGAGCTACACGGAGAAGCTCTGTCTCAAAAAATTAAAAAAAAAAAAAAGTTTTGTTTGTTATAGTAAAATAATAAAATTCTCCACCTTAGCCATTTTGGAGTGTCCTAGTCAAGTGAGATTAAGTGTTTTCATATTGATCTGTGGTCCTCACCGCCATCCATCCACAAAACTGATAAACTCCACACACACACTAAACAGATACTTTCCATCTTCTCATTCTTCCTTCTTCCTTGTTATTTCTGTTTTGTCTCATGTGTGTACTGGGGATCCAGCCCAGGAGTCTATAGGGTGGGAGAAGTCCTGTACCACTGAGCTACTCCACCAGTCCTTTATAAATGTTCCTGACAGTGTCCTAAGCTGACCTTAAAGCTGTGATCCTAGCTCCTCAGCCTCCTGGGCTGCTGGGATTGCAGGCCTGTGCCTCTGGGCCATACTCCAGGCTTCCTTCTGTCTATATAGGTTTGACTGTTCTGTGTCCTCATATAAGCAGAATTGTGCAGTATTGTATTTATATGACTACTCATCCTCAAAAGTTGTCAATGTTAGGACAAAATCTGTTTTCCTTTTTCCTTTTCCTTTCTTGTTTTTCCTTACTGAGAATTAAATTTAGAATTCCCCGTATACCAGGCAAGTGCTCTACCACTGAGTTGGAGCCCCAGGCCTTTTAAGTTTTGCTTAAAGGGTCTCCTTAAGCTGTCCAGGATAGCCAGGATAAACTTAGATGTAACCCAACCACCTGGCCTTAAACTTTCACTCTACCTGCCTCAGCTTCCTGTTACTCCCCCAAAGGCTGGGATTACAAGCATGAGCAGGCATGCCCCATGCAAATTCTGCACCCTGACAAGACCTTCCTTGTATACTTCATATGAGGAGTACAGCTCTGATAGTATCCTGGGTGCTGATGGGAAGAAAAGGAAAGCCAAGGGGCCAGTCCCAACAGGAACTGAGACTTTGCTTAAGCCTCAGAAGTCCCCCACTCAGGGACCATGTCCTGAAGCCAATCCCCTCAGCACGGATGGCTAAGCTGGCCTAAGCATGTAGATTAAAGCCCACAGGACAGATACTTGACAAGCATAAGCTATGAGTCACTCAGCAGCATTGTGCAGTAGAGCGGATGGCTGGACTGCATGGTAAAAAGCACGCTTAGGGTCATACCAATTCAGTAACACATGCACTCATAGCGCACTAGCCACCTATCCAGGTGTGATCAAATAGTAACACTTTTACACACACTCCCCCCAGTGACAATCCTAGGAGTGGGAATTCTGCTGTCTCTGATGTGTAGATGGAAGGGTTAGCACCAATGTGCTCAGTAGCTTCCCCCAGGTTATATGACTTGTGAATGGCAGGGGGAAAGCTTGAACCCAAGGAAGGAGACCCCCAAGCTCTTCCATACTATACCAGACCTCCTTTCTGCTTGACCAAAGTTTCTGCTAAGATTTAACTGAAGGGCATCATGCAGATGACGTGTGAGGTATGGGGAGGAACCTACTTTTTAACCTTGGCTTGTGTGTGTGTGTGTGTGTGTGTGTGTGTGTGTGTGTGTGTGTATGTGTGTGTGTGTGTATGTGTGTGTGTGTGTGTGTGTGTGTGTGTGACAGATGTATAGATACCTCAGAATATAAGAAACTAAGTAGGAAGCCCCTCTGATTTGGTGGACAGAAGCAAATGAGCCTTGTCTGTGACATTCAGAAGTCAGATGAACTGGTGTCCCTGGGAAACTGGGCCACTTCTCTTCCCCTTTGCAGGCTCCTCCCAGCCTTACCCCAGCCTTCTTCAAAGACTCTTCCCTCTTTCGTGAGTCTTAGTTGTTCTCTGACCTCGAAGCAGGTATGCCCCCAAGACATGAGTTCCGGTTCATACTGCAACCTGGTGAAAATGCCATCCCTTATGTCAAGTTCCACATCTTGGAAGATGAGTCACTGTGGTTGAAATCCTAGAGCCCAGCTTGCAACTCAAGGTCACTGCCAGATTTCTCACCAAATCAACACACCCCAACAGCACCACTGCCTCTCCACACCAGCCGCACCCCATGCTAAATCTCATTCTTAATTCTGCGCCATCTTTTCTGAGCTTTGAAGCCACCTTTTACTCCTCCATTCCTCCAGGAGTCTCAGATCTGTCTTCTGCTTTTCTGGTTGGCGTTGTCTAAGCCTGAGCCCACCTCCCCAGTCTCCAGTTCCCCAACTCCATTTCTATAGGCGTTGACAAGCTGCCTCTCCAAACAGCACAGCCCCATTTCTTGTTTCGTTCTTCCATTCCATCCGTGTGTCTCAGATGGGTTTGCACAGATGCAGCAGAAATTCCCTCCTTCCTTAAAATAAGAGGACCTACAGGAAAGGTGCATGGAGCATCCGCAGAGTGCTTTGCTCCTGAGAGCTGCAGACCTAATGGGTGCCTGGAAGTTCTAGAATACATTTCCTTCAAGTGAGGACAACCTTCTTTATGCACAACATGGCCATTTGAAACTGTTAGCATGGATACCTTAGCAAGTGAGCATGAGTACATCACCACAACCCACCAGCTCCTCTTGGTGCTGCCCGCCGCCCCATAACTTCATTTCCACAGCAACAGAACTGCTCTGCAGCACGGGCCCTGCTCGCTGGTCTTCTCTTTGTGCTCCTTCAGCCTGCAACAGCCCTTCATTCTTTTGCCTGGATTTTTATGTCCCTGATGCTTTTGAAGACTACCGAGCAGAATGCCATGCCATTGTGTGTGACTCAGTTTCCCTTGATGAGATCCAGTAGGAATACTGCAGGTATGGTGCTGGTTCTGTTCATCATGGCTTCTTGTGTGGTGATACACAATGTCATTCTGCCCCTGCCTTGGGGTCAGCCCAGCTCCTGCACTATACAGTGACTCTTTCCCTTTTGTAAGCATTTGGAAAAACCCCTGAACCCATGTAAATGCCTCATTTCTTTTTAGTCATAATGGAGCAAGAGTCTCCCATCAGTGAGGGTTAATCTTGGCTGTCAATTTGGCTGGATCTGGAGTCACCTAAAAAATGAGTTGCTGGGCACACTTGAGAAGATTTTCTTGACTGGTCTATTGAAGTAAAAAGACCCTCTCCAAATATATCTGTGCTGTCAGTTGTGGCCCATAGCCTTCTAGTTATGAATATATATACACACACACATATATATATATTCATATACCAAGGGAAAGCTATTCTTTTTGCCTGCTTGCCCAAGCTTCTTGTTGGTGAGTTCATCTACCAGTTGATGAGTATATCTGTGCTTCCTTCATTGACATTAGAACCTAGCATCTTTGAGGTTTCAATGTGAACTAAGGACCAGTGGCTCTCTAGATCCTTCAGGTCCTCAGCCCAAGATTGGGACTGCTGAGGCATCCAGCAAGCAAATACCAGTTCTCAGCCTCTCTAGTATGAAAAAAGATGTTGTTTGAATACCCAGACTAGGCCAGGCATGGTGGTGCACGCCTTTGATCCCAGCACTCGGGAGGCAGAAGCAGGCAGACCTCTGAGTTCGAAGTCAGCTTGATCTACAGAGTGAGTCCAGGACAGCTGAGGCTAAACAGAGAAACCATGTCTTAAAAAAAGAAAAAATGAATACCCAGGCTATCTATCATGAAGCTGACCTAACAAGTCTATATGTATATATAATGGAAGGAAGGAAAAAGAGAGAAAAACGAACATTTGGCAGAAGACCATAGCACAGTCTTGTACCATCTCTCCCTGCCGCAGGCCAGCACACTGACACTCCTGTGCTTCCTAGTAATATCCAATATTAAAGTTTAGACTCACTGCAACCTGGATCACAAGGTGAAGCTCACATCTTGCAAAAGGGCATGATGAAGGCCAGGGAAGCAATATCCAGCTTGGAGTGAGACAAGGCAGAGGCCACCCACAGAAAATGGGTAAGAAAGACAGACCATGTGAGTAGGCAGGAGCCAGAAATAGCCCTTAAAATTTGATAAGACTCTCAAGTATTTTGTGCAGGAAGAATGACTTTTTTAAATACATGAAATGAAGTCAAACGCGAGGGGGGAAAAAGTCGAAGGTGAAATGAAGGATACCACACTGCTGCTGTGTGTGTGCTAAGAGCCTAGGTCTCACTGTATGAGATGGCTTTGAACATCTGGTCCTTCTTGCACAGCATCCTCAGTAGCTGGGATCTGCAGGCAGATACCCCTGTGCCCAACAAACACTACACAACGTCAACAGGAAACAGAACAGAACACTTCACATTCTTGGTTCCTAGAATCAGCACATAGCTAAAATTAGAACTTTGTTTTGTTTTGGTTTTGTTCATTTGAAACAAGATCTCACTATGGAGTACTGGCTAACCTGGAACTCTAAGTAGACCAGGCTGGCCTTGAAGTCACGGAAACTCACCTGCCTCTGCCTTCTGAGTGCTAGGGTTTAAGGTGCGCCCTGCCACATTTGGTTTATAGTCTTAGTCTTGTTAGAAGGTAAAATTATGTTCAACTTTAATGTCCTTTTATTCCAGGATAAAATACCTGGCCTTCTTTTCTATTTAAAGCTTCAGTATTCCCAGGACTTGGAATACTGAGGCATGAAGAGCACTGAGTTCAAGGCTAGCCTGGGCTATATACTGAGATCCAGACCAATCAAAGATAAAGAGCTAACCTAGAAAAACCCAGAATAATAGTAGCACAGTTCCCATTCTTTTTTCAAGTGGGTCCTCTTTGAAAGCTTTGTCTGGTCCAGATAACTAAAGGTCATGACCTCTCTGGTACCCAAATCCGGAATCCCATAAACACTGATCAAGCAAGGGTGAGCCCCTGACCAGCCACGGCTGTGCACACCTTTCTTCCCAGCACGCGAGAGCCTCTGTTCCCTTGGGCCCTTGTGTGCATGCTCCTCTTACATCCTTTGAACATCCCTCGGAGTTCTTTCTGCAGGCCGATAAGTTCATGAGAGATAACAGTATTTAGCCTGCACTGACCAGGACTCTACATCTGACCATGAGCAAAGAGCTTGCCATGCAGTATTTACTGCCACTGACTCTCCCAGACTTGTAAAGATGGAGCTAGTGTTGTCTTGTCCTGTCCAGAGGACTCCAGGAGGGGGCACTGGACAGGAGAAGGCACTGGAAGGACTCCTTGGAGAAGTCCAGATCTGAATCCAATAGTCCAAGCACTTTTCTGCTAAGCTCCCCTGAATTTAAAAGATGGAGTACTGAATGGTTTGCTATAGCCCAGGCATCCTTAGTGTTGTGCTTTCTTATCTGAAATAGTAGAGCAGAGTTATTTAAAAAAGAAATGCCAGCCTGGTCTACAAAGATAGTTCCAGGATAGCCAGGGCTATTACACAGAGAAACCCTGTCTCAAAAAACAAAACAAAGAAAAAGAAGACAGGAAAGGAAAGGAAATGCACAGGGCTATGGCTGCAGCTCAGCTGATAAAGTGCTTGCCTAGCATGCACAGCATACTGGGTTTGATTCCCCAAACTAGATAAACTGGGTGTGGTAGTGCATATCTTTCATCCCAGAAAGCAAGAGAATTAAGAATTCAAAGTTGGGCTGGAGAGGTGGCTCAGAGGTTAAGCGCATCGGCTCTTCTTCCAAAGGTCCTGAATTCAATTCCCAGCAACCACATTGTGGCTCAGAACCATCTATAAAGAGATCTGGTGGCCTCTTCTGGCCTCTCACAAGCAGGCAAAATACTTTAAAATAATAAATAAATCTTTTAAGAGAGAGAGAGAGAGAGAGAGAGAGAGAGAGAGAGAGAGAGAGAGA
>OU015746.1:98866972-98882882 GCA_907169655.1 Acomys percivali | reverse complement strand
GAGATCAAAGTTATCCTTGCCTGCATAGTGATCTTGAGGCCAGCCTGAAGAAAGCTATATGACTCTGGCTCAAAAGAGAAAAATTAGTATGTGGGCATGGACTTCTGCCCTCCAACATTGATCACTTCCTCCTGGCAGGGCGGCCTTCCCAGGCCACAGAGGAAGAGGATACATATAGTGCAGATGAGATTTGATAAGCTGAGGTCAGAAGTTAGGGGAGAAGAGCTCTCCTTTATGAGGACAGAGGAGGGAGGGACAGGGAGGGAGGGAAGGAGGGAGGGAAGGAGGGAGGGAAGGGTCAGGAGGCAGTGAAGGAGGGGGCCTACAATCAGAATGTAAAGAATTCAAACTGCAGAACAAGCAGGTAACTTATTTTGCTAATCCCACTACATGGGAATAGCTCTGAGACTGGCTGAGACATGAATGTCTATGCATAGACAATGCTTCTTGTTGGTTACAGAATCCCTGTGACTTATTATTAGATGCCATTCTTCATATGGCATGACTGAAGATTTACAGAAGATTCTTCTGTTCATACAAACAGCAGAGAACCAGCCTTAATTGTTCCCACACACCTCAGACATTTATAATTTTAGGACTGTGTGGTGCTTGTGAGAAATTATATGTTTTCAGGACAAAAGAACTGGACACTGATGCTGCATCAGACCTGACAGGATTCATTCCTCTCAGCATGCCGGACACTGACATCCCAATTCCTTCACGTTCTAGCATCAAGTGCTTTGGTTGCTGTTCCTCATTAGAACAGGATAGTTTCAAAGAAAGCTCCCGATCCCAATTGGTCCAGCATTTCAGACTGTCCTACACAGGACTTCTATTAAGTCTGGAATTTCTCAACATTTAGAAACTGGACCACAAATACTATTCCTAGATTGTTTAACCATGTTCCTCAATTTTATTTGGGCCCCTACAAAGGTATTATTAATCCCAAATCAACCAGAAGAAACCTTAAGAACACAATGCTCTATTTCCCTTAAGGGGGTTGGGTAGGTTTGTGGCTGCTTTTTTTTTGGGCTATTGATGTTTATGTTCATTGGGAGTTGGTTATAAGCTATTATTGGTGTTAATCAGAAAGAAAACAAGGTTGGACTCAGGGATATCTCTTCTTTCCTTTATCTTTATTTCTTAGGTTTGGAAGTAGGAGTTGAAAAGAAAGAAGAAGAATATAGAAATATATAGAGATGATAGGACAAAAAGTAGATTAGTGAATCTACTCCTCAACTTAAGGCCTTAATTGTTATTCACAAAGTTATATTGTATTGGTATATTGTACTGTTGGTATATAATTTTGTATATTGATACAAAATAAGTTTAATTTTGATACATTGGTATAGAGTTCAAATTTAAGATTATTCTTGATGCCAGGCAGTGGTGGTACATGCCTTTAATCCCAGCACTTGGGAGGAGAGGCAGGTGGATCACTGTGAGTTCAAAGCCAGCCTGGTCTACAAAGTGAGTCCGGGACAGTCAAGGCTACACAGAGAAACCCTGTCTTGGAAAAAAAAGATTATTCTTCACACACATTATATATATATATATATATTTCTACTCTAATATGAGTACCCATACAACTCAACTATAATACAAGGTTTACTTTCAATACTTTGAAAGTGCTATTGTAGGATGTTTAGGATAATTAAGTAATACAAGTTAATTGTTAGTTAATCAAATCATGATCAGATCAATTACTAGTATATTTTTATCACAAGAATATATATCCTAAGTGTAACAGATAGATATGTTTCTATAAATAGATAAGGTCTTCAAAATCCTCAGAGACCTACAGAATATAGCATTTAAATATGTTTTTATTATTTTAAAGATTCTTTGACAACAAGGCAGGTTAATTCCTGACAACACTCAGCCTACCTCAAAGAAGATGATGAGCATCAAAGAACTTCCTTATGGAGATGGCTTCAAAACCAGCCACTGGGGAAAATGTCCTCATCTCTGCCACAGACAGAATGCTGCCTAAAAATGGACAAGCTTGGATGCAGGCAGAGTCAACAGCCAAACTCTGTCAAAACAGGGTAAGCAAGTCCTCAATAGTTCCTGCTTTACAAATATGAGCCAGAAGATGATGCTCCAATGTTATAGAGAGTTTTGGGTGACTGTTCAGACAGCAAACTGTCTCTGTCATTTTCTCATTTTGGAAGCAGCTAACCTGTACTTTCTGTCTACTCAGGTAATTAATTTTATTCCTTCTCAAGTCTCTGATGAGGTTGAAGACCAGATAGTTTAGTTTTACAATTAAGCTTAGTTATTTAGGGATTAAGATGTTTTCAAGTCTAGATAGATGTTTTAAGTTGATAGAGATGAGAGATGAGAGATACTGATTTACGTTCAGAATTTTAGACTCAACAAGATAGAAAAGGTGTTTTCTTCAAGGTTGCCAAATACAAATAGCCAAAACATTATGAATATAACATTTATATAATTCCTGATTGTTTCATGGTTCTTCTTGCTGTCTGTAGTTTATTGTATGTATGTGTAATAATATAAATGTATATGTAAAAAAGAAAACTAATAATAATAAAAATAAAACAAGTTTGAGGATACACACTTATAAGAGATTAGAGCTACTTTTGCTAACTAAAAAATTATAGATATTTCCTATCAAAAAAGAAATAAAGAAAAAGAAGCTGGGCATAGTGGCACATGCCTTGGATCTCTGTAAGTTCAAGGCCAGCCTGATCTATAGAGCGAGTCCAGGACACGGAGAAACATTGTCTTGAAAAATCCAAAAACAAACAAACAAACAAAGAACTAAGGTTCTCTCTCTCTCTTTCTCTTTCTCTTTCTCCCCCCCCTTCTCTCCCCCCTCCCTCTCTCCCCTGGTGTGTGTGTGTGTGTGTGTGTGTGTGTGTGTGTGTGTGTGTGTGTGTTTAGAGTCCAAAATACTTTGACCCCAATATACTCCACTACTGGCACCCATGGCACTCCTAGGCATTGCTTAATCCCACTCAAATCAGCCCTGGAGGACAGGAACAGATGCATGCGTAGCTGCGGTTGTCAAGCCTGTAAGGCCATTGAGAGTACAAAGGAAGAAGTGCACACCTGAGACCAGCCTAGGCTGGAGAGTGAGACCTGTCTCAAAAAAACCAAGAACTGCAAAAGCCGACTAAGGACTAAGTCACCTGTGTCCCGCAAAGCTCAGCCCCCAGCATCTCTGTCTACTAAGATCGCTTCGCTCTTACTGTCCCAGCCCCAGGTCAGGTGGCAGCAATCAAGCCCTTAGTTAGAAGTGTCCTTTGTGACAAATAACAGGAATTAGGATATCTGTGAGGTTCTAGAATTTACTGTTTTAAAAAAAATGCAAAACTAGATGGCCCCATAGACGATGGCGAGGAGTTGGTACAGTGAGAAGAAAGGGTCTGTTTTAGTCAGGGTTCTCCAGAGCAGCGCTTCTCAACCTGTGGGTCGAGACCATCGACAAAAATAGTTTTATGATTGGGAGGCCACCACAACATGAGAAACTGTTTTAGGAAGGCTAAGAACCACTAAGCTAGAGGAACAAATACACACATACACACACATACATACATACATACATACATACATACACACACACACACACACACACACACACACACACACACGCACGCACACGCACGCATGCGCCTGCACTCTCAACAGCCGGTGTAGCCCCAGAATAGCTGTCTCTTACTGGAGGGCCACCACCAGTGGTCACTCAGTCCACAAGACAGGGCACCTCAGTACTCCCAACCTGCCACTGGGAGCCCAGAAAGTTCCTGGAGACGCAGTGCTCCTTGTCCCACAGTGAAAGCCCGGAAACATTGGTTCTACTGTCAGGGAAGGAATCCGCAGCAAATCAGCAAGAGCAAAGACCAAGCAAAAAGGGGATAAACTCCCCCCGCCCCCCGCGCGCCCCCGCAAAGCCGTTTTAGCAGGGCCTACATCCAGGATGGGCTTCGATCGATGGAGGCAATCAGGACAGTGTTTCAGATGAGGGTCCCTACTTAGGTAATTCTAACTTGTGGCGAGCTGACATGAAAGCCAGTCGTAGTAACAGTAGATACAGGGTGCCGTGGCTGGCCCCGAGGAGACATCTGAAGTTGGAAATGGGCCTGCTCCCAGCAGATGAAGCGTGGCCTGACTGCGGCTTGGCAAGAGAGTGGCTCCTCTGGCCCACTCCACTCTGGAAAGGTGCATTAGCCACACTCATGAGTGAGCCCAGCTTCAAACGACATGTCTGCCCCCTGGCTTCTCTGCGTGACGGACACCCTGGTGCGGTGTGGCACTAGGACTCCCCTGCCTTGCCAGTGGCAAGTGAGCAAAGCCGGCAGACGTCCTCAGCGCTGGCCCCAGACTACCATGCATACATGCCCCCATGGTTTCTAGCCTGGTGTGCATAAGCTGTGTGGCTTGCGCCAAGCTGATTTATACCTTCGTGTTTGTGCAAACTCAGGTGTGGGATGCTGAGTACGAAGGGAACTGAACGGAAAGGTGCACAGACCTCCTTGGTTAGCCCTCTGTGAGTTACCATCTGGGTATGCTCACTCTAGTCCGAGTGGTTCCGTGGGTGTCAACCTTCTCTGTATAAGGGCAAAGGGACCCACCTAAGGACCCTTCCCTCCTACCCAAAACCAGATTAAAAAGAGGACTGTGGTTTGGGGGTTTCTCTTTTTCTTCCAATCTCCCATGCTGTGGCAATAAACACAATTCTTTCTTTTACCTCATCCCCGCCCCCCAGACAGTCTGAAACATGTAATATCGCCAGTTTTCACTGTCCTTTGTCGGATCCGGATTCCTCCGGAGCCTCCTGAGCCAACACGCACAGTACTAGTGATGTATACACATCGTCCTACATGTAACTCCTGACAAATGAGCACCCACACTCTGGGCCTAAGCCCTTCAAAAGCTGACTGGGACCAGCACAGTGTGACACTCAGAAGTGTCACTACAGATGTGACAGGCAGCTTGTGGACTGTTGCCAGGGCTGACCCTGCCTCTAGCAACTCAACTGCATCCCATTCTCAATCTTGTTGTTTGACTGAGCAGACCCCACTCCCATCAGCATTCCCAGGAAGGGACCAGTAACCCCCAAACTGCCCTCCGTTTAAAGACTGACATGTGGCTTCATGAGAAGCAACTGCAGGGACTGAGATCTTGGGAAAGGTAGACCGCACTATGTGGGTCTTGGAACCAAGTCTTCCAGATCGATGCGATCCGTTCAGTTCCGCAGTTCCATGGTCCCTCTTTCTCACTGAAGCTATGCTGGGTTCACTTCTGAAGCCCCAACCAGGGCCAGCAACAGGGCTCAGTAGATAACATGCTTGCTGTGCAAGCATGGTTCAGGTTCCCAGCCCCACATAAAAGCCATGCAGGCTGCACTCTTTCCTGTAATCCTAGCACTCAGGAGGCAGAAATGGGATGAGGCAAGCTGGATGACCTCTGGGTTCAGAGAGCGACCTTGCCTCAGGAATAAAGCGAAGGTCCAGAAGATGGCTCAGCAGATAAACACGCATTCCACCAAGCCTGATGACTCACATGGCAGAACACGAGAACTGACTCCCCAGAATTGTCTGCTGATTTCTATATTACACCAGTGTGTGTGTGTGTGTGTGTGTGTTGATCATGTGCACATGCTTCTGTGTCTGTGTGCATGTGTTTTCTGGAAAAACCAAACACAGTAAATAAATGAAAGAATGTATAAAAATTGTTACTACTACAACAGAAGACACAAAGTGACATGTACCAGGTGTGCCCCCACAAATAAGCATGCGCGCCCGCACACACACACACACATGCACATGTACACACATACCATACATATTTTTTAAAGATTTATTTATGTATTTATGTAATATGAATGCTCCGTCTGCATGTACACCTGCATGCCAAAAGAGGGCACCAGATCATATAAAAGATGGTTGTGAGCCATCTGGTGCTGGGAATTGAACTCCGGGACCTCTGGAAGAAACAGACAGTGCCCTTAACTGCTAAGCCATCTCTCCAGCCCTTCATGCATACCTTTTTTAAAGTCTCAACTAGGGACTGGAGAGATGGCTCAGAGGTTAAGAGCACTGACTGCTCTTCCAGAGGTCCTGAGTCCAATTCCCAGTGCCCACTTGGTGGTTTAGTACCATGTACAATGTGATCTGATGCCCTCTCCTGGCCTGCAGGTGTACGTGGAGGCAAAGCACTGTATACATAATAATAAACCTTAAAAAAAAAAAATGACACCAGTTGGGTATGGTGGTGCATGCCTATAATCCCAGCACATAAGGAGGCAGAGGAAGGCAGATTGCTGTGAGTTCTAGGCCACTCTCGTCTATAAAGCAAGTCCAGGACTGCCAAGGCTATGCACAAAAAACATGTGCTGAAAAATGGAAAAAAAAAAGTCCCAACCAGAATTTGGTGAGAGAACTCAATTGTCAGGGGCTCATATAGTGTGTTCTAAAGTCTTCTGCATGACATAAAGCACTGACGGCTTGTAATCTCCAAGCTCAGGAGGTAGAGACAGGTGGATTAGAAATTCTAGATCACCCCAGCTACTTCCTGAGTTCAAGGCCAGCCTACATGAGTTCCAAGCTAAAATTCCAGCCAAGCACTGAGCCAGAGGCACACAGTCTCTTCTATCACAGCTCCTCCTCTAGAGGATTTGTCAGGGGCCATCCCACACCAGAACGCCCACTAAAGTCACCACCCCAACCTGTGAGTGATGAGGGCCTGTTCTGAAGGCAAGTTAACTCTTGGGAGGATTACAGCACATACCTGCCCCTGCCCAATCTCTCTGGTTTAAACAAACAAACAAACAAACAAAACAAAACAAAACCAAAAATAAAACTGGAGCATCCCTCTCTCAGTGTAGCAAACACCTGCCTTTTAAATTCCACCTCAGGTCTTTCTGAAGAGCTGCGGTACCCAACGAGACAGCCATGGAAAATGCACGACTTCCATTATTATGACATGTGAACAGAGATGTCTAATTGCTTTTGTCCACTGGCATATAAAGATGTGGACCAGATGTGCTGTTAAAAAAAAAAAAAGGCTTGTTAAGCCCTTGCTTTGAACAAAGCTGTCTGGTTCCTCTCCTCCTCCCTTGCCCACTCTGCTCTGTCTAGTAATTTTTCATCGTCGTCTCTTGATTTCATTTCTCCCAGAAGATGAAATTTGTAAATTGGCCTTGAAAGCCTTCTTTTGGCTCCTCCTCTATCCAAAGGGACAATTGGGAACCACGTGTCCGGCCCAGTGCTCTGCACTCCCTGGGCAGCTGCTGTGCTGCTGAGAGATATGGGCGGAGCAAGTCCTCATGCAAGTCAGACACTCATCGCTCAGCTGGCTGGGAACAAAGTTCTCACATGTAAATCTACAAGAGCAGATTTGATACTGCACATCTTTAAATAGAACCATCCGGGACCCAGATTCTGCTTCATTTTCCAGAAGAGCCCCTAAATCTGCTTCCACATTTTTTAAAACCTCTCTAGTTATTTTTAGCAGACTAGCCCGTAAAGCCCAGTAGGCCCATAATGTCCTAATGATGTCCCTCTGTCCTTACCGGAGGTACATCTGAAGTATGCAAAGGAGAGAGAAACTAAACATAGACAGACACACACACACACACACACACACACACACACACACACACACAGCACCGCCACCTCACTGCTGCTGCTGCCACCACTGCTATGGCCAACAACAACAAAAGCAAACCTGGTTTGGGGAGCTCCAACATCACCATGTCAACCTAAGTTCTGTCCACTGGAAATACAACTCACGTAAAGATTGTCTGGCTGTTTTCAAAATAAGTTTGTTTTCCTGAAAATACAAAGTGCAGTGGAGTTGGAAGAGGTGCTTCCCAGAGCACCTGTGCGTGGATGGTCCCATGGTCCCATGGATGGGCAGCTAAGGAAGGAACATCCCTCCAGTCCGCTGCCCAGGTGTTCCTCCCATCTTGGCACACACAGGGACTGCAGCTATCTGGCTCACTGGAGCTTGTAGTCCTCTGCTCTCTGGTGCACTGGGCTGTCTCTCACTCCTGGGTCAGAAAGCAATGTAGGCTTTGACCCACAGGGTTGTAACTCACAGCTTTCCACTAAAGAGCCCACTCCACACGCACATAATGCCTGCTTGGGGATGCACCGTTTGCTTCTCTGTTGCTGGGGCAAACACCATGATCAAGAAAGAAAGTTTATTTTGCCTACAGTTCCAGAGGGAAAGACTCCATAAGGCAGGACAACAAAGTGTGGCAGCAGGAACCTAAAGCTGGCTGCTCACATTTGATAAACATACGAGCAGAGAGTGCAAGCAGGAAGAAGTGTGAAGCCAGAGGCCCTCAAAGCCCAGCCCGAGGGTATAATTCCACATCTCCTAAAGGCTCCAAACCCACCCAAACAGTGTCACCAACTGGGGACTGAGTGTTCAAATGCATGAGCCTACTAGGGGACCCCTCTCAATTAAATCACCTCAATCATTTTATAGGCAGCAATCCCTCAGTGACACCAGAAGAAAGAATGAAGGGTTGTGTAAAAGAACACGAAATCTTTAAAACTTTTGCTGGTGTGTCAACCCTCCCCGCACTTATGTCACACATCCATCTTTCCAAGCATACATTTGTTATTCTAAGTCACAGTCCCCCAAACCTAGGTAATTCTGTTTTAATACAGGGCCGTTGTGTCTGTCCTAGTCACTGTTCTGTGGCTGTGAAGAGACACCATGACCATGGCGACTCTTATAATGGAAAACATTTCATTGGTTTTACTGTAAATATTGTTATTTCCTGAGATAAGGAGCTGAGATGAAAGCCATACCCAAGCTTTACAAATACATGGCTTGGGCTGAGCTCAGAGCATTTCTATCTAACTATCCCTAGGTATAAGCCTGGAAGCTTCTACCCTCTGTACAATCTAACCCTGTGCAGGCCCAGATCTTGAAGGCTTCAGCTTCCAGCCTTTGTCTGATAACCTAGACCTTGAATATTTTCAACCTCTGAGTCTTATTGCTGAATAAGCTCACCCTTCCTAGGTCTTCTGAACTCTGGCTGGCTGGTTCCACTCAGCTGTTCCGGCTCAAAATTCCTCTCCAAGCTGACTGATTCAATCTGGCTTCTCTCTGCTTCTCGATGAATTTGTTCTGCTTAGGAAAAAAAAAAAAAAAAAACTGCCTCTGAACTCAACGAACTCAACTGCACTCAACTGAACTTTGTCTAACTGCATGAAACTGTACTGACTCCAAACTTTACTGTACTACCTCCATCAGCACCTCTCTGCTTGTTCTCCCCCTCCTCCCCCTCCTCTCCCCCTCCTCTCCCCCTCCTCTCCCCCTCCTCTCCCTTCCCCTTTCCCTCCCCCTCTGTCTCTGTTCTGCTCTTTAAAAAAAGAGAGAGAGAGATTTATTTTGTCTACAGTGCTCTGCCTGCATGTACACCTGCACACCAGAAGAGGGTGACAGACTGACAGATCATGTTATAGATGGCTGTGAGCCACCATGTGGTTGCTGGGAATGGAACTCAGGACTTCTTAACCTCTGAGCCATCTCACCAGCCCCCTCTGCACTGCTCTTAAATAACTTCTCTTACCTGTCTCTTCTTGTGAGAGTCAGGAGAATCCTATCTCTGACTCATTCCACCAAATCTTTCTCTGATTTATCAGTGTCTGCCCCTCAAATAGACTCTCTGTTTTGGGATTAAAGATGGGTACTAACTTCCAGCCAGAGGGATTAAAGGTGTGTTCTAAAAGCGAGTCTGTATTCTAGCCAGGTCACACAGACTTGGGTCTTTGGATGTGATCCTTTGCCAGAGCAGCCACGTTGCTGGATTAAAATTCCTCTGCACTCTCCATTCAAGTGTGCAGACTGTCCTGTCCATTGGCCAGATCTGGGTAGGGGTTTAAATTTTACCACCTGTATTGTCCTTGGCTAGTGCCTTAGTTTGACTTTCTCATGTACTCTGGTGCCTCACATTTGACTATGTCCCCTGGAAGGGGAGACCTAGTGGCACTCAGAGGAAGGACAGCAGGTCACCGAGAAGAGACTTGATACCCTATGAGCATATACAGGGGGAGGTAATCCCTCTCAGGAACAGTCATAGGGGAGGGGAATAAGGGGAAAATGGAAGGGAGGGGAGAATAGGAGGATACAAGGGATGGGATAACCTTAGAGATGTAACAAGAATAAATTAATAAAATAAATTTCAAAAAGAAAAAGAAAAAAAATTTCTCTGCACTTAACAGTTTCAGAGGTTTAGTGCATTATCATGGTGGGGATCATGGCAGCACACAGGCAGACATGGTGCTGGAGAAGGAGCTGAGCATCTACATCTGGGTGCACAGGCAACAAGAAGAGAGATACTGAGCTTTCTTTGGGATTTTGAAACCTCAAAGCCCACCCTCAGTAGCATATCTACTCCAACAAGGCCACACCTCCCAATCTCTCCCATGGAGTGCCTGATGGCCAAGCATTCAAATGCATGAACCTCTGGGGGGGACCATTTCAAACCACCACAGTGTCCTAATTGCCTCTCTATTGCTGTGAGAAACACCATGATTGAAAGCAACTTGGGGAGGGATGAGTTTGGGGCTTATATTTTATGTTACAATCCATCACTAAGAGAAGCCAGGGCAGAAACTCCAAGCAGGTGTCTGGAGGCAGGAACCACAACAGATCCATAGAAGAATGGTGTTTACTGGCTTGCTCTTTTTGGCCTGCTCAGTTCCCATTTTTATATAACCCAAAACCATCTGCCTGGGGGAGTAGCACAGTCCACTAAGGCTAGGCCCTCCGATATCAATCACTGATCAAGAAAAAGTTCAACAGAGTTGTCTCCAGGCCATCTGATGGAGGCATCTTCCCAATTAAGATCCCCCTCTTCCCAAGGGATGCTAGTTTGTGTCAAGGAGACAAAACTACTGAGCACAATTGCTGTGCAACAATCTCTACAGGACTTCTAGTCTTCTTCTTCTTCCTCATCTCCTTTGTTTTCTGACAAAGGTCTCACCATAGCATCCAGACTGGACTGGAACTCAAAATTCTCCTGACTTGGTGTCCCACGCGCTGGGATGTGTGTGCCACCATACAACAACAGCACAGTTCCTATGACATTAAGTATTGTGCTTATGTGCCAAGGGCCTCCAGCACTCACTAAGCTTATCCTCCCACCTCGGTGTGCCCATAACACCTGATGATGCTGATTTTAATCTATGCAGGTTCAACACACATCAGTCAGGAAGATTTCTGGAAGGGAATCACAGCTCCCCATGTGCCCATTCACAAGCGCACAGTTCTTGTCCGTGCCCACTCCCTCATGCAGCTAGTAAGTGGTCCCTGTAGCCAGAAACCTTCTAGTGACAGCACAAAGGAGAAAAGAAGATCTTTCTCCTGCGGGGGGTGGGGGGATGGGGGGGTGCTGACTCCCAATCAGGGAATGCTCTAGAGGCACTTCCCACCTGCTCTGGAACCTTCCAGCAAGGAACCTTGCTCCATGCCAGGCTCTTCTGTGCCCACACGCATCTGCCCCTGAGGATAACCAAGCCCCTGTCATCCCACCCCACTCTCCCAGGGTGAGGCTTCCTTTTCCTTCTGCCTAGACACAGGAGCTACTTTTTAAATTGTTTGTTAGTTTGTTTTTGTTTTTTCAAGCTACAGTTTCTCTCTGTCTAAGTCTGGCCATCCAGGGTGGCCTCAAACTGAGAGATTCCCCTGCCTCAGCCTCCTGAGTGCCCAGATTAAAGTGTGTGCCACCAACACCTGGCTAATTTTTTTTTAACTACTTTCAAGCTTTGAGAACATTTGTAAGAGCAAAACTAGAAAATAATGTATCCACTTTGAGGAACAATTTGTTAGCATCTTTCAAAGTTAAATATAAATTTACCAAATGATACAATAATTCCATTCCCATGTATGCATCCAGTAAAACTGGATACAGGCATACAAACAAGTTGTTGTACTTATGTATTCTTATGTGTCCAGCATAGCAGAAACCACCCCTGTCTGTCAGCAAGCAGAAAAATGAAATAGGTCTTCTATACAGCAAAATATTATTCAGTCATTTAAAAAGATAAGTATTGACATATGCTACATTGTGGATGAATTTTTAAAACACTGGGTTAGGCTAATGAGATGGCTCCTCAGGGAACCCCACATGATGAAAGAAACAAACAAACAAACTCTGACCTTTACACACACACAGTGGCTTGTATATGCCCCTCCAACATACACTAATTAAGCAATATAATAATTTAGAAATTATTTTATACTAAAGAAGCCAAGCTGGAATAGTTGCATATGTCTGTAATTCCAGCACTCAAATTGAGTCAGGAAGATTGCTGCTGGTTCCAGGCCAGTCAGGGCTAAACTGGCTCAGCCTCCCGAGTGAGGAGGGAGATGGGGGTGGGATCCAGATACAAAGTAGTTAAATCTATACAGATGAAGCAGATTAGTGGTTGCTAGAGCCTGGTCAGAAGAAGAAATGGGAAGTCGTCCTTCAAGGGATCTGAGTTTGTTTAATTTGTTTGTTTTTCTGAGGTGGTGAAATCCTTTAGGTGGTCATGTAACATTGCAAACATGTCACTATTTTAAAAAGAATTACTAATTTTATTGTATCTATATAAAAGTCTTGCCGTGTGTGTGTGTGTGTGTGTGTGTGTGTGTGTGTGTGTGTGTGTGTGTCCGCTCTTGGAGGCCAGAGATAGGAACTCTGGGAAAGAGTAGAGACAGACAGAGTTGCCAGAAGGACACGAGGAAGAAACATGTGCTAGGAATGAAGAAGAAGTAACAAACCATGTTGTATAATGTAGATTAATATAAAGGGGACAAGTTAAGATAAAAGCTAGTTGGAAACAAACCGAAGCGATGACCAAGCTTTAAAAACAATTAGTAAAATGTCATTACTGAAGGCAGTGCAGCTTTGGATGTGGCTGCAGATGAACCTCTTACCCTATTCTCAAAAGTTAAATGTTAAAAGGGGTGGGGGGGGGGGGGGGGGTGCGGTGGGGGGGGGGAAGAGGGGGAGGGAGGGAGGATGATAGAATGAAAGGTAGATTACTGAATCTACTAGTCTCAAATATTTTACATTGGTATGAATTATTATATGTTGATAGAAATCTAAAGTTATTTTGTTCAATTCTTTTTTAATGTATTGTACACATGCTACTCATTTAAAAATGTAAAGTGCTAGTCTTACAAAAGCTAACTATTGCAAACTGTTTAGGATAATTTTAAAATGCAACTTAGTAGTTAGTCATCTATAATTAATCTTGCTTGTAGTCTTGTTTAGCTAATTACAGAAATAAGCTTTATTTAGTCTCTTGAATATGTTTTCAAGGTCAAGCAGATAGTACGTAGTTAGACACAATCAATGTTTATTTAGATATTCTGAGATGGATAGGTAGCTTTTAGACACTTCAGAGATCCACAGAACATGGCATTTAAAGATGTTTTAATAATAAAAGGCTTTTCTGACAGAAATAAACATCCGCTCCTGGCAACACTCTCTTTCTACTTCAAAGAAGATGATGGCCATCAAAGAAACAAAGGTGACAGGATAGCCTCTGAACTAAAAAACAAACAAACAAACAAAAAAAACCCCAAAACCACCTGTCCTTACTTCCACTTCTGACAGCAGGCTGTCTGTCCAACTGTGAACAAGCAGGACACTGGGAAATTGACTGTCCAACTTCGCAGAAACTAAGAAGACCAGTCCTTCAAAGTTCCTGCTTCATAGAAAAGTCTGTCATATATTCTGGGCCAGTAGGCTGAAGTTTGGATGTCCCAGTGACACAGTTGATTGTCCAGGCAGCCAGATACCTCTGTCATTTCCGTAGTTCCGGAAGCTGCTTATTCTACACTTCCTACGTACTTAGGTAATATTATTTCCTTCTCAAGCCTTTGATGGGCTTGAAGACTGGATAGTCACAGTCTTACTACAATTAAGCTTAGTTGTTTAAGGACGAAGACAATGTTTTAGGCCTAAAACGATGTTTTTAGGTTGATAAATGTAAGTTATGATAAGAAAGTAATGTGTGTATAGAACTTTGGGCTCACCAGGATAGATAATGGAATACTTTTCCAAGGTTGCTACACACAAATGGACTGGACATTGTAAATGTAATTCCTGATAATTCTCATAATTGTTCTTATTGTGTATAGTTTATTAATGTTAGAGAAAAGGCCGGCTTTTTGTTTATGCTTTGTGTTTTTGACAAAAAGGGGTACATGTAGTGGAAATTTTGGTTTCTTTAAAACCCAGTTATGTTGTGTTTTTGTTCTAATCCCAAGTATGGGATATTGGTCTGCTTTTAGTTTGTCTATAGCTGATAAGTGTCTTGTGCAGGCTCAGAGAGGAGCCTGGTCTTCGGCAGCTGAGATAGTTGAACTCTGAGGACTCAGAGGTTATAAATACCATAGCCCAGAGACAGGAGGCTTCGAGAAAACACTTTGAGGAGACACTCTGAGGAGGAAGAAGCCTGCTCCTAGAGAGAATCATTCCAGCGAATGCTTTGAGGTTCCAGCTGCTGCTCCGGTTCTGGCAGCTGCAGTGGCAGTCACCCTTGCTGAACTGCTGGTTTGTTGTTTAATGCGTCTGCTGGAATCCTGACTTCCCCAGTGGAACGGCTCCAAGGAACTGAGTCTAAAAAGGTCTACTTCTCCTGTTCCCTTTAACGTCTTTTCTCTCCTATCTAGGATAGGTGGGTGGAAAGGGAGGTATAAGCATTAAAGAACCCCAAATAAAGTAGGCTTGGAAAAGTTCAAAGCCTACGATTGATCTGTACCTTGTTCAGAGAATATACAAAGGTGTGGGTGCACGTCTGCCTGATACCATAAATCTGGCCAGGAGTCCCCACTGGGAATTATACAAGACCCATGGATAAGCTTTCCATTATTGTCCTGCTAAGTCAGCATAATGAACTTGCACCTCGTTTCCTGTAGATCTGTGCAACTCTCAGGCCTCATCTTTGTACAGTGGTTGGTGGTTAATGCTAAAACTCACAACTGGTCAAAGTGCGGAGAATAAGACGTATTGGAATGTTCATCCGAAAATAGGACTTTTGCATCATACCCTGTTGTAGAAACTGTTTTTAAAAAAATACCTGGGGGTTGGAGAGATGGCTCAGTGGTTAAAAGTGCTGCCTGCTCTTCCAAAGGTCCTGAGTTCAATTCCCAGCAACCACATGGTAGTTCACAACCATCTGTAATATCATCTGATGCCCTCTTCTGGACTGCAGGCGTACGTGCAGGCAGAGCACTGTATACATAATAAATAAATAAATTTTTTAAAAAAAATACCTAATATTTATTATAAAATTATCCTATAATTGTTTCAACAGTGTTATCTAACCCCCTATCATAATCAATAAAGACACAGACACCTACTGTATTTTAGAATAGCCTCATTTTTTCCTGGGACTGGCCAGATATTAACTCTCTAAAGTATCCTTATCACTTCCCAGGCCCCATCCCAGGGCATCTGTTTTAATTGTTCCTTTCTGGGCTACTTCCCATCCATAATCCCAAAATCCTTGCTAACGTTCTCCATCTGAGATGCTCTCTTCCATCCACCCCAATCCAGCCATGTGCTTCTCTCCATGCTAAGCCATCTTGTCCTCCTCTTTCTTTCTCCCGCTCCTCTACCTGCCCCAGCCTGCCGGATTCCACTAAAACTCGGGATGGAGTTCACCTGTTGAAAATGCAAGACACAAAGAAGGAGAGCAAGTCTGATTGATCAAACTCTCAAACTTTATTAGTCAGGCAGCAGCTTTTATAAGTCAGAAGGCAGGGAAGCATATTGCTATAGCAACGCAGTTGCGGGTTTTTCTCAAAACACAGGGAATTCCAGGCAGGGTCATAATGTCCTGCCACACAGGGCATCTTGCTCTGTCTTCATCTAGCTTTAGTCTAACTGCTGACTCACAACAGGGTCGCTCCATCCCTATCT
>OU015746.1:98825242-98846624 GCA_907169655.1 Acomys percivali | reverse complement strand
GGATGCTGATCTGCACCTCAAAGAACATCACACAATTGAATATGAGCAGAATATTAAGAAAGTGAAAGGAAATATTGGTAGTTTTGTTAAATATGAGGATAGTAGATGGCTTTTTTTTTTTTTTGAAGCGTCACAATGAGAAATTTAAGGATAAGCTGTTTTGATGTCAGTAATTTAATTATTAAAAGATTTTTTTAATTTTTAAGTTATGTGTATATCTCTTTGTGCATGTGAGTGTAGGTGCCTTTTGAGGCCAGAAGAAGGCATCAGATGCTCTGGAATTGTAGCCGGTTATGAACAACCTAATGTGAGTGCTGCAAACCAAACTCAGGTCTGCTGGGAGAGCTGTACATGTTCTGGCCCCTGCGTGACCTCACCAGCTGCCATGACATGTGCTTTGCTTTGCTTTCTTTTGTTTTGGAGGTTTGGAGGTTTTTGTTTTGTTTGCTATGGTTGGGGTTTGTTTTTTGTTGTTATTGTTTTTTATAGACCTGTCTGTCCTGGAACTCATTTGTGTAGCAGACTGGCCTTGAACTCACAGAGATCCACCTGCCTCTACAACCCAAGTGTTGGAATTAAAGGCCTGCGTCACCATCAGTCAGCTATGAAATTTACTCTCTCTCTCTCTCTCTCTCTCTCTCTCTCTCTCTCTCTCCCTCTCTCTCTCTCTCTCTCCCTCCCCTCTTTCTCCTTCTCTCTCTCTCTTGTTTTGTTTGTTGGGTTTCTCTGTGTAGCCCTGGCTGTCCAGGATTAGCATTGTGAAACAGGCTGACCTTGAATCACAGAGATCCACCTGCCTCTGCCTCCTGAGTGCTGGGATTGAAGGTGTATGCCACTACTGCCCAGCTTAGAATTTACTTTTAAATGTCAGTAACATTTTAAAAATAAAGCAAATACAGCAAAATGGCATCACCTCTTAGATATAGGTTCTGAGGCCAGCAGGCAGTACCTTTGTACTTACTGTGCTTTGCTGTTCTTTAATGAGTATTTGGAAATGTTTCTAATAAAAAGTATACAGGCTCTTTTTTCAGAGCACAGTAGCTGTGTGTGAGGTTTTGGGTATGGGCTAGCACACTCTCCCCTCAATGTCCCCCCACCCCCATCCCAAATGGCCACTAGAAATCAATCATGTCTTCTGCATCTTGCACAAGAAAGACTTGGTTTGTGTCAGGCAGTGGTGGTACACACTTTCAATCCCAGCACTCAGGAGGCAGAAGCTGGCAGATCTCTGAGTTTGAGGCCAGCCTGGACTACAGAGCAAGTTCCAGGACAGCCAGAGCTACACAGAGAAGCCATGTCTCAAAAACAAAAACAAACAAACCAAAAACCACACACGCACACATGCACGCACGCGCACACACACACACACATGCACAACCAAATCCCAAAACCATACAGAAAGAACCTTTTCAGTAATTTCTATGAAAGATGAAAGCTAAATCATACAATTTGGATTGCTATAGTGTTTAGAGCTGTAAAGAGTGCCTCAGGAGATGGGGTCAAATGTGCTGTTGATGAATCCCCAGTGCAGAGGTACCAACCATAGCACCCAGCTTAGCAGTTCATAATAATACATGTTTATAATGAAAACATACTAGATCCAGAAGTGCTATATATTTCTTTGTTTGTTTTTCTAGAGGATCTTGTAGCTAGCCTGGACTTGAACTTGTAATCCTCCTCCTCCAGTCTCCTAGTATGAGGGTTATGGCAGTACACTGGTCTACAAAGCTAGTTCCAAGACAGCCAGAGCTACACAGAGAAATGCTGGGGGAGGGGGCGGGAGTTGTTTTGTTTGTCATGCAGTTTGGGTTTCGTTTGGTTTGGTTTTGGTTTTTCAAGACAGGGTTTCACTGTGTCACCTTGGCTGTCCCAGAACTAGCTCTGTAGACCAGGCTGGCCTTGAACTCACAGAGATCCACCTGCCTCTGCCTCCCAAGCACTAGGATTAAAGTGCTTTGCTACATAGCTTTGGCATTTCCAACAATCCTCTTGTCTCAGCCTCTCAAATTCTAGGCTTGCAGGTATCATACCTGGCCCCTCCCTCCCTCTCTCCTCCCCTCCTTCTGTCTCTCCCTCCCTTTTTCCTTCCTTCTTTCTCTATCTTCCTCGTCCCTTCCTTCCTATGTAGACAAGGTTTTCCTGTGGATCCATGGATGTCTCAAAACACCCTTTGTAGATAAAGCTAACCTTAAGTCTTTCAGTTATGTTTCTGCCTTTGCTTCATAAATGCTGAGAGTCTAGTCATGAGCCACCATACTTGTCTATTTATTTATTTATATATGTATTTAAAGGATAGTTCTTTTTGGTTAAGACTGATCCACAAGCAAGAATACAGCCCAGTGTGGGTCAGGGCCTGTTTAAAAAAAAAACAAAAACAAAAACGGATTTCTAACTCCGGGGCCTACAATAACCTCCAAGCAAGAACATCTAAAGGAGAGTAAATGCATTCACCTCTAACTTCATAAAATTTTTATTTTACTTCCAAGCCAAGTTCACAGCAAATCACAAGTTTTCATTTCATTCTCTAACAGTTTCCAAAAATAACATCTCAAATATATGCCTCTATAGGCCAACCCACCACCGTAAGGTTTATTTTAAGCTAGGACGTGACTAGAGCTAAGTAAACTCTGTTATAACATCAGTCTCAGTGCAGAAAATCTTCTGATCTGTCCCCCTAGGGTGGCCAAGGACCCCGCCAAGGCACAGAGCCAAAGTTGAGGGAGACTGGAGGGCTGAGGAAACAGGGGAAACTGTTTTCAAAGCAAAGCAGCAACTCTAAGCCCCCGAATTCAGTCAAAGTATAGACTCCAAAGAAGACAATTCTACCAAATTAGCCAGTTTGAAATCTCCTTTCTAGATTACAGTAAGAGTTTGGCTGCCAGTGAGAGATGGCTCAGCGCAGAAATGCACTTGCTGCCCAACCCTGGCAACCTGAGTTCAATTCCCAGAGTCCACGTAAAGGTCTAAGGTCCATTATGAGCTCTACATGTGTGATAGAAATGCCCCCATGCCACATACACATTTTGATGGTTACTCTCGGTGGTCCACTTAACTCCATGTGGAATCAACTACCATCTAAGCTGCTGGGCACTTCCGTGAGGGGTGTCCTTAGATCATTTGAAGCAGAAAGTCCCACATCTGGGCAGCACTTTCTGGTAGCAGCCCACGCAAAAGGACACAGAAGGAGGAAGCTATGCCTTTTTATCGTCTTGCCCTCTGACTGGCACGGCCATCTACCTTGTCACCCAGGCAGTTCTTCACAGATATCAGAACCATTTGGCATTCCTACACAGAGGGAAGAGCAGCATCTCTCCAGTGACCCTCGAGGTCCCCAGCACCAGACCAGGACTGCTGAGACAGCCAGCATCATGAACTGAACAACTGCTATTTATTTGGCCCTTCCACTGTGAGACAGCCACTGCTAGACAATTCATTTCCTTTTGAAAACCCTAACTAATACACGTATCATGAGCACACACACTGATAAAAACTCAACATTTAAAAAAAAGGAAATACTATTAATTACAAAAAAAGAATAAAAACTTGCACATTAGAGCTGGGGTTGTTGCACCTTGGTAGAGTGTTTCTCCTAGCGTGGCCAGGGCTCTGAGTTTTTTTTTTAAAAAAATTACATACTCAATAAAATGTATATATACAAAGTATCCTTGAGTTGTGTGTGATGGGTCATGACCAGTACTTGGGAGGCTGAGGCAGGATGACGGCCACAATTTTGAGGCCAGCCTGTGCCACACACTGAGTTTCAGGCCATCTTGGGACTAAGAGTGAGATCCTACCTCAAAAAAACAAAACAACAGAGCTAGAGCAATGGCCAGTGGTTAAGATCTGCTTGAGGCCCTTGCAGAGGACCTGAACAGAGTTCCCAGAACCCACATGGTGGCTCACAATCACCTGTGGTTCTAGATTCTGAGTTCCGGAGGGATCTGGCACCTTCCTCCGACTTCCTCAGGCATGCACATACCAAAATGTAGGCAAAACATTCATATAGACAAAATTAACTAAACTAAAAATTTTTTAAAGCAACAACACATACACACAACGTTTTGTTGTGGTTGTTTTTGTTTGTTGGTTGGTTGTTTGGTGTTTTTTTGTTTTTCGTTGTTGTTATTTATGTATTTACTTTATGGTTTAAAAAAAAAAAGTGTATACTTAGAATTAGCCAGCTGCGCTCGGCTTTAGATGATCCCAGTCTTGTTGGCAACATCCAGAGCATCATAACCAGGAGTCAGCCGAACATGTGCCTTCTCTCCATCAGGCCTTATCAGGGTATTGACTTTGGCCACACCAATGTCATAGAGTTTCTTCGCGGCCTGTTTAACCTGGTGCTTGTTAGCCTCGACGATAAACACTAGTGTGCTGTTATCCTCTATCTTCTTCATGGTTGACTCGGTGCTCAGGGGAAATTTGGTGATGGCATTGTGGTCAAGCTTGTTCCTCCTGGGTGCGCTCTTTCAAGGGTATTTGGGCTGCCTCCGTAGCCTGCAGGGCCTTGAGCCGCGGGAAGGTAAATCTTTTTTGTGGCTGTGGATGCCTTTCAGCACTGCTTTGTTAGCTTTCAAGGCCTTCCCTTTGCCTTTGCCTTTGGGAGGGGTAGAAGCTTCCCTTTCGCTTTTCGGAGTCATCTTGAGGGAAAGTGAGGGAAAGCTTTTTTTGGTGGGGCATGGGTTTTGAGACAGGGTTTCTCTGTGTAGCCTTGGCTGTCCTGGGCTTGCTTTGTAGACCAGGCTGGCCTCGAACTCACAGGGATCCATCTGCCTCTGCTTCCCTCAGTGCTTGGATTACAGGCAGGTGCTACCTTGCATGGCTGGAAACCAGAACTTTCAAACAAATGCTGATTGTAGTAGGTCTGCTAGTTCTAAGAATCCAATACGTAGCCTTGCGTAGTGGCGCATGCCTTTAATCCCATCACTCAGGAGGCAGAGGCAGGTGGATCGCTGTGAGTTTGAGGGCAGCCTGGTCTACAAAGCTAGTCCAGGACAGCTAAAGCTAACACAGAGAAAGCCCATCTCAAAAAACCAATTTTAAAAAGACTCCAATGTGCCGATCTCCAGTGGAGAGTCAACATGTCCAGGGCCATGCACAGCTTGCTAGGTTCCCTTGCTTGCTTTCTTTGTACTTAACTATCTACATCGAGACTTTCCTTAAACTTTAGGTTTGTTTTTTTAAGCCCTTCTTTCCCACAACCAACTTTCCCCAAATATTTTGATGTACTGTTTCTAAAAGGCTGAGCTACCTTTGCCTCTCAAGGAAAAAAGAATTCATTCCAGGTAGTAGATGCAGATACTTTGCAAAGATTATTTTCCCAACAGTTTTCCAAAGCCCTTGGAAGAAGCGGTGCCAGCAAGTCCGTTCTAACTCACTCCCCCGCCCCCCCAACAGCACAGCAGGACCAGAGGGGCGCTTCTGGCAAGCACAGGTGTCTTCCTTCTGAGCCACCTGTTGGCTTCTGCTCTTTGGGAGCGTCCTGAGGCTTCTGTCAATCAGCAGATGGCTCCTCAACCCCTGCTGTGAACTTAGCATGGAGCTGCAGTTGGATATTCCTTCCCGGTTTCTCAGCTGATAGTGAACGGAGTAGGACAAATGTCTAATTAGATTTGGCTGCATGGAAGCGTCTAACAAAACTCTGGAACAGCCAAGGAAGTCCAAGGTCAATTTAAAAAAGTGTCAGTGTGCAATACATGGTAGACTCCGGTGATGATAGTAACTATATTAGGTTCTTGGTCTATGCCAGGTGCTCAGCTAAATATTTCATTTACCCTCCAAGACCCCTTCAGAAATTTGTAGTGCTGCAGTGATAGAAAGTCCAGTTGAAAAGCTGACCTGAGCATGTACAGCCAGAGAGCTGTGGAAACTCAGGCTCTGGGCTCTTAGCCTCACCTTGCTGCTCACCGCTGACGGTTAGGGACATGGAGCCGAGGGGGAAGTGACAGGGACATCCCTCCACTCTCATCACCCGACCTGCCACAAGCCAGCCACAAAGCCAAGAGTTCATCTCCACTATTTCTATTCTACATACACGAGAAAGACTTCTCAAGATGGGCTGAGGTCAAGGATGAAAGGAGGAGTTTTGGTGTCTGCCCTCTCAGCCACACCAGGCAACAGCTGTCTGCGTTTGGTTGTGAGCTGTAAGATAGTTTCTAGCCAGGAGCCGCAAGCACTCGGGAGGCAGAGGCAGGTGGAACATTGTGAGTTTGAGGCCAGCCAAGTCTACAAAGTCAGTCCAAGACAGCCAAGATAACACAGAGAAACCCTGTCTCAAAAAACTAGAAAAACAAACAAACAAGCAAAAAAGATAGTATCTAATTGTGTTTGCATCTATTCACATAAGTTTGTGTACGCATGTGTATACTGTATATTTGCCTGTGTGCACAGAGGGTATGTATGTATATACATATATATCATTGTACGTGTGTGTGACTAAGTGCATAGGCATTTGAGTGCATACGTATGTGTGTGATGACCCTCTCTGTCCAGCCTAGTGCTCAGGCTAGGGGACGTCAGCTCTGAGAGAGCCCAGCTCCCTGGTAGCCAGAATAGCTCAACTTCCTTGCAGCATAGAGGTCACTATTGTGACCAAGGCTTCACATTCAAGGTACAGAGGTCTGGGTTCCCCAAATGTCTGTAGTCCGTTTTGGTTCCCCTAAGAGAAAACATGTCTTCTTGTATTCCAGCCTCTTGCTGTCTGCCGAATAGGGTGCATCAAGGGCGCCTAGGTGGTTCCATTTCAGACTCAGAAATTCAGGCATCAAGGCTGAGACTTCTTTCCATGTTGGGGATCCCGGGAGTCACCCCAGTCCTCTTCCCCTAGGGAACAGCACCAAGCATCCTATGAGCTCCCTGTCAACTGCCTGACAGTGAGGTCATTTCTGTGTGAATCCGAGACAGGGAAAAGGAGAGAGAGAGTGCAACCGAGACAAGGCGTTCATTGTCTCTCTTCGCTCACTGATGGATGCTTATTCTTTTAGATAGGGCCACTCTAGAGGCCAGGCCAGGCTTGAGACTGCTCTGTAGTCCAGGCTGGTCTTGAACACATGACGATCTTCTTCCTTTAGCTCCCCCAGAGCTAAGATCATAGGTGCCTATCATCGTGTGTGGCCCTCACTCAATTTTTATTACATACCTACTGAGTTCCAAACTAGTCCCAAGGCAAATAAATGCTCTGCTATCTTAGAACCTGATTCCCCAAATTTCCAAATCAAATAGTGATGAATTAAAATAATATAGAACTTTTGGATTCCTGAGCGCCTCCCCTGAGCCACACTTCCTCAACGGCTTCCTCCTTGACTCCTCCTTTCTGGATTTTTCTTTTATCTTTTCTCCACCAGCCCCTCTGTTTTTAAGAAACTCTTTAAATATAATTTTAAAGTTCCGGGCCAGCTTCATCTACAAAGTGAGGCCAGCACAGCCAGGGCTATTACACAGAGAAACCCTGTCTCAGAAAGCCAAAATAATAATAATAATTTTACAATGTAAGTGTATACTTTTTTTTTCCCGAGACAGGATTTCTCTGCGTAACAGCCGTGGCTTTCCTAGACTCACTTTGTAGACCAGGCTATCCTCAAACTCACAGAGATCCATCTGCCTCTGCCTCCTGGGTGCTAGGATTAAAGGCATGTGCCACCACTCCTGGCTCTTTCTGGATCTTTCTATCAGTGGTTTTCTTTCTTTTCTCTTTTAAATTACAATTATTTCACACATGTATACAACAAGTTTCAGTCCTTCTTATCTGGGTTACCTGTTCTAATTCCCACTCTTCTGCATGGAAACCTTTCTTTTTCTTAACCGTTCCCCTTTCTGCTTTCATGGTTTTTGTGTGCATATGACCCACTGAACTTAAACAGACGTGCCTGAGTTAGAACTTAGTGCAGCATGGGCACTTAGCCATGATTACTCCACTGAAGAATGAGATACCCTTTCCTTTCAGCACCATAAACTGTGAAAACTCCCTCGGGAATGCAGTGGAGCCTCCTGAGCTTTCCTGACGTGCTGCCAGACAATCTCGTGCAAGGGAAGTGAGTTTGTAGGTGCATTCGCCATGTCATGTCCAGAAGACACTGTCTCATGGCAATCAGCTCCAACCTCTAAATCTGACTCTCTTTCTGTGTCTTCTTCCACAGGCCTCTCTGAGTTTTGGGGGTGGGGATTTCTGTAGAGATGTTCCTAAGATCCTAGCTCTCCTTCGACGCTTGTTCTGAACTCAACCAGGTGTGAGTCTCTGAATTAACTACTGTCTCGAGAATCACTTTGTAGACCAGGCTGGCCTCGAACTCACAGAGATCTGCCTGCCTCTGCCTCCCAAGTGCAGGGATTACAGGTGTGCACCACCGCACCCAGCTTCCTATTAAGACCTTTTTTTTGTTTTTTGTTTTTGTTTTTCCAGACAGGGTTTCTCTGTGCAGCCTTGGCTGTCCTGGACTCGCTTTGGAAACCAGGCTGGCCTCGAACTCACAGTGATTCGCCTGCCTCTGCCTCCCAAGTGCTGGGATTAAAGACATGCGCCACCCCCAGCCCTATTAAGTCTTAAAGTCATACTCTCTGGGTATGAGACAAGTATAATCACAGAGAAGGAAGTCTAGTTCTATGTCCATTTAGCAAAATAATAGTAGTAGATCCTGTGAAGGCTGATCTTCCCAGGGACACTGGAAAGGTTTACACTACCAGGCATGCATTCCTCCCATGAACAGGCCTCAAACCAAACAGAGAACCATTGGTTACCCACTATTTCACACTGAGCACATCTTCCCAGGTTGGTAGCAATTGTATCTCACAGGGTTCATAGCTGGGTAATACCACTAATGCTGGCTCCCCTGCCAACAACCTACATCACACGCTCTAGCCCCATGAAAACTGGCCGTCAGGGAGGAAGCCTCCAGGTGGGAACCAGCTGATTGTGCTCATGCCCCCGTGACCTACATTGTGGTGTGCTCAGCAAGAAGGCCTTACCACCAAGTTCTGGTGGGCAAGCAAAGCCATAGTCACAGTGTATTGTTTGGGAGTGCTCTGGAAACTCACTCCTATCCTCCCATCCCCCCAACTACCTGCTTTGCTGCTTTTGCTTCTGAAAGAAACATCAGCCTCTGGGTAGGGCATTGTCATTCCAACTCTTTTAAATATTTGCTTTTCATAAGCTTATAAAAAATAAAAAAAAGCAGGTTTCCAACCATTCTTAGTGAAAACCTAAGCCCTCTCTCACTCTGCAAGCCCTCCTCTGCCCTGCCCTCCTCTGCTCTGCCCTCCTCTGCCCTTCCCCACTTAAGGGCTCCACTGTCCACTCTCACACCATCCATGTGCTATTTACCATCCTCCCTCCCTTAGGAGCTTTCTTTTCCAGTCCAATGTCCCTTCCCAGCATCTTGTCTTCCACAGGTACTTCAAATTAAACACATGAATCTAAAGATCTAAAAGTAGTATCCACAGACGAGCAAGACTAGGGAGCTTGGGGGCTGGAGAGATGGCTCAGCGGTTAAGTGCACTGGCTGCTTTTCCGAAGGTCCTGAGTTCAATTCCCAGCAACCACATGGTGGCTCCCAACCATCTGCAATGGGATCTGGTGCTTTCTTCTGGCTGGCAGGCCCACATGCAGGCAGGATGTTGTATACATATAAATAAAATACATCTTTAAAAAAAAAGAACATGGAGCTTTTGTCTTCTAGGTCTCTTACTTCACTCATGTAACGTCTCACAATTCTATAAACATCTACAAATTTTATAATTTAATTTTTTTACAGATGTATATATACACACAGCTAGATGATAGATAGATAGATAGATAGATAGATAGATAGATAGACAGATAAACAGATAGATATCACATTTTCATAATCCATTCATTAGTTGATGGACATCTAGGCTGATCCCATTTCCTAGCCATTGTAAATACAACAGCACGGAGGAGCAGGTGTCCCTACAGCAGGGACACCTTTACATAGGTACATATGTACACCTTTACATAGATGCCCAGGAGAGGTAAGGCTGGGTCATATGGTACTCAGCTTTTAGCTTTTTGAGGAAATTTCACCCTGACTTCCATAGTGCAGCAGCAGTTTTCACTACTATCAGCACCGAAGAAGGGTTCCTTCCCTCTGCCTTTCACCGGCATTGGTTGTCATTTGTTGCCTTAACAACTAGCCATTCTGGCTGGGGTAGGATGAAATCTCAATGTAGTTTTAGCTTGCATTGCTCTGATGGCTAAGGATATTGAACACTGTTTAAAATATCATGCAGTGCTTTGCATTTCTTCAAGAACTCTTTGTTCAAGTCCGTAGTCCACTTTTCAGGTTGGCTGTTTATTTTCTTAGTTCTTTGTATATTCCAGACACCAATCCTCTACAATATGTAACTGACAAAGACTATCTCCCATTCTGAAGGCTGCTTCTTCACTCACGCAAGTTTTTTGTTGTTTTTGGTTTTGGTTTTTTTTTTTGGGGGGGGGGGGATCTTGCAGGACACCACTACACTGGTGGATAGTAACTTCAATGAAAATGGTTTCAGAGACTTCAGGTGTTGTAAATGAGAAATGTGAAAACACATAAATCAAAAGATTTTATACCCCTCGGTTTCTGTATTGTCTATTTTTCAAAAATCCTGCAGTAAAATAATAGGTAAATGTTTCTGATTTTTTAAAAAGTTTTTTGTGCATTGCAGAAACTTTCTAATTCCTTAAGGTCCTACCTTTTGATTTTGGTCTTATTTCTGCATGACAAAGATCCTATTCAGAGTGTCTTTGCCTGAGCTTGTGTCTTGTGTGTACCCCTACTCTTCCCTCCGTAAGGCTCAGGTCTGCTGTGGAGGGTTTGGATCCATTTGGATTTCTTTTTTATTCCGACACAGAGAAGGATTCAGTTTCATTTTTCTACACCTAGATACCCAGTCTCCCTAGCACCCTTTGTTGACAATGCTGTCTTTTTTTCTTTTTTCTTTTTTTTTTAAATTTTATTTATTTACTATTTATACAGTTCTGCCTGCATGTATACCTGCACACCAAAAGAGGACACCAGATCTCATTATAGATGGTTGTGAGCCACCACGTGGTTGCTGGGAATTGAACTCAGGACCTTTGGAAGAGCAGCCAGTGCTCTTAACCTCTGAGCCAGCTCTCCAGCCCTGCTGTCTTTTTTCAATGGGGATTTTTTTGGCATCTTTGTCAAAAAAAAAAAAAAAAAGTCAGGTGGCTCTGGGTGAGTGGTTTGTATCTGGGTCCTCAGTCTTATTCATTAGTCAGTGTTTGGTTCTGTGCCAAGAGCATGCTGCTTTTATTACAGTGACTCAGTAGTATGACTGAGAGCAGGGCTGGTGATAGAAACATCCAGTAGCGATTTTATTATCCAGGGTTTTCTTAGATATCTGCAGCCTTCCTATGAGGAATTGCTTTGGAATTTTGATAGGGACATCTCATTGAACCTATAGATTATTTTTGGTATAATAATCTTTTCTTTTTTTTTTTTTTACAGTATTAATATGCCAGTGCATGTGCCTGGACGGTCTCTCCATCTCCTGGTGTCCTCTTTGGTTTCTTCCTTCAGGATTTTAAAGTATTCTTCCTTTCTTCCTTCCTTCATTTATTTTGAGGCAAGATTTTATGTATTCTAGACTGGCCACAGACTTCCTATGTAGCCAGGGATGACCTTAAACTTTGTTTTTTTTTAAAATTTATTTATTTATTTATTTTTAATTAATTTATTCTTGTTACATCTCTATGGTTATCCCATCCCTTGTATCCTCCCATTCTCCCCTCCCTCCCATTTTCCCCTTATTCCCCTCCCCTATGACTGTTCCTCAGAGGGATTACCTCCCTCTGTATATGCTCATAGGGTATCAAGTCTCTTCTCAGTGACCTGCTGTCCTTCCTCTGAGTGCCACTAGGTCTCCCCCGCCAGGGGACATAGTCAAATGTGAGGCACCAGAGTACTGGAGAAAGTCAAATCCCTCTCTCCACTCAAGTGTGGAGACTGTCCTGTCCATGGGCTAGATCAGGGTAGGGGTTTAAATTTTACTGCCTGTATTGTCCTTGGCTAGGGCCTTAGTTTGAGCAGGACCCCATGACCCAAATCTGCCTATCATAATGTTCTACTTGTAGGTTTCTAGGACCCACTGGATCCTTCTACATTGCTATTCTCCCATGGTTCTCTCATCTAGAGTCCCAGTAGGATGTCCTCCCCTCGGTCCCAGTTTCCTGGTAAGGGAAGGCTTTCATGGGACATTTGTGGACAAATGGATTGAGCTAGAGATGATCATAATGAGTGAGTTAATCCAGAAGCAGAAAGACTCAAATGGTATATACTCACTTATATCTGCATACTAGACCTTAAACTTTGATTCCTCTTTACCTTCAGAATGCTGGGATTGCAGGCACGTACTACCTGCCATGCTGCATTCAGGCAGCTCGGAGGATCAAACAAGGAAAAGAAGGAGGGTATATGAAGTTTACAGAGATCATCATATTCCCTACGCTTATATTTCCCAGTTTGTAATGTTTGTACACATACTCCTGCAGGTGTGTGCACATAGGCACACTTGTGCGTACACGCATGTACACAGGCTCATTGTTCTTAAAGATCAGTGGAGAAGTTCAGTGGACATTACACCTCCTTCCCCTTTAAGATTTTAGCGTGTATTTCCCAAAAACAAAAACAAAAAAGTCCTCAGTAAATTATCTACTTCAGGAAATTAAGTATCAACACAACACTTTTATCTAATCTAACTTCAGACTCTCTAATGTTTTCCGTTGGCTTAATTCTTCTTTATTTTCCTGTCCAGCATAGGTTCTAGTTCTGGGGTCACGTATCAGTTAGCGTCTCTGTGGGTCTACTCTCTTGTAGTCTTAATATCCTTTGTCTTTCATACCAGTGACATTTTTGACAGTTCAACACTCCTTTCTTTGTTTTGCTGTTGTTGAGACAGTTTCCTGTAGCCCAGGCTAGCCTCAAGCTTCCTGGGCAGCAAAGGAAAATCTGAACTCCTAATTCTACAGCCTCAGCCTCCCAGGCTCTACAATCATAGGAAAACTTAAAGGGATTGGTTCTCTCCTTCCGATGTGTGGGCAATAAGGACTGAACTCAGCTCATTATTAGACTTAGCATCAGGCACCACTGCCCTTTGAGCCATCTCCACCAGCCCTCTGCTTACTTTTATTTTTTTCCTTTTTTAAAATTTAATTTGTTTTTTAAATTTTTCTTTTTTTACATATACATTTATATCAATATATCAATATATATATATATATATATATATATATATATATATATATATATATACACATACAATAAATTGCCTATTGCAAGAAGAACCACAAAACAATCAGGAATTATATAAATGTTATAGTGTTTTGGCTATTTGTATTTGGCAACCTTGAAGAAAACAACTTTCCTATCTTGGTGCATCTAAAATTCTGAATGTAAATCAATATCTATCATATCTCATCTTTATCAACTTAAAACATCTATCTAGACCTAAAAACATCTTAACCCCTAAACAACTAAGCTTAACTGTAAAACTAAACTATCTGGTCTTCAGTCCCATCAGAGACTTGAAAAGGAATAAAATTAATTATCTGAGTAGACAGGAAGTGCAAATGACAGAGACAGTTTGCTGCCTCAACAGTCAGTCACTCAAAACTCTAAAATGTTGGAGCATCATCTTCAGCCTTCTGGCACAATATGTCTGACAGACATATTTGTGAGGCAGGAACAAGAGAACCCTGTCTTGGCAGAGTTTGGCTGTCAACTCTGCCTGCATCCAAGCTTGCCCATTTTTAGGCAGAATTCTATCTGTGGCAGAAATGAGGACATTTTGCCCAGTGGCTGGTTTGCCACGTTTGAAGCCATCTCCATAAGGAGGTTCATTGATGCTCATCATCTTCTCTGAGGTAGGCTGGGTGTTGCCAGGAGTTAACCTGTCTTATTTTCTTTCTTTCTTTCTTTCTTTCTTTCTTTCTTTCTTTCTTTCTTTCTTTCTTTCTTTCTCCCCCCGCCCCCCAGACAGGGCCTTTCTGTGTTAGCCTTGACTGTCCTGGACTCACTTTGTAGACCAGGCTGGCCTTGAACTCACAGCAATCCACCTGCTTCTGCCTCCTGAGTGATGAGATTAAAGGTGTGCACCACCATGCCCAACCCAACCTGTCTTATTTTCAAAGAATCTTTAAAACAATAAAAGACATCTTTAAATGCCATATTCTGTAGGTCTCTGAGCTTTTTGAAGACCTTATCTATTTTACCTTACCTATCTATAGAGTCATATCTATCTGTTACACCTAGGATGCATATTCTTGTGATAAAAAATAGACTAGTAGCAGGGCAGTAGTAGCGCACTCCTTTAATCCCAGCACTCAGGAGGCAGAGACAAGTGGATCGCTGTGAGTTCGAGGCCAGCATGGTCTACAAAGTGAGTCCAGGGCAATCTAGGCTACACAGAGAAACCCTGTCTCAAAAAAGACTAATAATTGACATGACCATTTTTGATCCACCCACAATTAACTTATATTATTTAATTATCCTAAACAGACTGCAATAGCACTTTCAAAGTATTGGAATTAAACCTTGTATTATAGTTGAGTTGTACGGGTATAATACCTCATGTTAGAGTAGAAATATGTCTAATACAAGTGAAGAATAATCTTAAATTTGAATTATATACCAATGTATCAAAATTAAACTTATTTGCATCAATATACAAAATTCTATACTAGTGAATTAAAAATAACCTTGTGAGTAACAATTAAGACCTTAAATTGAGAAGTAGATTTAATAATCTACTTTTTGTCCTATCATCCCTATATATTTGTATATTCCCTCTTCTTTCTTTTCAACCCCTATCTCCAAAGCTAAGAAAAAAAAGATAAAGGAAAAGAAAGACATCACTGAGTCCAACCTTGTTTTCTCTCTGAATAAGACAGGCCTTGAACTCATAATGATCTGCCTGCCTCTGCCTCCCGAGAGCTGGGATTAAAGGTGTGTGCCACTAGCTGGCACGCCTTTAATCCCAGCGCCTGGGAGGCAGAGACAGGCGGATCACTGTGAGTTCAAGGCCAGCCTGGTCTACAAAGCAAGTCTAGGACAGCCAAGGCTACACAGAGAAACCTTGTCTCGGGGAAGAAAAAAAAGTGTGTGCCACCCCACCCGGCAATCTCGACTTTTTTTTTTTTAAGATTTTTTTTTGAGTCAGGCACGTGGTGGCCCATGCCTTTAATCCCAGCCCTCGGGAGACAAAGGCAGGCGGGATTTCTGTGAGTTCAAGGCCTGCCTACTCTACAAAGTGAGTCCAGGACAGCCAAGGCTACATAGAGAAATCCTGTCTCAACAGAACAAAACAAATCAATCTTCTTTTATGGAGAAGCCAAATTTAGCTACATATGATGGCTCATGCCTTTAGTCAGCCATTTGGAGGCAGAGGCAGGTGGAGCTCTGTGAGTTTAGTTAAGATCAGCCTGGGATACATAGCAAGTTCCAGGCCAGGGCTTCATAGAGTCTCTGTCTCTCTGTCTCTCTCCCTCTCCACCCAGCCCTGCTGTCTCCCAAACACGAACAAAGCCTAATAATTTCAGAAAGGTCTCCAGAGGAAATGTGTTGAACCTGATGTTGAGAACACAGATCCTGCTGTTCAGACAGTAAGTAAGCCTTTTGCCCTCACCTGAGAGAACATTCTTACCAAGCCTCAGTGAGTTCTAAGAATTTCACGGTTGTCCAATGCCTCACATGTGTCCTTGCTTCTTGTGGCCATGGAGGGGTGGGGTGGAGGGGCTTGGAAATTTAAGTCTCTCTCAGTGCCCTAACCTCTCTCTTCTTCTCTCCCATCTGCCTCTCTGTAAGGAAACCATCCGAATTGAAGACAGGCTTTATTTTGTGTCCACTCCTTGTCTTCTTGTTAATATAGGGGTTATTTAGGGTCGGTGACTATCCAGCAGGTAACTGAAAGGCTCTGGCCCTGCAAGCCTGATGACCTGAGTTCAGATCCTGGGAACTCTAAGCGAGAAGCAAGGAGTTCCCAGGCACATGGACTCACAGAGTGAATAACACCCAAACTGCTCAGCCATGGGAGATTATAAAGTGAAGGCCGCAGTGAGTCCTCTTTGAAGAAGCCCTTGTAAAATCCCAAACACAGGATGATTTTGTTTGTTTGACAAAAAAAGGAAATATTTTCTATTTGGCTACAGGGATGTTTTAAAAAGTATGTTAAGAGAGATCGATGTGCTGATAAACTTCCGTAATCCCAGCCTTTGACAGGCTGAGGCAAGAGGCTCACAAGTTACAGGCCAGTCTGGTCCATAGGGAGACCTAGTCTCTCAATCGCCCTCTCTCTTTCTCTCTCTCTCTCTCTCTCTCTCTCTCTCTCTCTCTCTCTCTCTCTCTCTCTGTTTTATTTATTTATTATGTATATAGTGTTCTGCCTGCATGTATGCCTGCATGCCTCAAGAGGGCTGGGAACTGAACTCAGGTCCTCTGGAAGAGCAGTCAGTGCCCTTAACCTGAGCCATCTCTCCAGCCCCAGGAGGCCTAGTCTCAAATAACAAAGCAAAAAATGAAATCAAACTCAAACCACAAGCAGTCAAAAAGAAAACATACATTATCTACCTATCATCCATCTATCCATTCATTCATCTATACACCCAATTTCTTGCAATTATTAATTAGTTTTAAGACAAGGTCTCATGGTATAGCTCATATTGAACTGGAACTCACTGTGTAGCACAGGATGGTCTTGAATTTACGGTGGTTTTCCTGCCTCAGCTCTGAGAGTGTTGGATTATAGACTTGAACCACCATCCTCAGCTATATTAACACATGTAGATTTCCTTGCTTGTTTTTTTGGACTGGTGTGTGTGTGTGTGTGTGTGTGTGTGTGTGTGTGTGTGTGTGTGTTCATGTTTCCAGGCAAAGTCTCCCTATGTAGCTCAGTTTTGAGCTTGAGCTTGGTAGAATGAAGGAGTCAGGCTCACTATGCCTTTGGGATGTCAGCTCCCAATGACTGAACTTCCTTTGTTTTTTAGTGTAAATTGAGCAGCCCAATCATAGCATTTAATGGGTTGAAGGCATTTGCTAGCATTCCTGAGGCCACAACAGGAAGCAGCTACTCTCTGGGGAAATTGGGAATGGGGAAGTAACTTATTGGTCATTCTTTTAAGAAAGAAAAACCCATGAAAATACATCCATAAATGTAGAATGAATAGTGATGCTTACTCAGGATGGAGAACTTGAATAGAGGACATTAGTTTATTCCAACAAGTAAGTAAGTAAGTAAGTGAGCCACAGATTCTGTGACTTTCTTCTGTGCGCCCATCTCCCCACTTTCTCTGCTCACTTGATTGGTATTGCTAATGAATTATTCTTTTCTTTTGTTTGTTTGTTTGTTTCTTCTTTTGCTTTTTCCAGACAGGATTTCTCTTTGTAGCCTTGACTGTTCTCGACTCCCTTTTATAGACCAGGCTGGCCTCAAACTTGAATTATTCTTTTCTTTTTCTTTTTTTAAAAAATAGTCTCAGCCGGGCGGTGGTGGCGCACGCGTCTAATCCCATTACTCGGGAGGCAGAGGCAGGCGGATCGCTGTAAATTCAAGGCCAGCCTGGTCTACAAAGTTAGTCCAGGACAGCCAAGGCTAGCCTCAAACTCACAGAGATCCCCCTACTTCTGCTTCCCAAGAGCTGGGATTGCAGGTGTGCACCATCTACACCAGGCTTGACCCTCCCACTCTTTTTTTTTTTTTTTTTGGTTTGGTTTTTCGAGAAAGGGTTTCTCTGTGTAGTCTTGGTTGTCCTGGACTCGCTTGTAGACCAGGCTGGCCTCGAACTCACGTAGATCCACCTGCCTCTGCCTCTCAAATGCTGGGATTAAAGGCGTGCACCACCACGCCCGGCAGCCTTCTCACTCTCGAACCTTTGCTCTTCCTGTTTCCACCTCCCAAATGCTGGGATTACAGGAATATGCCATCCGTCTTCCACACCAATATTCTCAGAACCGTCAAGGTAGTGTGTGGCTGATCAATCCTCAGTGTTGTGCTGCATGACCTTGAACGCGATCTATGAGCTGTCTCCACCTTCATTTCTTCAGCCGGTAACGATAGTGTGGGCCTCCAATCAGACCCATGACTCGTAGCAATGAACATTTGAAAGTAAACATATGAGAACAAAAGGCTATATTGCGTGATACACTACAGCTTCTGTGACAAGATTTTTTTTGTTTGTTTTATTTTACTAGGGGAAGGAGAGAGATTTTGGTGCAGGAGGTGTAAACCATAGACATTCAATAAAAGTTTAAAAAAAAGAAAAGAAAAGAAAAGAAAAAAAAAAAACATGAATGTAAACTAGAGAGCAGTCTATGCTAGAGTGCAGATCCCCAACTCTGCTTTCCTCCTGGAAGGCTTCTTTCCTTCTTTTAAAAGTGTTTTGTGACAGGCTTGGGCTCATGTAACCTAGGTTAGCCTCAAATTTACTACATAGCTGAGGATGGCTTTAAACTTCCGACAACGACTTTCCTTATAAAGTATCCACTCTAAACCTTAAACATCTACATCCTAAAAGTAAAAAAAAAAAAAAAAAAAAAAAAAAAAATTTAAAGTCCTTAGAAGCAGGCTCTTTTGTAATCATTCATTTACTTTACAGAATAGTTAATCAACCATGTTTGTTATAGATAGGCATTTGGTCCTACCAGACAATACAGTGTGGGTGGGTCTTCCTGTCCTTTATATATGAGGAAACTGATGCCAGGGAGGTCAGCTTAAGTACTTAAGCCTTGTAGCTAAGTACATCAGTCAGTCTAGGTAGAGGTGTAGAGAACCCTGTGTTAAGGCTCAGGGTTCAAGTGCCAGAATTGCAAGAGAAAACAAACAAACAAAAAACCAGAAAGCTAAGCTGGGAGCTGCTGCACACACCTGTAACCCCAGTACTTGGGAGACAGATCTCCGGAGGATCTCTGTGAGATGGAGGCCAATCTGGTCTACAAGGTAAGTCCAGAACATCCAGGGCTACACAAAGAAACCCTGTTTCATAAAAACAAAAACAAAAACAAACAAACAAAAAATAAAGAAAAGAAAAAAAGAAAGCTAGAAGTCAGTATGCTGCCACATGCCTTTATTTTCAGTACTCAGGAGGAAGAAGAGTGAAAAACTTTGTGAGTTCAGCACCGGTCTAGTCTGCTTTGTAGACTAGGCTGGCCTCGAACTCACAGCAATCCGCCTGCCTCTGCCTCCCGAGTGCTGCGATTAAAGGTGTGCACCACCACACCCGGCTATAAATAGTAATCTTTATATCAGAATATTTTGAATACATAGTTATCTTCATTTACTCATTTCCAATTTTCTACTATTTTTTTGAGGCAGGGTCTCAATTTGTATCTCTGGATGGCCTGGAACTCACTGTAGAGACAAGGCTAGTCTCAAACTCATAGAGGTCTGCTTGCCTTTGCCTCCCAAGTGCTGGGATCAAAAGCTTGAGCCAGCATGCCCTGCCAGTGTTATCATCATTTCTAAACCCTACCAGAATGTATAAAACCAAACCCTTGTGAGGATTTCTTCAAAATCCGTGTGCTTGCTGGGTGGTGGGACACACCTTTAATCTGGGCATTCAGGAGGCAGAGACAGGTAGATTTCTGTGAGTTCTAGGCCAGCCTGGTCTAGAATTCCAGGACAGCCAAAGGGGCTGGGGGTGGGGGGAGGAGGGGAGAAATCAAAGGCTTTGGGTCGGAGAGGAACAGACAGCTCTTTCTCCTGACAGGCACCTCAAATGATGGACCAGTAAGAAGTCTTACCAGTGATTTTACACACAGTTTGAAGAGGAGTCTTGCTAGATACAGGTTTCCTTAAAGATTGAGTGGATAAAGAACACGATTATTTTATGACTCTTAACATAGCTGGAGTTTCAGATGGAAGGCTAGAAAGGGTTTAGCTGGAGAGTGAGAAAGTCTGCTCTTCTGGGTCCTGGATATGCTAAGAGCTTCCTTTCTATCATGTGTCATAGAGACTGAAGCCACTGTCATGGCAAGCAATGACAATTTGAATGAGATCATAGAAAGTGGACCATGGGAAACCTAAGTGGTTATCTGCTGTACACAGGATCTTGTGTGTGTGACACCTTGTACTTACTTGGATGGCTGGGGTCTGTTCCCTTCAGAGTAAATGACAAATAGGTGATAAACAAAGTCCAAATTTAATGGTGGAATGTTTTAAAAAATAAAATCTAGGAGCCGGGTGTGGTGGTGCACGCCTTTAATCCCAGCACTCGGGAGGCAGAGGCAGGATTGCTGTGAGTTCAAGGCCAGCCTGGTCTACAAAGTTAGTCTAGGACAGCCAAGGCTACACAGAGAAACCCTGTCTCGAAAAACCAAATAAGTAAATAAAATAAAATCTGGTACAGTGCCAAGCAAGGAGCGACTTAGTGACATTACTGTGTGATTATTCTAAAAATATTATTTGAACGGCATCATATTGGAGCAACAAGAGAAAGTAGGGCGCTTTCTAGAACTTTCCTTCAATTTCTAAAACTGAGACTTTATATGTAATTTAAGAATTCCTACTCCTGTCAAAAATCATAGGTTTAAGGTTTATTCCTAGTGATGTTACAATCTGCAAGCCGGGTTTCAGAGAGCAGTTACCTGTCACGAACTCCAATCGCATACATTAAAAAACAAAACAAAAAACAACCCCCCACACACACACACATCCTTTTCTATAACAAGTGAAGAAGGGCTACCTAAAGTAAAATTGTTCATGCCTGGTGTCCTGAACAGAAACCTAGTCTGGGATTTTTCTCACAGGCGTGACCTCTGCTCCTAGCACGCAATTGCCAGAGGGAGAAACAAGTGTCAGCCCAAAGGAAAACCCTGTTAGGGGATTTTCTTTCTTTCTCCTTCTCTCTTTAAACCGACCACTTTTGAGGAGGAGTCAAAGTCCTCGCCTGGAGAGTACCATCTTTTCCCGATGCCGGCCACCTCACCCCCTCGCCCTTTCCCAAAGCCCTCCAGGGAAGAACTTCCCTTGGTCTCTCCAGGTCCCTCCAGGCAGCAGGCGTCCCCCCCACCTCCTGCCCGACTCCGCCCGCCGCCGGGTCCCGAGGCCACGCCAGGGTCGCTCGGGGCTCCCGGGCTGCGGCCCCCAGGTGCGGCGGGGGAGGGGCGCGGGGCGGGGCGGAGAGGAGGAGTGGCGCGGAGCGTGTGCGGCCGGGGAAGCCATTGCCTGGTTAATAGTTGCTGTTGCTGCACTTCCGCTTCTCTCCCAGCGAGAGCGAGACACGAGTGGCCAGGCCCAGCCGCAGCCGCAGCAGCAGCCGCGGCGGCGGCACGGAGCAGCCAGACACAAAGAGAGGTGCGGGGGGGCCCCCAGGGCGGGCCGCGGGGCCTGGGGCTGGGGGCGGGCGGCGGCGCCGGGCCGCGGGCAGCCGGGC
>OU015746.1:98802288-98813469 GCA_907169655.1 Acomys percivali | reverse complement strand
GTGTGTGTGTGTGTGTGTGTGTGTGTGTGTGTGTGTGTGTGTGTGTGTGTGAAATAGACCAAGAGGGGAAAGCAAACAGAAGGATGGAGGGCCCAGAAGGAGATGAAACATTTTTAAAAACACAGTTCTAAAGAAGATGGTAGAATGTTGATTTGAGGCTATTGGCAGACAGGTTTCCTTTTGAAAAGCTGACAACCTGAAGTTTTGATGGCCGGACAGCTCTCTATGGGCTTGGAAGCCCTTCTGCTGTGTGATGAACACTTTGGCCCTAAAGGCAGTCGCATCTGCCTCCTGCCTGTTCTTTCCCAGGGGCCTTTAAGCTCCTTGAGACTAGGGACTGTTCTGTCTCAGCATTCCTACGGTGCCTGAGAAATGGTTGACCACCATTTCCCCATGTGTGTTCAATTCATAGGCGTGAGTGACTGGTGTAGACCTGATGGGCTGCCAGAATATCTTACTACATTCTTTAGGAAACAATGGGAAGAGTTGGGCAAGTTGCTCTCAAATGGTTTCACAGCTGCCATGGCCCCAACTTGGCAATTTGGATCCTTCCAGAGCCATAGAGGAACTGGACCTTAGTCAGGATGATAAAAAGATGTGATCTGTTCTTCAGGCTAGAGTGGTTGTGTAATAAAGAAAATATATCTCTGGGGACACGCTTCCATCTTACAAGTTCCCTGCTCTGTGCCTGCAAGTGAACACTGATGTAGTGATGCTAAGTAAATTGGGCTTCCTGTACCCCAAAGCTGTTCCAAACAGTTGTTTGTTAAAGGTGAAACAGCGGATGCACTCCTTGTTACGAGTAAAGTGAAATAGGGTTTTCTTAGGAAACCCGTTCTTACTCATCCTCTTACTTAGCCATACTCTAAAAAGGCCCAGTAACTGCTGCAGCTTGCCCTCTCATCCCCTGGGCAACTTCTTCCTCTTGGAGGCTAGAAGCTCATTAAGCCTCTGCTTGAGAGCCTAATGTAAGAACTGCTGTGTTCAAACCACTTTTTCCTTTAAAATATGCATATGACTGTGAATAGCTTTTCAGAATCCATATTACTCTATGTGGAGGGGAAGCTTTTTGGGGGCCAAGGTGATGTCTCCTGCCCTGTTGGAATAGTGCCAGAGACTGTCCAGAGAATATGCCTGAAAGTCTCCTCAGTGTACTGCCTGGGGCAGTGTCTTCCTTAGAGTTGTTAAAACCCAATTCTGTTTGTCAGAGAATGTGCTGCCTTGAATGTGACAAGTTGGTGAAATGGCAGATGAGAAGAAAGGGGCTGATGTCACCTTGCTCTTTCGTAGTGTTGAGAAGCAGCTTGACCACAAGCATCGCATTAGACTTCTCCAGCCTGACTTGTGTCAGCACTGTCTCAAAAGATAATAACCATTGGCATGGTCTCAGTAGGGCTCTTAACATTGATATGACAGTCACAATGTTGTCAGGACCCTAGCTAGGCATTTGAGTCTGTTTTAACTGAGAGATAGAAAACTGATGTGGGGTGTACACCTAGTAAACCTTAGAGAAAGAGCCATTGAGCTTAATTTGGTAACACACTTGGGAGTCTGAGGCAGGTGGAGTGCCTGGAGTTTGGGTATAGCCTGGCTTACAGAGTGAGACTGCCTCGAAAGCAAAAAACTCTAGAAAGAGTACTGGCATAATCTTATTAGGAGAAAAAAAAATAGATGTTTTACATCTGATAAATGTGCAGAGTGGCGGCAGTATAATCAACTCAGGTTCCAGTAGCTTCAACGGTAAACTGTTGAGTACTGACATTGCTCTGTAGGGCCTAAACCAGAGCTCTTGTCTGCAGTGCCACTGGGTTTTAGTAGGTGTCTTTTGTATGGTGTTTATTGCTGTGATAAAGACCATGCAACTTGGGATCACACGACATTGTGAGGGAAGTCAGGGCAGGACCTGAAACAGAAGCTGTGGAAGAGCACTGCTATCTGTCTTGCTTCTTGTGGCTTGCTCAGACTGCTTCCTTACACAGCGCAGAACCCTGCTCAGGCCTGCACCACCCATGGTCATCTGGGTCCCCCACAATTATTAATCAAGAAAATGCCACAGGCTTGCCCACAGGTCAGGCTGGCAGAGCAGTTTCTTAATTAGGGTCCCCTCTTCCCAAATGACTTGTGTCAAGTTGACATAAATCTACCCAGCACAGTAGGGGGGGGATTACTTGCAAAAGACTTCTAAATACACTTAAGCAAAGACCTCAAAGATGAGAAGAAAGGAGGAAGCTAGAGGAAGGTCCTGTAAAAATAGTCTAGCAGAGGTTCAGTGAGGGAAGCAGGAGATTCAGGTTCAGTGAGGAGTTGGGAAAGCCTTTCTTGGTTTTGAAGCTGCCAGTGACACTTAGCTAAGCAGTGGGTTTAAGGGCTTTTCTGACCCTCCCAGTATATGGAGCATAATGGGAAAGGTGGTGCCACACGGTAGGAGAACACCTGGACCTGTTTGGATTGCACTTCAGAGTTATGAGAAAGGAGCAGAAAGGGGTCTTCCAGTTTGTGGGCTTGCTGTTGACTAGAAAGTGGTGACTTCCCTGAGAGTGAGGAACCAGGCATAGAGCTGGGCTTTGTGTGCTGGGAGGTCAGGCTGGAAACAGCTGCTCCGACAAAGTAAGGTGTGAAATTGATTCCCACCAGGTGTCAGATAGGAGTCAGATTTAGGGGGTTGGAGTTGAGGAATGTTCTGGAGATGTTTGGGAGACCTCACTGTATTTACAAGGTTCGTGAATGGGAAGAACCTGGGGAAAAAAGGGGCGTAAGAAGAGCTTTTTGTGTGGAGCTTGGGCATCTTGTTCACACTCAGATGTTCATGCTGGAGAACCAAGAAGGGGGCGATCAGAAAGCAGTTATCGGAAAGTTTTCCGAGTACCGTGATCATCAGGTCTGAAATGTGCCTAGTGGGCACATAGGAAGGCCAGCCAGTAATCACTCACTGAACAGCACAACTTCAGGTTTGTGGCGACCACACTAAACAGATAGATAACTGTAGTAACAGTAAAAGGGGATGATTTTCAATTTTAAATCTCAGTTAAAAGATTTCATTGTATCTATCTTGAAAAGTGATTAGTTATTTCATGTGTCCTTTTTAGGAAAAATTACTTAACTCCTAGAATTCTCTCTCTTTTTAAAGATTGATTTTTACTTATATATGGGTGAGAGAGAATAAGGATAAATGTTATATATGTCACATGTACACAGAAGGGAGTGTTGACCCCTGAAGCTGAGGTTCTCCAGGTGTTCTGAGCTCCCCAGTACAGGTGCTGGGAACCAAGCCTGGGTCCTCTAGAAGAGCAGCAAACACTCTTAACCACTGAGCCATCTCTCCAGCCCCGGGATGTGTTGTCTTTTATTCTATTTTTGGAACAAGATCTCCTGGCTGGCCTGGAGCTTGCTATGTAGACCAGGCTAGCCTGGAACTTAAGATATCCACCTGCCTCTCCTGAGCACTGGGATTAAAAATGTGTGCCACCACACCTGGCTTCCCAGGATCCTAAACCTCTTGGTAAGCATACCAGCTGTAGACTACGCATACACCTTCTTTTGGTCTTGCTTAGTTTCAGTCATTTGAGGTAGCACTTAGACATGTTTGGGAAAGGGACTGGGGTCGAGGAAGCCTTAGATGCTGAAGAGAGCAGCTGGCAAGGTGGGTCACAAGTGTCTGCTTGCAGAGTGCAGGGATTCCACTACAAAGCATTTCAGTTTCTCCCATTACCACGACCTTGCCTTCTCTGTGGGAATACATTTCACTTTTTAAACATAACTTACTGGAATTGGTGTTATAAAATTTTATTTCTTGGCAGACGGTGCTAGAGCACATTCGGCCTCATAGAAGAAAATCATTCAATTGGTTTACATAAAAGACCCTCAAAGAAAACATTTGTTTTATTACAAGCACCCAAGAGGATTTCTAAAGCATGAGTGATAACTTCCTCTAACCTAAGTAGCTATCTCACAACAAATGTGGCTTTGTGCTTACAGTAAAGTGTACACAGAGCCTGGCAGTGGGCTGCAGCTTCCCTTCTGCTGCATTGCCCCTGTCTTATCTACATGGCCACATGGCTTCATCCTTCAGTGACACTGGTGTAGCATCCTGGAGTGTTCTCACTTGCAGAGTGGGTGCTGTGAATGGTGATGAGGGTAAATCTAAAGCAAATCCCACTGAGGTTACTGTTCTTGTTCAGACTACAGCCTGGGATTGCTGTCCATCTTCTCTATGGAGCCTGTGTTCCCGGTAGAGCAGTTTCTCCTTTATTTTACTGTTACCTGTTTATATATATGGAAGCACATTCTATATTGTGGTGCCTGCAAGTTGAAACATGTTTGTGGGAAAAAGCAAAGATATTCTGACCTTCAGCCAACTGTTTTCAGGTGGGAAGGACCTACTCTTCCCCTCCTCTCTTTGTCTTTCACCCTCGGAGTGAGCTGTGCATCCACAGGAAGGTATGGAGAAGCCTCCTTTACGGTGGAGGCTAATACACAGAAAAGTAGTGCTGGTTTTATCCATCTGTCTCCTGGTGCCTGGTGCTGTCTTGTCTTTATTTTCCCAGAGCCACTACTAAGCTCTACTATGTTTAGTGGCTTGCCGCAGTCCAACTGTCATTGCTTTCCGAAGGTTTGTGCTTCAGGCCTGATAGACCCTGTTCCACTTCTGCAGCCTTCAGTGCCCTTCAGGCCTCAGAGGGAACACGATACATTTGCTTATTGCCATTTGACCTAAAGAGCACTAAAAACAGTTTCTTGTTGGGTGCTGACCTGAGTCCTCTTTCCATGTGTCTAGTAACAGTCTCCTTTGGGGCTTGGAATCTTTGTCAGCTCAGGCTTAATTTCTGTCTTACTCTCATACTGGTCTGACCCCTTCCTTTCTACTCCTTTAAGAAATTGTGGCCAGGGGCTGGAGAGATGGTTCAGTGCTTAAGAGCACTGAGGGTTCCTCCAGAGGTCATGAGTTCAATTCCCGGCAACCACATGGTGGCTCACAACCATCTATAATGTGATCTGACACCCTCTTCTGGCCTGCAGATGTACATGCAGGCAGAGCTCTGTATACGTAAAATAAATAATAAATATTTTTTAAAAAGAAAGAAAGAAATTGTGGCCAGCCAGCTAGCTGGATTTTCTTAGAAATTCCTCCCCCCTCCTGTCTGTCTGTCTGTCTGTCTGTCTGTGTGTGTCTCTCTCTCTCTCTCTGTGTGTGTGTGTGTGTGTGTGTGTGTGTGTGTGTGTGTGTGTCTGTTTCAGAAATTCCTTATTATATGTTCACTTAGCCAAGAAATGGTTTGTTACATGTGAATTTTCATGAGGCAGATAAAACTTGATGTGTCCACCTGTGGTTATAGCTGTGTGGTAGAGTCCTTGCCTAGCACTTGTGAGTCCCCAAGTTCAGTTCTCAGCACCACCCAAACCAAACAAACCACACAGAGCCAGGTAAATAGTTCAGTGGCTAGAGTGCTTATTTAGCATGCACAAAACATCAGGTTTGAACCCAACATGAAATAAAATTAACAACGTGGTAGGTGCCTGTAATCCCCCCCACCCTAGAGGTGGAGGCAGGAGGATCCAAACCAGAGTCATCCTTGGCTAAATAGCAAGTTAAAGGCCAGCCTGGGATATGAAACAAAACAAAAATTTTATGTACTGAACCTATATATTATTCTCAGGAGCTTAACCATTGAGGGCATTGTTCAGGCCTCAACAGAAGTGGACCACACAGCAGGGTTAGTAGTTTTTGAATGAGTTTTTAAAATGCCTAACAAAATACTTATCATTGCACGTGAGACTTGTCCAAAACAGTAGCTTGCTGGCTGGTCCAGTTAAGTTGTTACTGCTTTTGAAATTGTTTTGAGGCCTCCTGTGGTTGTCAGTGACTCAGCTGGAGTGGGCAGCCGTCGCTGGCCTGCCTCACCTGTGCTTTCTTGCCTGTTTCTCTGTGACGCAGCATGAGCAGTGTAAGTTGTTGTCGTCCTGTTGCTACCCTGGTACCTGCTGCCCTGGCTCACTTCCTCACATGCTCCTGGACTCCTTGAAGACTGTTCCCACTCATTCTAACATCTATGAGTGATTACTGTCATGGCAGGTATTCTCAAAGTAGCCCTAGAAAAGATGCTGTTTGCATTCTCTGGGAGCATTATACAGAGGAAGGGCAATAAAAGAAACCTATGTCTCCAATAAAACAGTTTCTCTTTTATTTCACTGTGGAGCACATTCTATACTGTACAAAGTAACTGCAGGTTAACTGCACTAAGAGCTGGCCAGTTAGGGCATGGGCTGGTGCCATTCTAGGGGAGATGACATTGGAAAACACCCTCTTCTGGCCTCCCAGGGTGCCCACAACCATGTCTACATACCATACATACATAAGTAAAAAATTCTAAAAGCAAAAACAGCCCGCTGCAAATAACATTTTACAGATAGCGTATAAATTCATAAATATTTTTATATATTTATTTTATGATGTGTATGCTTGTCTTATCTGCACACCAGAAAAGGGCACCCTGTGGGACTATAGTTACAGATGGTTGTGAAATGTCATGTGGGTACTAGGGTTTGAATTTAGAGCCTCTGGAAGAACAGCCAGCAATCTCTGCAGCACCACCACCCTCCCCCCCAATTTGGATTTTTTTGTTTGTTTTTGAGGCAGGATCTCACTTTGTAGTTTTGGCCACCCTGGAATTCGCTACAAAGACCAAGGCTGGCTTCAAACTCATGGAGATCTGCTTCCCAGGTGCTGGGATTAAAGACATACCACCATGCTTATATGTTTTTAGTAATAGTTTTACTGACATTTCTTCATGTAACAGATCTGATTTTGTGCCTGTAGTATCTAGAAACTTCAATAATTGAATGCATGCTACCAGAACTTTGTGTCCCTTCCTGTGAGCAGAAATACAGTGTTCTCAGTATCCTGGCATAAAGGCTGCATGAAAGCAAATGCTTTGTAAGGCATGTGTGGCGGTGAGTCACAGAACCAGTGCCCCATCACCCCTGTGTTCTGGTTGCTGGAGGCCCTGGGTGTCCCTGTCCCTGAAGGCAGCTGGAGTCCAACAGTGGAAAAGAACCTAATGGTTGACCTTCTGCCTCTTCAGAGCAGGAGCAAGCGAGACTGGAGGAATGGACATGACCCATCTGGACCAGGGACTCCAGGGACGAGGCCTAGACAGCTTGCTAGAATGCCTACTAATCCTACCATGGTCACTTAGGACAGGGAAGGATTTAGCTGTACAGTGGGAACCTCAGTTCTCCAGTGATATGCATACTGCGTGTGTACAGTATGAACAGCACTCTGGGATTACAGTAGCATGGCCTGGTTTATGTAGTGCTAGGGATGAAGCTCAGCCTCATATATACGCTAGGCAAGCACAAAACCAGCTGAGCTCTAGCCACAGTTGCAAAGCCTCTGCCCTACAGGAGGTGAGACCTCTGTGGGAAGGCATAGCAGTGGAGTTAGCACATAGCCATTCTGCTGTTACTGTCTTGGTTTTTTGAGACAGGGTTCCTCTGTGTAGGCGTGGCTGTCCTAGACTCACTTTGTCATATTGATCCATTTGCCTCTGCCTCCCGAGTGCCAAGATTAAAGGGGTGCGCCACCCGGCAATACAATCATTTTTATGTGTATTTGGAACTTCAGGTACTAGGTGTTGAGTTGTGGGCTATAGAAAATGACAGCAGGAAATGTGATTGCATTGATATGAATTAACATTACTTGAAGCTCTTTCAGAGGAGTCGAGTTTAATTCCCACCACTCATATTGGTGGCTCACAGCACTCCAGCTCTTAAGTGATCTGATGCCACTTCTGGCTTCTGCAGACACACGTACACATGTGGCATTAGCATACACACACACACACACACACACAGGCACAAATACAAATAATAAAAAGAATTCTTTTTTGGTGGTGCTTTGTTTTGGAACTGGGTCTCATGAAGCTGAGCTGTGTACCAAGAACAGCCTTTAGCTGATTCTCCTGTCTCTACTACTCAAGTGCTGGGATCACAGGAGTGTCACAGTTTGCCAGGCAGGACCAGCTTCTTATTTTTTCCTTTCCTCTCTAAGCTATTAAAAAACTAAGGAAAGGACCATGGTGAAATTTTTTTCACTTACATAGTATAGAAAGGTGTGTGTCAGTTTACATTTCTAAGGAGGCAAAAGTAAAATGGAAATATAAATGTTTACTCAGAAACAACCCCAGTAATAACACAAACAAAGCACATAGAATTGTGAACTTGGCCCTTGACCATGAAGGGAATAGGAAGTGATTTGTGTGTACATATTCCTGGAAGTCGCTTTATACAGAATGCATAAAGAGCAGCAGAACACCTGATTTGTCATATTCTAGACAACTCCGAGACTTAAAAGTTACTTTAGCTTCATAGTCTGTTGTGGGGATTTAAAAATAGAACAAAACAAGTAGTTGGGTATGCTGGTGCACACCTTTATCACAGCACCCTGGAGGCAAAAGCAGGCAGATCTCTGAGTTCTAGGACAGCCAGGGCTGTGTAGAGAGACCCTGTTTCAAAACAGACAAACAAGCAAACAAAAAAAATAGAATAAAACTTAGTTGCTGATAGCATGGAACCTTAAGTATGTCAGTATAGCTGTCATTCTCTTACAGCTCGGTGGCTCACCAAGTCCCTGGGCTCTGAAGTGGAGATGCGTACAAATGTGGCCTCTGCCCTTACTGTGTGCTCTGTCTCATGCTCTTTTTGCTTCTGAGTTGTACGCCTCACTTACAGTTGCTGTGTTCAGTTTTACTCATACACAGAGCAGTATGTAAATTTCAGAGCCACTGAAGCCTTTTTATCAAAATGGCCATATCCTTCTGGTATTCTCTGATGTAGGTTTAGTTGTCACAGTGGTTTTCTATTTTTAAACAGGGTCTCACCATGTAGCTCTGATTGGCTTGTAGTTCACTACATAGACCAGGCTGACTTTGAATTCACAGTTCTGCCTGACTCTACATCCTGAGTGCTAGGGTTAAAGATAAGCACCACAATGCCCAGTGGTCAATCTTTTATTTAAAAGCTTAGAGTTTGGGGCTGGTGAGATGGCTCAGCGGGCCAAGGCAGTTTGTTGTTTAGCCTGACAACCTGAGCAAAAAGGCGGATCACTGTGAGTTTGAGGCCAGCCTGGTCTACAAACTGAGTCTAGGACAGCCAAGGCCACACAGAGAGACCCTGTCTTGGAAAAAAAAAAAAAGCAAATACTTTGGAAATTTTTCTTTAACTATACCAGCTGTGATGTCCATAGCGTTCTAGGTGCCAGGCAGTGTGCCTTTGCTACCGTGTAAAACCTAGCCAGGATCTAGTCCAGCAGTTCCTAACCTATGGGTTGTGACCCCTTTGGGGTTCACATACCAGATATCCTGCAAATCAGATATATTTTATATTATGATTCATCACAGTGGCACAGTTACAGTTATGAAGTAACAATGGAATGATTTCATGGTGAGTATCCCACACCATGAAGAGCTGTAGTAAAAGGTCACAGCATTAGGAAGGTTGAGAACCACCGATCTAATCCTTTTTCAAGATTTATGTTTCCAAGGAGAGCACGCTTCAAACACGAGTTAGGGGACTACAAGGCAGGGTAGGCATCTTGGAATGGAATTATGCTGCCTGATCTTCACCCCCTGAAAATGAGATGCACACTCTCATTTTTTTCTTTAAGGTTATGAGGTTTATTTTTTTAAATTAAAGTGAACTTACTTAACACTGGATTTGTTTTAGGGCTTGGTGATATTCCCTGGAATGGAAAAAATAATAATAACTACTCCACTTCCCTTTGACCCGTCCTCTAAAGCAGGGCTCTTACATTCTTTTCACTTACACAACTCCTTTCCCCAAGATTTCTTTTTATAGAGCTATGAGATATGCATATATAGGTATAGAAGATAGATATAAAAAAACAAATATTTACTGAAAGCAAAATATTAATTTATTTTAAAGCAGTTTTTAAGTATACATATAAATTTACCACTTCCTGAAGAGAAAGCAGACATATATACTAATGAGACAGGTTTGCTGGTTCCTTTTTGTTTTTGGTTTTTTTTTTTTTTAATTTAATTAATTTATTCAGATTACATCTCAATTGTTATCCTATCCCTTGTATCCTCCTGTTCCTTCCTCCCTCCTGCTTTCACGCTATTCCCCTCCCCTATGTCTGTGCTGGTTCCTTTTTTGATGAAGAATTATTTCTTCACTGAGTATTAGATACTGTAAGACATAGAACATAGACTGATACTTCAATTTCATAGTCATCATTGGAAATGCCTCTTATAATTATGTAATTCGAAGTGGCAGAAGATATTTAAGACCATTTCAGAAATTGTCAGAGATTCTTTCCTGATCCCAAGCTAACGTTCATTAACCAGTTTTTATTTTTTAGGAAACTCAGGTTAGTAACTCAATAGCAGTTTTTAAAACCAGACCTTGCAAAAAGAGAACTTAGAAAGTTGGGGCACAGGGAGGTGAAAGTGAATCTTGGAGGAATGGGGCGAATATGATCAAAATACATTATGAAATTCTTTAAGAATTAATAAACATTTTTAAAACTCACATTTTAACCCAGCACATTCAGAGTTGTACTAATTTGATACTTACTTGTTAAAGAATGATGGGAAGATATTAAAAGTCTCATTTTCCCTAACTGAAGTATTGTTTCTGTTAAAGCACAGACTTTTTAATGTACAATAGAAGCTGCCGTCATGATGTACAATAGTCCCAGGGTACTAGCCTCGGTGTCTGAGGCAGTGTTAATTGGCGTTGTCTGCCTGTCTGCATGCACAGTGCAAAGTGCACACATTGTTAGCCAAGAAAGGGTTCAGTGAAGGCTGGTGATGCCTGAAATACCTTGGACTCATTATATGTTTGAGATTGAGTTAGGTTCTGGTCATTGTGTGTGTGGAAACCCTTTACTATGACCTCATATTCAGTTACGCAAACCCAAGGGTGTTGTGATGCATAACCTTGCATTTCTGCACTTAGTTACTAGAGCCTCTTACTGCTTGTCTATGAGCAGACTCTAGCTTCTTACCACTTTTGGGGTGTTTGAATTGTGCCGTAGGTGTTGAATAGAAGTGAAACTGACTCTAGTCTACTCTTACTCTCGGTCACCTCCAAACGGTCCTTGGAGTTTCTTTCTTTCTTTCTTTCTTTCTTTCTTTCTTTCTTTCTTTCTTTCTTTCTTTC
>OU015746.1:98717226-98793964 GCA_907169655.1 Acomys percivali | reverse complement strand
CCAGACCAACCGCAGATGCTTGCTTTCTTTCAGCACTTTTTGAGTAGACATCTGATCCCATTTCTCCACCTAGCCTCATCTTCCCGGTACAGCCACTACTGAGAGTTTGGCTGCAGCGTGTGTCTTACAAGGATGAGGTTGTGTGCGGCTATGGAACCTTTATTTGGTTTGGTTTGGTTTTTAAAATTAATACTTTGTGTACTCTCCCTGGTTACTGTGCTCACCTCATTTCATTTACAAGCCACATTTTTACACATCCATGCTGCATATGGTTGTCTCCTGTCCGTAGTTTAGCTTAGGGAGATGGTCAGTGAAGTGCTTGGCTGTACTGCTCTATTAAAAAGTTTTGCCATTTTAATATAGAAACGGTTTCAGGACTAGCTAAGACTGAGAATTTATTAGCCGTATGGGTCTCTGCTTCTGAGAAATGCCCGTGCACTTTTCCATGTTACTAAGTTTTAAGAGTTAGAGGTTGTTAATGTTGTGCATTGCAAATAGTTTTTTGTCTTTTTTAGTTTGGTTTCTATTGCTGTGATTAAACCCATGGCTGAAAGCAACTTGGGAAGAAAAGGTTTATTTCAGTTTATAGGGTTACCATCCATCCTAAAGGAAAGCCAAGGCAAGAGCCTGTAGCAGAAACCATGGAGGAACACTGCCTATTGGCCTTTTCTGCTCCCCCTTTCATACCGCTCAGGCCAACCTGCCCAGGGGTGTACCACCCACAGCTGGCTGGGCCCTCCTGCATAAACCAGTCAAGAAAATGCCCCCCACACATGCTTACCGTTGAGGTGATTCTTCAGCTGAGTTCCCAGTTCCTGGATGTGTTAGCTGACAACTGTTGCCAACTATGACATTTCTCTTCCACCATTTTTCCCTACACTCTGTGTTCAGTGTCCTTCTGTGTAGCTGTCACATCAGTGCTGAATCCATTTTGGTTGAAAGAGTTACCAGCTATTTCCTGTTATATACCAGAACACTTGAACAGCCACTGATTAGTATTGTAACCTTCCTCAGAGCTGAAGTCTGACTGACAGTGTTCACTTGGACTCTGATAACAGGGCTGGCTAGGCTCCCTGAGCTTCTGCACTCGCCTGCCTGGGCTGGGAAGGAAGTAGCTGCAGCTGGCAGTGCATGCTCTCTAGGTGATTGATTCCCTTTCTCTGGGTGACCTCTGCAATGAGTAAGCCTGAGTGTGGCCAGCTCCTGGAGGAGAGTGAGTTTCTTAAGAGGCAGTGCCCATGCAGCAGAGGAAAAGTCTCTCTTTTAATAGATGCGTTCTTTATACTTAGGTTATGAGTATTTGCCTGCATGTATATAGGCTTGGGATCCATGAAGCTGGAGTTACAGGCGGTTCTCATTTTGACTTTCCTGAATTGATACATTGAAAATTGTCTTTCATTTTACTCTGGGCATTCATTGATACAGTGTCTTGTTATTATAGAGGGAGTTGACAATTGACAATCTTTTCTATTAGTATTAGCATTCAGTTGTACCAGTTTTCCTCATGGAATGTTAACCGTTAGGTTTGTGTCTCTGTGCTAATAAAGGAATGGAGCCTGCGTCCTTTGCAGGAGCAGCAAGTGCTCTTAGGCATTGAGCCATCGCTCCAGCCCGTATATTTCTTTTTAAGGAAAGAAAAGGATTCAGTTTGGCTGGGAAGTCATACTTCATAGTGTAAATCTCACCAGCTATGTTAAAAAGAAGTTGGAGAGTTTTCAAAGAATGCCGTTGTTACAGGGGACCCTTGGGGCGAGCAATCTGGGCACAGCAGCTCTAGGACATGAAGGCTGTTGTCTAGGTTGAAGACAGTCTCTGCTGTAGGTCAAGATGAGAGTGGCTTCTCCCACACCACAGACTGTAAAACTGCCCAATTAGATTTCTTCTAGGTCTTAGTATCTGTTTGTTGTTGCTTCCTCCCCCCCCCCCAGCCCCCGTGCCCCCTTTCTCAGTTTCACTATGTAGCCTGGAATTTGCTATGTAGATCAGGTTCAAGCTCACAGAAATCTGATTGCCTTTGCCTCCCAAGTGCTAGGATTAAACCTGTGTGCTACTACGCCGAGGAGTGAATGCAGGACCTTGAAAATGTGAGGTACAGTGCTCTACCTCTGAGCTTTATCCTAAGCTTTGGCTTTTGAGATAGGACTCACTGTATAGCTCAGATTAGCCTAAATTTGAGATAGAGCATCATGCCTGCCTGTCTTCCAAATGCAAGAATTACGGTTGTCACTACTATGGGTTTTGTTTTTTTTTTTCCCCCGATACAGCCTTGGCTGTCCTAGATTCGCTTTGTAGACCAGGCTGGCCTCCAAACTCACAGAGATCCACCTGCCTCTGCCTCCCAAGTGCTGGGATTAAAGGCACGGGCCACCACTGCCTGGCATCACCACTGTGTTTGATGCCCAGTCTTTTTAGCTAATTTCACTAATGTTTAAAATAATTTACTTAGTGGGTTCTCAAATGTTTCAAGAGCCCAGTACAGCCTGACAAAACCTAGACATGGTTGCTCATGACCACACCGAAGTTCCAGGCTGCCTGGGCTGTACAGCAATATCCTGTCTCTGGCAAAAGAAACCTGAGTCTGGGGCTATGTGTCATCATGGTAGAGTGACCAAGTCCCAGCATTCAGTCTCTAGTACTTCCCAAATATCCCATTCCACCCTTAGACCCAGCAACGTGATTGTATGGCTAATAATTACTGAGTTTTTGCTGTATTCCATCATTAAACAAACATTAAAATCTAATTTTAAACTAACAATTAATATAAACAGCATTTTAAGTGAAAATAGCTATTTTCCAAAATTAAAAAACCTTAGAGAAGTGGTGCTGTTTTCCATATTTTCGAGTTCCTTTAATGTCTAGCATAATAGAAGACAGCTGGGATTGCCTCTGCTCAACCCTCCCCAGCACAGCTGCAGCCTCTGGAAATCCCTTGAAGTACCCAGTGAAAACAGCAGATAGCAGTTTGTATTTGTGAAGAGTCTTGACCTTATGGGCTTCCTGAACGTGCTCATGGGAGCTCTGCTTGGGTGTTCTTTCCCTGGCCATAAGAATGCCAGCTTTCTCTGAAATCAAATCCACCCTCCAAAGAAATCCGCATGAGTTCTGGATTGAGGGATGTTACACGGACTGGATCTTCGTGTCCTCCAAGGAGGATGGTGTGCTGGTTGGAGGGGAAGGCAAAAAAGTCCCGGGTGGTGTTGTGAAATCCCCCCATAAACAGAAATTTTTATATAAGTGACATTTTTAGAGCAACAGAGTGTTACAAAAAAACACTTAAAATTGTCACTACTACTAATAAAAATCTTACCAAACAATAAAAATCTGTTTCAGGTCACACAGTAAGTGACCAAAAAATAACTGTATCGAGGTTCCAAAGTTTCCAGCTCCCAGCTCAGCTGCAGTTGCACTGAGAGATTGGTAGCAATTGCAGCATAGGAAAGAGCTCTCAGAGGTGTTCCCGAGCCATCCTCAGAGGGTCCCAACTTGGTATCTTTAAAAGCTTTCCTTGTGGCAGTATTGCCTTCAGGGTTCAGCACTAACCAAAAGATCCATCTGTACTATGGGCAGAAAGTCTGAATAAGTTAGGGAGACTTGGGGCTTACTGAGTAAGAGTTCTGCTATGAAAGCAGAGAGGCCTGAGTTCAAATCTCCAGCACTCTATGCATTCCTTTAATTCTGGTGTTGGAATCAGAGACGACCGATTGCAGACCTTACTGGGTAGCGAGTCTGTTATTAAAGATATCTCAAAAAATAAGATACAGAGAATAGAGGAAGACACCCAACATCCACTACACACGTACGCTAAAACTGTCAGAGTAAAGCTGGGCATGGTGCTGTGTAGTAGCCCAGATAGATGGTGTTTTCTTCCTACTTTGGAATACATTACAAAACTTCACGATTCCATAGCATCTGTAGGCTACAAGTCAGCTTTCTGCTTTGTAAAAGGTTACATTAAAAAATCCTTGTGCTCTTACAGGGTGGAGGCAAGAAGGAGTTCAAGGTCAGTCTGTTCTATGAGACAGTTTCCAAAAGATGGGAGGAAAAAAATTGTCTTGGATAGGCTGGGGAGATACCTTAGCAGTAAGAGCCAGCCCTGACTGCTCTTCTGGAGGACCTAGGTTCAAGCCCAGTACCCACATGACAGCTCACACTTTAAACTCCAGTTCTCAGGGATCTGATGCCATCTTCTGACCTCTGCAGGCACTGCATGCATGTGGTGCACAGACATACATGCAGGACAACACCCATACACATAAAAATAACAATAAAGGCTTGTTTGTTTCTTCATTCCTCAGAGAAGGCTGGGTGCCACTCCAATGCTTAGCTACCATGAAGAGATATGAGGGCCTCAGGATTTGGACCCATTTGAGATTTGTTTACTTCCTGTTGGAGTGTTGAGTGTTGATATGATGGTTGTAGGGATGCCATTCTTGACTGGATACACCGGCCAGTTTCTCCATTTACTGAGGAAGATAAAACTGCATGGGCCCACTCTGCTCCAGTAAAGCTGTCCAGCTTCCCTGGACACCAGCGATGTGTGGTGTGGGACAAGGTCTTCTGGAGATGGCTTAGTGCGGCCTGTACGTATTTTCCAAGGCATGGTGGCCCTGCCTGTTCCTCTCTTTTTGCACATGCTCACTAAAACAACGTCTCTCCCTTCTTAGTCTCTATACCAGACTGACAAAGTTACTACTGCCTCGGCTTCTCAAGCACTGCGGGTCTAGATGTGTGCCGCCATGTCAGGCCTCAGTCAGTGGGAGCTCTCTGCGTCTTCACGCTCCTTCTGCTCCCCACACTTAGGTTGCAAATCACTATTGTTTAATGAAGGGGCTGTTGAGATGTGGCCTGGCTGTTGTTTTAAATAAAAGTGCTGGTGTGCCAAGTAGGTCTTACGGTGAGGGCAGTGTTCACCCTTATTGGAGGGAAGGGTCTACCTTCTGCTACCAGCATAGCAGACCATACTGAGCTCCCCAGCAAAAGGAGACAAGATAAGAAATGGATTTAGGAGCCTGGTGTAGTGGTGCACACCTTTAGTCCCAGCAGGCAGAGGCAGGCAGATCTGGATTTCTGTGAGTGCCAGGACCACCAGACCTACATAATGATAGACTCTGCTCTAGGAGGACAGGGAGAGAAGAAGAAATGAGTTTGAAATAATGTTTGTCAGAGAATATAGAAAACTGTAGACTTGAGCTTTGCTGTATTGCTGTACTAAGTATTGCCAGGATTGATCTGTCTTACTGCAGAAATGAAAAGAGAGAGAGAGAGCTACAATAAAATGATAATTTAAAGTAAAACATTAGAAAAGTTAGTTTTTATTGCCACTTCATGCCCTCTATAGTTGACTTCTAAGTTCGAGTACATTCAAGAATCATTTAGGGATCTTGTTAAAAAAGCAAGTGTATAGGATCCAGGTAGAGTCTGTATGTGCTCTTCTAACAAAATCCCAAGGGATGGTGATGTTGCTTGCCTAGGGACCACATTATGAATAGCACAAATCCAACAGTAATAATAGCCATGTGTATTTTCTTCTATAACAGGCACAGAGCAGTATAATAATGGTAGCTATTAGTGTAACCAGCTAAAGCCCTTTCCTGCCCAACTTGACCTTGAGCCATGTTCTCCAAGGCTGGGCTCCCCACCCTCAGCACTCTAGAATCTGCAACTGAAGTGATTCTGTGCTGTGCTCTGTCAAGTGCACTTCAGGATGCTTCTTAGCACATCCCTGACCTCTACCTGCCAGATACTAGCAGTTCCCTCCTTCCCAGATGTGACAATCCAGAAATGACTTCAACGTGAGCCAAGACTTCAGCTTAGCCTCTGGCTACCCATCAATGCCCTAAGACTTATTTTGAAATGGGACTGGGTGGAGTTTTATGTGTTAATGGTGTGTTTCATATAACCAGCCTGCTTGCTATCTTAAAACTTGTATAAAAAAAGTACTTCTATAAAGGAGCTAGCCAGTTGGCAGTCTTGGCAACCTCTTGCCCCTAGGGGTGGATGCTGATTCTTTGCTGGGGGGATGTTTTGAAACATGTTAGCTCCCTTGGATTCCAGTGCTCTTTGCTCTAGCCTCACTTCCTGCTAATGTCTACCTGCCTGCTTCTAGCTCAGCTCTCAATGTCCTCTTCCCAATCCCCACAGCCTCAATGGCTTTTTAAGCAGAGAGAAAAGATAAGAAAGTCTTTAGAATTATACCTAAAATGACTGGGTGCAGTGACCTACACCAGCAGTCTCAGCTCTCAGAGGTGGAGGAGGAAAGGTTGTAAATTGAGACTGACCTGGGCTGTATGAAACCCTACCTCAAAGATAAAGCCTGAAGAATTATACCAGAAATAGGGCTTTGTGTATCTGAAGCAAAGGTGCTGTCTCCTAATAAAATGTAAAGTTGACAGCTAGAAGTACAGTTTTCAAAAATGAAGTGTAACCCTCACTCTGCTTCAGGGTTTCTCATTGGGTGTAATTGGTTGACTGTTGACATAGAAGAGCTGCAGAGTGGCTGGAGGGAGGAAGTAAAGAGGACTCACAAACGATTTTAAAACAAAAGCTTAGATTTTTGTGGAAAATTTTTTACTGGAAATTTTTAGGTCAATCCAGAGAGCACATCAGATTCTACCAGGATAGCTCTAATGGCGTGTTGTTGTTGTTGACAGTCTGTTTCTAGGCTTGTAGTTTAAATGACTTGAACTCATCTGCGCTGTTTAAATGTTCTTAAGCAACATGTGTTGGGCAGAAGTTACTGCCAGTAGCAGTTTCAGGAACTGTACTCAGCAGTATATCTTACTGAGGAGAGCATGAGACATGTACCTGAAGCCAGGCGTGGTGGCACACGCCTTTAATCCCAGCACTCGGAAGGCAGAGGCAGGTGGATCGCTGTGAGCTCGAGGCCAGCCTGGACTACAAAGTGAGTCCAGGACAGTCAAAGCTACACAGAGAAACCCTGTCTCAAAAAACAAACAAACAAACAAAAAAGACATGTACCTGGCTGGGGTCACAGGAAAAGCTGCTGGTGGACTGAGTGGAGATGGCTGCTTGGCAGTCAACAGACATGGTTACACTGGCAGAATTGTGCTGTGGCTCACTAAGCCTGCTCCTAGTGCTGTGCACCTGGGTGAGGTAAAAAGCTGTTATAGAAATTTAAAAAATACAAGGTCTGAATTAAAAGCAATTTCTACTCTGAATTTGACAAGAAACAACCAGCTTTCTCCTCCCCACCCCCCAACCCCCCCCACCCCCCATACAAGAGTTTTATTATTAGCTGGGCGTGGTGGCCCGTGCCTTTAATCCCAGCACTTGGGAGGCAGAGGCAGGTGGATCCCTGTGAGTTTGAGGCCAGCTTGGTTTACAAAGGGAGTCCAGGACAGCCAAGGCTACACAGAGAAACCCTGTCTCAAATTTTTTTTTTTTTTAAAAAAAGAGCTTTATTATTATACTTTCACTTTGAACCATGTTTTGGTTGCAAAGAAACATTAAGTGTCTGTTTAAGAAAACTCAGAAAGTGGGGCTGGAGAGGTAGCTTATTGAGTAAGAGCACTTGCTGCTCTTCAGAGGACCCGAGTTCAGTTCACAACCACCTGTACTTCCAGCTCCCGAAGATCACATCTTGTGGCTTCCACTGGCACCAGCACACATGCACACATGAATAATGAGTCTTTTTTAAATGAAAAAAAACTCTGGAAGGCAAAGCCATGGTCCCTTCTGGGTTTCATACAGAATCCAATTTTAGCAGGTTCATATTCCTGGGGCAAGGGAAATGGCTCAGTTTATAAAGTGCTAGCTAGTCTCACAAGCATGAGGAACTGACTTTGATCACCAGAACCCTCATAAAATACTGACCACTATGAGGTGGAAACAGGTGGCTTTGTGGGGGCTTGCTAGCACCAGGATAAAACGCTGGGTGTAGCAGCACACATGTGTAACCCAGCATTTGAGAGGGCAGGGCAGAGACAGCTAGATTCCAGAGTTCTCTTGGAAGTGCTCCACCCTCTAACCTAGCTGAGTAAGTGCTCCACCCTCTAACCTAGCTGAGTAAGTGCTCCTGCAAAGGCAGATGGGGTAGATTCAAGTACTGTGTTCCATTACTCAGGTCAGAACTGTGACCATTCAGATTGGTGACAGTTGAGTTTCTTACCATGGAAACCAGAGTGTTTCCTGTGAATGCAAGAGACAGTGCTGGGGTTGTGACAATGCAGTCTCACCTCATGGGAAGAGAAGGCAAAGGAATTTTGAGTTCAGAGTCAGCCCGAGTTACACAATAAGTTTGAGCTGCCTGGGGTCTCCAGAAGAGGAGGGGGCAGAAGGCCAGTAGATGTAAACTTAGCTTACCTTAGTGTAAACCTGCTGCTCAGCCATTTTGGCAGGAAATGGAAGGGTAGCTGGATGTGGTGATGCATATCTATCCTGCCAGCACTTGGAGACCTTGGTGTGAGAATGACCAGGGAGCTTGAGGTCAGCCTAGACAAACCTTTCAGAAGGAGAGGGGGCTGGAGGGAGGCCATGGGCAGACCTTTTCCTTGGGAAGCAGCAGGTACATGGCCCACCTTTAGTCTTCCATTTTGAAGTATAGCTCAATCGTTAGTTGTTTTCATAACAACCCTGATTATATTGAGTCCCTACATTTATAATTCTCCTTCTCTACACTTTTTTCTAAATTTATAAGGGGTCAGTCTTGATTTGGATTTCTAGTTGTGTCATGGGTGATAAGCTACAGGGTCCAGGCTCAGCTTCCAGTGACCTGTACTTGTGTCCACGTGTGAACCTCCTACTGAAGAGGAGGCAGGAGCGACTCCTTGTGGGCTCTGAGTGTCCTTTAGTCAGCTTGGTCTGCCAAAGATGCTAAAGAATGTTTTAGCTCCATGCTTCATTTTCATGCGTGACGTTGAGACCCGTCAGTTGTAGTATAGAGCCTGAATATTGCTAAGCCTTTGTTTTCAAGAGGCCATGTCACTTTTAGGGTATTGACCCTCTTGTTTCTTTCTAGGTTGGCCTCTTAGCATTATCAAATTAGATATTTAAAAAGGTATAGCTCCTGATGGTTAGTTTTTCAGGTTTTTTTGTTTGTTTGTTTGGCGCATGACTTTAACCTCAGCACTCAGGAGGCAGAGTTCAAGGACAGCGTGGTCCACATGTTTGTGGAAAATCGGTTCTGTCCACCGGGAAGGTTCTGTGGATTGGTTCTGTGGATTGGGCACAGGTCATCAGGCCTGGCCGCAAACACCTTTACCTGCTAAACCATCTTGCCAGCCTGACAACAAATATTTTTAGGTGGCAATTTGGAATAGTGTTGATTGAACTTTAAATGCCTTAGCTCTCCTTCATCAGTTTGGGACACTTGGGAAATCCAAGACCTAAGTGCTAGCAGTTTAGTGTGCAGAGGAACCATTTCTTAGTCTCCAGACAGCTGTCTTGTTGCACTGTCCTCATGTGGCAGGTAAAAAGCTAGTGTTCTGGTAGTGAGGTCTGTTTTAGAAGGACACAACCTCACACATAATGGCATCCATCTTCCCCACCACGGGTCCAATCTCCCAGCTACCATCCCACTGGAAGTTACGGGACACAAACATCCTAATTTTTGATGACTGAGAACCCAGTCTGTTCTCAGGATATGAAGCAGTAAAAGTCTTTTTACCAGAGGGTCAAGCGTCTTCCTAGGGAGAGTGCTGGATGAGATCTCCACTAGAGGCTGCCGAGGGCTCTGCAGTTAGAGCACTTGATTCTCTTCCAGAGGATCCAGTCACTTTCCAGCACCCATGTCAGGTAGCTCATAACACAGGAAACTCCAGCTCCCAGGGATCCCATGCCCTCTTCTAACCTCAGCAGGCAGGCAGGAGTGCCTACACACATGTATATATAAATAGAAATAAATATTTGTTTTAGTCTTTACTTGGCAGCCCACTTTGTGAAAATTATATCAGTTCTGTGTACAAATAGGAATTTACTTCCTTAATAAATGAATGACTTTTATACTCCTATCTAATAGAAAACAAGTCTCCAGCTCAGGCCAGCCTCTTGCCTTAGGCTAAGCAGAGGTTATAGTCCACCACCCCAGGCTTTGAGTCCTTGGCGATGCCTATCACTGAAAGGTTTTAAAGGCTGTACTGTCTGAGCCAGTTAGCACTGATTTTAGTGAAGCCTGGGACCTAGTCAGATTTCCCTTAGTTACTTCCTGCCTGCTGCTGAGTGACAAGAGTTTGAGCTAGCTTGGCACCCTGCTGCAGGTCCACAATGAGTGCCCAGGCTCATGTCAGAGCTCTTGTTACATGTGGCAATCCCATGGTCAGGCCCATCCGTATTTTACAATCCTCTTCCCTACTTGTTCTCTTTTATAAATTTACTCTCTTCCTGTTACTTTCTTCTTTCTCTCATCCTAACTTTCTATCTAAAGGGGGGGGGAGTCTGTGGTTAGGTTTATAATCATGAGTGGCCTTTTATTCCCTCTCCTCCCCATTTAATCACTGTCCAATCACCTGGAAGAGTAAAACCTGCTTTGAATCAGTTAACGAAAGGGGTTTTGAGGACAGTTTGTCTTGTTCAGCCACCAGACAACGGCTATTTAACACTCTGCCCAGTATGGGAGCATTTGGTGTGTTTGAGCAAATCTGGTGTATTGTTAAAAAGAGCAGCTTAGCAGTTTTGAGCCAGGTGATGGTGACACATTCCTTTGGTTTCAGCACTTGAGAGGCAGAGGCAGGTTCCAGGCCTATCTGGTCTACAGGACAGAGTTCCAGCCAGGGCTACACAGAGAAACCTTGTCCTTGGCAGGGAGAGAGGGGATAGTTTTGTCTGTTCCATTGATATTTACTTGCATGCAGAGCAGACAATTTCCCAATTCTTGTCCTTGCCATAGTATTTTTCTTACTGATAGGAGCAGTTAGGTGTATTACACTCTTCATAGGACTTAGAGTTGCAGGGCAATTTTATAGACCAGCCTGGTCTATAAAATAAGTCTAGGTCAGCCAAGGCTATACAGAGAAACCCTGTCTGGGGGGCAGGTAAGGAAGGAAGGGCCGGGCATGGTGGTGCGTGTTTTTAAATCCCACCGCTTGGGAGGCAGAGACAGGCCAGCCTAGTCTACAAAAACCCAGTCTCAAAAAAGAAGTGCCCTAGGTTATGAACCTTACCAGGGTTGCAGTCTGTAAGGAGTGAGCAGATAGAGAGGAGGACTTTCGAGATGGTTAGTGCTGGGCTCCAGTTGTCTTTCAATATGTCCAAGCAAATACCACTTTTGTTAAGGTAGTTAAAAAAAAGCACTGTGGAAAGCAATGCAGTGTTTTAGAAGGATGCTGTAGACAGTATAACCAAGTATATTTAACAAGAATGGGGGTTTGGTTTAACACTGAAGTGAAACTGATTACACACTTGACATTCCCTCTCTTACTCATTAATTTATAAAGTAAAATGTATAGTCACGAAGTTGGAATTACAGATGAACCAACATTTATGGGGAACTGAGTCAGGAGAATTGTGGCTTCCAAGCTAGCCTGGGCTACTCTGTCTCAGGGGACCAGAAGTGGAGGGGCATAGAAATTTATCACCTAAAGCAATAGTGTGTGTGCCTGTGCATGTCCATGTGGAATCTGAAAGTCAATGTTGCATGCTTTTATCTCAGTCTGGAGTTCACCAGCCCCACTAGGGTCCAAACTCTGCCAAGCACTTAGTTAGGGCAAAGATTATGGAAATGGACAGAGCACAAAGATGTCAGTCCTAAGTCAGAAAATGAGACATGATACAACTCTGCGAAAACTTGTTGGTGAATAAAAAATGAGGACACAGTCATCCCTAGGTATGGTTGAGGAGGTTGTTTTAATGTAGGTAAAAGGGAGAGAATAGGCAGAGACATCTGGAAGAGTCCAGACTGATTGGGGATATGAGAAGAAAGAGGTAGGCAGGTAGACCAAGAGGCCAAGAGAGAAATCAGGAGCCAAGAGTGTAATAGACCAAGAGAGCTACAGCCAAAGTAGCTGAGCTGTGTAAGAGAAGCTGGGGAAGGGGAAGGAAGGGACCGGAAGCCCTGCCTCTGGAAGAGAGGGGTTTCAGGAAGGGCAGGATATCAAGTGCTGGGAGGAGCCACAGGTGCTGAGTGGGACTTGTCCCAGTGTCTTCCTTTAATTGATGTTTGACCTTACATTTGAGAGTGGAGTTAAATACCGTGGTTGTGGCTGATGGGCTTAGAATGGACCTGATGGTCTTCTGTAATGGCTGACAGATGACGAGTTTATACCACACACTCTTTATGACGAGAACCCAGACATTAAACCAAAAGGATGAGAGGGAGGGTTTTTCTTTTCCTGTTCTGAGATAATGTCACCACCTCTTTATCTGATGATATATCTTTTCACAGTGCTGGTCCCAAAGGTGACAACATCTATGAGTGGAGATCAACCATTCTTGGGCCTCCAGGATCTGTGTATGAAGGTGGTGTATTCTTCCTTGATATCACTTTTACACCAGAATATCCTTTCAAGCCTCCAAAGGTAAGAAATCACCTATGTATTCTCAGGTTCTTGAAAGAGACATTGAGGTTTTTAAAATGTAGCCACAAAAGCTAGATTCTTCCCATGTATGTGCCTCTGTATCCATCTACTCCACTTTAGTAAAGTCTATGATTTAGGACAGTCTAGATCGGCTTCTTGAGTGGATGTTTACTAGTCTTAAGGTTGGGGTTGGGTTGGTTCCTCAGTTGGCAATAGGCATTTCTAGGGGTAAGTGCTTAAAACTGTGCTGTTTCTAGTCCAGCTTCTTAGATTTGGCGCTTCTCAGAAGCAGTGTATTACTACCAGCTAACACAAGAGGTCAGCAAACAACCAACTATTCCAACAGCAACACGAAGCCAGCTGCAGTAGCACACATGTCATCCTATAGTCTGCATCAAGAGTTTACACACAGTCTGGGCTACATAGTACCAGGCTAGCCCGATCAAGAAAAGAAAAACCCCAAAAGAAGAAACATTGGACTTTGTTTGCCTTTGGCACTGGGTGTTGCCTTGAAATGAAAGGAGGTGATGTGAGCTCTGTGACCTTGCAGTTAGGGCATCTACCAGCTAGCTCATGAATTAGTCAGCTGATGTGTTGTAAAAGTCTCTACTTGAATGCTGCTTGATAATTATCTTATTTTTAGGTTACATTTCGTACGAGAATTTATCACTGTAATATTAATAGCCAAGGAGTTATTTGCTTGGACATATTGAAAGACAACTGGAGCCCAGCACTAACCATCTCGAAAGTCCTCCTCTCTATCTGCTCACTCCTTACAGACTGCAACCCTGGTAAGGTTCATAACCTAGGGCACTTCTTTTTTGAGACTGGGTTTTTGTAGACTAGGCTGGCCTGTCTCTGCCTCCCAAGCGGTGGGATTTAAAAACACGCACCACCATGCCCGGCCCTTCCTTCCTTACCTGCCCCCCAGACAGGGTTTCTCTGTATAGCCTTGGCTGACCTAGACCAGGCTGGCCTCGAACTCACATTGATCCACCTGCCTCTGCCTCCCAAGTGCCAGGATTAAAGGTGTGTGCCACCACACCAGCTCCTTTATTTCTTAATGGAAAAAGTACTTGTTTCTCACATAAACTAAGACCCAAGTTTTCAAAGGACGTTTTAATCTAGAGGTTAACCCACTAGTTGGAAGACGCAACCACTTTACTCTTCTGTGCTGAGCAAGAAGGCTAGCTGGTGGCCCTGCTGCCTATTTTACAGGGTCCACTGAGCACCTGCCCACAGCCAGTGCTCACTGTTCAAAGTGGTATTTTTCTGCCAAGTACTTGATTACAGAATTGTAATCTTATTGGGACTAATTGTTTTTTAAATAAAAAGCAATGGTTTTTTTTTTCCTGTTTAAACATACAGATTTAATTAGGCATTCCACGTTTAATTGGAGGTCAGGGTTTTGACCTTTTCTAGGCATACAGAATACAATAGTGCGAATTGCACCAGCCACAGAGACTTCCCAGCATATGAGTGTTTCAGACGTGGGCATGGCTATATTTATTTGTGTGTTTATATTCAAAGTGTCTGATTTTCTTTCTCCAAAGTAATCTGTATATTTTTCTTCCAGCTGACCCTCTGGTGGGAAGTATTGCCACTCAGTATATGACCAACAGAGCAGAACACGACAGAATGGCCAGACAGTGGACCAAGAGATATGCTACATAAACTGGGTTTTCACAGTTCTTACATTGTCTGTCACAGAAGAGAGCTGCTTATGATTTTGAAAGGGTGGGGGGTGGGAGTTGGTAAAGAGTAGGGTATTTCTATAACAGATATTATTCAGTCTTACTGCCCAGGATTTTGTTGTAACTTAAGGTATCTTGCTACAGTAGACAAATTGGTAATAGCGACTTTTAGAGCTGTCAGTTTGCAAAATTAGTTGACTTTTAGTACAAGAAGGAATGTATGTGTAGACACTTGGGTTCCATTGATTGTAGTCTACTGTAATTTCCAAATCAGCTTAAATTTGTATAGGTTACACACATGGCCATTTATGTAAAATCCTATTTTCTTGTTTGAAAAAAAATTGGAGTTTGTTTTTCCTTCTTAGAAGGAAACACTGATATTTAAGTTTGCAAAGATTGTTACCTCATATGTATAAGACACCTGGCTACAAGACACCATGTAGGAGACGAGTAGTTAATGTATTTTATTTTATATGCAAATTACTTTTAGAGTTGAATCAAGATTTGTGGAAACCTGTAGTGAAATACCTTAAGCTGTTAACTGTAAGCGTGGACTAGGAACTGCTCAGTGGATTGGTTGTTTTAGACTTCTTATGTCTGCATTTGTTACTGTGCTAATAAACAATATTAAGAACAACTCCTGAGCCTGCTTTTTCGTTTCCTTTGCTTCTAAAGCAGGTTACGTATGGCAGGACTGGTGCTTACACAACAGATTTGGAGATACAGTCTACGCCAGCTAAGCTTCAAAGATAAACCCCGCTGCCCATTTTCTGATTTGTAATTGCAGTGGCAGCAGAAGAATGCTCCACCTTGCAGGGCCACTGCACACTTCCCAGACTCATAGAGGTAAAAGTTGAACATGGCAGCACACACATCTTCATCTCAGGGTAGGTGGAGGCCAGTTTGAGTTTGAGACTAGGCTAGACTACATGAAACCCTGTCTCCAGGAAAAAAAAAAAAAAAAAAAAAGGAAAACTGACCCAGGACATGCTCACTATCCCATTAAAAAAAGTGGTAACTAATGCCATGTGTATTAAAAGCACAAAATCTAAATGCAGTCAAGAGGGAAAATAAAACAAACTGGAAGAAATAGCAGAAAGAAAAATACCTCAAAGGGCAGGCCTGAGGAGTGGCAAAATTATTAAAAAAGATAAAATGATGAGCTTTAAGTCCCAGTTGAGTAAGGCTTGAGTTCTAACCAGCTAGGGTTAGATAGTAAGAGCCTGTCTTTGAAGGGGATGGAGGGCGAGCCTGGTGGCTGTAATCCTAATATTCAGGGTGTCTGGGGCACAAGGATTGAAGCTCAAAAGATAAAAAGGCTAATGACATGTGTGCTTGAAGCCTTCGGGTCCTTCTGCCGTACCACTGACAAAAAGGCAGAGAGCAGCAACGCCAATGTGCGGTATCATGCTGTCCACAGTGGTCCCTGGCTCTAACTCACTAGACTGAGCCTGCCACAGTTGAAAGGACTGCACTGAAGACTGTACTGTACTTATCTTAATACATCCTTTACTGTAGTTTGCTTTTCAGGTAAACGGTTAAAGTTGACATATAGTCAAAACCACCAAGCAGCTTATTCCCTAGTTCTTAGTATAGTGCTGTCAAGGTTTTTTAAATAAAATGATGCACATTGCTCAGATCTTGCCAAGATCTTCCATAAAGTAAATGAACACTTTCAGTTAAATATTGTTATTAGAAGAAAAGGGATGCCGTCCTGTCCTTTAGCCTACCTGTCGTGAGCAAGGCCTAGCTTACAGAATAAAAATGGGGCTCTGAATACAAGCTCACTCATCCTAACCTTAAGTTCTATTACATTTAATAATAAAAATCACAACTTCTGTTCTATTCAGCAAAGCCCTCGTGAAATAAGAATGCACACATCACACAGATCCAAATTGTTACTGGTACAATTTAGGTGCACAACACAATTGTCAAGTTTTATGACCTTAGATATTAATACAATGACCCCCACACTCTTCATATCTTGCCAAGATCTTCCATAAACTCAGTTAAATATTTAAGACTAATGGTAGCAGTATTTCTGACATTTCATTTTTTATTTATATATTTATAATATTAGATGAATAACCTTTAAACATTTTTTTAGATGTTTTTTGCATATGAGTGGTTTTCCCTGCATGTATATATGAGCACTGTGTACATGCAGTGCCTGAAGCCAAGAGAGGATTTTGGATCCTTTGGGATCAATTATAGGTGGTTGTGAACCACCAATTAGGTAGGTGCTAGGAATTGAACCTGGGTCTTCTGCAAAGGCATCAATCTTAACTACTGAGCAATCTCTCCAGCCTGATTAATCAACCTTTTAAAGACAAAGTTGTGGGCTTGTCAAGATGACTCAGTGAGGAAGGTATTTGCCGGGCGAGCCCAGCCACCTGAGGTCAGCCCTGGGAACTCATGCACAGACGGAAGGAGAGAGCTGACTCCATATACACATCACATGTGCACAGTAATAAGTTCTGCTTGCACTAAGGCATTTGCAGAAAGTTACAGTAAATATGATAGTTCCTGACAGGCTGGAAGGGTTCCCATGGCACACTGCATACGCTCCAAAATTTATTTTACTGTTATTGACAAGTGAAGCATAAACAACAAAGGTGTTGACTTCAAGAACAAGTTTCAAATAAAGACAAAATATGTGCAACAGTAATAAACTAGCTCAATAACTTAGGTAAAACATAAAGTGCATTAAATTACCAATTAGGGGTTCCATGAGGCCCAGATACGGTTTGGTGAAGGGCCTTACTTGTGCCATGCTACAGATATTTCAAGGCTTAACTCAGTTTTCAGAATTGGAGTTCCCTTTGTTTTTCCTCCCAGGCAAAGGGAAGCTGGATTTGCTCTGAGGCTGGGATAGCTTGCTGGCTAGTAAAGTAAAGGGCTCAATCAGTGTCCTCCGATCTGTCACTGTCACCTCCCACAGTTTCACTTTCTCACTTTTTGCCCACTGCTGTGCCACTTCAGCATCCACTTGTCTCTGCTCAGAAAGGTCGATTTTGTTTCCTAACACAACAATTGCCACCTGGAAGGGAAGGATGAGAAAGACGTCACTAGTACACCGTCAGAACCGTTTACGTGCAAAATGGATAAATAACAATTGTTCTTCCATTTAGCAAACTGCTTTACTTAAATGACATGAGGTGATGAAAGCCAGTAATCTGGGTGGCTCTGGAGTCTAGGAGGAAGACTCCAAGTTCAAGAGCAGCCTAGGCAGCTGAGACTCTGTCAAAACCAAGTAGAGAACTTAACTAGCAAGCAGGAGGCCCTAGTACTACACTGGCAGGGCACCCTCTGATGGGGGAGAAATAGGACAAGGCGTCACCTGCTTCTTTCTCCTGAGACATTTTATATTTTAATTAACTGCTGGCTAACTGACGTGGAAATTCCGATCTAGTCTAGGACAGTGGCTTACCATGACTTCCATGTGAGGACACTGCAGAGCTGAGAGTGCTATACCTTGAGTTTTACTTCCGTCCCCAAACAGTGCCTACTAAACATCCTCCAAGTTGTATGCCAAGAGGAACAGTTTACCCTAAATACAAGAAAAATCATGCATTTAACTACCCAACAGGCAGTCTTCGACATGGCTAGAACACAGCACAGAACCACACTGCCAAAGCCCAAGAGGAATGATAAGGAGAGAGCCGCAAGCTTCAGATGGTAAGGAGGCCAGTGGATGAGGCAGGAGAGCAGTCCTTCCTAGCAGAGACTGTACCACAGCTGTGCCCTGGCCTTTCCAGAAGGCCTGACTCTGGGTACTCCTCCCACTATCACCGATTCCTGAGAGGAGGCAGTGAAGTTGAGGTGTGAAATTCTTCCGGCTGGAGAGATGGCTCAGAGGTTAAGAGCAATGGCTGCTCTTCCAAAGGTCCTAAGTTCAATTCCCAGCAACCACATGGTGGCTCACAACCATCTATAATGATATATGATGTCTGCACACATGCAGGCAGAACATTGTATAAACAATAAATATCTTTTTTTTAAAAAGGCATGTAGCTCCTCAATGATGCGCCATCAGAATCTGTCTCAGGTAGGGTTTCTATCGCTGTGATACAACACTGACCAAAACCAGCTCGGGGAGAAAAGGTGTATTTCAGCTTACAGGTCATGGTCCATTGCTGAGGGAAGTCAGAATAGGAGCTTTCTGAAAGGCAGTGGAGGAGTACTGCTTGCTGGCTTGCTCCCCATGACTTTCTCAGTCCACTTTCCAAAAGCACCCAACTTCCACTGCCCATTATGAGCTGGGCCCTCCCACATTAATCATCAATCAAGAAAACGACCCTACAGGACAATCTGGTGGGGGCACTTTCTTGAGGTTCCCCCTTCCCAAATGAGTCCAGCTTGTGTCAAGTTAACATAAAATGCACCAGCACAGGGGCTAAAATCTTGTACAGAAGGCTAGTGCCCCTGGTCCAACATACCTACCTTTGGTCCTAGCACATGCTGGTGCCTGTCACATACTAACTGCACGGTCACCCCGCCTCTCCTGCAGTCCTAGTTTCTTAACAAGTTCACTTCCTCCTCATGTAGTGCTGCTTCCATAGCCACTGAAACCATAATCACCAGCTTTGACTTTTCTGATGATCGTAACTTCCTCCTGACCCTCCCATGGTTGCTCCCCGGACCTTTGTGAAATATTTTCATTTCGAGCAGCCCACACCAATCCTATCCTCCTCCTGTGCCTAACTGCAGCCATTTCCACCATCACTGGGATGCACCTTCAGGCTTTGTTACCTCTACCTGCTGTCTAGCTCACACCCAAAGTCCCCCATCCAGTGTTTTCATTACCGCTGTGTCCTAGCTATACCACCATATGTGAAATCTCACTTTTAACCCTGCTTGGCGGGGGATGGGGAGGATTTCCCACTCCATAATCACCCATCTTCAGCTAGTATCCTCCAACAAGCTGCTGCATTACGTTTTTTAGCCAGATGCCATCTCAGACCTTGGTCTTTCCAACTTCTTCCTCCAGCTGATGACCCTACGATTTTACAGGAAGCAAATAATAAACTGGAAGAGAACATCTTCCACCAAAGCCCATCTCAATAGCTCTAGAACCATCTATCCTTTCTACCTGGACAAGGATGAGTGCCATTCCATCATTCCTTTCCACCTGTTATCTAAGCAAATACTTTTAATGCCACGTCCTTCTCCAGCAAAACTATTCAAAGAGCTACCAGTTTATTTTCCTACTGTCTGTCCAATCAGGGCACTTCTCATTGGTTCAGTAGTGTTTGGCCTAACCTCCATGTATTAAAGACCCATTAACAACTTCTTTTTTTTTTTTAAGATTTATTGATTATGTATACAGTGTTTTACCTGCATGTACACCTTCATGCTAGAAGAGGGCACTAGATCTCATTATAGATGGTTGTGAGCCACCATGTGGTTGCTGGGGATTGAACTTAGGACCTCTGGAAGAGCAGCCAGTGCTCTTAACCGCTGAGCCATCACTCTAGCCCCCACCCACTAACTCTTAACCCCCAGCCTTTCTGATACACCTGGAGAACTTGACAGTGGGCCGCTTCCTACTCTCTATAAGTACTGACTTCACTTGCTTTCTGGACACCTGACTTACCCCTTGGATTTTCTCCTGCTCACTGGCCTTCCTTCTTGCCTTGTTCTCTAAATGTCTATTGTCAGCACAGTAGCCAAAATGACCACGTTAAAGGCCAAGTGTGGTGGCGCATGCCTTTAGTCCCAGCACTCAGGAGGCAGAGGCAGGTGGATCTCTGAGTCAGGGCCAGCCTGGTCTACATAAAAAGTTATAGGCCAGCCTAGGCTACACATTCACTAAAAAGGAAATTTAAAATGTTCAACTTTGGGACTGGAAACATCACTAAGTGATAAGAGCACATACCACCACTCTCATAGAGGACACAGGCACATTGGTGGCTTGTGGCTCTGGCCCCAGAAGACCTGATGCCCTCTTCTGGCCTCTACAGGCACCTGCACTCGTGTATATAATTCCTTCACCTCCCTTCACACACATAATTAAAAATAAGGTAAGTCATTATCATAACATTTTTTAAAAGATGGCAAATCAACCAGGTGTGGTGGCGCACACCTTTAATCCCAGCACTAAGGAGGCAGAAGCAGGCAGATCTCTGAGTTCGAGGCCAGCCTGGTCTACAAAGCGAGTACAGCCAAGGCTACACACAGAAACCCTGTCTCAAAAAACAAAAAAACAAAACAAAAAAGATTCCAAGCAGAGGAAACTGGCAAATAGGTAAGAGCTGGTGACTACTTACTAAGCTTGTGCGGGTGTGGTTTTTTAGGTTGAAGGTGACTGGAAACATTTCCCACGTAACTGAGCTAATGCAGGACCTGAGGTAGGGCACTAGGGAAGGCACCCTGTACCGAGGAAAACCGAGCAGGAAGCAGAAAGCCGGTTCCTTGCTGAATGGGCTGAGGCCAGTCCTGCACACCATGGATGCAGAGCCTGCAGGACTTTATGACTTTAACGTGTGAGCTACACAAAATGCACACTGATTCTAACAGGGTTAGACTGGGCACCTGGTCTCTAAAGAGCCACTTACCTCTTTTTTGTCTTTGAACTTATCAATTTCTTTCTTCAGAAGCTCTACTCTTTGAAAGGATTCAAGGTTATTGACACTGTATACAAGAACAAAACCATCAGCAAAGGAGAAATAATGCTTCGGCAGCTCCACGCCTTCCTGCAGGCCTCGGGTGTCATACAGGTGGAGCTGTTCCTTTACCCCACGGTCCGTCTCCACTGAGGCCATGTACACATCTTCCATTGTCTCACAGTCTTCCATTCCTGCATTAAAAGGCACCATGGTCAGCTGGGCATGGCGGCTCACACCTTTAATCCCAGCGCTGGGGGTGGGGGTGGCGGTGGGGGCGGGTGCAGAGACAGGTGAATTTCTATCAATTCCAGGCCAGGCAAGGCTACACAGTGAGATCTTCTTTCTTTCTTTCTTTCTTTCTTTCTTTCTTTCTTTCTTTTCTTTCTTTCTTTCTTTCTTTCTTTTTTCTTTTTTGGTTTTTCAAGACAGGGTTTCTCTGTGTAGCCTTAACTATCCTGGACTCGCTTTGTAGACCAGGCTGGCCTCGAACTCACAGCAATCCACCTGCCTCTGCCTCCCAAGTGCTGGGATTAAAGGTATGCACCACCACCGCCTGGCTGAGACCTTATTTCAAAAAAAGAACCAGGATCCATCACTCCCTAGTTCTCTGTCCTTCGGAGGCTGGCTCTCTAAGTTTCCCATGCACCATATGTACTAATCACATTTCTTCAAAACTACTATCTTTTGGACCGTCCCACCCTTGGTGATGTGAGTTTAATTCCTGGGACCCACTAACAAGGAGGAGAGAACTCATGGCCTCCCTTTTAACCTTGAACATGCCACCTCCCTACACAAATGCCCCAGAATTTTCTTATTCTTAAAAAAAAATTATTTCTTAGCCAGGTGGTGGTGGCAGCACATGCCTGCACTCCTGGTTTTTGGAGAGGCAGAGGCAGGCAGTCTCTGAGTTCAAGGCCAGCCTGGTATACGGATGAGTTCCAAGGCAGCTAGGACTATATAGAGAAATTCTGTCTCAGAAAACCAAAGAAAAAAAGAAACAAAGGTCACCAAAATGATTAATAAAAGATAAAAATGTGCTGCCTGCCAGAAAGAAATACTCTGAAGACCTGTATTTACAAATCTTACATAAACTTACATTCACTTTAACCTGTGTATCTTCCTTTTTATCAAAATCATGACCTCATCAAAGCCAGAAAAACCATCTTTTCACCTCTGCAGTTCTGCAGAGCACCATCACATGCAGTGTGATACAGAAACAGGAAATTGTTTACTCATCAAAGCAATAAATGAGATAATCCCAACTTATAAAACTAGGTCACACTGTAGCAAACAGCCATTTCTTCATCTTTAAACCTATAAAGCAGCATTATATAGCATTATGTATATACAGGCTGGACAAAAGTGGTGGCGCACACCTTTAATCCCAGCACTCAGGAGGCAGAGGCAGGTAGATCACTGTGAGTTTCAAGGTCAGCCTGGTCTATAAGGTCCTATAATCTAGGACAGCCAAGGCTACACAGAGAAACCCTGTCTGGAAAAGGAAAATAAAAAGGACGCTGCACTTTGAGAATGTCGTCACTTGACGTTACCACCTCAGAGACCCTACGGTTCCCAGCCCCCCTTTTGATGCAGATAAACAGTATCCCACTTAAATTTACTCATGTCTACCTGCCACTTACTTTCTGACCTGTTTTATAACGTGTATGAAGCACTGCTGAAATTCAACAAAACCTAATTTCCTGTTCCCTACCTATTCTCCTTTTATGCCAGTTAGCAAGAGCAACAAGCGTCTCCCACCAGGTCCAGAGTCTAGCAGGAAACTAAGGAAGACAAGATTACCAATAGTGTGATTCCCGTAAAGGAGCTGCTCCAAAATGGCAGTTTTTCCAACAGACAGCAGCCCACAGACGACGACCTTGCAGCCTTTTCCCATCTTCTTCTCGGACAGCGCTGTGGAGAGAACGGAGGGACTTTAAAACTGGGCATGCTGAAATAAGCGCTTTCTTCCCCTGAAAGTTTAAGTTGAACCAGAATACAGGGGGAACTGCAATATTGAAAGGGTGACACAGGAGAAGGTCGCGCTCCACACTGTTCCCTGGAGAGCAGCGTCCGGAGAGACGGTAAGAACTAGATGGACATGTGTGTAATCCCTGCACTCAGAAGGCAGAGGAGGGGCCGCCTCAGCTACACACAGTGAGCTAAGGACTACCATGGATGTTGATATCTAGACCTGGCTGCTCCTGCCTATAATCCCAGCATTCTGGAATAGAAGAGTGCGGAGGCAGGAGGATTACCATGAATAAGGTACCATTTTCCTCAAAGTTCTTGTTTTTCCAGAAGAGACGTTGTTATTATTAAAGAAAACAAGAAGTCAGCCGGGTGTGGTGGCACACGCCTTTAATCCCAGCACTTGGGAGGCAGAGGCGGGTGGGTTTCTATGAGTGCAAGACCAGCCTGCTCTACAGCCAGGGCTGTTACACAGAGAAACCCTGTCTCAAAAAACCTAAAAACGAAAAGGAAGAAGATGGAGGAGGAGGGGGGAGGAGGAGGGGGGGAGGAGGGGGAAGAAGGAGGAATGGGAGGAGGAGGAAGAGGGGGAGGAGGAGGAGGAGGAGGAGAGGGAGGAGAAACAGCAGCAGCAACAGCAGCAGCAGCAAACAAGTCAAATGCAGCTAGGCACAGTGGCGCATACCTTTAGTGCCAGCACTTGGGAGGCAGGCAGAGACAGGCAGATCTCTGAATTCTAGGTCAGCCTGGTCTACAAAGGACAGCCAGGGTTGTTACACAGAGAAATCCCGGGGTGGAGGTGGGAGGGTCAAATGGTGGGGCTGGAGAGATGGCTCAGAGGTTAAACTGTTCTTCCAGAGGACCCAGGTTCAATTTCCAACACATGCCAGGCATGGTGGCACAGCCTTTAATCCCAGTACTTGGGAGGTAAAACCATAGGAAATAGCTCCGTGATTAAGAGCGCTGGCTGCTCTTGCAGAGGACCCGAGTTCAGTTCCATGCACCTACATCAGAGCCCCTGGGACTGGAGTTACAGAGAGTTGTGGACTGCCATGTGGGACTTGGAATAAGAGTTTTCTAAAAGAGCAGACAGTATTCTAAACCAGTGAGCCATCTGTCCTGCTCTCCACCTTTCATAGAAATGGTCTCCCAAAGATACCCGCATTCTAGCCCTGGGACCCTTTGAGATGTTACTTTTCTTTCTTTCTTTTTTTTTTTTTTTTTTTTTTTGAGATGTTACTTTCAAAGGATTTTTGTAAGGGGGTAGTGGGAGACAGGCAGACTGATCTCTTTGAGCTCAAGGCCAGCCAAGTGAGCTCAAGGCCAGCCAAGGCTACAGAGACCCTGTCTCAAAAAAAAAAAAAAAAAGATTTTTGCATATGTGACTGAATTAACCTTGAGATAACAGATCAAGACTGGGTGGTGATCTGATCACAAGTGTATCTGTGAGAGAAGTTTTAGAGGACAGGGAACGAGTGACTAGAAGGCGAAAGAAGCCAGGAGCCTAAGCATGCAGGCAGCCTTGGGCTGGTGTTCTTCCTGACACCATGATTTTCACCTACTGACACTTCTGCTCTACAAACTATAGAATGATAGCTCTTAGTTGAGCCATTAAATGTACTGTAATGGCCAGGAAGTGGTGGCGCACGCCTTTAATCCCAGCACTCGGGAGGCAGAGGCAGGTGGATCACTCTGAGTTCGAGGCCAGCCTGGTCTACAAGAGTCTAGGACAGTCAAAGCTACACAGAGAAACCCTGTCTCAAAAAACCAAACCAAACAAACAAAACAACAACAAAAATGTCTGGCAACGGAGGCCAGGCGAAGCAAGCACAACTCCTTCACTTGAGGGAAAAGCAGAGGGTGTGTGCAGGTTGGAGGCTAACCTTGTCCACACATCAAGCCTCGCCCAGGGCTTCCCTGGCTCCCTGGCTCAGACTCTGCTTGCTGTTTTCTCTTGGCCCTGGTATGCTTCTGTCTTGTCACTTAGCCATTTGTCTCAGCCGTCCCTACCCCAGCTCAAATCCTGGAGGCTTGGTTTCTGATGCCGCCGGCTCAGGAGTTAGAGCACTTGCTGCTCTAGCAGAGTACCCGGGCTCAGTTCCCTTGCACCTACTTTGAAGTTTACACCCATCTGTTCCAGGGGCTCCACTTACCTCCGTGGGTACCAGATATGCACACGGCACACATACATGCAGGCACACATAAACTAAAAATAAATCTGTTTGGGGTTTTTTTTTTTTTTTTTTTTTTCAAGACAGGGGTTTCTCTGTGTAGCCTTTGGCTGTCCTGGAATTGCTTTGTAGACCAGGCTGGTCTCAAACATCTGCCTTTGTGGGGATTAAAGGTGTGGACCGCCACCCCCCACCAGTTTAAAAAGAAATTTTGTTTTGTTTTCTTTGTTGTTGTTGTTGTTTTGTTTTTTGTTTTTCGAGACAGGGTTTCTCTGTCTAGCTGTGTAACCATGGCTGTTTGGACTTGCTTTGTAGACAAGGCTGGCCTTGAACTCAGGTATCCACCTGCCTCTGCCTCCTGAGTGCTGGGATTAAAGGTGTGTGCCACCATCGCCCGGTTCAAAAAGAAATCTTTAGAAAAAATGACAAGACTCTCCTAAACCACTTATCCTGAGCACTCTGTCCTAATTTGCAAGCTCCACGAAAGAGAAAAAGAGTCGTGTGTCCCGTCCCCTCTCCCCCCACCCCCGCCCCAACATGGGCTCAGCTGAAGTAGGCCTCCCCCCTGGGACACTAGAATAATCGTCACTCTACCACACCCCTTCAGTCCCTCGATGCGTGTCCTTTGCACTTGGCACCAAACTTAATACATAGCTTAGTATTAACGTTTTCTCCAAAGGGAGAACTTGCACGTGTGTGACTGCATCGCCAACAGCTGAGGCTGCTTCGGCAAATACTAAAAGGTATTGAGAGACTGAGGCAAGGTTTCAAGAAATCGGCTTAAAGGCCCGGGGAACACCTGCAGGGAGGGCCAGGCTGACCTAGCCACATTCACTCCCTGCCCAAAAGAGATATGGCTATTAGGAAGGCCAGACTGGACCTTCAGCTAAAAATCCAAACGCGACACTCCCCTCAGCGAAGAGATGAACCAAGGAGATCAAAAGAAAGTTGGAGCCTTGGTGCTCTTGGCACGTGCTCTGCAGCCTGTCACTTTAGGACACTAGACTCCCCTCATGTATCTTTGCCAATAAGTACTTGGCAAGTTCCCCACTTTAGGAACGCTAGAAGGGAAAAGGACCTATTTAAAGAAAAAGCCACAAACCGGAGCAGGGGTCGCCTCCAAGGCCTGCTCGAGTTGTGATAAAGATCTTTCACGCTATTACCTCCTAGAGATTCTTGGGGTACTCGACACAGGCACAACATATATACACGTTGAATTTTAAAACAAGTTGAGGACTCTTAAAATGCTAAAGCTGTTACTCATTCTAAAAGAGGAACAGAGCCACAGATAAACATGATTCCCCCAATCTTGCCCCCCCCCCAAAAAAGCGTAGACTTTATTAAAACCTCTCGAGTGTATGAAAAAAGAAAATTCTGGAGCTGCAGAAATTCCATTATTTCTCAATATAGAACGCAATGCAGAAAACAGCATTCTGGGCATTTTTTTCCTGTTACAGCTCTTGGCAAATGAACAATTTGGTATTCCAAAACCAAAATAAAGCCCCCGAGTTCTGACGTTAGCACCTCCCGGTTCCCATCCACAGCAGGAAAAGCCCGAGGGGTACAGGCGCCAGAGTCCACCCACTCGGCCTGGTTCGCGCAGGTCCCCGGGCTGGCCTCAAGGACACGCGCGGAGCCCACGCGTGCAGCCGCTTTGCCTCCGCACACGCCGGGGGCCGTCCGTCCGGGAAACTGCTGCACGGTCACGGGGGCGAGGAGCCTGATACCAACCTGACACTGCGGAGCAGTGAGACAGAACAGTGAGACCGAGGCACGCCGGTCACCGCAGTCCGCGGACGCCCCACCGGAGCCCGTCCCCGACCCGTTTTCCCGGGAACCCGCACCGCTAACCAGCGCGGACAGACCCAGTGGCTCTAAGCTGAGAGCCAGCGAGCTGGGAGGGCATCCGGAAGCGGCGGGCTGGCCAGCCTGACTCCGCCCACCACATTGGCTATTGGAACTACATATCCCAAAAGGCACTGTGGGAGCAACCCCGCCCCACCGGAAGGAGGGTCGTCCGTGGTGGGGGAGGAGCCACAAAAGGGATTGTGGGAGAGAGGCTTCTTCCTTTCCTCTGGCGGCGGCCATCAGGTAGGCAGGTCGGGTGGTTGGTTGCGTTTGTATCCGTCGCGAATCGCGCTGGCCCGTAGCCATCCGGCCCCGGCGGCCGCACGGCCTGGGAGCGTCTTCCTCGCGCGAGCGGCCAGTCGGGATGCGGGGCGGCGAGGGCGCGGATACGCCGCCAGCCGGGAAGCTTGAGGGACGCGATGGCGGCAGGATCCGAGCCGGGCCCGGGGTTTATGGAGGCCCGGCCACGGCCAGCCCTCCCGTCGGGCCGCCTGGGTGGGGGGCGGGATGGGGGCGCGAAGCTCTCCCGGTTTCCGCGGTGGCGGCTGCGGCCATCCCTAGCGGCCTCCCCAAGCCCGGGCTTGGTCGAGCCGGCCGCTCGTGCAGAGTCGGGCTCGGTCCCCGTGGAAGGTGGGAGCGCCGGAAGGGACGGACCGGTTCTAACCAGGGCCGTGCAGAGCGATGGCGGTTCTCCATGGGCTCTTTCCCTCTCCCAAGGTGAGCCAAGATGGGTGCGTACAAATACATCCAGGAGCTATGGAGGAAGAAGCAGTCCGACGTGATGCGCTTCCTCCTGAGGGTCCGCTGCTGGCAGTACCGACAGCTCTCCGCGCTGCACAGGGCTCCCCGCCCCACTCGGCCCGATAAGGCGCGAAGGCTGGGATACAAGGCCAAGCAAGGTGCGTGATGTCTTGACCGTGGGTGATATGGGGCAAGGCTGTCCCAGAAAACCGGAAGTCCTCAGTTTAGAAATGCCGCCCCCCCCCCAATATCTTTTAGCATACCTAATTGTGACACCAGTCACAAATATTTATGTGCCCGGTCATCTGCCTTTGTAGATAGAAGGAAGCACTGGAGAATCTTCAGTGGGTCTAACTTGTGGGGCTTTTTGTTTGTTTGTTTGTTTGTGTAGGTTATGTCATTTACAGGATTCGTGTCCGCCGTGGTGGCCGCAAACGCCCAGTTCCTAAGGGTGCAACTTACGGCAAGCCTGTCCACCATGGTGTTAACCAGCTAAAATTTGCGCGAAGCCTTCAGTCTGTCGCTGAGGTAAGTGGTCTGGAGTACCAGTTTCCCTGGCAGCCCATTAGGGATGGTGGGCCAGAAGAAATGGAGCGACATAGTGGAGCTTCGTGGGGTGGCCTGAAGTTGTCTTTTATCTGGGCAAAAAGCAGTCGCTGTCAGAAGTCACTCGGTACTGTTCGGTTTTTAGAGACATCCAGAAAGGATTTTTAAGAACGAAGTTCTACAGAACCTAAGCTTTTGAAAGGCAATAAATTTTGAGCCAGTCTCCTGTTAACGTTTACTTACCTTGCTAATATTCAGTACTGGTTTTTCTTTTGGCTTGCTGAGCTACATTCTGTTGTTGGAGGCCTCTTAATACAAGGTGGAAATTGATTCGTGTATAATAGGCATAGTGTATTACTGGAGGGGTGCTGGAATAGTGCTCAAAATTCATGCCTGGTGTCAACGTCTTGGGCAGGGAGAATAAGGGATGGTGTGTTTCTGCACATCTGTCCTTTGAGCTAGCCTTTACTTCTTTAGGGTGTGGGGACCTGGCCTGCCTCAATCTGCTCATCTGATGACCCCCAAGTTGAGAGGATTTCTGTATGTAGTAGAGAAAACTGACTGGTCTTTTCCCCTTGTTTTAGGAGAGAGCTGGGCGCCATTGTGGGGCTCTGAGAGTCCTGAATTCTTACTGGGTTGGTGAAGATTCCACATATAAATTTTTTGAGGTTATCCTCATTGATCCATTCCATAAAGCTATCAGAAGAAATCCTGACACCCAGTGGATCACCAAGCCAGTCCACAAACACAGAGAGATGCGTGGGCTGACATCTGCTGGCCGCAAGAGCCGAGGCCTTGGAAAGGGCCACAAGTTCCACCACACTATTGGTGGCTCTCGCCGTGCAGCCTGGAGAAGACGCAATACTCTCCAGCTCCACCGTTACCGCTAATACACGTAATGTTTGTAAAATTCATGCCCAATAAACAATTTAGGACAGTCATGTCTGCTTAAAGGTGTTATTTGTCTGTTGAAACTAGTCTGCAGGTTGTCATGAGTGCTTTGTGGAAGTGTACAGGTTAAAGTGCAATAATTGGAGACTACGTGTGGTGGTGTATCTTGTTTCTGGTAAACTTTCTGTGTCTACACTGTCTGCTTAGGGGATTAAGTATATAGTATTTACACCCTGTGGTATCCTGTGTAAATTCCTATAGAGGGGAGTCCTGAGGTTGGCCCTAGATGTGTTGGGTGCATGTGGTAGAGCCTACCACTTTATTGGAGTGATGCTATCTGGTTCACTGAAGTGGCTGCTTGCTTGGGAATTTGTTGAGTATAAACTTAGGAGTTGGGTATTGCTTAGAAATGTGTAGAAAGAGGCTTTCAAACTGTTTTGTGAACATAGAAAAGTGAGGTCTATTTCAAGCCACATTGAAATTAGTGTTCTGATTTCGGAAACGCTAGGTGAACTGTTGGAAGGAGTTACTTGCTGTTGGATCTCTGGAGTGGGTTTGATGCCCAGTAGTCAGTGTTGACACTGAACAGATGTGGAAGCTGGTAAAGATTGAAGGTGGTGTGGGGTATTTCCCTTTGGGATTTATTAACTAGGTTGCCATGTGGGGAGAGTTAGTATGCAACCATTAAGAAGCTGATAGTGGCTGTGTAGTGCATGCCTTTGATCCCTGCACTTAGGCAGAGAGATCACAGTTCCAGGACCGAGCATAAGAAGGCTGGCAGTATGATTTCATTGTTTACAGTCTCCCCTCAGATAGTGACTGGGGTTACAGGTCCCTGGTATATTACTGGACAGTCTTGACATTTCACAAAGGCCACACATACCACCACATTGTTTTATTTCTATGCCATACTTTGGACTATTTTCCCACAATGAGTTTTTTGAGTGGAAAAAAATAGATACTAGTATTACTCTTACCACAGATTTGGGTTTTAAACAGCTGGCTTGATGTCAAAAATCTAATTGATGCTTTTCTTAAACTGATTTTTCTCTTTAGATTTTAAAAGGATAATTCTGATTTCCAGAAAATACTAGACTAAATTTTGGGACCTAGAATTCTTTTCTATTCAGCAAAACAAATCATTGTATATATAGAGTTTGTTCAACTAAAGTAATAAATGTCTGTTAAACAAGTGGACTTTGTTATCTTTTATGTCAAAGCAAATGAAAAACTTGGAGAAGATAATGCTAGAGATGGCAAACAGTTGAGGAAAAAATGTAATAGTATACTAAGAATTAGGTAACTGCTTGGGCCTGACACTGGCTCAGTGATTCAGGCCTTGGGACTGGAAAGACTTCCTGCTAAAGGCCTGTGAGCTGTCACAGAGGCCTGCTGAAAGTCTAGCAAATGACCTGTGTCCTCAACTAGTCATTGTAGATCTTTCCCCAGGTACCTGGAATCCTAATAGATGTTCTGTGACTGCTGCTGTGGCTTGTTTTATCTCACTTTCCCATAGTTGAGACTACTATTTTAACCCCTGCTTTGACCCAGGTTCAGGGATTGTAACAGGCAGGCGTAAACACTCAAAGGTGTTTGTCTTAAAAGAGTCTGAATCCCTGGCTGGGAAAGAACTTGCTATGTAGACCACAAACTCTGCTGGAACTTGGATCCACCTACCTCTGCACCCTTGGTTTTTCTCTTAGCCTCTTAATGAATCACTCTTGGCCTTGAGTTCTGACATTACAAGCATGCCCAGTTTTCATAGTTCTTGGTCTCACAACTTAGGGTAAGTATGTACACTGATCCTGTTTCATCAATTAAGTGTGTACTCAAAACCACGCATAGCTAAGGATAGTGCACACCTTTTACCCTCAAATTGGGGAGACCAACAAGATCAGCAGTACAATTTATTACAAAAAAGGCTGTGGGTAGCCGGCATTGCATTAAGTCGGCCTTCAAACACACGAATGATTTTAATCCCAGCGCTGGAGACAGCAAATAGAGCTACACAGAGAAACCCTGTCTATCTCCCCCGCTGCCGCCCCCCCCCCCCCCCCCCCCGCCCAAAAAAAATCAGTTGGCCTGGTCTGGAGAGAGAAGTACACCTAGGTTTTTGACCTGCGGGCAGTCGGTGTAATCCGTTTCTTGGATTTTGTTTTAGATTTTGAGATATTAAGAGACCTTAAGCTGACATTCCACCTTCTAAATATGGAGACTACAGCTGTTTGTCACAAGTGCTACCTTATTTAGCTTGTGTGTGTTAGGCAAGCACTCTACCAATTATATGAAATACCAGCTGGACGGTGGTGGTGCACACCTTTAATCCTAGCACTTTGAGGCCAATCTGATCGACTGAGTGAGTTCCAGACAGCCAGGCCTACAGAGAAAAACCCTGCCTAAAAAAAAAAAAAAAAGTGGAGCGTGGTGGCACACACCTTTTATCCCAGCACACAGAGGCAGGCGGATCACTGAGTTCCAGGACAGCCTGGTCTACAAAAGTGAGTCAAGGATAGCCAGGATTGCTACACAGAGAAACCCTGTGTCGAAAAACCAAAACAAAAAACCCCAACAACCGAGAAAAAAATACTTTCCAGTTGAGGCGGCCTCTCTATGGATCCCAAACTGGCCTCAAACTAGCAGCAGTTCAGTATCTGATGTGAGTGGTGCCTCCAATGTGTTGGGATTAGAGGTGTGCACCACCACCGCCCAGCTCTGATGAATTCTTAAGATTTTCCACCATGAGTTATTACAGAAAGGTTACCTGTATGATACATTACAGTAGAATGAGTTAAAATAGATCAACTTTGATAGATTGCCTGAAGAGATGCCTCAGTGGTTAAGAGTTGCCTAATGTTTCTTGCAGAGGGCTTGAGTTCAGTTCCCAGCACCCTTCCCAGGCAGCTGACAACCACCTGAAACTCCAGCCCCAGGGGATCCATCATCCTCTCGGCCTCCAAGAGTACCTGTGTATAAGTCCATGTGCCCCCACATCGATACTCAAATACACAGAAATAAAATAAAAATTAAGTTGGACTTAAAGCTCAAAATATTTTCATATTCATTGCCTACACAGGGCCTGGTGGTGCACGCCTTTAATCCCAGCACTCAGGGAGGCTGAGGCAGGTGGATAGCTGTGAGTTCTAGGCCAGCCTGGTCTACAAAGCTAGTTCAGGACAGCCAAGGCTACACAGGGAAATGGGGGGTGGTAAGGGGTGGCATCGTCCAATTATTCTCCATACAGGTTGTAGCAACTTAAACCCCCACCAGCAATATATGAGGGGACTTTTTAAAATACCCTCTCAAGCCTGGCGTGGTGGTGCACGCCTATAATCCCAGCACTCGGGAGGCAGAGGCAGGTGGATCGCTGTGAGTTCGAGGCCAGCCAGGTCTACAAAGCGGGTCCAGGACAGCCAAGGCTACGCAGAGAAACCCTGTCTCGGAAAAAAAAAAAAAAATTTAAAATACCCTCTCTTTATGCACTTCTGAGTGTGGCAGAAACAATACCACGTGTATACCAAAGCTTTTCCCCACTGTAATACTCAGCCAATCTAGTCCCAATCCATCATACATTTTTATAGAGGTCACATGAATTATTCTGCCAATAGGACAGGAGTAGACATAATATACTTCTCTGCTTTCCCAGACTTCACATAATCATGGAAGCCTTGCTCCAGAAGCCATAGATGAAAGCTCTTCAACTCTGCTAGGCTCTGAGACGTGAGATTTCACTGTGCTAGGACCCTATCTCTTGCTTTATTCTCATGGCAGCATAGTCCAGGTTGACCTTGATCTTAAAGCCAGCAATGTATGTTCTTGGTAACCTGTCACTTACATATGTTTGCTTGCTTCTCTGTGTACTCACTCTGTATACTCAGAGATCTGTCTGCCTCTGCCTCTGCCTCTGCCTCTGCCTCTGCCCCTGCCCCTGCCCCTGCCCCTGCCTCTGCCTCTGCCTCTGCCTGCCCCTGCCCATGACTCTGCCCCTGCCCCTGCCTCTGCCTCTGCTTCTGCCTCCAGAGTGCTGGCCTTAAAGTTATGTGCCACCACTGCCTACCGTTTTTTTTTTTTTCTTTTAAAAATGTTTTCTTTTTCTTTTTTGATTTTTCAAGACAGGGTTTCTCTGTGTAGCTTGGCTGTCCTAGACTCCCTTTGTAGACCAGGCTGGCCTTGAACTCTCAGAGATCTGCCTACCTCTGCCTCCCAAATCCTGGGATTACATGCGTGTGCCACCACTGCCCAGCTTCTTTTAAATTTGTATGCGTGTGTGCATTGGTGTTTTGCCTGCATGTGTATATGTGAGGGTGTCAGATCCCCTGGAACTGGAGTCACAGACAGCTGAGAGTTACCATGTTGGTGTTGGGAATTGAACCCAGCTCTTTTGGAAGAGCATCCAGTACTCTTAACCACTGAGCCATCTCTCCAGCCCAATTTTTTTTAATAGATTGATTTATGTTTATGAGTATTTTGCTTGTATGTATATATGTATACTACATGCATGCCTGGTATACACAGAATGTGTCAGATTTCCATGAGCTGCCATGTAGGTGCTGGGAATCAAACCTAGGTTCTCTGTAAGAACAAGTGTCCTTAACTGCTGAGCCATCTCTCCAGCCCCCTAAATTTTTCTGTATTGTTTGTGTATGGTCTTAGGGGTCTAACCCAGAGCCCTGAGAATACCAAGGAACTTCTTTGTCACCAAGCCACAACCCAGCCCTGGATTTCATTGGACTCTTTTGAATTGTTCTGTTTTGCTTTAGTGCGTGTGTTCAGGGGTTGGGAAAGATATGTACGCTTGGACAGGGATGTGCAGTGGTACATGTAGGTGTCAGAGGACTTTGGGGGATCCTCCCACATTGTTGAGACAGGGTCTCCAGGCAAACCGACCCATGAGCATACAGACAATCCTGTCTCAGCCTCCAGTCTCACTATGGAACGCTAGGGTTACAGGTGCAGACTATCACATCTGGCCGGCTCCATGGTTTCTGTGGGGATCAAACTCAGGTCATCAGGCTTGCTGGCCAGCACTTTTACCTCCTGAACAGTCTCCCTGGTCTCCAGTGATTGGTTTTTTTGTTTGTTTTGGGGTTTTTTTTTTTCTTTTTGTTTTTGGCATGGTCTTCCTTTGTAATTCAGGCTGCCTCAATTTCACAATTCTCTGCTTCGTGAGTGCTGGGATCACACATATGCACCACTCTAGGTCCTTTGTCTATCTTTCCCATCAGAGAATCCTTTCTCTTAAATCCTCCTTCCCAAAAATAGTCTCTCTCTCTCTCTCCCCCTCCCTCCCCCCTCCCTCCTCCCTCCCTCCCCTCCCTCCTCCCTCCCTCCCTCTCTCCTTTTGCAGGGCATTGCCCCAGGCTGGCTTGCAACTTGCTATACAATGGATAGCCCTGAGCTCTTGACCCTCCTGCCTCTACCTCCCAAGGGCTGAGATTACAGGTGTACACCACCATGCCCACTAATGCTGTATTCTATTGAACACTTGCTATTACTAGCTCATCTCTTACCATGGTTTCTGCTCAAAAGCTTCTTAAAGATGAATGAATTAGAGGCTATAAAATAACTTCATTTCAGCTCTTCATTCTTCTGATGTTAAGCTCTAATTCCATCGCTAAATGCTGAAGTTCCTAAGCCACGTTAGTACAATTATTGTGTTACTGTAGGCCAGGTTGTAGCACACAAAGTCTCAGAGACTTAAAATGATAAAGACTTAGCTGCGCATGGTGGAGCATGCCTTGGGAAGCGGAGATAAGAGGATCAGCAGTTCAAGGTTGGTGTGGGCCACATAATTGTCTCCTAAAAATAACTTGAAAAAAATAAATGTTTATTTTGTGTGTGCCATGGAGTGTGCATGGGCTCATGTGTGTGCATGTCTGGGCCCATGTGTGTGCATGTGCCCATGTATGTACATGTGCGAGCACCTGAGCAGGCACACAGGAAAACTTCAGGTATTCTGCTCTGACCTCCTCAGAAGCTCAATTCTCACTGAGCCTGAAGCTCGCTGTCTTCATGGAGCTAGCCAGCAAGTCTCAGTGAGCCTGTCTCAAGTCAAAGAGGGTGTCAAGTCTTCTGGAGCTGGAGTTCCTGTCAGTTCTGAGCAACCAACTAGGGTACTAGGAACCAAACTCTAGTCCTCTACAGCTCCATTTTAATTTTTTATATTTTATTTTTATTTTTAAGACATTTATTAAGTATACAGTGTTTTGCCCGAATGTATATCTGCATGCCAGAAGAGGGCACCAGATCTCATTATAGACCGTTGTGAGCCACCATGTGGTTGCTGGAAATTGAACTCAGGACCTTTGGGAGAGCAGGCAGGGCTCTCTTAACTTCTGAGCCATCTCTCCAGCACTAACTGTCCTGGCACTCACTCTGTAGACCAGACTGGCCTAGAATTCACAGAGATCCAACTGCCTTTGCTTCCCAAGTGCTGGGATTAAAGGCATGTGCTGCCACTACCCAGGCTTTTTAGAAGATGTTAACAAGAGTTTTATCCAACAGTAAAAACTGTAAAAAGAATTGCCACACCTTTTCTAGGAACAAAGGGTTTGGCTAAAAGCAAACAGGCTTCCTTGGCTTCAGTTTGACCACCATCTTGCCAAACTATTGGCTGTGTGAAATCAGTTTTATGAATATTCTCCACTCTAGGAAGAGGCAATTATTTTAAGCTTGCTCTAGAAAGTCAGCCTGGCCTGAGATAGCAGAGTGATGACACGCAGGCACAAGCTAAGTGTTGACCACTGGCCACCTCATAGAGAATGACCCAAAGTGGAAGCATTTACCCAGAATCCTCTCTCCATAGCCTTGTCTAGCCCTCATTCAGCATTAGGAAGGCTGGCCAATTAGAAGTTTCTAACTGTCGATCTGCAATGAACAGTGCCAACAAACACGCAGTTTCTGCACGGGTGAACTGAGCTGCAGATAGAGGCTGTTAGTAGGAAACATTGTTTCCTTTAAACATTCCTCTTAGGCTGCTGGTGGTGATGTGCATCTATAATGCCAACATTTTGGGAGGCTGGAACAAGATTGCTGTGGATTCCAGCCCAGCCTAAACTATACAGGAAGACTGTGGCCCAACCTACCTCCACCACCCCCAGAAAATCCCACAGCAACAAGCCTACAGCCACGATGTTATAGCTGGCCTGTGCTTTAGGCTTCATAAAGTGCTCAAAAGCAAGCTTTTGCAGCTGGGCGTGGTCATGCCCTTGGGAGACAGAGGAGGTGGATCTCTGAGTTTGAGGCTAGCCTGGTCTACAGAGCGAATTCCAAGATAGCTAGGGCTGCATAAAGAAACTGTCTCATGTAGGGCGTGGTGGCGCACGCCCTTAATCCCAGCACTCAAAAAACCAAAGACCAAATAAAATAAAATTGAAAAAAGCATGCTTTTGAGGATGTGCCTGCCATACATGCTTTCAAATCCCCGTAGTAAAAACTTCAAGCCAAGGGAGTAAACTTTGAGAGAATGTAGCTGTAGAGGTGATAAGCAAGCAGATTCCTAGGACCTAATGGGGATGCTCTGCTATATATCTCAGTAGTAAAAACCTCAAGGATAGGGAGGTAAGTTCTGAGGAATGCAGCTGCAGAGATAAGGTAAACCAGCAGTTTCTCAGGACCGGGACTGGGTGGTGTGGCCTCGAGCTGACCCTCAGCTTGCTACGTGCCAAACAGAGGTGTAGAAAATGGGGCCTACAGGCAAGGTGGAATTGCCTATGTTTTAGGCCAAGAGCCACTCAGGGTGGCCCCCCACACAAGAAGACCTGCCTTGGACTCCCGGCCTACCAGCACTGAAATCCCATAAATCTGTATTTTATTAAGCCACGATTTGTAGTGATTTATTGAAAAAAATTGAAAAGTGAGTTCCATATTGTTCTGTGACTTCTGCATCTGCCATTTCATCTCTTTCCACACTCCTAACAGCCCATCCCTACTATAAGCCTGTGTGTGTGTGTCTCTACAGTGATGGAGGGATTGCCCCTCAGGGGCATTTGGTAATGCTTGGAGACATTTTTGTTTGTCACACTGGATGGGTGTTTTCCTCATGAAGTCCAGTCATCAGAAGCTGGTGGACCCTGCTAAATACCCTGAATGTGTCTGTAATCCAAGCATCTCAAGGAGACCAAGGCAGGAAGATCACAAATTCCAGCTGAGTCTGGGCTACACAATGAGATCCTGCTTCATAACAAGAAAAAGTTGCAAACATCTCCCCACCCCCACCCCAAGACACGGTTTCTCTGTGTAGCCCTGGCTGTCCTGGCCTCGAACTCTCAGAGATCTGCCTGCCTCTGCCTCCCAAATGTTGGGATTAAAGGCGTGCACCACCATCACTCTCACCCCCCTCAAAGTCTTAATATATACATAGTATTTACCCCCAATGAATAATTATGTATCCTAAACTAATAATACTGTGTGGTGTGGGGAGCCCTACTGTCTGTGTCTGTGGTCTGGTGTTACACACAGGGCTAGGAAGTAAGTGTCCCATGTGACAACTCCCTGAATCTGCTCCCCTGGCCCATGTTTCCTTTGTGTTCATCACTTTTCTTTCTTTTTCTTGATGGCCTTGGAACCCTCCTGCTCCACCCCCAAGTGCTATGATGAATGGTGTGTCTTCTTTCTTTCATGATCTGTTTCTAGAGATGCTTTATTTTCTCACACGGAAAAAAATGGGAAACCTCACTTTCCCTCACTCTCAAACACACCCCTCCAATAAGCTGAAGGCGATCATGAAGCAGATTGCATCCTGATGGTCTGTAGTGGTGAAGAACAATGGCAGTTTCGGCAGCTGTCCAATGATGTGGCTCCTGTAATATTGGGTCTTTGGCCAATTAAAGTAATTGCTTGGTTGGTTAAGTGATGTCATCGTGTTGTAGTTCCTTTGCCTATTTTGTTTTCATACTGCAAATGTGTTAAAAATGTTAAGTTCTGGTTTGAACTTTTGTTTGTGCTGACTTCAGCCCTTTGCATGGCTCATTATACGTTGAGCATTACAAGGGTGACACTTCTGGGCAGGAAGCCAGCACTCCTGGGTCAGCAGGAACAATTTCAGCTCGGATTTATAAAGCAAAAAGAAAGAGATCTGGTTGACCTACAAGGAACAGTTTTGCAAGAATTAGTGTTAACCACAATGGTGGTTGCTTGCCTATCTTCCTGAGAAAATAAAGCCTTCCTCAGAGTGGTTTTTCTCCCTCAATGAAAGCATGGATTCCTTTATCTTCTTAATTTTTTAAAATAACATTTATTGGGGGAACAGTACACCATGGTTTGCAAATGGAGCGCAGAAGACAACTTGCAGAAGTGGTTTTTATTGGTCAGATGTAGTTGCTATCTTGGAGGCTGACTGCTGCCTCTGTCTGCTAACCTAGGCCTAGTCCCGGAAGCTTCAAGCCCACATACAACCTAATCTAGGCCTAGAATGTTTTCAGCCTCTGAGACTTACTGCTGAATAATAAGCTTACCTTTTCTAGTTCTTTCTGAACTCTGACTGGCTGGTTCAACTTGGCTGTTCTAGCTCAAACTCTTCTCCAAGCTGACTAATTCTAATTGGTTTCTCTCAGATTCTGACTGATTGCTCAGTGTGGGCTCAAACAAACTCTGGAAATCTATTCTAATCTACTGGTTCCTTCTTATTCTCTGGCTCTTGCGTCTTCACCTGCGACTACCCTGTCTTCCCTTTAACCTGTTTCTGTAAAACTCTCCTGGTAAAACTGCCTTTTCTCGCTTTGCCCTGTTCTCTCTCCAAAACTTCTGTTTTCCTCTCTGTCCTCGTGAGAGGTGGCCATATCCATACTCTGTCAAATCCTTTTCTGATTTGTCATTTTGCCTACCTCTCAACTAGACATGGATTCAAACATGAATGCTTCCTTCTACAAACTAACTTTACCTTCATTCTTTGGGATTAAAGATGTTTACAAAGGAGCCAGGTATGGTGCCCAGGCGTGGTGGTGCACACCTTTAATCCCAGCACTCTGGAGGCACAGGCAGATGGATTTCTGTGAGTTCAAGGCCAGCCTGGTCTACAAAGTGAGTCCAGGACAGCCAAGGTAACACAGAGAAACTCTGTGTCAAAAATAAATAAATAAATAAAAATAAAAAAGAAAGAAAACAAACAAACAAACAAAAAGGTTCAGTGGTTAAGAGCACTGCCTGCTCTTCCAAAGGACCTGGGTTCAGTTCCCAGCACCCACATGGCAGGTCACAACTGTCTGTAACTCCAAGATCTGACACTCCCACACCAACACACATACATTAAAATTAAATAAAATGTTTTTTTTTTAAAGATGTGTATTAAGGCCATGTCTGTATTCCAGCCAGAGTAGCCATATTGGTGGATTATGGTCCTTCTATGTGTTCTCTCCTTCCACCACGTGGGGCCTGGGGCTCAAAGTCAGGTGGCTAGCCTTGGTGCAAGCACTTCTTACCCATGGAACCACCTTGCTGACCCGAAGCATTCATTCTTCTTCCTCTACAGTAAAATAAAATTCTTTCAGACTATATTAGAAGATGTGTTAGCTAACAGGTTTTTAAAGATCTGTGGACAATCACTTGAATGATGGTGACTATGGAGGTTGCTCAGCAGGACCTCTCCAATCCAATTTAGCTCTCTTCTCTTGACCGGTAATGCAGTCTTTTTTCTTTTCTTTTTTTTAAATTTTATGAATTTATTCATATTACATCTCAATGGTTATCCTCTCCCTTGTATCCTCCCATTCCTCCCTCCCTCCCTCCCATTTTCCCCTTACTCCCCTCCCCTATGACTGTTCCTGAGGGGGACCTCCTCTCCCTGTATATGCTCATAGGGTATCAAGTCTCTTCTTGGTAGCCTGCTATCCTTCCTCTGAGTACCACCAGGTCTCCCCATTCAGGGGACGTGATTCCTTAGTTCAGCTGGGCGTGGTGGCGCATGCCTGTAATCCCAGCACTCGGGAGGCAGAGGCAGGCAGATCGCTGTGAGTTCAAGGCCAGCCTGGTCTACAAAGCGAGTCCAGGACAGCCAAGGCTACACAGAGAGACCCTGTCTCAAAAAAAAAAAAAGATTCCTCAGTTCACCAGGTTGGTTCTAGAATGGAGTTCACATACAAAGCACTGGCCTGAGTGATGTTAGTATTCCAAGAAGCTGGAAACTTTCTCCACATAGCAGTCCATAAAGCAGCTGGGAGCCTGGCTTCTCCCTTCCCTGTTTTACCTCTGGGGCTTTGTGGTGTCTCTTCTTGGTTGCTGTTGCTGCTCTAGCTCATTAAAAGTGCAGTGGCCTAACACAGCACAAATCCCTAATGCCTGTAATCTGAGGAGCCAGGAGGCAGCACCAGGACAATAGCCATCAACCTGAGGCCAGCCCGCTCTACACAGTGAGCTCCAGGTCAGCCACGGTCATGTCGCGAGAGCCTATTCCAAAACAAAGCAGGAAGGAAGGTGTCGCCCAGACCTCACAGATAAAAACGCATTTTTGCTTAGACAATGAGCTTCACCTACCTGATGAAGCATCTTAGCCAGCTGGTTTTTGTTAGGGATTATCTTATATTTTTATGTTTATTTTATTTAAATTTTATTTAAAAATTTTAAAGATGGATTTACTTTTTTATGTGTATGGATGTTTTTGCCTAGTATAGGTATGTGCACTACAGGCCTGCAGTACCAGAGGACACCAGAAGATGGCGTTTGATATTCCAGAACCTTCTTGAAAAGGAGCCAGTGCTCTTAGCCACTGAGCAGTCTCTCTAGATTTTACTTTTAATGACATGTGTGTGGGATTTGGGGAGACAGGGCTGTATGTGCACATGAGTGCAGGTACCTGAGCTGGCTGGAAGAAGGTGTCTCATGATACAAAGAATTGGGCTTCTATCTGAAGTAATTCACTGACCATCAGGCTGGAGAGATGGCTCAGCGGTTAAGAGCACTGACTGCTCTTCCAGAGGTCCTGAGTTCAATTCCCAGCAACCACATGGTGGCTCACAACCATCTGTAATGTGATCTGATGCATACTGTATACATAATAAATAAATCTAAAAAAAAAAAAAATTCACTGACCATTAACTCTACAGAGTCCGAACCCAAAAACCAGAAAGAAATCCAGGTGTGGTATCACATGCCTGTAATCCCAGCACTTGGGAGACAGAGGCAGGCAGATCTCTGTTAGTTCACAGCCAGCCAGCCTGGTCTACACAGAAAGGCCCTGTCCCCAAAACAAAACAAGCCAACAAACGAGAGGCAAAACACCTAAGAAAGAAGCTGGAGACATGGACACATGTCCTTTACTCCAGAGAAGGCACTTACAATACACCAAAGAAATGAGTCCTCACAGTGTAGCTTGGTGAGCCCATTAGGTTAGTTGGGGTTTCTTAACAGGTGCATGGGTGAAGAGTTACCTACACAGGCAACTTATGGGAGACTAAACCACTGAAGAAAAGTTTCCACTCCCTAGCAAACACTTTCATATCCAGCCCCCAGCTCCTGTGGAGGTCCCCCGGCTGGACTAGGGGCCACTCTGGCTGCCAGAACTCCAGTTCCCAGCGGAAGTAGAGACCTTGTACCCAAGCACAGGCCACTCTGGTCTTAAGACCAGAGAGGAAACAGAAACCAAGAACAGAACACTTTCATGTCCTCGGGAGAAATGGGGCCTCCTGACTTCCTCTTCCTCTCAGCTCAGGGATGGAATGAATATTTGTGGGTCCATTCTTGTCGGGCCTCACCGCTGCTATGCTTTTAAAATGGTGGTAGGCATGTTACAGCTGGGGGCAGGGCTCCTGCAACACTGGGCATAACACTTGGGAGGGGAATGTAACATTTGAGGTCATCCTAAGCTGTAGAGTGAGACCCTGTATTAAAAAAGCAAATAAACCGAACATGGTGGCGCATGCCCTTAATTTCAGCACTCGGGAGGCAGAGGCAGGCGGATAGCTGTGAGTTCGAGGCCAGCCTGGTCTACAAAGCAAGTCCAGGACAGCCAAGGCTCTTACACAGAGAAACCCTGTCTTGAAAAACCAAATAATAGTAATAAATACATAAGCAAATACGCAGAGAGTGTATTGGTTCTATCATTGCTGTGCCAGAATGCCTGCCATAAACCACTTATTGGGAAGGTTTATTTTGGTTCAGAGTTTTAGAGAGCACAGCGCCTGATTGCTCAGAAGCTCATCATGGTATGAGGAGCATCGGAAGGAGGAGGAGGGTATTACCTCACAGCATACAGGAAATGGAGGGGGGAGCATGATAAGGGACCAAAGACTAAGTAGAACCTTCAAAGGCATGTGCCCTGGTTCCCACTTTTTTTCAGCTAGGTTCCACCTCCTAAATGTAACAGACTCCCAGACCTTAGTAGGTCCCCAGACCCTACCACAACTGACTCCATGATGGAAGTGCCATTCGGGCAGTAAAACTCAGCATATAGACAGTACCACTAGCCAAAAGGAAAAACAAAGACCTAATCCATCCAAGTCCATAGTTCTGGAAACATCTCTAAATGTATTCACCTTGCTTTTTGGCATCTGTAGTTCCGCGTGCGCGCACGTGTGTGTGTGTGTGTGTGTGTGTGTGTGTGTGTGTGTGTGTGTTGTCCCTAAAAGTTCACCCTATTGCCTTTAGCACCATATTCCAGACCACAAACCCAGCAACAGAAGGCTGCTGGTTTACTAGAGGCCATGACATACCCAGAACACCAGGTGAGCCCTCCAGAAAGAACCTTGCAGCTTTTAACCCAAAGATTCATCCTTGCATGAGAAATGTAGCCAAATATAACAGCTATCAAAGGAAAGAACCGAGCTGTGCCAAAGGCCACACTGGCACCCAGAGCCCAGGTAAGCCTCCTTACTCCTCTGCCTGCCCATACACCACCAACACTCCCTCCGTGCCCACTCAGCTTATCGCCAAAAGCCTCTGTGCTCAACACTATATTCCCCAAAGCTCACAGCCCAGCCTCCACCTTCCTACCCCATACTCCAGCATATAATATTATAAAAGAATGAGAAGACTCCCAGCTCAAAGGCTCAGGAAATACTTTTTAACAAAATCATTGAAGAAACTTTTTCTAACGGAAAGAAGGAAATGCCTATACGTGTACAAGAAGCTTATAGAACACCAAGTAGATCAGATCAGAAAAGAAAGTCCACAGGGCTAGAGAGATGGCACAGTAGTTAAGAGCTCTGTCTGCTCTTCCAGAAGTCCTAAGTTCAACTCCCAGTAACCACATGGTGGCTCACAATCACCTATAATGTGATCTGATGCCCTCTTCTAGCGTGCAGGTATACATGCAGATACACAAAATTAATAAATAAATCTTTAGAAAAAGAAAGTCCAGCCGGGCGGTGGTGGCGCACACCTTTAATCCCAGCACTCGGGAGGCAGAGGCAGGCGGATCACTGTGAGTTCGAAGCCAGCTTGGTCTACAAAGGGAGTCCAGGACAGCCAAGGCTACACAGAGAAACCCTGTCTCAAAAAAAAAAAAGTCCACTCACTACATAATAATCGAAACACTAAACATGTATAACAAAGAAAGAATATTAATAGCTGCAGAGGAAAAATAGCCAAGTAACATATAAAGCAGAGATACATCTGACTTCTCAACAGAGACTCTAAAAGCCAGAGGGGCCTGGGCATCTGATGTGTTGCAGATTCCAAGAGACCACAGATGCCAGCCCAGACTGCTATACACAGCAAAACTTTCAATCGCCATCAATGGCAAAAACAAGATATTCCATGATAAAGTCAAATTTAAATAATATCTATAGACAAATTAAGCTCTATAGATGGTACTAGAAGGAAAACTCCAACCTAAGGAGGTTAGCTACACCCATGAAAACACAGGACATAAATAATTTTACACTAACAAAACCAAAAGAAGGGAAGCACGCATGTACACACACCACTACCACCACCACCACCACCACCAAAGCAGAATTAACAATTATTCGTCATTGATCTCTCTCAATATTAATGAGTCAGTATCAATATCAATAACTCAACTCCCCAATAAAAAGACAGACTTACAGAATGGATGTGAAAATAGGATCTATCTGTCTGCTGCATGCAAGAAACATACCTCAACATCCAAGATGGTCATTGGCTCAGAGTAAAATTTTAGAAAAAAAGATTTTTCCAAGCAAATGGACCTAAGAAACAAGCCGGTGTAGACATTCTAATATAGAACGAAATAGACTTCCAACCAAAATTAATGAAAAGAGATGGGAAGGACACTTCATACTCATCAAAGGAAAAATCCAGCAAGATGATCTTTTCATTCTTCACATCTATGCCTCAAACACAAGGGACCCATATTTGTAAAGGAAACACCACTAAAGCTTAACTCACACATTGATTCTCACACACTGATTATACCTTCTTCTTAACACCTCATGGAAGCTTCTCCAAAACTGACCACACACTTGGTCGCAAAGCAAGTCTCAACAGATACAAGAAAATTGAAATAACTACGTGTATTTTATCAATATGGTGGTTCCTCAGAAAACAGGGAATAGATCTACCTCAAGACCCAGCTACACCACTCCTGGACATATACTGAAAGGACACTCCACCCTCTCACGTAGACACTTGCGCAACTGTGCTTATAGCAGCTTTATTCAGAATAGTCAGAAGAGGAAACCCCTAGATGTCCTTCAACTGAAGAATGGATCAAGAAAATGTGATACATTCACACAATGGAATACTACTCGGCTATTAAAAAACAAGGAAATCTTGAAATTTGCAGGCAAATGGATGGAACTAGAAAAGATCATCTTGAGTGAGATAACCCAGACCAAGAAAGACAAACGTGGTATGTATTCAATTATAAGTGGACAATAGCTGTTAGGTAAAGGACAATCAGGCTACAATCCACAGACCCAGAAAGGCTAAGTAACAAGGAAGGTTCAAGGGGGTGGGGCACATGGATCTCCCTGGGAAGGAGAAATAGGATAGATTTTGTGTATGGACTAGGGGTGGGTAGAGATGGGAACAGGAGAAAAGCGGGGGAAGGGGATGGAGAAGGTACCGGGAGAGATGACTGGAATTCAAGGGTATTTCAGGGGCATAATAGAAATCTGGTGCAATGGAAGTTCCCAAGAACCTACAAGGGCAGCTTAGGGAAAACTCCTAGTAATGGATATGAAGCCTGACCCAGCAATCTCCAGTAATCAGGCAAGAGTTCCTGTGGAGGGATTAGGACACCAACCCAGCCACAAAACTTTCAACCAACCATTTGTCCTGCCTGCAAGATGTTGCCGCTCCCGAAGAGCAGCTCTGGGAACAGCCAAGAGGAGAAAAGAGAGGTGGATCCATGGTAGGGAGAATTGAGCAGGCGGTGAATGGCTGGATAAGGGAAACCAGCCATTGATTGAACAACTAGCTAGAGGAACCAGCTGTTGAGGAGAAGTTGAGGAACTGAGGAAAAAGAAATACTCAGAGACTTAGGCATATGAGGTACAAGCTGAAGGTTTTTGTTTTTTCTTTTGTTTTTGAGACAGGGTTTCTCTGTGTAGCCTTGGCTATCTTGGACTCACTTTGTAGACCAGGCTGGCCTCAAACTCACAGCGATCCACCTGCCTCTGCCTCCCGAGGGCTGGGATTAAAGGCGTGCGCCACCATGCCCAGCTTCCAATACCTGTATTTATTGAAAGGAAGTTCAATTTTTTTCATTACAGATTACATCATGAATTTTTTTCCATCTTTACAATCACTAACGCAATCAAAAGTCAACAGAGTAAGAAGGAAATATAAAAAGTTCTGTAATCTACAACAAAACATACAATGGTCATCATAACCTGGTTATTACTTTTTTTTATTTGTTTGTTTGGTTTTTCAAGACAGGGTTTCTCTGTGTAGCCTTGACTGTCCTGGACTTGCTTTGTAGACCAGGCTGGCCTCAAAGTCACAAATGATCTGCTTGCTTCTCCCTCCCTAGTGCTGGGATTAAAGGCATGCACCACCATCTACCGCTCAGCCTTGATTACTTCTTAAACAATACTCAGGAAAGTTTAATCATAAAATTCCCTGGGCTAAAGCCATTGTGTTTACAAGATTGTCATAGCAACATAGCTTGGGCTAAATGTTCTCTAAAGAAAAAACTTGACCTATTTCCAGTCCCAGACCAACAGGTGTGCTATCCAAGCCTAGGCTAACTGCCAAGGGGTCCTCTATTGTAAAATATCTGTAAAGCATGACGTTCCAAGTCTAGCTTCTGTTGCTCTCAAGGCAGATTCTAAGGAAACATTTCTACTAGATTAGTGTTTTAGCTCATTTGTCAACAGGGAGGTGTCATCCAGCAACTGATGGGAGCAGACGCAGAGAATCACAACCAAACAATAGGGGGAGCCAGAGGGACCCTGCAGAAGAAGTGGAGGATGGACTGAAGGTGCCAGGAAGACACCAGGAGAACAGGGCACACAGAATAAACTAAGCAGGGGCTCATAGGGACTCACAGAGACAGAAGTGACCATCAAAGATCCTGAATGGTTCTGAGCTAGGTCCTCTGCCTATACATTATGGTTATGTTGCTTGGGGTTCTTGTGGGACCCCTAACTGTTGGGGGTTGGTCTGATGTATTCTGAGGCTAATTACTGCTTGCTGTCTCTGTGACCTACCTTGCCTAGAATTTAAGCTGTTTGACCAATAAAAGACATTCACACCTGGGCAGGGCAAATGGGATAGTCATGGCTAAGGTTCTGGGGCGTGAAGAGACAGAATCTTGGGAAAAAGAGAGACCAGAGGAGAAGAGAGGAGAGGAAGGCCGCCATGGGTTAGACAGAAGAGAAGCACATGGCCGGCGTGGATGGAGATTTGGCCCAGATGAAGAACATTAACAAGAATTTGGGATTATGAATGGGAGGTAGTTTGATAGAAGTTATTAGAAGCAGATGGCATGAGACTGGGGTAGGTATCCCATACCTGCCCCACTATGGGAAGTAGTTTAGGGGATTAATATCTGCCCTGCTGTAGGTTAACTAAGGCTATTTTAAAACATAACAAGTGTCTGTGCCTTGATTGATTGCTAGTGGGTTATAATGCGGAAATAATAATTATAGGTCTAATAATGAACATTATTAGGGCATACTGATAAATTAACACCACCACCTAACAGTGAGAGTGGAGGTGCCTCTGACTCTTGCCTGTGCTTTGGATTCTTTTCCTTCTACTGGGTTGCCTGCCTCATCCAGCCTTGATATGAGGGTTTATGCCTAGTCTTTTTGCTTCTGGATAACTGATTTTGTTAACTAAAGTATGTCAATCCAAAATATGATTTTTTGTGTGTGTGTGCTTAAAAGCTCACCCTGAGAAGCCGGGCATGGTGATGCACGCCCTTAATCCTAGCACTCAGGTGGCAGAGGTAGGCAGATCGCTGTGAGTTTGAAGGCAGCCTGGTTTACAAAAGTGAGTCAAGGACAGCTAAGTCTACACAGAGAAACCCTGTCTTGAAAAAAAAAAAGTTCACTCTGAGAAAGGCTCAGTGCTACTCATAAAGATTTTTTTTATTGGCTTAAACCCATTGTGGTGGTTTGAATAGGAAAGACCCCCATAGGCTCATATATTTGAATGTGTGGTCATTAGGGAGTGGCACTACTTGAAAGGGATTAGGAGGTGTGGCTTTGCTGGAGTAGGTGTGGCCATGTTGGAGGAAGTGTGTCACTGAGGATGGGCTTTGGGTTTTCAAATATGTAAGCTAGGCTCAGTGTCTCTTTCTTCCTGCCACCTGCAGATCCAAATTAGAACTCTCAGTTCCTTCTCCAGCAACCATGTCTGCCTGTGTGGCGCTATGTTTGCCACCATGTTTCCCTGCATGATGACAATGGACGAAACCTCTGAAACCGTAAGCCAGACCCAATTAAATGTTTCCCTTTATAAGAGTTATTGCGGTCATAGTGTCTCTTCATAGCAAGAGAACACTAAGACACCCCTGTCTGAGCAGTCTTCGGTGCTGGATACCCTATAACACTAAACTCTCCAGAGCCTCCAAAAATAGCACCGCCGTGAGGGAAACTGGTAAGTGGAGACGTTGTGTGAAATGTGGAGGACAGGAGACAGAACTTTCAGGGTAGGCCCTCACCTCTTCCCTGACTTCATGACTTTCTTTACAGTTTTCCCTCCTCACATTACCTCTTGAGAAATGGCATCTGTCAGAGAGGATGAGACAGGTGACCTTGAGAAGTGCACCCTCAAAGCTTTGACACTGACAATGTGGTCCCTGAGTAAAGGTGGACTGTGTGCCCCTCAAAGCTTTGACACTGACAATGTGGTCCCTGAGTAAAGGTGAACTGTTTTTTGTCATGTTCTTTAAAATAGTCTGCTGGGGGCTGGAGAGACAGCTCATTAGTTAAGAGCATTTGGTCCAGTTGGAGAGGGCCTGCGTCAGTTCCCAGCACCCACACAGCAGCCCACAATCATCCAAACCCCAGTTCCTGGGAGTCCAGTGCCCTCTTCTGGCCCCCACAGGCACTGTACTCACATGGCGTAAATACATACATGATTTCAATTAAGAATATCGATAAGATAAATCCCTGTTTGTGACTTAACTTCCCAGAAATGGAGTAAACAGGTAGCATGGGAAATAATGGAGCCGTGTACCTTAGTCCCAGCGTCAGGGAGACAGAGGCAGATCTCTAGGTTCATGGCCTACCTGGTCTACCTAGTGATTCTAGACCAGGCTACACAGTGAGACCCTGTCTCAAAACAAAATAAAACGTCAACAACAAACCCCCTAAAGAATGAGATCTACAAAGCAAGTCTAGGACAACCAAGGCTACACAGAGAGACCCTGTCTCAAAAAAACAAAAAACAAAACCCCCAAACCCCAAAACAACAACAACAACAAACAAACAAAATAACAAAATGCTGTGCTATATGTGTGGTGGCTGAGGAAGATTCTTTTCCATGTTCTGTTCAGAATGTGAGCTTGGTGCACCTTTCAAGGAGGTGTGTCCTCTCTTACCTGGGTGTGCTGTGGTCTCCTTGCAGTAGTCAGCCAAGAAGAGGTTTTGTTTGTTTGTTTTGTTTTTGTTTTTTGAGACAGTGTTCTCTGTGTAGTCTTGGCTCACTTTGTAGACCAGGCTAGCTTTGAACTCACAGCGATCCACCTGCCTCTGCCTCCTGAGTGTTGGGATTAAAGGCATGCACCACCACCGCCCGCCGGGCTCAAGAAGAGGTTTATCAAGACATTTATCTGCCTGGCCCTGGGGTTCTTGCCCTGGAGCCCTGAAAGCTCCAACAGCAGGACAAGGAATCTTAGGTGGCTCCCAGCTGTCAAAGCCCTGCAGCTGTCAGAGGGAGAAGCTCGGGGAGGGGAGGAGGCAGAGAAGCCGCTAGGCTGCCTGCTGAGTTCCAGCTGAGAGGCCATGGCTCTCCCTGAGACATAATTCAACCACACTTTCTCTCTCTCCTTAGCTTTCTGTTTGCTTGTTGTCTGTCCTGTGGATGGGACCATGGCCTCCTACCTGCCAGGGAAGTGCTCCATCACTGGGCTGCACTCAACCCAGAAACTGTTATTTTAAACCACCAACTTATAGACTTAATGTACTTAAACCTTTCCTAAAACCAGGTGAGAATGATTTAAAGCAGTTGGATCAATGATGTTTCCCTAGTTACGATAAGAAAAATGGACCCAGCGGGGCACACACCTTTAATCCTAGCAGTTGGGAGGCAAAGGCAACCAGATCTCTGAGTTTGAGGTAAATCTCGTCTATAGAGCGAGTTCCAGGACACCCAGGGCTACACAGAGAAACCCTGTCTTGAAAAAACAAAACATCAACAAGGAGAGAGAGAGAGAGAGAGAGAGAGAGAGAGAGAGAGAGAGAGAGAGAGAGAGATTGATTCTGGATAGCTAAAATCAGTGTATAAGATACACATTGGGCTGGAGAGAGATGGCTCAGAGGTTAAGAGCACTGGCTGCTCTTCCAAAGGTCATGAGTTCAATTCCCGGCAACCACAGGGTGGCTCACAACCATCTACAAAAATAAATAAATAAATAAATAAATAAATAAATAAATAAATAAATAAAAGACACACATCCAGGGGCCTGGAGAGATGGCTCTGAGGTGAAGAGCACTGTTCTTCCAGAGGTCCTGAGCCACATGGTGGCTCACACCCATCTATTAATGAGATCTGGTGCCCTCTTCTGGCGGGCAGTCATACATGCAGGCAGAACATTGTATACATAGTAAATAATTAATCTTAAAAAAATATACACATCCAAATTAATGGTGGGTGTGGGAGTGGGACTTGTGATAGAGGAAATATTTAGACTCTTCTTTCCTTTATCCACATCCATATTTACATGCCACACACTAGGTTTTGCAAATCTCTTTTTAACTATAGGGCTAATGGATGCTATGATGGTTACATGCCTATAATCTAGTACTTGCAAGATGGATTCAGGAGGATGTGGGGTGCAAAGTCATTTTCAGTTACTTAGTGAGTTAGAGGCCAGCCTAGGCTACATGAGGTTCTGTCTCAGAAAATCAGAACAACAACAACAACAACAACAACAACAACAACAAATCCTAACAAGATCTTGCTGAGTTGCTCGTGTTCAGAAGTTTCATGAGTTACATACCCAGCTGTAATTTGCTTTTTTGAGACAGTTTTTCTGTGTAACAGCCCTGACTGTGCTGGAACTTGCTTTGTAGAACAGACGGGGCCACAAATTCACAAAGATCTGCCTACCTCTGCCTCCTCAGTGCTGGGATTAAAGGCCTGTGCACCATGCCAGGCTGCAATTTACATTAAAAAAAGATTCATATATTTGTTATGTATAGTGTTCTGCCTGCATGTACACCTGCAGGCCAGAAGAGGGCGCCAGATCACATTATAGATGGTTGTGAACCACCATGTGGTTGCTGGGGACCTCATGAAGAGCAGGCAGTGCTCTCCACCTCTGAGCCATCTCTCCAGCCCTGCAATTTGCATTTTTAAGAGGTAACTTCTAAGGACACAGTCGCTTTATTCACTTGAGTTGTGACCAGAAGATTGAGAAAGGTGGTGTAAGCACACACCTCTGTGAGAGGCTGAGCCACAGGCCGCAGTGTTGACAGCCGAAGCTCCACGCAAAGGCGGCACAATGCCAAAGGTGATGTCCACTGCAGCTTACCACTCTAGGCACAGTGTGAATGCTGTTCCTTGTCTCCTCAGGCACTGAGGAAGCCAGTGAGGTTCCAGTGGTCACTAGTGCATGGTGATGGGCCTTGCTTGGACTTCTGTCTACAATAGTAATTGCAGAACTTTGGAGAAGAGGCAGGCTTTTTAACTTACGTTTTAATTTTTTAGTGTGTGGGTATTGCCTGCTTGTATGTGTGCACCACGGTCATGCAGTGTATGCAGAGGCCAGAAGAGGGTGTTAGATACTCGGGAACTGAAGTCACAGACATTGTTAGCCACCATGTGGGCACTAGGAATCAAACGCTGGTTCTGGCCAGGCGGTGGTGGTACAATGCCTTTAATGCCAGCTCTTGGAAGGCAGAGGCGGGTGGCTCTCTGGGAGTTTGAGGCCAGCCTGGTCTACAGAGGAAGTTCCAGGTACACAGAGAAACTCTGTTTAAACAAAACAAAACAAAACAAAACAACAAAAAACCAAACCAAACAAAGGAAGGCAAAGCCTGGTCCTCTGGCAGAGCATCAGCGCTCCTAAATGCTGAGCCATCTCTCCAGTCCTGTAAGGCTCCAGTCTTAAAAACTTGGAGGCCGAGGCACAGGCTTTATTTTTACCTACATTATTATTGAAGGGAATGGCTTATATTCTTTGAAATATTTTCCATCTTGATTATTTTAAAATTTAAACGTTTGTGCCATCTTGTTTTTAAACACACACACACACACACACACACACACACACACACACACACACACACGTTTATTGTGGTTGTTTCTGTCAGCGAGAAAAGGGTAGGGTAACTAAAATGGCTGGATTATACAGGGAAGGGAAGCCCAACTCCTGGGCTGGAGAAGTTTAGGGTAGGGGGTAGTATGTGCCAGCTATAACCCTGGAACAGGTAGGGACTGAAGGATGCTTGGAGAACCTGGTGGCCATGTCCATGTTGATATGTTAAACAGGCACCTCAGCTATTTGTTCTGGGTTTGAGACCTAACATATATGTATATATGTGTATGTACACACACACACACACACACACACACACACACACACACACACATGTTTTCAGTTCACAACAACACTAAATGGAAAGTACCAAGAGTTCCCACATACCTTCCTTCCCCACAAAGAAGAAACTTCCCCCACAGTCAACATCCTGTGGCCCATAGACACATCATTACCACCAAAGCCTTAGTTAGACATCCCATGTGTTTTTGACTTAACAGTGTCTTACAGGAGCTTCCCCGACCTCTAGGTCCTCTACGCTCAAGAGTCTTAATTTCTCTTCTGCTCACACCTCGCAACCAGTGATCTTTTTCTGTCACCTACTTGTACGTTTGCCATTCAAAGTGTCATGTAGTTGTCATACGCTAGACAGCCTTTTAAGAGCAGGATCCGCCCGTGATTTTTCTGTCTTTCTAGACTGTTTGCATTAATCTCATTCTACTTGACATCCGCGGGAGTTGATACCTCATATGCAAAGAGAAGCTGCAGTAGAAGCTGGGAAGCGCGCACTGGTATCACGTGGGCATGCTAAGCCCTGAGGCAAGGAAGTGCAGGAAGTCTGGGTGGCAGACCTTGTTGAGACTCTGCCAGAGTCCCTGTGCATCTGCAGAGTTTTATCCGAGTGTTGAGGCAGAGTCATAGGTACTGTTTTACTATTTTAAAAGTAACTGCTGGGGAGAAGAGACTGTTGGTGGCCCAAGGAGCCCACAGCAGTGAGGGAGTTGTGGCAGCAGCCCAGGCTAGACCACCCAGGGTGGGGAGAACAGTAGAGACGTTGTGAGGGTGGTAGACTAGATCAGATTTGCTAAGGATTAAATTGGTGACTTCAGGTTGATTAAAAAACAGCAAAGGTTGCTACAGGTAAGAATATGTGTGCTGGGAGGTGGGAAGTTCACATGTAAGCATGTACATCCTACCACACGCTCCAACACTCCATACTGAAACATTTCAGCGCAATCGGGGCATGCATTTTATAGTGGTCATACCCAGCACCTAAACATCCTTTCTGTCCATCTACCGGCACTGACATCAGCCCGTCTTATTTCTGTAACACATATAAAATGTATACCTCAAAGCAAGTCTTCCTGGATTCACCTCAGCAAGTATCTCACTTGTTTTTATTTTCAGTTTGCTAGAAAATTTACATGCAAGGTGAAATGCACCAAATTTGGTTTATTTGTTTTTGTTTTTGAAATAGGGTTTCTCTGTGCAGTCTTGGCAGTGCTGGAGTCACTTTGTAGACCAGGTTGGTATCGAACTTAGAGATGTTCTGGCCTCTGCCTATTTCTCCACTGTCCCCCTCTTTGTCCCCCCCCCCCCCCCCCCCCCCAGTGCTGGGATGAAAGGCTAGCGCTGTCATGCTGTACCAATCTTTAGAATACGTTTTCCTGACTTCTGAACTGTACCTGAACTGAGAGGTCAAGGGGCGCAGCTAAGCCCGCTGCTGGATATGGGAATCCAGAGCGGAGGTCTTCACTGGAAATGTGAATGTGAGGGTCACAACACAGGTTTATTTAGGCGAGGAGTTTGGACAGAAACACCTACGGGGGACAACAGGAGAAGAAAGGATCGGTGCCCCAGAAGCTCGGCGTTGAGAATGGTGCTCAGGACAAGATAGCCAAACTCAAGAATCCTGGAAAGCTTGGCGGCTGTGAACCACGAGGATCGCAGAGGTGACTAGATTGGCTAGAGCTGGGGAAGAGAGCGGAGGGGAGAAGGGAGAAGAAAAACTCTAGTGGCCGGAGGTCGGACCGCGAGGGGTGGGAGGCGCGAGAGCAGCTGGGAGGGAGGGGCGAGGTGAAGTGGGCGGGGACAGAGTCGGGGGGGGGGGGGGGGGGGCCGGGGGGGGGGGGGGGAGGCCGGGGGGGGGGCGGGGGGGGGGGGCGGGGCCGTGACCAAGAGGAGAGGGCGGAGCCTGGAGAGGGGCGAGTCCAGAGCACAAGTGTGAGGAATGGAGGAAAAAGGAGAGGGCGGGTCTGAGGAGGAGCAGATGGGTCCGTGGACTGGAGGGAGAGGTCAGGACCGAGCGCAGGGGGCGGAGCCTGCAGCGAGGAAGTGGGCGGAACCTAGAGTAGGAGCGGGAGAGTCGGGGGTGAGGGAAGGGGAGGGGCGGGGAGGGGAGGGAGGAGCGCGCGGCCAGAGGAGGAGGAGGCGTGTCTAGGGGGAGGAGGCGCGGGAGACTCCAGGGGAGGAGGAACCCGCGGCCAGAGGAGGAGGAGAGGGAGAGTCCTGGGGAGGAGGAGCGGCGGAGCCACCGCACCGCCGGCGGCGGCGGAGGAGGGGGTGTGCGCGGGTCACATGGTCGGGGCGCCCTGCCCGTCAGCTGCCGTGCCCGCCGCCGAGGAGCATTGCCACAGGAAGCCGCTGCACCGCGCTCTTGCTGCCGTGTAGCCCGCAGGAGCCGCCCGCGCCCCGCGCTCATGAGGCGGGCCCGGGAGCCGCACCGCCTGCAGCCCCGGGCGGCGCGGTGAGGGCCGCACCCCAGCAAGCAACATGGAACTGAACGCAGGTAAGAGCGGGAGGGAGGCTCGGGACGCGGGGGTCGCGCGTGTCTGTGCGTCCGTCTCGCGCGGGGCTGCCGGGATCCCGCGCTCGGGCTCCCCGCGCGCCGGCCGCCCCCCTCACATGGCCTTGCCGCACGGGCCACGTGCACGGTGTGTTTACGTTCGGCGGCGCGGGCGCCGGTTGGCTGCGCGGGCGCGTGACGCGGCATTACATAATGCGCTCTGGGCGGTGGCGGGCGGAGACACGTGAGGCCGCGCGGTGACCCACATTCCCCGGGGCCGGAGGGACACGTGGGGGCGGCGCCGCCGGGGAGCCCACAGTCAGCGCGAGGCTCCGCCCCCGGGGCCTCCGCCGTGACGTGGCCGAGGTCCCGGGTCTCCCGCTGCTGCCCACTGCGGAGCCCGCTGCGCATGCGCACCGGCCGCAAGTTCGGGCGCCCGTCCCGCCGCAGTGCGCGCTGCAGCCCGCGTGTCCCGGGGTGACCCCGGCAGGGCTGACCCTGCTGGCCAGGGAGTGCGTGGGTTGTCCTCGAGCCTGCGGGAGTCCTGCAGTACACTCCAGATGGACGGCTTGTTCAGAGCATTCTGCCTACAGGAGGGCATAGCCGAGCAAGCTTGGAGGAGAGGGGTTTTTCTGCATGCAGCTCTTCGTGATAAGGACTGGAGATCCTAGGGTTTCAGAACGTTAAATACAACTTTTACTTACATTAAAAACATTTTGTCTTCGCACCGGCAGGAGACTGCAGAAAGTTGCAGGCATGGGTTACAGTGTGAGACCCTAACTCAGAATGCCGAAAGCACAGACCCTTTTCTTCGAGACCTACTTTTTCTGAACCCCAAAAAGAGATACTTCATTTCTTGCAATATGGTCACATAATACATTCCCCACTAAGCTTTAGTCGACCCCAGCGATCGCTCTTACACTTGAAGCAAATGGAGTTTCTTTCTTTCTTTTTGAGTTCATGCACCTTTAAAAATCCTTGCTGTTGTAAACAAGTGTTTTATGAATTTTTTAGGCCAACGGTTTTTCTTATCTATTGAATAAAATATTCAGTCACCTTCCATGGGGTGAACCTTTTTCACTAGCAGTTTCCAACCTCTTGTAACCCTTCCCTCCATGTGGGTTCTTCATGCTTTGTGACTTCATGGTGTGCCTGGGTCAGGTGGATTGGAGGTGTCTCTGAGCTGAGCCTTTAGGGGACATAGTTATTGATGGTAGTTTTTATTTTTGGAGCTACAGAGTATGAGCATTTTCCCGGGTTGCTGTTGACAGCTTTTCCTCCTTGCCCATTTCCAGTTCTCACCTGGTCGCTGCCCAGTGTATTTCTAATGCTCTTTCCTTTGGATCCTGCACCAAATGAGTTCTTTGCAGTTATTTTTACACACACACACACACACACACACACACACACACACACACACACAGTCTCTTTGGCATATTGCCTTGCTGACTCATAGTAAACTTGGGGTCAGCGAGGAAAACCTTTTCATGGGAAGTATTTTGAAGTTATATTTCATCCCTTGTTCAGAAATTTCATGATCTGAAAAAACATGAATTTGCAGTTTAGTCTTGAATTTTCTCTTGTTCATTTGACGGTAAATTCAGGCCTGCCATCTGATGTGTTAATATTTCCGCTGTCTATCTCCCAGAGGGAGCGTTTGATAGCAGCCCCCTCAACTTCCTCTTGAGTGCTGTAAACATTGGGTAGTGCCCAGTTCAGTGGTATCAGCTGGTACTTTGAACCAGAGGTCATTCGTCACACTGTCCTGTAAGTCCTGGCATGCCATCTCTGTTTGCTTGACTCGCAGATGAGAAATTGACTCTATTTTTGTCACAGAAGGATTGTGATGGTGGATACTAAATTCTCCAGAGTGTTATAAAAGAGAACTCATTGCAGCCTCTTCACAACCATGGCTATGGCTCACGTTTTAAAATTTAGGAAAATGTTCCCATATAGTGTATTCTTAGGTTTCAGTCTGGGGACAGAACATCAGAGGGATGTACAGGCAGAAACTGCCATTTGGAGAGAAGTTACAGGATAGTGGAGCAGTCATGGGTGAGCAGGTACAGAAGATAGTTTGGAAACAACATCTGTAGGGAAAAGCTCTGGGCCGGTGTTAACGACAGGACAGAAAGGGCCAGGGCAGAGGAGATGAGTGGTGTTTATGCAGTAATCTGATAGATGGCAGGGTAATAATCACAACGTTGTGTTTAGTGATTCCTCTATAACAGGCCGTATGTCCCTCACATTAATTTGTGAAAGAAAGTTGTCACAATCCTAAAAATGAAGGACTACTTAAATTGAAGTTAATTAACTTACCCCAGGCAAATGGTATAGGAAGAAATTGAATACACAAAAGCCGCTTCACTGTCTTGCTGTAAGAAATGTTAGCTTAACGGTGGTTTTCAACCTTGGGTCTCACCAAACGACCCTTTCACAGGGGTCACATATTAGATATCCTGCATATCAGACATTTCCATTATAATTCATAAGAGTACCAAAATTACAGTGATGAAGGAGCAGCGATACTTTTATGGTTGGGGGTCACCACAACATGAGGAACTGTGGTAAAGGGTTGAAGCGTTAGGAAGGTCGAGAACCACTGGTTTCGGGTAGTTTGAAGTATAGGATCTGTAGTGATGAGGCTAAAGGAGATAATGCATCCCCGTTTGGTTTGTGAAGGAATAGGGTGTGGCTGAGAAAAGGTCAGGGCCCCTGTCGGAGTCCCTCATCTGAACATTCTGCTCTCTCTCTTAAACCTGCTGTTAGTGAAGCTGCCTTACTTTTCAGACCGCAGATTATATCTTGGTGTCTCTCCTCTAGTGCTGTTAATTTTACATATCAAGACCTCATTTTTTGTACTCTTATTTAAGTACACAATCTCTCATTCGATACATCATTTAGCAGTGGATGCATTCTTTAAGATCTGCTTTGCCCCTCGTTTTGTTTTGAGGCAACGTTTTTCTGTGTAGCCTTGACTCGCTCCCTCCCCAAGTGTTGCAATTAAAGGCACGCTGGCAGATACTCTGGCCCTCTTCATCTCTGCCCTGTTCACTGCTCCTGTGTGATCCTCAGCCTTCAGCCCTTACAGCTCTCCATCCTTAACGCTTTCTAGGGAGGAGACCAAACTGTGCTGTAGCCCCAGACCCCAGGAACGGGTGGAGACATAGTGCTTGAGTTAGACCCTACCTCCCTGTGAGGAGGGATTACTAACACCAGGCACAAAACAGGAACACATAGGTGTGACTTGGCAGCAGGTCTCCTTTCCAGGAGGGTGGCTAATCCCAGGAGAACGCGACCCCAGCCTGCAGGAGGACATTGACTCCTGGCTTACATGAAATTGACACTTGGGTAAGCCCTGGCTGGGAGCCTGGCCCAGCTCCTCTCCCCTTCCAGCTAAAAATAGAGAGGGCTGCCGCCTGAGTTAATTTTAGCTCAAGGCTCTGAGAAGTGCATTCTGCTTGTTTCTGGAAGTGTTGGGATTTGCTGGATCAGGGATTTTACATTTCTTGCTTTATCATCAGACACTGTGCACAAAAATATAATAACCCCTTTTATGAACACTTTCATCTTAGTCTTGCAATTACTGGCAGATATTTCTGTTCTATGGGTGATGACTCAGGGTTGTGAGATGGAAAGAAACTTGCTTGCTCAGGTCTCCTCAGTCAGAGTGGTCTTGTGTACTCACTCACTGGACAGCTTGCTGACCTTTGTACCCGGTTCTCCTGCTTACTAGCCACCTTACTCAGTCTTTCTCAGCTTCCGCTTCTTCATTTGCAAATGGGTTAATGGACCTTGGAATATGACCCGGAGATTGTGTCATTTTATGGTTGGCTTCAGTACTGTGTGAGCACTTTGAGAGTTTTGTTTTCCTTTCTTCACACGGGAACTGCTTGTGTAAGCCTTACCTTCTAGGAAGTTTGCATTTAATCTCCTCCTTGCTAACCATCAGATGGGTAGATCAAGAAAACCAGTATTGAAGGTCTTACTGGAAGGAGACAGCTGCTTCTGGATGGGTCCTGGTGACTTAAAGGTGTAAATACAAGCACATGAATCTCCATAGACGGCAGTTAGACATGAGCTGGATTGGTAACAGTCCTGGAAGTTTTCTTAGGTTTTATTTTGGAGCTTTTGCACAGGAAGTTTTAAAACTTATCATTTGCCCAGGCAACACTTTTGGCTGGATTAGCTCACAGATTTCTACAAGTTTATTTATTTAGTGTGTCAGGTGTGTGCATATGTGCAGATTTCTACAAGTTTATTTAGTGTGTGCATTGTATGCACACGAGCAGAGGTCAAAGGAAAATACTGGCTTTCCTACATGGCTGCTACCCAATTCCCTTGAGACAGTCTTTCAACTCTAGAGACCCTGCCACTCACAGGGTGCTGTCCCTCCATGCTGCTGGCGGGAGGCTGCGAACAACTCTGTGATCCTCCCGTCTTGAACCCTTCCTCCCAGTCCTGGGATCACAGCTGTACAAAACCACAGCTAACTTTTTATATGGGTGCTTTGGATCTCAGATCCTTATGCTCACACAGCGTGCTCTTGGCACTGAGTCACCTACTTAGCCTGCCCAACCCTACCCTATGAAGCACTTCTACGTTGTTCTGAGACAAGATGTCACTGTATAGCCCGGCCTGGCCTTGAACCTGTGCATCTTCTTGCCATAGCTACCCGACTTCTGGCATTATGGGCTAGATGTTCATTTCTAAGCAGAGGCACTCAGAAGACCCTGTGAACAAATGACTTCAGTGTTGGTCCTAGGAAGGTCTTCAAGAGCTGAGCTTTTATCCTCTTCAGCTTGTAGGTGTGCACAGAGTGCCTAAAGCTATATCTCGTACTGACACGGAGCTGTGAGATACTCTACTGGGAAAATGTTTTTCCTTTGTATCCTATTTTGAGCAGAGACACCTGTAAACCCAGTAGCAGTTTGCTAACCCTGGGATTTATGCTGTGCACTTTGGATCTCTTAAGCTCCTTTTCTCCAGACAGGACAGCCTTCCAGCTTCTTACTGAACTCATAGGGTGTTTGAGATAATTGGGCAGTTGTGTTAAGTAGATTCCATTCTTAGGAAGTGGACAATATGTGTTTTTTCCCCTCATTTTAGTTTTGGCGCAGACTTGCCATGTGTAACTCAGGATCTTCCTGCCTTACCTCTTGAGTGCTGGGTTACAGGCATGCCCCATGATGCCCAACTTGTCAGTTTGTGTTTGAATTTTCTAACTGTAGCCATTTGAAAATTTCCATATACAAAGAGCCTGTCAAAATGCCCATGTCTGAGGCCACATTCTCCAGTCTGCTCAGGGCCTTGCAAGCATTATTACAAAAAGAGCACAAGGTATTTTGGTGGTAAAAACAAACTCAAACTTGGAAAGCTTTTCTTAGGGTACATACATACAAATTGTATATACGTACGTATGTATGTAAGTAATGTATGCATGCATGCGTGCATGCATATGGTGTTTTGGCTGCACCACAGGCTAAAGGAAGCCAGAAGAGGCTATCAGACCCCCTGGAGCTGGAGTTACAAGTGGTGTTAGCTTCCATGTTGGTGCTGGGAATCAAGTCTCTGTCCTCTCTAAGATGCTACACCATCTGTCTAGGCCTTTAAAAAAGTAAAATAAAAAAAAAAAATTTTTATTGATTCTTTGTGAGTTTCACATCATGCACCCCAGTCCCATCTCCCTGCCCCACATATCTGCCCTTCGCCCTTGTAAACTCCCTCCAATAAAACACAAACAGACATGCAAACAACAACAAAAACAAAGCATAGGAAACCTCTCATCGTGGAAGCTGTAGTATGTCGCAGTGTGTCCCACAGTATATCCCTATCCTCACACATCTTCACTTCAAAAATGTTCATTGCAATGAGTCATTGGTCTAGTTTGAGATCTCTGTCTTCTGTGACACCATCAATATTGGGTCTTCACTGGGACTCCTCACAGTTATCTTGTTGTCCTGAGTTGTGTCATGGAGATCCTGCAGCTTTGGATCAGCAGGACTGGCCCTTTCACATGTCCCAGCCATTCACAGATGATAAAGATTTTGAGATGGGGCAGTTCAAAGCCCTGGATCTGGACCTGGGTGGTAGCTGAGCTGGTCAGCTCACCAACTCTATCTTATCAGCACAACCAAGGCGCATTCTTCAGCACTGCTCCGGTTAGGCTACCTAGTCCTGCCACTGGCAAGAGGCAGGGTCAGCTTTCCTGTTGTTAGTAGGCCTTTGGGGCCGGCTCACTCAAACCCATGCCTCCAATATCAGCCTCACTGTGCTTTCCAGTCAAGGGGCAGGGGCCAGTCCCTCAGGTGCGGCAGCCTGTGAGGGTCTGGGCCAGATCCACTGTGCTGCCCAGGTGCTGTGCAGGGGCCATTCTCCTGAGTGCTACAGCCAGGGAAGGGCAAGGCCAGTTCTCCTGCTCTCGTGACCTCCAGGGCCAGCTCTCCCTGCTACTGCAGGTGACAAGGGGGGAGGGCATCACCCATGCTACCTCATGCCAGACAATTGGCAGTGCCATCTCTTCTGCACTCTCACCCTTGGGGCCTACTCACTTGCACCCTTTCCCCAGGGCCAGCTTTACTGTGCTGCTCAGACAAGGTGCAGGGTGAGCTCTCCTGAGTGCTACAGGCTGAGAGGGGTAGCTTGAGTCAGCTTCCTCTTCCCCTCTGTACCCTTTCCCCCATGCCACCTCACAGCAGAGGGGTGGCAGGACCAGCTCTCCTGTGCTCTCACCCTCAAGGCCAGCTCACCTTCACTCCTTCCACCAGGACTAGCATTATGATGCTGCTCAGGTGAGGTGAAGGGCCTGGTCTCCTGAACGCTGCAGGAAGCAAGGGGCAGGACCAGCTCACCCACTCTTTAGGATCCAAGGGGTCAGGAGGAAAGGGATCATCCCTGAAACCAACATGGCCTCGTGGCAGACAAGTAGCAGGGCCAGCTCTCCTGCACTCTTGCCTTTGGGTCTGGCTCACCGTGCCCCTTTGATCAGGGTCAGCTCTGCTGTGCTGTCCAGGCAAAGTACAGGGCCCGCTCTCTTGAGTGCTGCATCTGGTGAGAGGCAGGGCAAGCATTCCATGATCGTGGAGGTGGTGCAGTTACCTCTGCACTCTTGCCACCCCATGACAGATGAGTAGCAGGAGACCAGAGCTCAGTTTCTAGCCTGAAGGTAACATGTTTTTTGTTTGTTTTGTTATTTCAAGACAGGGGTTCTCTGTGTAGCTCTGGTTATACTGGACTCACTTTGTAGACCAGGCTTGCCTGCCTCTGCCTCCCCAAGTGCTGGGCTTAATAGGTGTGTGCCACCATGCTGGTCTTAAGTTGCATGCGTTTAAAGTCAGTGATAGCTGAGAGCTGCTGTTGACTGCTGCCTTCTAGTAGCTGCAGTGCTCACTTCAGCTTTTCCATGGTTTTGATCAGTAGAGCTGGAGTGGGCTTGAGAATGTGCATTTTTAACAAGTTTCCAGCCATTGGTCCAGTGATCACTCTTCCAGAATGATTGGCTTGGGACCAAATTACAAGAAAAATACAAGTTGTAGAGTGCTAGCTACCCTTTGGGCAGGTGAGAGGTGCACACCAAATAGCGTGTGGTGAGTGGCCTGATCAGGAAGAGCAGATTTAGACCTCCAGTCTTAACAGCTGCAAGACATGTATTTAATGGGTGGCATAATGATGGGATTGCCCACACTAATCTGTGCATATATGCATATGCAGTATATAACCTATTTTGTTTGTGAGAGGGCCTCATGAAGCTAAGCTGGCCTCAACTTGATATGTAGCTGAGGATGACCTTGAGCTTCTCATTCTGCCTCTACCTCCCAAGTGCTGGGCTTACAGGCATGTGCCACTGTGTCTGGATTAGTAAATTATTATTTTTGCCTTTAAAAGTCAAGTGTAGAGGCTGGAGAGATGGCTCAGTGGTTAAGAGCACTGCCTTCTTCTGGACTCTGTGGGCACTCACACTTAACGTATATTCATGAACACAAATGCAGGCACATAAATGAAAGAAAAATCTTGTGATGTGTGTGCAGTTGAATTTTCACATACTGAGAAGTTCCCCGGCTAAGGAGACCCTTGCCTCCTCCCCAAGACCTGTGGTTGTGCCTTACTCCCCGGAGGTTTCCAACCGGGATATGGGTGGTTGGTGCTTGAATGCACATCCAATAGCTGGTTTCAACACAGTAGACTGAAGTGGTTTCAATTCCTATGCCTGCTTTTTTTTTTTTTCCCCACCTCTTGTCTAATGAAAACATTTGGATTTGAGAGGATTGAGCCTCAATTTTTTGCTGTGTGGTTTATTTACTTATGTTATTATTATTGTGTGTGTTTGAGTGTATATTGTATATCTATATGTATATGTGTTGGCATATGCTCAGGTACATGTGTGTGTGGAGGCTGGAGGTTGATGTTAGCTGTGTCCCTTGCTTGCTCTCTAACTTACACAGTAAGGCGGGTGGGTCCACTCACTGGACTGTTGGGCTATTCTTACTCCTCCCATGCCCAGTGATTACAGGTGGGCCACCTTGCCCACTTGGCATTTGTTTTCAAGTTTTTTTTGTGTATGCACACATGCATGCTGGGGGTTCCCGTGGAGCCCAGAAGAGGGTGTTGGGTTTCCTGAAACTGGAGTTCCAGGTGGTTCTGAGTAGCCTGCTGTGGGTGCTGGGAACTGAGCTCAGGTTCTCAGGAGGAGGAGGGGGAAGGAGGTTCTCTGGGTGGCTAAGCATCTCTCTGGCCTTTCCTAGTCTTTTAACCTGGGTTCTGGGGATCTGAACTCTGGTCCTTACATGTGGCACAAGTGTTTGGCGAGGGAGCCCTTTTCCACCTCTTACTTTTTTAAACAACTGATAACACAGACCCCATCTTTACAGAAATTGGGCCAAAGACCTGTTATCTTTAGGAAACTTAAAAAAATTTTTTTCTTAGTACTGAGGATTGAACCCAGGTCCTCATCCATGCTAGGCTAGTACACTGACTACTATTGAGCCATATCTACATCCTACAATTTTTGTTTTTAACCTGATGCTTAGGATGCACTTGAAATTCTCCACCTCCTTATATATGTCATCATCTAGACTCGCCAGGAGCCCGTAGCTGACCCCGTGGCTTCCTTCTTAGATTTTACACTGCTTGGAATCTGTTAGTCAGTGTGGACTTCACAAAGGCAGAAGTAGATGTTAAAAGTCATCCCTGTAAAGTGTGCTAAGAATTACAGCAGTGCCCGGATGCGGATGGCTAGCCAAAACATAGGTGAACGCGGGCAGCAGAGGTGCAGTCCGCCCTCAGGACCGAGCTGGGGAAGGTGACCGTTGCTTCTGTTGTTCCTGCTGTACATCGAGGAGCCAGAGAACATTTGATGATGGAGGCAGGAGAAACCACAGTGGACCTTGCCAGAGGAGACGAGAATTACTTGTTTGGTCTGGGATTTGGAAAATAATATATTTGGCCTTGAGGTTACTCTTGCAGCATTTTATCTCTTTAAGGGAAGAAGTTTACAATTATACCGTAAGAACAATTTTAAACACTGTTTCTTAGCCTGAGCAGATTACAGCTTTGTGGAGGCCCAGGCCAGTTTGCTGAGGGGTGGTGGAGGTTATTTTGATGAACTTCCTGTCTTGTTTTGGGCTGACTGAGAGGAAGTCTGGATGTCAAGATTACCTTCTACCTTAGTGTTGTTCTCACATAGTTGTGTCTTCCGCCGGTCTCCTTAATGAGGCCTATAACCACATGGCAGAAGGACACATAGTGTGTCTAGATCCTTGAGCTCTGCACAGAGATGAGTGTGCAAGTGCAGTGGTGGGTGGGTCCAGGAGAGGGAGGCGGGCCCCGGGCTCTGTGGCGGTGGAGTCCTGTCTCAGGGAGTGTCAGAGCAGCCGCTGGGATAATGACCTTGTTTGCTGTTCTGAATGGAACCCCTGTACCTGGTTAGCCTGTGTCTCATCTAAATGCTGAGGAAGCCAGCACTGGTATAGTGGGGGAGGGCCGAGGGCCAGTGCAGATTTGTCTGCAGCAGTTCATTGGTGTGAGCCAGGAAGGTATTCAAGTTGGAAAGTAGAAAGCCTTAGGTTTGAACCTGTGTGCGCTTATGACAAATATGCTATTGAAAGCTTTCTCATGGTCAGATTAATGGGACTTAACATAGCTTTGAAGTTAGTAGGAGGAGTACCATGAAATAAAAAGTCTTGGTTTAAACAAAAGGTGTCAATCACTTTTTGTTCCTGAAGTTTGTCACATTTCTGATTGTTCGTCTAACAATGTGTTTACATGAGGAGAGATCAAATACATGCGTCATTTTGTATCTGTCCACTTGCACTGCTTTCCAGGAGGTGTGATTGCCTACATCAGTTCCTCCAGCTCTGCCTCCAGCCCTGCCTCTTGTCACAGCGAGGGTTCTGAGCACAGTTTCCAGTCCTCGTCCTCATCAGTTCCATCTTCTCCAAATAGCTCTAACTCCGATGCCAACGGCAATCCCAAGAACAGTGACATTTCCACTATCGATGGTGTCCTGAAGAGTGACTGCACAGACTGTCCTGTGAAAGCAGGCAAACCCGGTGCTCCTGGCATGACCAAGAGTCACAGCAGTATGACAAGTAAGTCCACAAGTGCTTCATACTGCTGTCACCACTGCAGGTGGATTTTACAGGCTTCCATTTGGGCCCCTTTAGAAGTCTTGGTGGTGGTGGCGGCAGCGGCGGTGAAGCTGGCTGTCACGTGGTTCTTCATCCCTTTACCATGCTCTTGCAGGCCCTTTCTGCTGGCCTCCTATTGCCAAGCCTTGTCTCTGGAGTGGTATTTGGTGGTTGTGGGAGGGGCTGCTTTGATGAAGTTGGAGTTGGGAACATTTGGGATTTTGAGTCCCAAGCAGGAACACTGATCAATGAGGCGGCTTACCAGAGTGAGTGGGGGTGGAGCAGGGATAGTAGGGTTGGTAGAGAAGGCATGGGCTTGCCCACCTTCTGCCTTGATTTGAAACATCGCAGCTCAAAACCTCTGCACCTTTAAGTTTGTTTTCTTTTGTATGTGTCTGGGGATGGAGCTCAGGCCTCATGTTCACTAGGCATGCACTCTTCACTGACTTAAGCCTCCAGCCTTCACATTTTCTTTTCTTTTTTTGAAAAAGGTTATGTATTTATTTGCTTTATAAATTTATGTGTACTTGTGTGAGCCTGGAAAAATATATGTGCACCATGTGTGTGTAGGTGTCCTTAGAGACCAGAAGAGGGTACCCCATCTGAGTAGGTAGAACTGAGTTACACGTTGTTAGCTGCCCTGTGGGTACTGGGAATTGAACCCTGGTGCTCTGAAAGTGTTCTTAATCACTGATCACTTAATCACCACTCCCACATTTTCTATTGATTAATTTCTCTGCTTGAATTCTTAATTTTTATCAAGGAGAATTGTTTTCTTAGGCCTTGTTGCACGTCTGGTATAAAGTAACTACAGATTTATAAAAATTTCATGGATGCTTAAAATCATTAAAAAGGAAAGGCCAGCGATTGCTGGGGATGCAGCTTGGTGCACTTGCCTGGTATGGGCAAGGACCTCTGGCTCAGTCCCTGCTACTGGGTGGGAGGGGAGAGAAAGGAACTGTTTTCCTTTGTTAATTTGGTATAGAGATTTTTTTCCTTCTATGCTACAAGGGTATACATGTATTGTTTCAAAGCACTTGAAATTGTATGAGATATAATATTCAATTGGAAAAAGCACTCAAGTAATTCTTCCAGCTTTTTATTTTCTGTCTGTTTGTGCCATAGAATTTAGTGGCATGGTTCTGCTATGTAAAGTCTGTGGGGATGTGGCGTCAGGATTCCACTATGGAGTTCATGCCTGTGAAGGCTGTAAGGTAAAGCATACTTTTATTTCTTACTACTAACCCAGTTCTGGGAGGAAAGAAAGTTGGTGAGGATGGTCAATGTCCACAGTTTATTTAGAAGGGAGGGAAAACTCAGCTATTCCTCCTCTGCTTTAAGATTCTAATCAAAATAAGTTTGCTCTCTCCATTTAGGTGACTCAGGGTGTGGAGTAGTGTCCGTTCCAGCCCATTTACTCTCCCGTAAGCCACGGCTTGGTGGTCAGGTAATAGGTGTGAACCACAGAGAGGGGCTGCTGCCTTGTTGGAGCAGTTTTTTTTTAATGCTCTTTTTGTGTTTTTGATATAGTCTCAGGTAGCTTAGAACTGGCCCAGGACTTGCTGTGTGATGCAGTGGAGGATGACCTAGGACTTGCTGTGTGGTGCAGTGGAGGATGACCTAGGACTTGCTGTGTGGTGCAGTGGAGGATGACCTAGGACTTGCTGTGTGATGCAGTGGAGGATGACCTAGGACTTGTGTGGTGCAGTGGAGGATGACCTAGGACTTGCTGTGTGGTGCAGTGGAGGATGACCTAGGACTTGCTGTGTGGTGCAGTGGAGGATGACCTAGGACTTGTGGTCCTGCCTTCTTCCAAGGGCTAGCATTACAGACTTAGGCGCTATGCCTATAAACCAAGGTTTAGTTGGGTGTTAGACTATTGTGTTTGCACAAGCAGAGAATACAACAGGTGGGGTAATTTGAAAGTTAATTTGTGTCAGAGGTTTGGAGCCTAGGGGCTGCATCTTGGAAGGGGCTTTCTGTCAGAAGGTGGAAGGCATTGAATGGAGGGCAGGCACAGTGCTCATGCATAAGAGTGTGACTTAGTGTGTATAGGAATGGGCCAGCTCACTTTTTTTTCTTGTTTTGTTTTAGGCAGGGTTTCTCTATGTAGCCTTGGAGCTATATAGCTATGTAGACTAACCAGGCTAGCTTCAAACTCACAAAGAGCCACCTGCCTTTTCTGGGATTAAAGGTGTGGCCACCATGCCTGGCTTGCAATTTACTTTTTAGAACAAACCCATTTTCATATTAGCATTAGCCAGCTCAAGAAAGTAGACACACCTGTGACCCACTCCAGGTCATAGCATTGCATGTTAAATTTCTAGAACATGAGCTTTGGTCAACATAGTCAACCCACATCAGATCTTATCCTGTTGGGTACTATGGGCTGGAAATAACTGCTAAGTATTTGCCAAACTGTAGTGTGCTGAGAAATAATGCTTGAGGCCAGAGGATTGTTGATGCTAAGCCAGCCTGAACTACTCAGCAAGACCTTACCTCAAACACACAATACAAAACCCAAAAATAAGTAACAGCAGCAAAGAGCACGGTACAGTGAATTGGATCATCTTGAATTCAAGCAGAACATGGAGGAATCTCTTAAGTCTGGCACAACTCTTTCTTGTTGCCAGGCTAACCAGGTTGACATGTGTTCTTGCTGGCTTCTCACTGTGGGCTAGAATAGGAATCCAGTTTGGATTAAAGAGCGAAGTCTCTTCTGGGACAGTTCTGAATGTGCTGAATCTGCTGGGAGCTTTTAATGACTAGCAAGTGTTTTCTGTAGATGTGGCTCTTTTCTGCTGTTTTAAAGAATTGTGTAAATAACTAATTTTTTAAAAAGAAATATGTATGTCTGTGCACTGCTTGTGTGCCTGGAGCCCATGGAGGCTAGCAGGTGTCGTCAGATCCTCTGGAACAAGAGTTACAAATGGTTGTGAGGTGCTGTGTGAGTGCTGGTCCTCTGGAAGAGCAGTGGGCGCTTTTACCTACTGAGCCCTCTGCATCACTGTATTGATAAATACATATAATTGATTAGTATGGTGGTCTTGTGATGTAGCTCAGGCTGGCTTAGACTCAGAGTCCACCTCAGCTTCGCAGATTTACTGGATCACTGGTGTGAATCACAATACCATGGTAAATGCACCTCTCGAGTCAGTGCTGCATTGGGAGTGAAACCCAAGATCCCAGACGGGTTAGGCAAGTGCTTTATCACTGAGCTACCTCCTAGACCCCAGTACCCTCTTTTTATTTGTGTTTTTTTGGGTTTTTTTTTTTTGAGACAGGGTTTCCATGCTGTCCTGGAAATTGCTCTGTAGACCAAGGCAGGTCTTGGAACTCACAGAAAGCTGTCTGCCTCTGCCTCCCAAGTGGTGTGATTCAATGCATGCACTGCCACCATCACCACTGGGCCCTTAGAAACCTTTTAGAAATGCATTTTTCTTAGCTCTTGCACCATGTAAACCAAGTGTATAGTATCACAGCAATAAAATGCAAAAGTGTTGTATGTATTTGGTCAATGTTTAATAAAGATATATCAGGCATGGATAGTCAGTTATAATATTAAGGCAAAATGCAGTTTGAAATGATTTTGTAGTTTTTCTTGAGTTTTTTGTTCTTTCTGGGACTGTTGAGCTGGGTTAGATGACAACTTGGCATAGATCATGTGCTTAATGGTTTGTGTAGTGAATACAGTTTTATAGTCATCTTTCTGGAAACTGTCTTCCTGGATCATTACTGGCTGTGAGCATGTGCAGCTGACACGTGGCTAGGACATCTGGCATGAGTGTGTAGTAGCTTTTGTTGGTGTCAGCTGGGAAAGTTCCAGAATGTCCAAGCTCTGCTTGTAACGTAAGGTTCTAGTGATAGAATTCCAGCTACCAAACCCTCAGCTTTTATGTTTCAAAAGTGTTGAGAGATGGATTTGGTGGCACATGCTTGTCATCGCAACATTTGGGAGGTGGAGGTATGAGGATCAGGAGTTCAAGGCCTTCCCAAGCCGTATGGAGGGTTTAAGGAGGTCTGTCTCAAAAAAAAAAAAAAAAAAAAAAAGAAAAGTTTTAGAACATACTTTCAAGGTAGAGCACATGGCTGCAGCTGAGGTCTAGCAGCAGGTGTGCTTATAAAAAGGTCTTTTGGGCTAGTACAAAGAGTCTTTCACACGAAGAGGAATTTGTTTGGCTGGTATGTGTTGTGTCTACTGACTGATACCAGGAAGGGTCCAGTTAACTTCTGTGTCAGGGTTTTCTTTCTTTGACCTAGGCCTAGCTCCACATACAGTAGCTAAATGTGGGAGTAGTTCCTGTGCAGCTGTTTCTATGTGCACTGATAACCCTTCCTTTATTGTAGGGATTCTTTCGGAGGAGCATTCAGCAAAACATCCAGTATAAGAAGTGTCTGAAGAACGAGAACTGTTCCATCATGAGGATGAACAGGAACCGATGCCAGCAGTGTCGCTTCAAGAAGTGCCTGTCAGTGGGAATGTCCAGAGACGGTACGTTTCTGGCGCTGAGAGTGTAAAGCGCGAGGTTGCTCATGGGGTTGTCAGCAGTTACGGGGCTTCTTACTGGGTTAAGTGCAGATTTCGGGAGGCCATTGTGACATCTGTGGACTGACACTTAGGGCAGGGCAAGTGCTGTCATCTCAGCTGTTGGCGTGCCTTTTTTTTATTGCTGCTTCTTGTACATTGACTTCCACTATTCCCAAATGATTCTAAGCTTTCTTTTTCTGAGGGCAGGGGAAGGGTTTATTTGGGGTAGAAAGATTGCTCAGTGATTAAAAGCACTCATTGTTCTTGTAAAGAATACAGGTTCAGCTTCCAGCATTCACGTGGTAGCTCACAACTGCCTAAAGCTCCAGGACTTTCTTCTGGCATCTGTGGCATTGCATGCACATGTATGCTTATATACATGCAGGCAAAACATTGATACACATAAAAATTATATATATATATATATATCTGTATATCTATCTCTACCAGCCTTGGGACTTAGGACAGACACCATTATGTGTCTGACCTTAATTTTTTAAAAAAGTTTTTAATTTTAATTTTTTTAAACTTTGTTTTCTTGGTCCCTTGATATTACTGAGGAGTCCATTTCTTTCTTATCTATTTATTTAGATTTATTTATATTACATGTATGAGCTTTTGCTTGCTTGTATGTATGTGTACCATGTGGGTACCTAGTGCTCTAAGATGCCATCAGATTCCCTGGAACTGAAGTTAAAGACGATTGTGAGGCATTGTGTGGGTGGTAGGGCTGTGTAAGAACGGGTGCTCCTAACTGCTGAGTCGCCCTTCCAGTCCCTTCATTGTCTTTACATCTTTTTTATTTTGTGTATGTATATGGGCATGCATGTGGTAGTCAGAAGACAACCTTGGGGCAGGTTCTTTGTGCGGGTCTGCAGGGGTCAGACTCACTCAGGTTGTCAGCACGTGAGTTGTCTTTGTGCGGGTCTGCAGGGTCAGACTCAGGTTGTCAGCACGTGAGTCATCTTCTCAGCTGTCTGGGTCTTTAAAACATGTGTTGAGGCAGGGTCTCACTGTGCAGTCTGCTTGGCGCTCACAGATTATTCCGAGTGTGCCTGGCTTTAGTGAGGTACTGGCGTGCTTTACATTGCAGTTCTCATTATTTATTTCCATGTTTCTTAGATTTTTGTGTAGGAGACACCCAAGGAATACATGTATTTCTTAGCCTTGCCTTGGAAAGTTTTCTCTTCTTTCCCACTTTACTGACTCAAGACCAAGTTTAGACAAACTTAGGCCAAGGACATGTAGATATTCTTGACTTGTGCAACAAGAGGCCGTGGCTTTCAGAGGTAATTTTGTGTCATTCTTTTGTGTGAGCAGAGCTAAATAGGGTACAGACGCTAACACTCTCTCTCTCTCTCTCCATAGCTGTTCGATTTGGCCGGATTCCTAAGCGTGAAAAACAGAGAATGCTGATTGAAATGCAGAGTGCAATGAAGACCATGATGAGCTCCCAGTTCGGTGGCCACCTGCAGAACGACACCTTAGCCGAGCATCAGGACCAGTCAGCGTGCCCAGCCCAGGAACAGCTGCGGCCCAAGCCCCAGCTGGAGCAGGAAAGCATCAAGAGCTCGCCTCCTTCCTCGTCTGATTTTGCAAAGGAGGAAGTGATTGGCATGGTGACCAGAGCCCACAAGGACACTTTTCTGTATAATCAAGAGTGCCGCGGAAACTCATCTGAGAGTATACCATCCCAGAGAGAACGGATCCCCAGGAACGTGGAGCAGTATAACTTAAATCATGACCATTGTGGCAGTGGCCTTCACAGCCACTTTCCCTGTAGTGAGAGCCAGCAGCACCTCAGTGGACAGTACAAAGGGAGGAACATAATGCATTACCCAAATGGGCATGCCGTTTGTATTGCAAATGGACACTGTGTGAACTTCTCCAGTGCTTATTCTCAAAGAATCTGTGATAGAGTTCCAGGAGATGGATGTTCTCAGAGTGAGAACAGGAATAGTTACCTGTGCAACACTGGAGGGAGGATGCATCTGGTACAGTGAAATCGATTCTTTGCTCGCCTTGTATCAAGGAAAGCTTGGAAGGTTTTCTTTTGGGGGCATATGCTGAGTTGGGTGGTGGGTCAGAGAGCCCAAGAGATTTCTAGAAGTCACTTTGTATAGTATTTTTAGCAAAATAATGTTAATAAGAATGCTGTGGAGTAACTTAATTTCACACAGCAATAGGTACAAATTTGTGCTTTAATTGTTACTGTGGGGTTAAGATTTGTATAAAATACAATTCACACAGAATTGATCCTATAATTCTTGGAAATCTCTTTGGAAATTTAGGTGTTCTGAATAATTAGTACTATGTTAGCTTTGGGATCTTTCTCAGCAGGGTTATCTTTTAGCTTCCTTGATTTCTATAGGGAGAGGTTGTGCCGCTCTTGGTGTGAGCTCCAGGGTTCAAGTGACCTTGTACACCATTGGGACTTCAGGGTGCATTGCTGCTTAGCAGAGAGGTTTATCAACCATTATGATGCAGAAGGAGCTTTGGAGATAGATATTTTATGGTTTGAGGATTAAGAAATAATTTTTTGATTTTTTTTTTTTTTTTTTTTTTTTTGAGAGAGAGCTCTGTGTGGTCCCTGGCTGTCCAGAACTTGCTCTGTGGACCAGGCTGGCCTTAACTCAGAGAGCTACCTGCCTCTGCCTCCTGAGTGCTAGAAGGAATACTTTAAAAGCCTAGTCTCTAAGACTTTATCTTGAGATAAGTTAATATTATTCATATAATTCAAATTTGTTTCGTCAAATTCAACATTCTACACAAAAGTACAGTGTTTATGGTCAGCCAAAATTTCATCAAAACAGCACTACTACGTGTGCCATTTCCAGTTTAAACCATGAAGTCCTTTGATAGTGCTTGTTTTCAACTGCCAGGTAATTAAAGTTACATATATATATATATATATATATATATATTTTTTTTTTTCCATCTTAACAGTAGTTGACTATACCCTGGTCTTTGTGTTCCGCTTTCCTTTCTCTTGCCAGTGTCAGGGTGGTCTGGAAGGCACCTTACATTTGGGCCTCCTGGTCCATGGTTCGTACAGTGCTAAGGAAGGCTCTTCTTCCAGCCACTTGTAGGCTTTCCGGTTCTGGTTTCATAGCAGTCCCCAGGCTTAGGAATGCTCTCGTTCCTGGGTTCCTCTGGGTTTAATGGAAGTTCAAAGGCTAGTTTTACTAATAGACTGTTTGGTCCTTGTATTATAGTTTTTTAGTGTTCCTACAACATGTTTGGCTTTAGGAAACCATGTTCACATTTAGAAGGTGTAGCTCATGCTCACAGTCAGTCCTAGCTGCACAGGTGGAGGGCCCTGGCCATACCATTGTTATTGAGACAAAGGGCCAGCAATCCTCTTATATTAAGGCACCTTATGCTACCTTCCTTTTAGAACTTGCAGGGCTTTTCTTTACTGAGGAGAAATGAGCTCTGAAATAGGAAGTAAGTAGAGGCCTGTGAGCTCACTGTGTGCTTGGATAAGTCACTCATACACACATCTAAGAAAAGGTGATTGAGGAGGCTGAGAGCCATCTCTGCAGTGGGGCCCTTGCTGAGTCTGTACCACGACTCTGTACCACGACTCTGGATTTAATCTACTAGCAGAGAAAACACACAGACTTTTGGGTGATCATAATTGGCCATAATAGCCAGGGTCAGAAACAGATGTGAAGATTTGTTCTCAGAACTTAAAGCACTGCACACCTGTGTGAGGTAGCAGCACCGTTACAGGATAAACTTGGAACTGTGCAAGAGGCTTTTCACATAGCTTGTGTATACAGTGTATACAGTGTATACAGTTATAGTAGGTACATAGCTGTTTAAAAAAGACAGGTTCTCATGTAGTCATGGCTGGCCTGGAACTCACAGAGATCTGTATGCCTCTGCCTCCCTAGTACTGTGATTAAAGGTGTCTGTCACCACTCCTAGCTTTACAAGGCTTTTTAAATATAAAGCATATGTGATTTCTATTTTATTAAAAAATTTTATTGTCTTTTGTTTTGAGATAAGGTCTCACTGTGTACTTCTGGTTGACCGTAAACTCAATTTGTGTACCAGTTGGCATCGAGCTCAGAGATCCTCATGCCTTTGCCTCCCTTGTGTTGGGATTAAACTCACGTGACACCATGTCTGGCTATTCTTATTTTAATTATGTGTATATGTGAGTGTTGGTATGTGCACATGTATAAAGAGGCCAGAGGTGTTAGAGCACCTAAAATTGCAGTTCATAGGCACCAGTGAGCCTTTGATGTGTGTGCAGTTTTTACTTTTTACTGCCGAGCCATCTCTCCAGCCTCAGTGTGTGATTTGTAAAGCCTCCATTTAGAAGTACTTACCCACCTGTCATTGGTTAGGATTCACACAGTTTCTTATGTACACTGAGATACGTAACTGTGTTTACTGCTGTGAGGCTTCCTGTGTTGAGGGGATATGTGCACAGATGCACACAGACTAATGGAAGACCTTCCTTGAGTTACGGATTTATTATGTTCAGATTTCTCACGATTGAGGTGACATTTTTGAATTCTTCACCACCTCTCACAATTAAAGAGTTTTTCTGTTTCCTTTAAATTAGGTTTGTCCTATGAGCAAGTCTCCATATGTGGATCCTCAGAAGTCTGGCCATGAAATATGGGAAGAATTTTCCATGAGTTTTACCCCTGCGGTAAAAGAAGTGGTGGAATTCGCCAAGCGTATCCCTGGGTTCCGAGATCTGTCTCAGCATGACCAGGTCAATCTTTTAAAAGCTGGGACTTTCGAGGTAGGTTTCACTTATCCTGGCTGTTGATACAAAAACCCATGCTCCCCGCCCCCCCTTTTGAAGTAAATGTTTATAGTTCAGAGTCTCAGGGCTCTTTGAGAAGGGACAGGTGAGCTACCTGGCACTGGAAGTGGTTGAGTTCTGTGTTCCAAGTTTTGGTGGTGTGGTTTCAGGGTAGACTTACTGGTTGCTTAGTGTTAGACACCTAAAAGCTGAGTCTGGTGTTTACTATGTTCAATACAGAATTAAAAAGGAAGAGTGGGCTGGGTTTGGTGGTGCACACCTTCAGCTTTCAGGAGGTAGAGGCAGGTGGACCTGTGAATTCCAGGCAAGTCAGGGCTACATAGTGAGCTCTCATGTCTCTAAAACAAACAAACAAAAATGAATACCCCAGAACCCCAAGAAAGGCACCTGGAACATGAGTTTTACTTCGAAGAGATTGTAGACTAGTTACGGGCTTAGCAGACACCTCTGTGCTCCCCTTCCCTGTGGTCCTTGCCTGGCTGTTTGTCTTTGGTCATTGCTTCCGAGGCAGGGTCTTGAGTAGCCCAGATTGACTCCCTATCTCATGCCTGCCTCCCAGTTGCCAGGTAGAGGTGTGCCACCATGCCCTCCTGCTACTGCTTTTTTCATCTTTCCATTCCAGGTTCCCTTGCATAGTTGCTTTGTGCCTGCACTTGGACTGGCATGGCTGCCCATGGTGTAGGTGGGCCGGCCAACTGGTGGCCTCCCAGTGGTGACCTAGAGGCCACTTAGGCATACCTCTGAAATTTGAGGGGATGGTAAGAAGCGAACATCCAGCGGGCTAGACCTTTGAACTTTGAGCAGTGTAAGAAGGGTAGAGAGAGTCTTTCCCCCTGGTGAGTCCTACAAAATCAGGCTATCAGGTACTCTTGGCCTTAAGTGCTGGTCTGCATGGAAGGTGCCTGAATGCAGTGACACGCTCTCTGAGATTTCACTTCCTTTTTGTGTTACTGCAGTTTTCACAGGCGCCACAGAAGCTTCTGCCTCAGGCTCTGCTTCCCGGGCTACCTAGACTACAAGTCCAGAGACGCAGCATTTTAATAATAAAGCATCCATAGAGTGATCAAGCAACAATATGTATTGGGCCTTTTAGTTTAAAGGGATACAGTGACTTAAGTTTTCAAATGAGGGGGAAGTCTGTGGTTGATGCAGTCTACTGGTTTTGGGGCATATTTCTGGCCCAGAGAAGCGAAGAGGCTCTTCTTGGGAGACCAGTAGCTTATAACATGCTTAGAGCGTCAACACAAGTCCTGGACTTCAGGATTTCTGTTCTTTCCACCCTGTAATTGTTCTTCAAAGTAATTTGCACCATCATCAGAGGAGATTCACTTCTTTTTGGGTTGTCAGGGCAACCCACTTTGCTTGGGGGCATTGTAAAGAAAGGTGTTGCCCAGGTGGCCCTTTTGCTATAAGAGGCCTGTAGACAGTGGTGTGAAGGGGAAGCTGCAGGCCTGTGATACAGTCCTTGACTGATTTGGATGGAGCAGCAGTCAGTTGCTGTGATAGGTGTCTTTAGGTGTGGACCCTTAAAGGCGCTGGGTCTTGCAGTGGTCTAAGTAGACTCTATGCTGGGTTTCCCTTGGCTGCTTTTGGTGTTTTGAGGGTCCCCAGTGTTGCTCTCTCGAAATAGAACTTCTCTTAGGGCATAGATGCTTGAAACACAGACCCTAGAGAATTTTCCTGAATGCCTTTGGTCAGGCCCAAGTTTTAAACTCAGTGACATCATTGTTCACTTCAAGTTTATTTGTGCATTTCTGAATCTTTGCTTATTGGACTTAAGACTCTTTAGCATCTTACCATTGCTGACTCAACTTTCTTTTGATGTTGGGATATTTATTGCTGTTGTGGAGAATTAGCCTTAAAGTGCTTCTAGATATAAGTTCAGTTTTCTTTTTATGAAATTACTTTTATATGTAGCATGTTTCTTAACTGACTTGAAGTTACATATTTTCTCAATGAACTTCTTCAAATACATTTGAATTTTCTGCCTTCCAGGTTCTAATGGTACGGTTCGCTTCACTGTTTGATGCGAAGGAGCGGACCGTCACCTTCCTAAGCGGGAAGAAGTACAGCGTGGACGATCTGCACTCAATGGGAGCAGGGGATCTGCTCAGCTCCATGTCAGAGTTCAGTGAGAAGCTGAACGCCCTTCAGCTCAGTGATGAGGAAATGGGCTTGTTCACAGCAGTGGTTCTAGTGTCTGCAGGTAAGCCGCCTGGCATACGCCTGGCCCTGCCTTCTGTCAGTGACTGTGTGCAGGTAAGCAGCCTGGCGCACGCCTGGCCCTG
>OU015746.1:98703732-98717216 GCA_907169655.1 Acomys percivali | reverse complement strand
GTGACTGTGTGCAGGTAAGCAGCCTGGCGCACGCCTGGCCCTGCCTTGGGTTGCCCCTTGTGACCCCAGGCTGATTCTCTCAGTGGCCACGTTTTATTCGTTGGATGGCGATCAGTAAGTCTAGCCTTCTCAAAAGGAGAGGACCACACAAGGTGTGACTACTAGGATAGAGAATCTACTGTGCATGGAAATAGGACTGTAGTCTGTTTGTGGTAAAGATATGTTTCTACACTACATTATTTTATCTTGCCAATTAGAAGCAGCTGAAATTAGCATCAAGTTTAAGAAATGAGAAACTGGCTTGGAAGGATGGCTCAGCAGTGGCTGCTCTTCCGGAGGACCAGGATGTGATTCCTAGCACCCACATAGTGGCTTACACCACCCTGCAGTTCCAGGGGACCCAGTGCTCTCTTTTGGATTCCTCGGCACCAGCCATGCATATGGTGCACATACCTACTTTCAAACAACCACACACATTAGAAAAGAAAAAAGAAAAACCAGAATCTCTAATCTTATATGAACAAAATTCCAGCTCTGATGTAAAGAATTCTAATTTACCAAATGTCAGATATACGCAGAGTAAGCAGCTATAAAACTCCCCATTGAGAGCTGGGCAGTGGTGGTGCACACCTTTAACCCCAGGGGAGGCAGAGGCAGGCAGATTTCTGTTGAGTTCGAGGCCAGCCTGGTCGACAGAGGGAGGACAGAAAAAAACCCAAAACAAAACAGAAAAACAAAACAAAACAAAAAACCAACCTCCCCCAAAAAACAACTAAAACCCAAAAACTCCTCAGTGAGATTTTTTTCTTTTTAAAATTGAGACTGGGTTTTTGTTTTTTGTTTCTAAAGATTTATTTATTATGCATATAGTGTGCATTAGATCACATTATAGATGGTTGTGAGCCACCATGTGGTTGCTGGGGATTAAACTCAGGACCCCTGGAAGAGCAGATAGTGCTCTTATCCGCTGAGCCATCTCTCCAGCTACACTGACCTGGAACTCCATCAGAAGTCCACGCTAGCTTTGAACTCACATATCCGCCTGCTTCTGCCTCCCAAATGCTGGATCAAAGGCGTGTGCCACCATGCCTGCCTGAGATAATTATTCCCTCAAGGCAGGGTTTCTTTGTGTAGCACTGACTTCTGGAACTTGCTCTGTAGACCAGGCTAGCCTCAAATGATCCACCTGCCTCTGGCTCCCGAGTGCTGGGATTAAAGTATGCACTACCATGCCCGACTTTTGTTGTTGCTCTTGGCTTTGGTGATTTTAGATGAGAAATCTTTAGTTCTAAGCTTGTGTTTGTTGGAGTGTACAAAACCCTGCTTTAAATTTGGTAGTGATAAGTGAGTAAGACTGTTTATTGCTAATATGTCTGTCCCTTCATATTTCTCTCTTCTCACTAGATCGGTCTGGAATTGAAAATGTCAACTCAGTGGAGGCTTTGCAGGAAACGCTCATCCGTGCACTAAGGACCTTAATAATGAAAAACCATCCAAACGAGGCCTCCATTTTTACAAAATTACTTCTAAAGTTACCAGATCTTCGATCTTTAAACAACATGCACTCTGAGGAGCTCTTGGCCTTTAAAGTTCACCCTTAAGGCCTTTGCACACGAACTGATGCTAACTGTACATTTTATGCTGAGATGCTTATTTATATGCGTATACCATATGTGGAAGGAGAAGAGACTTTAGACAGTGCCAGGCCCTGGGCTGTCGGTGTAGTTAGCCATCAGTAGCTGTTTGGATGAGAACTCATTGCCGTGTTAGACATGGTCCCTCCCTCCCCTGTAGACCAATCAGCTGTGTTACACATAGACTGGAGAAGTTACACTGAATTATAATCACACTGAATGTTAGACTATTTTCATCTGCCAAAGCCAAAATCCCATTTGATCTCCCTGTGGTATAAGTCTAACGCACGCACCTTGCAGCCAGGAAGACTTAGACGTTAACCTTTTGTGCTGGGAATCCTGCTGTGCTGTACCACAAGACTGAGATGTGGTAAAGGTGACTGAGAGCCAAGAGGTTTTATGTGCTTGGATTTTGCTCTACCACTGTCACAGTGCATGGTCCTGGCAGTCCCTTGGTTGTTGAAAAGATAATTGATAGTGTCCCCAATATCCTGCCTCACAGAGATACTGAAAAATGTCCATAAAGCATCTTTACCTCTTGGGAGATAGGCACTATGTAAATAAGGTGAAGTTTTTATTATAATTGCTTATAATAATAATATTGTCTTATTTCTAAGCATTTCTGGGAAACTGTTTGACAGTCCACACCAATCTGTTAAGGGTTCCTGCTCAAGTAGGGTACCCTACTTACTCATAAACACATATTCCAGGTTTATAGACACCTCAGATAGTATGTGTACATAGTGTGTATGTGAATATAATTATATATAAAATCTTGCTTCACAATATTTTAAACTGTGAAGAACTTTATCATACAATAAACTTAAACAAGAGGTGTCAAGGACCCAAATTAGGTGCATTTTACCTGCTACTGCTGCTGCTGTGTAACCATTGCTTTACGATGTTTAGATGGTAGAATACTGAAGTTAATGCTCTATTTTTGTTTAAGCAACATTTAATGTACAAGTGTGATGGACAGTCAAATCCAGATTTCAGGAAAACCTATGTATTTTAGAATACATCTTTGATAAACTCTGCAGCTGAAGGTAATAGACTTTCAGAGTTTCAGCTTCCTCCTGTCTTGGGCTAAGGAAGGTGATGCGGCTGCCCCTTACCTGTTGCAGGTGATTGGCAGATTTGGATTCTATGTGGAAGATGAACTTTTGTTTAGAGAAACCTTGTTACCCTGTTGGCATGTCTGTGCCAAGTCCACTTTTCTTTCTTTCCCTAAATCACACTACAGGGATTTTTTTTTCAAATTAGAGCTAATGTAATTTGAAAAACCTTTTAGTGGGTGACCTACCTACAGGCTTAGAGATTGTGGTAGGAGAGATAGCCAAAGTTGAAGATTTTTGAACATCCCCCTACTTCCCCCTGGAAAGTAACAATTACTTATACTTGGGGGTACAATTACTTTCTGTGTAATGCTTGGATGATGTGAAATTGTAAAGACATTAAGAACATGCTTTACTATTCTAAGCCTGTTACTTTTGTGATATGTAAGCAGAAGGCCTTATTTTGTAGTTTAACTTGTTGCTACGGGATTTGAGTTTCTGTGGTACAGTTAAGAGAGCTTGAAAAAGACAGACCCTTGTCAAAGAGGAAAGCTGATGGTATGTCTGTCATACACTAGGGACCATAGCTGCTGCTTATGTTCAGTGGGTATGGCTTTCATGGGATATACAGCTAGGTTTTGTGAATCCTTTACATTGATAGCATTATCCTTTTATATTTTTTTCTAGGATAAACAAATGCGTAGCTTTCTTCTATGGGGGAATAGAGAGCTTTTTGGAGTAAAACTGAAAACCTCAAGGATTATGTTGATTCTTCATTTTTGCCTTTTACATAAGTGTCTTTATAACATGTATCTTTAAAGCAGTTAAGTCTTTGGAAATATGTAACCAGAATGTTAGTATTGCTTGTAATGCTTTAGTTAGGATTAGTATATACATGTACACACCTAAATATAAGCATGTAGATTTGCATTTTGTCTCGTAAAATTTTATTTCAATAAATTCTTCCTGTAGTAATGGGAAACAAAATCCATAGTTCATATGCCACAAGTAGTATTTCTGTATTTGAAAGTAGCCCAAATATGAGCATTCTAATTCTAAAATTAAACCAGCAGCCTAATACAAGCACATTCTTTGAATCATGGTTAAACTGTTAATAAATGACATCAGCCAGATAGGGAACTTCTGAGTCAGTGGGCCACTGTTGATAATTAATAATGTACTGTATGAGTTAAGTGATGCTTCAACTCTGACTTCATGTTTCAAGGTTACAATATGGGCATTATCTCACCAGACTTACGGGCATTATGTTAGCAAGATGAACCTTTTCCCCCTGTGCTTTGTGTCTTTATATGATCTGAGAGAGGATTCCAACTTTTGGAGAGTGATCACTGAGGGAAAGGAGAGACGTCTTGGGAAGAAGTTTGTTCTCATGGTGATGCTTTAATTGCAGATTTAAAAAAATTGAAGAGTATTTCAGTAGATTAGTGTATGGGTTTCATATCTGCATTGTAAGAAATTAATTACCATTGTGATTGGGTCAGAATTGATGTGTGTTATGTAAACATTGCAAAGCAAAGCTATGAGAGGAGCTCAGATAGATGTATTCCTGTGCACGAGAGCAAACACCTGTCTCAATTGTTCTTTCTCTTTTTGCAATATAAAGTTTGCTGAATGTATAAGAAGTGAGTTTATTGCTTTGCTCTGTTCCCCCAGCTGACCCAATTCCCCAGGCTTGCCCTATCACTGCAACAGAACACCAGTTTCAACTTACCTTCCCCAGTGTCCACACCTGCTGTGGATCCCACAGAACATCTCCTCCTGCCCTCCCTCCCCTCAACTGTGGCTGTGTCCCAGCCCCCAGCTTGGGTGGATACCTCTGCTCAGCCTTAAGACACACCTGCTAGAAGACCTGGTAGTCTGCACTCAGGCCTTTTCTGTTCTCCATGTTCCCCTAGCAAACCCAGTCCTTCAGGCTCATCCCATCTGCTGCTTCCCCTTTCCCCCACCCCCATCCCCCACCACCATCCATATCTACTGTGGACCTCCCAGAACATCCCCTCCTGACTTCCCCCAAATCAAAACCTACACCTATAATCACCCAAAAACCAGATGCGTAGATGCCAGGGTGAAAACATTAACAGCCAGGACAGTGTGTCCACCAGAGTCCACCAGAGCCCAGCTAGCCTACCACAGCAGGCCCTGAATATTCTAACATAGCTGAAGAACAAGAAAAAGATCTTAAAACTATTACAGGAAGGTGATAGAAGTCTTTAAAGAGGAAATGAATAGATCCCTAAAGAAATCCAGGAAAACACAAACAATTGGAATGAATAAATCCCTTAAAGCCAAAAATCCAATTAAAAAATGGGGTACAAAACTAAACAATTCTCAATGGAAGAATATCGAGTGGTCGAGAAGCACTTTTAAAAATGCTCATCATCCTTAGTCATCAGGGAAATGCAAACCAAAACTCTGAGATTCCATCTTATCAGAATAGCTAAGATAAAAAACTCAAGTGATAGCACATGTTGGTGAGGGTATGGAGAAAGGGGAGGCACTCCTCCATTGCTGATGTGAGGGCAAACTAGTACAACCACTTTGGAAATCAACCTGACCCTTTTTCAGAAAATTGGGGACGGCTCCACATCAAGACCCAGCTATACCACTCTGGGGCATATACCCAAAAGACGCTCCACCATTCAATAAGGACACTTGCTCAACTATGTTCATAGAGGTGTTACTTGTAATAGTCCTATGGATGAGTGTGGGGATAGAAGGACCCAGAGAGGTCAAGGAGCTCTACAAGAAGACCTACAAAGCCAACAACTCTAGGCCCAGGGGTGCTAGTGGAAACTGATGCACCAAACAAGGACCATGTGTGCAGAGGAGCTAGACCCCCCCCCCCAACTCAGATGTAGCTGATAGGTAGCTCAGTCTCCATATGGGCCCCCTATTAAGGGAAGCAGGGGCTGTCCTTGTCAAGGATTCTGTTTCCTGCACTTTGATTACTTCCCCCGGTAGTGTGCCTTACTGTGCCTTACCACTGCCATGGAGGAAGAGGAAGCAGGCAGTCCTGGTGAGACTTGGTAGGCTGGGGTCAGTTGGTAGAGGAAGGGCTCCCCTTCTCAGGACTAGGGGAGGGGAGGAGGGAGTAGGGAGGGAGGTTGGACTGGGAGAAAATGAGGGCGGGGGGCTACAATTGGAAGGTAAAGCAAAAAAATTAATAACAGTAGAAAGGGGGGACAACCCCAAATGATTAAAGGAAACAACCTGAAATGGAAATAGAAGCAATAGAAAACAAACTGAGGGAATTCTGGAAATGAAAACTTTAGGAATTTGAACAGGAACTACAGAGGTAAACTTTACCAACTTAATTCAAGAGGTGGAAGAGACTCAGGTATTGAGAATGCAAAAGAGGAAGTTGATACTTGGGACAAAGGAAATGTTCAACCTAAAATTTTCTGACATAAAACATCCAGGAAGTCTGGGACACCATGGAAAGACCAAACCTAAGAGTAATGGGAATAGAAGGAGAAGAATCCCAGCTCAAAGGCTCAGAAAATATTTTCAGCAAAATCAATATAAGTTTTCCTAAAGAAGAAGATGTCTACCAAGGTACAAGAAGCACACAGAACACCAAATAGACTGGAATAGAAAAGAAAGCCCCTTGACCATGTAATATTTAAAATGCTAAATGTACAGAACAAAGAATATTAAAAGCTGCAAGGGAAAAAGGCCAAGTAATGTAAAGACGAATCTATTAGAATTATACCTGACTTTTCAACAGAGACCGTAAAATCTAAAAGAGGACAGATGTGCTGTAGACTCTTAAGAAATCATAGATGCCAGACTGCTATACCAAGCAAGACTAAATCACTAGATGGAGAACATAAGATATTTATGTTAAAATCAAATTTGAACAATATCTTCAAATCTAGCCCCACAGAAGGTGCTGGAAGAAAAGCTCTAAGGAGGTTAACTACATCTATGACAACACAGGAAATAAATGATTTCACACCAGCAAATACAAAAAAAGGGAATCATACATACATACACACACACCGCGGCCACCACCAATGAAGTAACAGGAATCAACAATCATTACTCATTAATATCGCTCAGTATCAATGGTCTCAACACTGATAAAAAGGCAGACTAACAGAATGGATGTGAAGACAGGGTCCATCCTTCTTCATCCAAGAAATACACCTCAACATTAAGGATAGACATTGGCTCAGAGTTAAGAGTTAGAAAAAAACATACCAAGCAAATGGACCTAAGAAGCAAGCTGGTTTAGCTATTTTAATTATCCAACAAAACAAACTTTAAACCAAACTTAGCGGTGAAGGACACTACATACTCATTAAAGGAAAAAGACACCAAGATGACATTTCAATTTTTAAAACTTTTTATTGATTCTTTGTGAATTTCACATCATGCACCCCAATCCCATTCATCTTCCTGTACCTCCATGTCCACCCTTCACTCTTGCAACACCCCAAAATAAAGTAACACTCCCCAAAATTCTCTCTCTCTCTCTCTCTCTCTCTTTTTTTTTTTTGGTTTTTTGAGACAAGGTCTCTCTGTGTAGCCTTGGCTGTCCTAGACTCACTTTGTAGACCAGGCTGGCCTCGAACTCAGCGATCTGCCTGCCTCTGCCTCCCGAGTGCTGGGATTAAAGGCGTGCGCCACCACTGCCCGGCCAAAAATTCTCAACATGGATGCTGTGGTGTGTCACATAGTGTACGTTTTTGCCCAAATGGCTTTACTGGGAAACATTCATTGCATTGAGCTGTTGGTCTGGTTCAAGACCTCTGGATTTTACGCTATCAATACTGGATCCTAATGGGATTCCTCTTGTATAGTATGCTGTTGCTCTGTGCCATAGTGATCCTGCAGCTTTGGATCTGTAGGACCTGGCCCTTCATGAGCTTGAGCAGTTCATGGATGGGGTAGATGTTGGGGTGGGCCAACTCAAATCCCTGCATCTGGGCCTGGGTGGTAGTTGAGTTGGTCAGCCTGTCGTGCCTCCAGGGCCAGCTTTTAAGCACTGTCCCCATTGAAGGTTGGGACCAGCTCACCTGAATGCCACAGCCTGGGAGGACAGGGCCAGCTTTCCCACCCTGCCCAGTGGGGGCTAGCTCTTTCTCATTTATGCCCTTCGGTGGGTCACTCCTCCTTTCCCGCTGGCAAACACCCCCCTCCCCACACACACACCATACCAGGGCCAGCTTACTGCACTGCCCAAGTGAAGTGCGGCCTGCTCTCCCGAGTGTTGTAGCTGGCAAGGGACGAGGCCAGCTCTCCCACTCTTTCACTCTTAAGACCAGCTCTTCAAAGATAACCAGGTGAGCAGTGGGGCCAGCACTCTCACCTGCCACAGACAGGGAGGTTCAGAGGGAGGGGGCTCATCTCTCCTGTGGACACAATACCACATGGCCAACAAGGCACGGCCAGTTATGGTTCATTTTCAGCCCCTGAAACCAGGGCCAGCTCTACAGTGCTGTCCGGGTGAGATGTGAAACCCACTCTCCCAAGTATCCAGTATTGTAGCCTTTGGGCATCAACACGGCCCTAGATGGCAGCTCAGACCAGGATGTCTGCTTGGCCTTTGGTGGTGTCATGGGCCACAGACATGGACACAAACCCCTACTACTGCAGAGCTATGAACCCAGATATAGCCTTCAAGTGGCAACATAGGCCAGGACTTTACCATGGTCTCAGGTGGCAGGGCAGGCTACTTAAATCAGGCCTTTCCTCACCACCCTCAAGTCCTCACTGTGTATACATGGTTCTAATTCTCTTTCCCCTTGCATCTCTATTACTTTCTCGTCTTAGTGGCACCTGGACCTCTAGGTGTTTTCTGCCCTGCTCATGCTGAGTGGTGGTGGGTGGGGGTAGTCTGAGCATGGTATGTGGACAGGGGTCTGACAATTATTAACATCTATAACCCAAATACAAGGGCACCTACTCTTGTAAAAGACTCACTACTACAGCTGCATTTCTGGGGCCTTGCAGCACTAGGGACAAACAAAACAACTGAAAGAGATCAAGGGGATAAAAATTGGAAATGTAGAAGTCAAAGTCTCTTTATTTGTAGATGATATGATAGAATACATAAGTGACACCAAAAATTCTACTAGGGAACTCCTACAGCTGATAACCACCTTCAGTAAAGTAGCTGGATACAAAACTAACAACAACAACAACAACAACAACAACAACAAAAGATCAGTAGCCCTCCTATGTACAAATGCTAAACAGGCTGAGAAAGAAATTAGGCAAACAACACTTTTCACAATTGCCACAAATAATAAAACATCTTGGTGTAATTTTAACTAAGCAAGTAAAAGACTTGTATGACAAGAACTTCAAGTCTTTTTTTTGTTGTTGTTGGTTTTTTTTTGTTTTTTGTTTTTTGTTTTTTTTTGTTTTTTTGAGACAGGGTTTCTCTGTGTAGCCTTGGCTGTGCTGGACTTACTATGTAGACCAGAGTGACCTCAAACTCAAAGCGATCCACCTGCCTCTGCCTCCCAAGTGATGGCATTAAAGGTGTGTGCCACCATGCCCAGCTCGAACTTCCAGTCTTTGAAGACAGAAATTGAAAAAAGTATCAGAAGATGGAAAGAACTCCCATGCTCATGGATCGGTAGTTAACATAGTAAAATTGGCCATCTTACCCAAAGCAGCCTACAGATTCAGTGCCGTCCTCATCAAAATTCTAACACAATTTTTTACAGACCTTGAAAAAAACAATACTCAACTTCATATGGATAAACAAAAAACAATCCTGTACAATGAAAGATCTTCTGGAGGAATCTCCATCTCTGATCTCAAGTTGTACTACAGAACAATAGTAATAAAACTGCATAGTACGGTCATAAAAACAGGTTGATCAATGGAATTGAATGGAAGAACCAGAAGCAAATCCACACACGCCTTTGGACACTTGATTTTTGATAAAGAAGCCAAAAACTATTCAATGGAAGAAAGAAAGCATCTTCAACAAATGGTGCTGGTCTAACTAAATGTCTATGTAGAAGAATGCAAATAGATCCTTATCTGTCACCCTAGACAAGAACTCAACATAAAATCAGATACGCTAAACTGACAGATGAGAAAGTAGGCAATAGCTCTGAAAGCATTGGTACAGGAGTCAACTTGTAGGCACTAGAATTAAAAACTGAAAAGCTTCTGTAAGGCAAAGGACACTATCAAAAGGAAAAACAAAACACAAACAAGCAACCTACAGATTGGGAAAAGATTTTCACCAGCTCCACATCTGAGAGAGGGTTGACATCTAAAATATATAAAGAATTCAAGAAACTAGACAACAAACCCAATAACTCAATTAAAAATGGGGTACAAAAGCTGGAGAGGTGACTCAGAGGTTAAAGAACTGGCTGCTCTTTCAGAGGACCCGGGTTCAATTCCCAGCACTCACGTGGCAGCTCACGGCTGTAATTCCTGTTCCAGGGGATCCTATACCCTGTCACAGATATACATGCAGGCAAAACACCAATGTATATAAAATACAAATAAGTACATTTTAAAAATGGGGTACAGATCTAAACAGAGAATTCTCTGCTGGCTTAGATGCCCTTAGAGAAATGCTCAATATCCTTAGTCATCAAGAAAATGCAAAACAAAACAGCTATGAGATTCCATCTTACAGCCATCAGAATGGCTAAGATAAAACAAAACAAAACAAAACACCTTCAAGTGATAGCTCATGCCTGTGAGAATGTGGAGCAAGGGAAACACTCCTTCATTGCTGGTCAGAGTGCAAACTTGTACAACCACTGTGGAAATCAATCTGGAGTTTTCTCAGAAAATTGGGAATAAATCTATCTCAAAACCCAGCTATACCACTCTTTGGCATATACCCAAAAGAAGCGCCACAAAACTAGGACACTTGCTCAACTCTGTTCATAGCAGCTTTATTTGTAATAGCCAGAAACTGAAAACAACCTAGATGTTGGTCGGGGAGGGAGGACTGGGAGAGAGAACAGAAATCAGTAGGGGATATCTTAGGGACAGGGGAGACTCCTGGGAGTTGATGGGAGTGATCCTTGCTGAGACTCCTAGTAGTGGGGGATATGGAGCCTGAAGTTACCACTTCATATAGCCAGGTGGGACTTCCAGTGGAGGGAGAGGGACACCAACACACCCATAAAACCTTCAACCCCAAATTTGTCTCACAAAAAGTGTAGGGATAAAGATGGAGCAGAGATTGAGGGAATGGCAAACCAATGACTAGACCAATTTGAGACCCACCCTAATGGAGAGAGCCATCCCTAATATTATTAATGAAAGTCTAGCATAACTGTTTTCTGAGAAGCTTCCTCCAGCATCTGATGGAAACAAATGCTGAGACTCACAGATAAACAATAGGCAGAACTCTTGTGGAAGAGTGGGAGGAAGCTCTGAGGGAGCTGGAGGGGTCAAGGACACCACAAGAAGACCTACAGAATCAACTAAGTTGGGCCCATGGGGGCTCACAGAGACTGAGCCATCAACCATAGAGCATGCATGCGCTGGAGCTAGACCGCCTACACGTATGTAGCAGATGTGTAGCTTGGTCATCATGTGGGTTCCCTAACAATGGGGTAGAGGCTCTCTGCTGCCTGCCACAGGATCCCTTTCTTCTACCTGGGCTGCTTTGTCTGGCTTCAATTGGAGGGGATGCACTTAGTCCTGTTGCAACTTGAGGTACCAGGGTGGGTTGGTACCCCCTGGGGACTTCCCCTCCTCTGAGAAGAAGAGGGAGGAGTGGGGGGAGGGGGTGTGAGGGTGGGACTTAGAGGAGAGGAGGGAGGGGGCTGGAATCAGGCTGTAAAGGGATTAAATAAACAGAAAATATTTCTGACCAACAATGGGTTTTGATATCTCCTTCTATGATGTTTTCATAAGCCATTTATATTTACTATTTGCTTTTTTTTTTTTTTTTTTTGGACATACCTCATCCCAAGCTGGCCTAAAATTCTGCTGATGCTACCCTCCAACTCCTGCTTGTCTTGTTCTGCGATTACAGGTGTGTGCTACCATACCTGGCCATAACAGATCTTTACCATAGGCCATCCTCTCCTTGAGCATGGCTGAGACCACCTATTTTAACCTTTGAGTCAGCATCTTTCTTTGAATGGAATATTTTACTGTTTCAGAGATTTCTACAAGTCCTGTAGCTATTTCCACCATGCTAAGCCAGTAGCCGCTGCCTGGTCTGCTGAGGTCTTCTTCTGAGGAGGTGGTGAGAGACAACGTGGGTGGAGTGCTTCAGCAAGACTTCCTCAAGCTGCCGAGAGAGGCGGCCTTTGCTGCGGTGAGGGCATTGATTGGTGGCAGGTTGCCAAAGCGCTCCTTGATTAAGAAACAACCATATGCGGGGCTACAAATGTTTGTATGTCCTGCTCTCTAATGAGCATTATGAGTCTTTTTTTTAAAAAAAATATTTATTATACATACAGTATCTTGCCTGCATGTATACCTGCATGCCAGAAGAGGGCACCAGATTCCATTTTAGACAGTTATGAGCCATCATATGCTTGTTGGGAATTGAACTCACGACCTCTGTCTGGAAGAGCAGTCAGTGCTCTTAACCTTCAAGCTATCACTCCAGCCTTTTAAGAAGGGCTTAATAGGTTGCATGCCAACTAAACTTTATCCACTAACTAATTCCTCTATATTTTTAAAATTAATTTATTTATTCACTTTACATCCTGATCGTAACTCCCTCCTTCCTCTCCTCCTGGTCCCACCCTCCCTAGCTTCCCCCTCTCCCCTCTCCCCGATTCTTCAGAAGGGGGAGCCACCCTACCAACCCAGCTCATGAAGTCGCATCAGGACTGAGTGCGTCCTCATTTCCTGTGGCTCCGCGAGGCAGCCCTGCCAGGGGGAAGTGATTAAAAAGCAAGCAACAGAGTCCATGTCAGAGACATCCCCCCTTTCTAGGGGACCCTCATGAAGCCTGAGCTGCCCATTGGCTAGGTCCAGCCCATTCATGGTCCTTGGGTGATGCTTCAGTCGCTGTAAGCTCCTTCAATGAAACAAATAGAGGCCCTTAAAGAGGAAAGGATAAATTACTTAAAGGAATATAGGACAATACAGCCCTTACCTTTTTTCTTTGGAAAGCACTTTTATGAGAAAAATGAAAAATTTTAACCTTATATTCACTTTGTATGTTATTCTAGATCTTAATAATGTTTGTATATTATTGGACACATTTGCAATTTTCTTTCCTCTGCATTTGCACAGTTAATAACACTGTGTTCCAGATAAATATGTGACTGAGAGAAAACAAAGTGGATGGAACTTCTCCTGGATTAGAGCTCATTTCAAACCCACTAACATTTGTTTTTTGGGGCTACAGAGGTGATTTAGCAGTTAAGAGCGCTTGCTGCTCTTGCTGAGGACCCAGGTTCTGTTCCCAGCACCACCTGGCAGCTCACAGTTGTCTGTAACTAGTTCCAGGTGATCCCGTGACCTCTTCTGGCCTCTATGGGCTCCAGGTGTGCCCATACACGCAGGCATGCACACATAAACGAATATTTAAAAAGGAGCTTGTTTTGTTTGATTACTCTTGAATCCTAGGTGAAGAAGCAGCCACAGCACGCGGTCCCGTGGCCATGGCAGACTAGCTGTTTATGCCAGAAGGGTTCTGAATTCCAGATGCCAACATATCACATCAGTTATCACAACACTGTGTAGGTAAGCCCGCCCGAGAGTTCTCCTCCAGGAAACTTGGAGCTTCTGCAGAGGCTGTGCCCAGAATGTGAACCACTCAGCATTGTCTGTCTGTCTGTCTGTCTGTCTGTCTGTCTGTCTGTCTGTCTGT
>OU015746.1:98677994-98703722 GCA_907169655.1 Acomys percivali | reverse complement strand
TGTCTGTCTGTCTGTCTGTCTGTCTGTCTGTCTGTCTGTCTGTCTGTCCGTCTCTGTCATCCTGCCACCACCATTATGTGTGTATGCCTCCCCCCTTTGTTTTTTGAGACAGAGTTTCTCTAGGTAGCTGTGGCTGGTCTAGAACCTGTTTTATCAATCGGACTGACCTTGAATTAGAGGTCTTCCCACCTCTGCCTCTCAAGTGCTGGCATTAAAGGTTTTATTAAGGCAATTGATGCAGTGCATTAAAGGTGTGCGCTACAGTGCTCAGCAAGCATCGTCTGTACATTCTAATGAACATTATTGCACTTTGGGATCTGTGCTTAAAAGACTCAGTTAGAAATCGAATAAATGAATATGGTCTTGCCACCCATTTTTCCTCCTGGAGTCTGAGGTAATGGAAGAACCTAGTTAGCTTCAGCATCAACTTGACACAGCCTAGAATCATCTTAGGGAATCTAAATGGAGGGATTGCCCGGACCACATGGTCTGTGGGCATGTCTACAAGGGATTGTCTTGACTGGTCACTGATGTGGGAGGGGAGCCCTGCCCACTGTGGCCAGTGCTGGCTCAGGGTTCAATAAGAGCAGGAGCCAGGCAGCAAGCAGCGTTCTTCCACGGTTCCTGCATCTGTTTCCCATCGTGACTGCAGTGATGGACTGACCTGGAAGTGGAAGTGGAAGAACCCCTCCTTCCCAAGTTGTATTTGGTCACAGTGTTTTATCACAGCGACAGAAGAAGTCACACTCTTTCTTTCTTAGTTTTCTCTGAGCGCTTGACTTTAAATGCTGCAGTCCTTGGGCCTCCTGTTTGCTCTGTTTGTATGTTTTCACCTGCGTCTGCCATTTCACTTCCTGCTTTAGATTCTACAGTTAAAGGCAAGTTGGGTAGTTTCCAAAGTGGAAAGCACCTGCTGTCAATCGCTTCATCACCTCATTCCTGTTTTCATACTTTTGTTTGTGTCTACCGATCGCGCACAATGTTGGGTTTCATGGTGATGTTTTTATATGTGCGTCTGATGTGTGTTGATCAAGTTAATCCCACTACTAAGCTTTTGTCATTGTTCCTCCCCACCCCGAAGTCCCTTTGTTTTCCCCAATGGTTCCCCTTCTACTTTGGTTTCCCTCCCCCAATCCTTCACATGAGAGAAAACAAAACTCTTGCTCTATTGAGAGAGAGAGAGAGAGAGAGAGAGAGAGAGAGAGAGAGAGAGAGAGAGAGAGAGTGTGTGTGTGTGTGTGTCTGTGTCTGTGTCTGTGTCTGTGTCTGTGTCTGTGTCTGTGTCTGTGTCTGTTTTCATAAGGACCATTCTAAGTGGGGGTGAGAGGACATCTCAGTTTGGGTTTGCATTTCACTCACAACTGAAGATGTTGACTACTTTTTCATATGTTTCTTGGTCATTTGATGTGGTTTTATTCTTTATAACTACATTACTACTTCCCTGTGGGCCTGGTGCATACCTTTAATTCTAGCACTCAGGAGACAGAGTTAGGTAGACCCCCAAGAGTGCTCTTTATGTGGTCTTTCTGTTTAGATGGACACCCAGGCTTGTTCAGTGAGTTGGCTGTGGTGACTGTCACCATGGATGTGCAGGTGTCTCTTGTATGCTTTCTGGTATTCTTTTTTTTTTTTTTTAAGATTTATTTATTTATTATTATGTATACAGAACACTGCCAGAGGAGGATATAAGATCACATTATAGATGGTTGTGAGCCACCATGTGGTTGCTGGGAATTGAACTCATGACCTCTGGAAGAGCAGTCAGTGCTCTTAACCGCTGAGCCATCTCTCCAGCCCCATTTCTGGTATTCTTTAGAGTGTATTTTAAGGGCACTTCTACTTTCAACCCTTTTCCTTCTTGGATCCATGCTACAGCTTGTTATTTTTGGTTTTGGTGATAGTCACTTCTGATTGGGGTAAGTTGAAATCTCTAGCTGAAGATGTTTGATATGTTTCATGTAATGATTGGTTAGTTGCACTTCTTTTCAGCTGTGTTTATTTAGTTCATGGTCCCACTTACAGTTGGGAGGATTTGACTGCATAGGAGATAACAACTTTTTTTCCATTCTTCCACCTTTCTTCAGTTAAAAGCTATTGGCCTAACTCAACAGAAGCTAGGCCACCCATTGGTGGGCCACATTTCAGGAGTGGACAAGATAGCTTTCTAGCATTGGTGAATGGGGACACCTGCATGTGAGTCCGACTTGGCAGCCTTTCCATTGGAGGCTCAGGCCTGGGACAAGCGAGGGCTCCTAGCAAGGGTGCCAGATGCCATTCTACCCTTGATATGTGCATCCCAGAACACCGATTCTCAAAGGTGCTCTTTCAGCTGCCACTCAGCTTCACCTGGTCGGAAGCGCAGGTTCTAGAGCCCACTGTCAAACCCCTCAAGGGAGGCTAGGATGGGGCTGGCACCTGGTCTTAACAAGTCCTCCAGGTGGTTCTGACCAGTGAATTCTGCTCTGATAGAATATACTTCTTAGTTTGTTGAGACTTATGTAATAGGACCCTAGACTTGGAGGCATAAAACAACTGAAGTTAATGCTCTTGTACCTGGGAGGCTGCCTGTGGGAGCCAAGGTGTGTGCAGGGCTGGAGGGAGTCCTATTCTAGATCTCTCCATGGCTTGTAGACCAGCATCCTTTCTTATCTTCATGTCATTTATATAAACTAGATCCAACTTTGTCTTCCTACAGGGACACGACTAAGTGATCCCACTTTTAATTACCTAAAGACCTATCTCCCAGTGAGAGCATCCTGAGGCTGTCTGTTAGAATCTTTCTTCTCTCTCTCTCAATCTCTCTCTCTCTGTCTCTCTCTCTCTGTCTCTCTTTTCCTTCCTTCCTTCCTTTTTCTTTTCTTCCTTTTGGTTTTTCAAAACAGGGTTTCTCTGTGTAGTCACAGCAGTCCTGGAACTCAATCTGTAGACCAAGTGGATCTTGAATTCAGAGACCTGCCTGCCTCTGCCTCCCCAGTGCTAGAATTAAAGGTGTGTGTGTCACTATGCCCCACCCTCAGTGGTAGGAAGCAATTGGTTCAGGTCATAAAACTTGGAAAGCATGGTCATGCAATAACTGTGAATTCTCATTTCTGTTTACATAGGCGGCAGCATCTGGGTCCTTTTTGGTTTTAGAGTTCTGGGTGTCTTTAAAGTGCCTTATAGTTTGTCAATACATTTCTTTAAAATTATTAACTATTGATGGAGTTGGATTATTGATATTTTTATGGGGGTTATATTATTAAGTGTGTGTGTGTGTGTGTGTGTGTGTGTGTGTGTGTAAACCAAGTGCTCTTAACTGCTGAGCCATCTCTCTAGCCCACTGATCCTTCCCTTCTTGTTTGACCTAATATTTTGAGACAAGCTCTCTCACTGATCCTGGAGCCTGGTGAGCTGATGGTTTGGCTAGACAGGCTGCCCAGCAAGCCTCCAGGGTCCTCTGTCTGGTTTTCCAGCTCTGAGGTTACATGTAGGGACTGCAGTACCCTGCATTTTGTTTGTTTGTTTGAGACCAAGCCTTTCTTGTAGGCCTATAACTCACATTAGTCCAGGCTGGCCTTGAACTAATCATTTTCCTGCCTCCTGGATGGGTGCTGTATCTTCCAGATTAATGTTGTTGTTATTATTATTTGTTTATGCAAAATATACATCTCTAGACTTGCTACAGTGGTGGAACTTTACAAGGAAATCTGGCATGGGTTGTCCCCTCTACTTCTGTGGATCTTGTGGGGCCATAAGAAAGGCTGACATTAAAGCCGGGCATGGTGGTGCATGCCTTTAATCCCAGCACTAGGGAGGCAGAGGTAGGTGAATCACTGTGAGTTCAAGGCTACCCTGGTCTACAAAGCGAGTCTAGGACAGTCAAGGCTATACAGAAAAACCCTGTCTCAAAAAAAAAAAAAAAAAAAAAAAAAAAAAAAGAAAGGCTGACATTGACCTCCCTCAGGAACTTGCTTGTCTTTTCTTTTCTGTGGCCTCATGAAAAGAAAGGAAAAACTAGCCTTGTTTCCTTCAGAGGACAGAATTCTAGAGGTGAGCATTTTCAAACACTCACACTGAAACGTTAGAAAGCAGGTAATTTTTTGTGACTGTTGACAGTGCTGAGGATTGGACTCTGTAAGTGGATGAAATTGTCAAAGGATGAATTTAGTTAATGAAAAGTAAGGCTAATATATAAAAAATATGCCTTTTGGGGGCTGGAAAGTCAGCTCAGCGGTTAAGAGCGTGTCTCCCAGAGGACGTGGACTAGAGTCTCAGGACCCACACAGCGGTTCACAACCATCCCTTATGCCAGTTCCTGGGTGCTCTGATGGCCTCTTCTGGCCTCTCAGGACCCCAGGCACATGTGTACAGACATGTGCAAACAAAACAGGCATACACGTAATATAAAAATAAATGGTATAAAAAGCCGAGAATCACGTTTCTTAAAAAGCAGGTACTTGTCATTGACTGGTCTCAGACTTGTTTTGCTCTGGTTGCTTTCCATCTCATAGACAGCAGAATTACAAGCTACTACGGAAGCCTGTCCAGAGTGGATGCCATCTGGGCCTTAAAGACACAGGACTCACAGTTGGTTTTCTCCCATAAGGTGACATTGTCATAAAACACAGCAGAGCAAGCTGGGCGGTGGTGGTGCACGCCTTTTGTTCCCAGCACTCAGGAGACAGATCTCTGAGTTTGAGGACAGCCTGGTCAAGGGGGGGGGGGGGGGGGGAGGGAGAAGAGAGGGAGGAAGGGTGTGTTCTAGGACAGCCATTGCTACACAGAGGAACCCTGTCTCAAAAAACCAAATAAATAAATAAATAAATAAGTCTAGTTTTGGCAGTTATATGCATTTGGTATGTTCAGAATTTTATATATTACCCTTCTTTCTGTTCTATGTAGGCTTGGTGTTCTGTATTGCTTACCTCATGCTGCCAATCAAACAAAGGTACTACATCCTCTAGGATTTAATTATGAATGCATATTAGATTTTGTCAAAGGGTTTTTCCTGTAACCACTGAGATGATCATGTGATTTTTTTTTTTCCCTGTAAAGTCATTTCTGTGATTTATTCCATGTATTGACTTTGTTCATTGAACCATTTCAGGGTTAAAACTAACTTGGTCACGGTGGATAATTTTTTTTTTTTTGATGTATATCTGTATTCATTTTGCAAGTATTTTATTGAGCACTTTTGAATCTATGTTCATCAGAGATGCTGGTCTGTTGTTTTCGTTTTTGTTGTGTCTTCATAACCACTGAGCTATATGTCTACCCTGTTTTTGTTGTGTCTTAACTTGATTTTGGTATTAGAGTAATACAAGCTTCATAGAGGGAGTTTGGGAGTACTATTTATGTTTCTACTTTTCTTTTTAAAAATAGTTTAAGAAGAATTGGCTGCCCATCTTTGAAAGTTTGGTAGAATTTGGCTGTGACTCCATCTGGCCCTCGACTTGTTGTTGGAATTGGTATATATACAGTACAGAGAATTATTTAGCTGTAAAGAAAAATGAAATTATAAGACTTGCAGGTGACTGGCCAGAACTAGAAAAGACAATGTTGAATGAGCTAACTTAGACCCAGAAAGGCAGATGTCACTAGTTCTCTCTCAGGGCCTCCTAGCTCCAGATCCTCACACGTGAGCATGAATCCTGGTGTGCCTGCAAGACGAGGAAGGTAAAAAGGGACCATCACTGGGATGGAGGCTTGGGAAGCAAGGAAAGGGGACTAGTAGGGTCTATGGTCTGATAGAGAAAGTGAGAAGAATGGGAGAGAGGAGGGACGTAAATATGGAAGGAGGGAGGAATGCAAGTAGAAGAGGCCATAAGGAGTCACAGTACTATCAGCCTGAAATACCTCAAGGAATGTGAGTCAGGTCTAAATAAACATGTATGTTTACATGAAAGTTTCCATCTGGGCTGATGGTGTTCCCTCTGAGAGCCGAAGGTCATCTAACAGAAGTCCCAACACCAGGCACGAGAAGCCTCTTTCAAGCTGTTGGTCAGGGGTGTCCAGGAGACTCCGGAAATGTTACCGACTGTCACCATAGCCCCTGGTTGTTCTCCGAAAGTGGAAGATAAGCACTTTTTGTTGAAGATACCATTCAAGTCCGACACAGGGCTCTGAGAACTGGCCTGAGAGCCTCCTCCTTGTGGGTGGGCTTTCATGGTAGCAGAAAGCCCCATTCAGGCATCCAAAGGAGAGATGCACCCACCAGCCCTAGCCAGCTGTGGTACCTGTGCACCAGAGCCATGAGGAGCATGGCAGGATAACCATCAGGGCGCAGTAGTGGCACACAGCCTTTAGAAGTAACCAAGAGCTCTGTAATTGGATTTAAGACCTGCTTAACAAGAGAGAAATAATGCCTCATACTGAAACCTAGCCAACTACCCAAGGCTAGGGAAGTCATGGGTCTTGGAGGAGAACCTACAGCCACTAGTTGACTAAACCAGCATAACTCTAACTAGTCTAGTTGTCCTTACACCAGCAGATAAGTGTAGCCCTCAACTCTCGAGGAAACTTATTTATATAACAGATGGAGACAATTACAGAAAGTTATAGATATTCAAAATGCAGAGTTGTAGAGCAAACTGACCAGCTACCCAGAGGAGGAGGAGTAAAGACAAGAGAGAGGGAGAGAGGGAGGGAGGGAGGGCAAAAGGCAGAGTGGTAGAGAGAGACAGAGAGAGAGACAGAGAGAGAGAGAGAGAGAGAGAGTGCATGAGCATATACCAGGAGACCCCATATCAAGGAGTCGACCAATGGCTGCTCAGGCAAAGGCAGCATTACCTGATAATTCTCAGTTGCCCAGCAGGCGGCGCTCCAGCACCAGGGATTTCATCACAAGTTAGAATTCAGAGAAATGAGGCTAAGTTTTGGTTAATGTTTGTTTTTCAGGCTAAAAAGGAAAGCTGTTAGGAAAAATAAACAGTTTATCAGGCATTGTGACAAAGACGTTTGAGGGGAAAGACAAGTTGTCGCTTCAAGGACAACAAGAAATGTCCCTGCACGAGTAAAAGCCGAGCCGCCTGTAAGCATAGTTTAAACAAAACAGAAAACATCAAAACTCGAGAGGAGGCTGAAAAACAAAACATTGGAAATCAGAGGGAAGCAGAGGAGCTTGGAGGCCTGGGTGAAGCCGGGGAGCCGCAGGAGAGTCTGAGGGACTGCACTGCTAAAGCGGAGGCTGACCTTGCTGGGCGCTTAGGTTGCCTGGCCTGTCTCGCTCACCATTTTCATGGTGGGAAGCGTGGTGGCAGGGGCATGGTGCTGGACCGTAGCTGGTAGCCGAGAGCTCTACATCTGGATCCGCAGGCAGCAGGAAGGGTCAGTGAGACACTGGGCCTGGCTTGAGCTTCTGAGACCTCAACGCCCATCCCTAGTGACACACTTCCTCCAACAACAGAAGGTCACACTTCCCAATAGTGCAGGTGCCTATGAGCCTATGGGGCCATTCAAACGTTGTGTCTGTCTGTCTGTCTGTCTGTCTGTCTGTCTGTCTGTCTGTCTGTCTCTGTGTCTCTGGGTAGTTTGTTTGTTTGTTTGTTTTGCAAATTAACAAGAGTCCAGATCATCTGGAAAAAGGGACGCTCAATTGAGAAACTATCTCCTGAGACTGTTCTATTGGTAAGCTTAAGGGAGGGGGGGCATTTTCTTTTTTATTTTCTTCTCCCAAACTCTTTTTTTTTAAATTATTTTTTATTTTTTATTTTTTTTCTCCTCCCCAACTCTTAAATAGCATTTGTTAGTATTGCCATGGAGTCTCCTTTGAGGTCTCCCACTTATTTAAGGGTATATGTCATGCTTAGAGAAGTAACTCCATTGGGCTATAGTATATGAGGATGACCAACTATGACCGTCACTTAGATCCCTTAGTATTAGGGATCTAATATTCACATGACCACTGCCATTTTCTTTCTTTCTTTCTTTCTTTCTGTTTGTTTTTTTGTTTTGTTTTGTTTTTCTCGAGACAGGGTCTGTCTGTGTTAGCCTTGACTGACCTGGACTCGCTTTGTAGACCAGGCTGGCCTCGAACTCATAGAGATCCACCTGCCTCTGCCTCCCAAGTGCTGGGATTAAAGGCATGCGCCACCATACCCGACCTTAGTTCCTTATCCAAATATATCCCCCTCCCCCCGCCTTTTTTTAAAAAACATGTGCCCCCTCCCCACCCCAAATAAAACCCAAAACATCAAGGGCTTGCCAGAAAGGAGAGGCCTAGAAAAGATAAAATCCCCACGGCAGTTCTGCTCAGGGGCTCTGTGAGCGGAGGCTCAGTCCTGCCCAGTAGTTCCTCGGTCAGGGTGGTGTGAAAGCTCTTGAGTTTTCTGTGGCTGGTGGGAGGAGCTAAAAGGCCTTTCTACTAAATCCACTCGGTGTTCAGGCACTGCGCTATGAGTGCAAGCATATCTGAGACTTATTCTATCACTTTGGCGGTGGGTTTCCTGGCTTTCTGGTGTCCACGTGGATGAGCAGGGGGTTGCTTTGCTTCCAATTGCGGCCCACGAGATATTGAAAACTGGTGATGAACTTCAGAGAGTGCAGCGGGACCACACGACTGTCTGTCGTGGTCAGCAGTGAGGAGCAGCGTGGACGGGCACTGGATGTCGTCTGCCTCCGGAAGCTTGAGAAGCCATTCAAAGTGTTGTTTATTGTCTGAGCACCCTTAGCCAGTGGTCCAGGCATGACCAAAAGTAATCCATCACTCCAACCTGAGCAAGCACAAGCAGCCACTAGGAGGACACCCTTGGAACCTCCGCTGATTATGAGCCTCTTGGGAGATGTGCAACTTTCCTTGGTGGGATGTTCAGCAGAGCAGTGGAAGTCATCAAAGCGGTTTTGTTTGTTGACCACCTTTGTGCCACGTCTCCGTATTCACCACTGCCTCTGATGTTAGCCCCTGCGAGGTTGCCTCCCACGTTGTCTCACAAAAATGAGCCTGGACACGCTGTAGTTTTGGGGTGATGGAGATGCTGAAGCTACCACAGCCATATTAGAAAAAGCAGGTTGTTGGTGACCTGCTGTCCTTCCTCTGAGTGCCACTAGGTCTCCCCCTCCAGGGGACATAGTCAAATGTGAGGCACCAGAGTACATGAGAAAGTCATATCCCTCTCTCCACTCAAGTGTGGAGACTGTCCTGTCCATGGGCTAGATCTGGGTAGGGGTTTAAATTTTACCGCCTGTATTGTCCTTGGCTAGGGCCTTAGTTTGAGCGAGCCCCCTTGGCCCAAATCTGCCTATCATAATGTTCTACTTGTAGGTTTCTAGGACCCACTGGATCCTTCTACATTGCTATTCTCACATGGCTCTCTCATCTAGAGTCCCAATAGGATGTCCTCCCCTCGGTCCCAGTTTCCTGGTAAGTGAAGGCTTTCGTGGGACATGCCCCTTGGGCTAGTATGCAGATATAAGTGAGTATATACCATTTGAGTCTTTCTGCTTCTGTGTTAACTCACTCATTATGATCCCACAAATTTCGGGAATTCCTTGTTTTTAATAGCTGAGTAGTATTCCATAGTGTATATGTACCACAGTTTCTTTATCCATTCTTCTACTGAGGGACATTTAGGCTGTTTCCATGATCTGGCTATTATGAATAAGGCTGCTATGAACATGGTTGAGCAAATTTTCTTGTTGTGTGCTGTTGCATCTTCTGGGTATATTCCAAGGAGTGGAATAGCTGGGTCTTGAGGAAGCCCTATTCCCAGTTTTCTGAGATAGCACCAGATAGATTTCCAAAGTGGTTGTACTAGTTTGCAGGTCACCGAGAAGAGACTTGATACCCTATGAGCATATACAGGGGGAGGTAATCCCTCTCAGGAACAGTCATAGGGGAGGGGAATAAGGGGAAAATGGGAGGGAGGGGAGAATGGGAGGATACAAGGGATGGGATAACCATAGAGATGTAACAAGAATAAATTAATAATAATAAAAAAAAGCAGGTTGTGAGCCATCCGACTTTATGTCCCTTTCACGAACTGCAAACATTGGAATCTCTGTGCCGTCCTTGCTAGGGTAGAAAACCTGGATTGTCTGGCAATTGGACACATCCATTCCCTTCACTGTCACCTCTCGGAAAACCATGGGTTCCAGTTCCTCGTTGGTAAGATCACGGTAGTAAGTAACAGCTGGAGTGAAGAAGGATGTAAGCTGGTAGAAGATCTCCGAGTCCTTCTTCACCCACTGTACCTCACTGTGCCGCTCACCTCCAGCTGGAAGGTCTTGAGGAGAGCACCTGTCGTCAGGTCATGGAGCTGCAGGATGTTCGTCACAAGACCAGGAAGTTGGAGCTGACACAAGCCACCCACTGTAAAGCATCTTTCTTGTGCACTGGAACCAGCACTATCCACTTAGACTATTCAGGGTCCATGAGGTTGATGTTGATCAGACGATAACCAGGGGAATTGCAGTCCGTCTTGATTGTGAACACTGTCCTCTCGTTGGTTATGTAGTCATATTCTCCTTCAAAATTGTTTCTCAGTTTTGCCCACTTCAGGATTCCAGTGATACAGTTGGATTCCTGCTGGAGGTCACAGTACCACACAGTCGGTTTCCTGGATCACATCCCTCTCAGACTGATAGGAAAACATAGTGCCCATCAACAGATAACTCAGCTCCCCCCATCCATCTAGGCTTATCGGGAAACTCAGCGCACAAAATATCTTTGGTCTGTCCCCAAGATGTGGTGACGGAGCTTTTGGTGGAGACTGGTGGATGTCTCTGTGCCATTGCTCTTCCCATCCTGTGGCAGGTCCCCTTCTGGTGGTGTGTCCAGGCCATACAGGTAAACTAGACTCTCTCCAGTACACCAGGAAGCTCCCTGGCACCATAAACTTTCATGAACTTGATCATCACCCAGTCTGAGCCACTGGCACTCAGACCATAGGCAAAATATTCACAATCTTCACTGAAGGCATAATCTTGGAATGCTACTGTGCCACCATCCAACAGAGTGTTGGCATCCAGGAACACTCTGGCTTCCCACTCTAAGGAGTCTTGCACCTATGACACACATTGGTTCTGCAAACCTGTATTGTAAAAACAAACAAACAAACAAAAAACTGCATTCCTTCCTTAAGTGGCAGCAGTACTTGGGGGCAGTCCTACAGTTCAGCCATTCTCTCCTTGTATAAACCTCTGGTTGGATACTGCTCGAGAAATGGCACTGTAATCTTGTTCTGTGCCTCCACGAAAGCCTTTGTCTGCTTGCTGTCTGGGTCTTCCAGACAGGCCTATGGATCAGATTTTATGTCCATGATAATCCTGTATGGAGGTCTTGCCATTGTACACGCTGGAGTACTGGAAGGACAGCATGACTGAGGTGGTGAGCTGTGGGTGACTCCAGTTCCAGGGGATCCAGCGCCCTCTTCTGGCCTCCACAGGCACCTGCACCCACATTCACTTATCCACACAGACATGTAATTATAGGTGGAGGGGGTGTTTATAGCAGCTGTGTCAGGGTGGACTCGCTGCCGGGCTTGGGGCGTTTTCTTAGTTAATGATTGATGTGGGAGGCCCACAGTCCATTGTGGGTCCTGGGTTGTATAAAAAGCAGGCTCAGTGAGCTATTAGGAGCAAGCAGTGTTCCTCTATGGTCTCTGCTTGAATTCACACCTCCAGGTTCCTGCCTTGAGATCTTGCTCTAACTTCCTTTACCATGAACTTACATTGTAAGGTGAAATAAACCCTTTCTTCCTTAAGTTGCTTTTGGTCAGTGTTTCATGATGTCAGTAGAAAGCAAACTAGGATGCTATCATTGACACTGCTGCTATGAACACCCCCTGATTCTTTAATTACATGTCTGTGTGGCTAAGTGAATGTGGGTGCAGGTGCCTGTGGAGGCCAGAAGAGGGCACTGGATCTCCTGGAGCTGGAGTTAGAGATGGTTGTGAGTTACTATGCACAATATTTTGTGTTGAACTTGTGGGCTATAGGTACATGGATCTTTGATTTTATTTACGAATTTCCAGTCATTTTCTGAATGCTGTGCCCATTTCTACCCTTCCTCTAGTGTGGAGTATATATATGTATATTATATTCTCAGGCGGAGATTCTGGGGCTGGAGAGATGACTCAGTGGTTAAGACTGAGAACTGAACTGGCAGAGGGCCAGAGTGCCATTCCCTGTAGCTGTGCAGGACAGATAGCTCAGAACCTCCAATAACTCCAGCTGCAAAGAATTGGAGACACTCTTCTAGCACCCATGGTCAACTGTACTCACACATTCACATGACACACACACACACAGACACACAGACAGACAGGTAGACACAGACACAGACAGACAGACACACACACACACAGACACAGACAGACAGACAGACAGACAGACACACACACACACACACACACTTAAAGATAAAATTTTGCAAAACCAGATAAAAATCATCATCATCATCTTCCTCTTCTTCTCCTCCTCCACTTCTTTTGCTCTTTCTCCTCCTCCTCCTCTTCCTTCTCCTTCTCCCTCTTCTTTCCCCCTCCTCCTCCTCCAGATAGGTTCTCACTGTGTAGCCCTGGCTGGCCGGTAATTCTCCTGCCTCTGCCTCCTGAGAACTGTGTCAAAGGCCCGTGCCCAACTTTCTTCACTGTTTAAGTACTTACACAGTTTGCACTTTGCACATTACCAAACGTCCTGTGCTCTGTGGGCCATCCTGCCATTCTTGTTTTCATTCAGTCTTACTGTTTTGGATGGCAGAACCCTGTTCTTGTGCCTCTACCACAAACCTGACTTGATTCCTTCCTGATTTCCAGGAATTCATAAAAACTTCTGGTAAGGATACTTTTTGTTTTTGCCAACATTGTTATAGATTTAATTATTTAAAAATATTTCTTCTGTCACTTTCAAGGCACTTGGGGTCTGACAGACTGTAGCACATATGTTCATTTTACCATTTTATCCAATTTTAGGTATTTTATTCATTTATTTAAATTACGAAATTATATATATGTATATATACCGAATATATGCATACAACACGCTGTTTTGAAAAATGACTAAATTGTGAAGTAGCCAAATAATGCTAATTATCTTACTTTACAAAAATTTACTCCTTCTATTCAGAAATGCAATGTTTTATTTTATTAACTAGTTATAGTTAATATTTGTGTTTGAGACAGGGCCTTACTATGTAGATCAGAATGGCCTTCTGTGTCTGCCTCCAAAGGCGTGTACCACTGCCCCAGACTTACTCCTCCTAAGTAAATTAAGTATTAGGATTTTATGAGACAAGATCATGTAGCCCAGGTTGGTTCCAACTCACAATGTAGGCAAGGATGAACTTGAACTTCTGATTCTCCTATTTCTACCTCCTGAGTGCTGGAATTCCTGGTGTGTCTGAGGCTTGGATTGCATGCTAGGCAAATACTCTACTGAGTGAGCTGCATTCCCAGTCTTGTCCCCCGTAGTCTTTGCTTCTACAAGTTTAACTTCTCAAATCCTAATCTAAGTGAGATAGTGAGATCCTGTGGGTTTGTCTTTCTGTGCTTGGCCCATTTCATAGGATCATTCTTATACTCACAAATGGTAGGGGTTCCTTTTTTTCCTGAATATTTACTTTTTAAAATGTGTACATTTTAAGTTAATATATTCACTTTACATCTCAATTGTAGGACCCCCTCCTCTCCTCCCAGCCCTACCCTCCCTCCCTATTTCTCTCTCCCCTCTCCCCTACTCCTCAGAAAAGCCAGCCCCTCCCCATCACCAACCCACCCCAGCACATCAAGTTGCATTAGGACTGAGCACATCCTCTACTCCTGTGGCCTGGTGAGGCAGCCATGCCAGGGGAAGTCATCAAAAAGCAGGCAACAAAGTCTATGTCAGAAGCAGCCCCTGCTCCCTTACTTGGGGACCCACATGAAGCCCAAGCTGCCCATTGGCTATATCTGTGTAGTGGGTGTAGGTCCAGTCCATGCATGGTTCTTCAGTCTCCATAAGCCCCTCTGAGCCCTGGTTAGTTGGCTGTGTTCATCTTCTTGTGGAGCTCCTGTCTCCTCTAGGACCTTCTATCCATCCCCCACCTTCCCACAAAACTTCTTAAGCTTCACCCACTGTTTGGCTGTAGGTCTCAGCATCTGTAAAAACTTTCTTCTCTTCAAAGGTGGATTGATGCATGTGTATGCCAAAACTGTCTGTGTGACTGCTGGCTTTGTTTGCAGGAGGAGGTGTTGGTTTTCAAGCTAGCCTAGGAAAGGGCCTGTTCAGATTGAATTGGACAGGCATTAGTGGAGTGGACAGGGTCCTATGAAAAGCTCTCTTTCTCTCCTTCTCTTTGGGACAGGGTTTATCTGTAAGGCTCTTTGTAGACCAGGATGGCCTTGGATTCACAGAGATCCACCTGTCTTGCCTCCCTAGTGTTGGGATTAAAGGCATGTGTCATCACCACCCAGCAAAGTGTTCTCTTTTTATTTAATATAAAAAAAACTAAATTTGTATCATGACTGAAGCTAAAAAAACAACAGTCGAATAGAACTCAGTCTTAAGACAGAGGTTCCTTCCAGTGGAAGCCTCTTGCCACACCAGAGGCTACACTGGCTGACAGAGGTCAGAACTCAAGTGACAGCCAGAATTCCAGTAGGCCACCTGCCCATGGACTGCACCCACTCTCTCAGTGCCTGATCAGCTCACTCCCAACCTCCTTCTGCTCCTTGTCAACAGATCCCTGCCCACAATGCCTGCAGAGACCTCCTACTGGACCAGAAATCCACACTTGAACTACAGGTAGGCTGCCCACTTGCAGACAACTCCCACCCTCTCAGTTCCAGCCCAACCTACCCCCAGTTGCCCCTCCCCTGCTATGTCCCAGTCCCCTAATATGGAAGAGACCTGCTGCTCCACCAGAGGCCATCTGGCTATCAGAAGTCCAGCCCCTAACTTGGGTGGAGACCCTTTACTCAACAACAGGTCACTCTGCCAGAAAACCAGAGAGGAAACAGAAACCAAGGACCAAACCACCCATCTAACAAAGACAAACTCAGAATTTGGCACACCAGTTGTATAATTATCCAACCCCAGATGCCTACAAGTCAGCATAAGAACACAGTCAACAGCAGCCAAGGCAATATGTCACCACCAGAGCTCAGCTATCCTACTACAGCAAGCCCTGGATATTCCAATACAGATGAAGCGCAACAAAACAACCTTAAAATCATTTTATGAAGATGATAGAGGTTCTTGAAGAGGAAATGAATAAATCCCATAAAGAAATCAAGGAAAAGACAAAATAAAATGGGAGGAAAAGAATAAATCCCTTAAAGAGAGCCAAGCAAAACAAATAGTTGAAGAAAACGAATAAAACTGTTCAAGATCTGAAAATGAAAATAAAAGCAATAAAGAAAAGAAAAACTGATGTAATTCTGGAAATAAAAAAATCTAGGCAGGCAAACAGGAACTACAGATGCAAGCATCACCAGCAGAATACAAGAGATGAAAGAAAAAATCTCAGGTATAGAAGATACCATAGAGCAAGGTGTTGTGGCACATGCCTTCAATCCCAGCAGAGGAGGCAAAGGCAGGCAAATCTCTGTGAGTTCAAGCCCTATCTCATTTACAAAGTGAGTCCAGGACAGCCAAAGCTACACAGAGAAACCCTTTCTTGAAAAACCAAAAATAAAATAAAATAAAAAAAAGATACAATAGAAAAAATGATACATCAGTGAAAGAAAATGCTAAATCTAAAAAAACAAAACAAAACAAAACAAAACAAAAACCTGACACAAAACACCAGGAAATCTGGAATAATACGAAAAGATCAAGCCTAAGAATAATAGGAACATAAGAAGAAGAAGAAGAATCCCAGCTCAAAGGCTGGGAAAATATTTTAAACAAAATCACAGAAGAAAAATTTCCTAATCTAAAGGAGATATCTATAAAGGTACAGGAAGCATACAGAACACCACATAGACTAACTAGAAAAGAAAGTCCCTGGGCTACATAATGATCAAAGCACTAAATATATAGAACAAAAAAAGAATATTAAAAGCCTCAAGGGAAAAAAGCCAAGTAATAGATTAGAATTATACCTGACTTCTCAATAGAGACTCTAAAAGCCAGAAGGGCCTTAACAAAGGTGCTGCAGACGCAAAGAGACTATAGATGCCAGCCCATACTGCTGGACCCAGCAAAACTTTGAATCATCATTGATGGAGGAAAAAAAAGATATCCCATGATAAAGTCAAATTTGAACAACATCTAACCACAAATATAGTTCTAAGAAGGCGCTATATGGAATACTCCAACCAAAGGAAGTTAACTACACTCATGAAAACACAGGAAATAAATAATTTTACACCAGCAAAACCAAAAGAAGGGAAACACATGCATGTGTTCACACACATACACACACACACACACACTACCACCACCACCACCAAAATAACAGGAATTAGAAATCATTGGTAACTGATATCTCTCAATATCAATGGATTCATTTCCCCAATAAAAAGACACAGACTAACAGAATGGGTGCAAAACCAGGATCTATCTTTCTACCATAAAGAAGAAACACACCTCAACATCAAAGATAGACTTATTACCTTAGAGTAAAGGTTTGAGAAAAGTTTTCTAAGCCAATGGACCAAAGAAACAAGATGGTATAGCTGTTCTAATATCTAACAAAATAAGCTTCAATAAAAAATTAATGAAAAGATATGGGGAAGAACACTTCATACTCATCAAAGGAAAGATCCACCAAGATGATCGTTCCATTCTTAGCATCTATGCCTAAAACACAAGGGCATCTGTGTTTGTAAAGGAAACACTATTAAATCTTGATAGTGGGAGACTTTAATACCTCACTCTCACCAATGGACAGGACATCTGGACAAAAATTAAACAGAGAAATACTGGAGCCAACAGATGTCATGAACTAAATGGCCTAACATATCTACAGAACATTTCATGCAAACACAAAGATACACCTTCTTCTCAGCACTTTATAGAACATTCTCCAGAATGTACCACATACTTGGTCACAAAGCAAGTCTCAACAGATACAAGGAAATTAAAATAACCACATGAATCCCATCATACCATTACAGATTAAAGCTGAGTTTCTTTTTCTTTTTTCTTTTTTTAAAAAAAAGCTGAGTTTCAACAACAACAGAAACAGCAGAAAGCCTACAAACTCACATAAACTAACCAATTCTATACTGATGACTACTGGGTCAAGGCAGACATAAGAAAGAAAGAAACTAAAGCTGGCTATGGTGGCTCATACCTTTAGTCTTGACACTTGGGGAAGCAGAGGAAGAAGAATCAGTTGTGAGTTCAAGGCCAGCTTGGTCTACAAAGCAAGTCCAGGAAGGCTACACAGAGAAACCCTGTCTCAAACAAAACAAAACAAAACAAAACAAAACAAAATAAGCAAACTAAATAAAATACCCCAAACAAACAAACAAACAACAACCCAAAACATAAAAAGAAAGAAAGAAAGAAAGAAATTAAAGACTTCCTAGAATTCAATGAAAAAGAATGGCAACATACCCAAACTTATGAAACATAATAAAATTGGTGCCAGAAACATACCCTGGAAGAAGCCAGAAATACACACTGGAAAAAAGACAGCACCTTCAACAAATGGTGCTAGTCTAACTTGATGTCCACATATAGAAGAATGAAAATAGATTTAAACAGAATTCTCAAAAATGGAATCTCAAATAGCTGAGAAACATTTAAAGAAATGCTCAACATTCTTAGCCAGTAGGGAAATGCAAATCAAAACCACTTTGAGATTCTTATGGCTAAGATAAAAAAACACAAGCGACAGCTTTGGCTGGTGAAGATATGGAGCAAGGACAACACTCCTCCATTGTGGGTCGGAGTGCAAAAACTTGCACAGCCACTATGGAAATCAATATGATGGTTTCTTAGAAAATTGGGAATAGATCTACCTCAAGACCCAACTATACTGTTCCCGGGCATATACCCAAAAGATGCTCCATCCTATCACAAGGACATTTGCTCAACTGTGTTCATAGCAGATTTACTTATAATAATCAGGAACTGGCAATAACCTAGATAACCCTCAACCAAAGAATGACTAAAGAAAGTTTCACACACTTACACAACAGAGTATTACAACGGTTAAAAATAATGACATAATGAAACTTGCAGGCATATGGATGGAACTAGAACAGATAATCCGAATGAGATAACCCAGACTCAGAATGACAACCATGGATGCACTCACTTATAAGTGGATATTAGCTTTAAGGTAAAGGACACTTATGGTACAATCCACAGACCCAGAGTGGTTAAGTAACAAGGAGGGCTCAAGGGGCAGGGACACATGGATCTCCCTGGGTAGGAGAAGTAGAATAGATTTTGTGGGTGGACTGGGGTAGGTAGAGATGGGAACAGAAGGGATCAGGCAGAAAGTAGGAGGGACAGAGGGGCAGAGTCCTGGGAGAGATGACTGGAATTCAGGGACATTTAGGGGTGTGATGTGGAAACCTAGTGCAGTGGAAATTCCCTGGAATCCTCATGAGTGGCCCTAGTGAAGTCTCCTAGTAATGGGGGATACAGAGCCCAAAGTGGCCATCTTCTATAAGCAGGCAATGCTCCTAGCAGTGGGGCTGGGATACCAAACCCAGCCACAAAGCCTTCAACCTACAATTCGCCCTGCCTGCAAGATGTGCTGGGGTAAAGGTAGCACAGAACTTGTGGGAGTGGCCAACCGATCACTGGTCCAACTTGAGGCCACACCATGAGAAGTCCGTGCCTGACACTACCTGGAGGGCCAGGAACCAGACACAGGACAGTCTAAAGACCTAACATAGAACAAACAAACACAACTCTCAATTGCATCACATGCGTGCACGTGCAGGTGCGCTCATGTACACACACACACACACACACACACACACACACACACACACACAGTCAATGAAATGATTTTTAGTGATATTCTGCTATTCTCATAGATTGGTGCCTAGCCCAACTGTCATCAGAGATGCTTCTAGCAGCAGCTTATGGGAGCAGATGCAGAGACCCACATCCAAATACTACACAGAGCTCAGGGAACCCCACTGAAGATGGAGAGGAAGTATTATAGGAACCAGAGAAGTCAAGGACACCAGGAGGTAATGATCCACAGAACCAACCAAACAGGGGTCATAGGCTCTCACAGAGACTGAACTGCCAATCCGGGAGCCTGTATGGGCCTGACCTTGGCCTTTTGAGTATATATGCTATGTTATATTATGGTTGTGTAGCTTAGTGTTCCTGTGGGACTTCTAACAATGGAAGTTGGGCTGTATCTCTTTTGCCTGCTCTTGAAAACCTTTCCTTCTACTGGGTGTGCAATCTTGCTACAAGGCTTTGTATCTGGTCTTATCGTACCTTGTTATGCAGTGTTTGGTTGATGCCTCTGGGAGTCCTTCTCTTTTCTGAAGGGAAACAGAAGAGGAATGGATCTGGGGAGAGAGAAGGTGTGTGTGTGTGTGGAACTGGGAGTTGTGGAGGGAGGAGGGTGGGAGGGAGGGAAATGTACCAGAGAAGAATTGAAAAAAGGCAGAGGCTACCCTGCCCATTCTTGGGAGACACTCCTATATAGGATTTCTGATATCAGAATATACTAGCTAGCTTTGTTTCTTGAGCCACACTTTCTTCTTTTTAGAAACAAAGTCTTACTGTTAACCTAGGCTGAACACTAATCATTATCATCCCATCTCTGTTTCCCAAGGGATGTGTTATAGCCTACACCATTGTAACTTAGTCAGTTTTCATTGACTTTACTGATTTGGTTCTGGCCAATGATCAGTGAACTCTCTTGTGTGACCTGGGTCTCTCAAGTATCATCCATCAATGTTTTTGGTTGCAGCAATATTTATTTTATATGATTTTGATTATGCCTCTGTAAATATTGTGGGTTATTTTTTGAGATAGGGTCTTATGTATCTTAGGCTGGCCTCAAATCTAGGCTACTCAAACTCAAGGGTAACCTCCATCTTCTGATCCATTTGCCTCTACCTTCTGAGTTCTGGGTTTATGGATCTGCACTACCATGCCTCTAGTTTTTTTGTAAAGTCTTTATCTTTTAAAAAAACTTACGTTTACATATCTTTTATTTATTTTACATTGGTGTTTTGCCAGCATGTTTGTCTGTGTGAGGGTGGAACTGAAGTTACAGACAGTTGTGAGCTGCCATGTGGATGCTGGGAATTGAACCTGGGTCCTTTGGAAGAGCAGTCAGTGCTCTTAACCACTGAGCCATCTCTCCAGCCCCTAAAGTCTTTATCTTAATCAGAACCAAACTGACATACCAGTTGAACAGAAGAATAGAGAAGAATGTTAATTCAGAACATGAGTGTTCTTGCAAGAGATCACATCCAAAGATCTTCTAGGTCTGTGTGATCTGGCTGGAATACAAACACACCTTTAACCCAGGAGACAGAGGCAAGCAGATCTGAATTCAAGGCCAGCCTGGTATAGAGCAACACTTAGGTCCAGGCATGGTGGTACATGCCTTTAATCCTCAACAGTGAAGGTAAAGTTAGTTTGTAGAAGGAAGCACCCATGTTTGAAAGTGATGTCTAATTGAATGGCAGAAAAGGTGACAAATCAAAAAGATTTGACAGAATAAGATACACCCAACTTTGCAGAGAAGAGAGGAAAGGGAAGCTACTTAAGAGGCAGTTTTACAGAGAGAGGAGGCAGTATTTACCAGACAGTAATAGAAAGATGGACTGCAGAGAGAGAACTCAAGTGAAGAAAGGAAGAGCCAGAAAATGAGAAGCCAGAAGATTAGAGCAGATTGCTGAGTTTGAGGCCAAGCAGAGAAATTTCCTGGCTTCTCTCAGCTAGATTAAATAAATCAGCTGGGAGAAGAGTTTGGGCCAGAACAGCTGAGTTGAACCAGCCAGCTCAAAGCTCAGAAAGAACTAGAAAGGGTGAGCTTTTAAGCAGAAGGTCTCAGAGGCTGAAAATATTCTAGGCCTATATTAGATTGTATAGAGGCTAGAAGATTCCAGGACCAGGCCTAGATTAGCAGAGGAAGGCAGTAAGCCTCCCAGATTTGAGTCAGGAGAATAAAAGTTACTTTTACAAAATAAAGAAAAAAAGAGAAAGAATATACATGGGGATCTTCACAAGAGAAAGAGTCCAAAGAAATGGCTGAAGCAAAATGCATTCATGCTTTCTAGACTTTTCCTGAGGAGACATGAACAAATGCCAGTCATGTTAGTAGGGTACCAAAGACAGAGCCCTCTTATGCCTAGTGTGGTAAACAGGTGGGTCTATTGGGCTGGTGGGTAAACAGGTGGATGGATGATGAGTCACTCACAGGAACACAGGTGAAGGGTTCTTATTGGGTGCTGGGTGATGAAGAAACAGCTGAGACATTGTGTAGTCCCACTCTGGCATGGGTGGCATTCTTCCAGAAACTGCTTAGATCGAATCTAGAAGAGGTCATTTCACAGCAGTCTCCCCAAACCTCTGGTTTGTACAGTCTCTCCTCTCCTGGGAGGAAGAGTGTGATATAGGCATCTCAGAGAGCGTTGTGCCCCTGAGTGAGCTCTTGACCTCATGAAACCCAGGCTAATGGGGAAATTAAATAGTAAACAAACGACAACACTGTGTGAAGTGTGACATAGAGGTACTTGAGAGGGAAGGGGGCATGGAAACCCAGTGTGTGCTCTATCACGTGGCAGTCTCACGAGAACTGTGTAATCTTGTGTAGACTTTCCCCCCTAAACCTGGTTAGGTCTGTCACATTTCCTGCTGACAGAATACAGTAGAGATGACATCACGACTTTGCTTCATATTTCAATCTCTTTGCCCCTTAAGCATGCATTCTGAGAAAGCTTTTTTATTTCATTATTAGCTCCCTCGATGCATCCATTTATGCTCCTACCCCCATCTCTGATTCTTTTTCAATCCTCCTTCCAAACTCTCGTTCTGTTGGGGGCATTAGCGTTTCTCTTTGGGTTGTTGTCCTGCGTATCGTCCTGTTTATTGTCTCGCTCTGATAGCTTCCTGGGAATGTTGGGGCATCGCTGCTTTTGAGTTCATCTGGATGACTCACTTTTCTATGTGCTCACCTGTGACTATTGCTATTTGGTTATGTCATACTGCTGTACTGATGGTGGAATGCTGGTACCCAGGGAGCTGACTGAGGATGCATGTATCTTCTGGGCCCTTCCAGCTGTCTGTGTGCTGTGAGTCCCTCCCATCTCAGTTTGCACTCTTCTTATTCACCCTGCTTGGCCCAGGAAGTGCCTGGCTGTTATCCTTACTAGATATGTGGTCAGTTTTCTCAGCCCCATCCTATCCCACTTTTGGAGCTCTCTTTCTTTTAAACTCTACTTTATTTCGGGGTGTTTAAGCCTCAACCTCCCTTTCAACCTCCCAACCCTATGTAGGAGAGAGGTTAGTGGGGAGGGGTGGCTCCTTTACTTCTCCAGGCTGTTTTGGGTCAATTGGGTTCATTTGGGGCTATATCTATCTCCATCAATAGCAGGTGCAGACAACAGTCTCCTCCAAGCTGCTGCTCCCCGAAGCGGTTCTCTCCATCTGCTCCAAACCTCAATACTGTCCGGTTTCTGGTCTCTTCAAACTGCTACCTGCCCCCCTCTCTCTCTGTGATCTTATTTATGTCCTCAGAGCCTTAGACCATGCCTCTTTCTGTGTTGCAGGAGAAAGGCCGGAACCAGATGGCAAAAGCCACGCCCTTCTCGAGACAATTAACAGGTGTGGACAAGCTAAAGCTCAAACTAAAACCCCACCTTTGAGATTACAACAAAAACATATTTCCATAAGACAACTGAGTTTACAAAACACCAAAACTTCCATTACACACTTTGCTCACACTTTTTAAAAAAAAAAATCTCCTTCACACTTGGAACTTCTTTGGGAGCACTGTCCTGGTCACAGACACTCTTCCATGCATGTGTTGTACTGAGATGACCTTTAATTTTATTCAATCTGTTTTCTATCCTTGTCTTGACGTGAGCAATGAAGAAAAATGATGGGGAATGAAGACAACCTAGAATTAAAAGCTGGCATGACAGATAGGAAACTTTGATTATTTATTTCAGAGAACTCAGACCTGTTAAGACCGTTTTGAAGCTTTAGTATAGTAGAAATAAATGTAGGGCCTGAAAATTAGTTTTGAAGGAGCAATTACACCCACATAAAATGGAGAAAGCATAGTTTGGTTGCAATTTGTCACAGGAAAATCTGGAGCATGTGGCTTATTACAAGCTCCCAAAAGGCACTGTACAAGTCTGCCGACGCTGCTGAGAAATGGCAACATGTCGTGTTGTTCTGTTGTTAAAGGCAAAACGTTTTAACACATTTAATTAGGTCTATTTGGGTATCTTGTCTTAAGAAAGATCTTTCTATATCGCTCACTATCATTTTATGGAAGTATTAGCACTGATCTTTTTCCTGTTGCCTTTGAAGTTTCCTTGGCTACCATATACATCATACAGATTTATGTAGACTAAAATAGGACATTTTCTGGTACCTGTTAGATACATAAGATTTAAAAGCTATTTATTTATTTATTTCCTGTGTGTGTACACCTATATGGTGTGTGTGCAAGTCTGTGCACCTCTGCTGAAGCAGAGGCCGGAAGAGCACATCAGCCGCTCCTTTCTAACACTCTTACCAATTCTTTTGAAGCAACGTCTCTCTCTGAACTTGGAGTTGTTGTTTCCTTGGCTAGGTTGGAAGCCAGAGGCCTCAGTGATGCTCCCATGTTTACTTTGGAGCTGTATCCATGTTGATATTTGAGCATGTGTGTATGAATGTGTATCTGTCTGTCTGTCCTCAGAGGCCAGAAGATGGTTGTGGATGCCCTGGGGCTGGAGTTACAGACAGTTGTGAGGTGCCTGTGTGGGTGCTGGGAATTGAACTCTGGTCCTCTGTAAGAACAGTAAGTCCACTGACATGCTGATCTGTGTCTCCTGGCCTTGCTGTGTTTGAATACGTTATTTACTTGTGTGACAGGAAACTGAGATGCAGTACCTGCCAGGAACTATATAGAGCAACTAGTCTGGGGCTGAAAGGGATGCCAAGGCTCTCACTAAATCTCCTTATCCTGGGAGGTCTGCCAACAGTTGAGCCTATAGTTATGCCAGGGCTTACAGGCACAGATAACTCATACATGCCACTGCTAAGAACCTTTCATGCTTCATATACAGACTCGGAGGATAGACAGTTCCTGGGTAGGAGGATGGGCTGGTAGCCTGGTAAGTGGAACTGTGGCTTCTCTCATACTTTCCAGTGGCCACTAAGCTCTTTCCTGGAGCAAGTGATGTGACTCAGTAGAAAAAGACTCAGGGCTGGAACTTTGTGCAAGGGCAGAAGCTGCTGAGCAGACTCAGCCAAGGAGAGAGGCTGAGCTGGAACCAGCTTTCCTATTGGAGAAGTCCATAGCACAGACACCCTCTCAGGCCCCACAGGATGGGCGGTATGCTTCAGGAGAGAGGCTGGGTCAGTTATGAGAGGCTGTGTTCTTTATCCTCATCTGTCTCACTGGAGCTAGCTGGTTTTACTTCAACTTGACACAACTAGAGTCATCTGAGAGGAGGAAGCCTCAACTGAGAAAATGCCTCCTCCCTAAGATTGGGTTGTAGGCAAGCCCGTACAGGATTTTTTTTTTTTAAACTAGTGATAGATGGAGAGGCCCACCCTGTTGCAGGCAGGGCCATCTCTGGGCCTGTTGTTCTGGATTCTATAAGAAAGCAGGCTGAGCAAGGTATGGGGAGCAAGCCAGTAAGCAGCACTGCCCCTCCCATGGCCTCTGCATCAGCTTCTGTCTCCAGGTTCCTGCCTCGGCTTCCCTCAATGGACTGTGAAATGTAAGCCAACCAAACCCTTTCCTCCCTAAGTTGCTTTTGGTCATGGTGTTTCATGATAGCAATTGTGACTCTGACTAGGACACTACCCTAATACAAGGGAGGGAGAGAAGGAAGTGGCCAGAGCTAGCCCATATGGCACTTACTCTGCTGTTGGTTGGTGACACTTGATCTGAGGAAGAGCAGAGAAAACAATGCTTCAGCTTAAGAGTGGAGTTTTTCTTTCTTGAGTTTTATGTTGTCCAGGATGATGTCAAATTTACAATCATCCTACTTCAGTATCTAAAAAACCAAAAATTCAAAAAACCAAACCAAAACCAAAACCAAAACACCCAAAACCAAACAAAAAGCAACACCCAAGACAATTGACAAACTAATACATCACTACTAAACTATAACCTTTTCTTTCTTGTTTGTCATCAGTATCTTATATTAATCTTAATTTACATAATTATATTATATTAATATCATACTGTATAGTATTCTAATTTTTAAAAATCCCAGTCATCAGAAATTAAAACATTTTAAAAGTTCTGTCTCTTCAACATAGCAGAAGTTTCTTTAAAAGTTCAAAGTCTCTCTAAGATATCCAAGGTTTCATAGCAGTGTGTTGGATAGATACAATCTAGTCATTTGGGAAGAGGGACCGTCAATTGAGAAAATGTTCTTACCAGACTGGCCTGTAAGCAAGCCTGTAAAGCATTGATTAGTGCTTAATGATTTAATTAGTGATTATGGTGGCTTGAATGAGAATGGTCCCAATAGGCTCATATATTTGAATGCTTGGTCCTTAGTTGGTAAAACTGTTTGGGAAGGAGTGGGAGGTGTGGCCTTATTGGAGGAGGTGAGCCACTGGGGGTGGACTTTGAGGTTTTAAGAGCCCACACCATGTCCAGTTAGCGCTCTCTCTCTCTCTCTCTCTCTCTCTCTCTCTCTCTCTCTCTCTCTC
>OU015746.1:98656635-98668402 GCA_907169655.1 Acomys percivali | reverse complement strand
TGTGTGTGTGTGTGTGTGTGTGTGTGTGTGTGTGTGTGTGTGTGTGTCCTGCGGTTTGAACCCAGGGCCTTGAGCATGGTAGACAAGTCTTCCCTCTGAGCCACGCCTCTAGCACTACTTCTCCATGTTACTGACCTTTGATTTTCAAACAGGGCTCTCTTAAGCCACCTTGAACTTGTGATGTTCCTTTCCCAGCCTCCGGAGTGCTGGGATTACAGACCTGAGTCACCACATTTGGTTTGTTTATAATTTTTATGTTTTTTTTTTTTAATGGTAATCATATTGTTGAGTTTAGTGTCTTGGAAGTTAAGGGTGGATCAAATGATGCATTATTGAGTCAACACACCCTGGAGCCTGAGCGCTATTGGACAGCTGATTGTTAAATTGATTTTTGTTGTTTTAAGCTTTGAAGCACATTTTTACAATTGAATTGGCACCTGTGGGGGACTGTTGGTTGATATTTGCCAAGAATTTTGTTTTCAGAGTTGAGCCTTTGTAATAGTAGAGGGTTGATGCTCATGGTCTTCCAGGGCAGCCTCTGGCTTTGGCTTTGAGTCGTGTTAGAACCTTAGCAACGTTTACACCGCATTGGATTCGTCAAGCTTTTAACAAGCCAGGCAACACCAAAGACAAAGAAAAGCCCCTTGTATTTTTGAAATACTTCTCAGCAATCCTCAAGGGAATTCTTTAGCACTCAAGGCATTTCCAGCTCACAAGAACAGTTTCCATAGGCTCACTTCAGACTCTGCAGTACAACGTCTCAGGCATGGAATCTGGAGCTGCCAGTCTTGGGGGTGTGTGTTTGCTCTGTCTTTCACTAGCTGTGAAATCATCATAACAACAACCTTAAGAATGAAAGTGAGATCACGCAGTGCTGACGAGGTCACTGATGAGGACCTCCAGCTATGGGCACCTCCTTCACCTGCTGTCTCTTTGCAGTTTTTAAATGGTGCATCTTCAGAAGCAGCAGACACTAGGAGGGTAAAGACAGACTCTAGGCGTCCAGCTGACCTGGAACAGCTGAATTCGGTAGGATGACTCCCACTCCCAGCTGATCACATTCTGCTTGTGTCTGTACCTTTAGGAGCAACAGGTGTCACTCTAGGAGGGGGCATACAGCTGTGCTTATGGATGACGGTCATTTGCAGGTGTCTGGGAGAGAGGACATGGGTAGCCATGTGTTGGACAGTGTTGTCTTTCAAGATAGTGGTTCATCCAGGATGTCTATTAGCACTGTCCCTCTGAAAACACCTGTAGAGGAGGTGGAACATCCTGGGGTCTGGATGCGCTTCATGCTAGCTTGCGTCACGCTAGGTTGCTTGCCCAGCACCCACATGGCCCTGAGTTCAGTCTCCTATACTGCAGAGGGACATCAAGTGCTTTACCTCTGATTAAGAAAATGGGTTTCACAGAGGGAGCCAATCACTGAACTGAGCGTCAGTTATGTGGTAATGATGCCAAGCTGAAGGCCATAAGAGCACCAGCGTGAAGAGGATGTAGAGGCGTGCTTTCCCTCTCTGAATAGGAGAAATAAACACTGTGGCTTTCTCTGGAGCTCAGGTATGTACCAACACATACCTTCCCTTTGGGTCACAGATCAGAACTCTAGGAACTGATCCTAAGCAGGTGTTTGAATATATAAAGTATCAGATACATGCGGGTCGGCGTACACCCAGATGCACACCTGAACACATACTGCACAACATCCTCTATTTATATTAATTAAAGCACAGGCAGCCTTTATCTCTTGTTTTCAGTAGTTGAAAATTACATCTGTACATATGGTTTGTGTGCATGTGTGTGTATGGGGGGCGGAGCACATGCTAGGGTGTCTTTATGGAGGTCAGGCTGGCTTCTCTCCTTCCAGCCTGTGGGTCCTGGGGATTGAACTCAGGTTTTGATATTTTGGGACAGAGTCTTACTATATAGCCTAGGCTGACATCAAACTAGCAGCTCCTGGGGCCTCAGCTCCTGAATTCTGGGATTGTGTGTGTGGGTGTGGGTTTTCTTTTTCTTTTTCTTTGTGTGTGTGTGTGTGTGTGTGTGTGTGTGTGTATGTGTCTGCCACAGTAGATATAGGGAAGTCAGAGGACATTTGTCAAAGATGTTTTCTTCTACAATGAGTGTTCTGGGGGTTCAACATGGATTTTCAAGTGGGGTGACAAATGCCTTACCTCTGAGCCATCTTGACAGCCCTAAAATTTATTTATTTATATTTTAAAATATTTATTTTATTTATATGTGTGTGTGTGTGTGTGTGTGTGTGTGTGTGTGTGTGTGTGCCACATGTGTGTGGATATCTGAGAAGAGGGCACTGGATTCCCTGGAGTTGCAGTTGCATGCTGCTATAAGCTATTGCACGTAGTTGCTGGGAACTGAACCCAGGTTCTTTGAAAGAGCAGTAAGTGCTCTTAACTTCTGGGCCATCTCACTACGGCCCTAAAATTAACTTTTAAGTGATACAGAAAAACATAAAACATTTTGATATTTGGAGCCGGCATCTGACCCAGAGTTTGATGCTAAACTTCAACACATGTGCATGATGTGCCTCTATCAGATCTGGGAGTCTGGCCGATCCCTCACATCAGGTATCGCCATTTCTTTGTGTGAGGAACGTTCAGACCCTCTGTAGGCTACTTAAAAACACGGGCTCAATTGTGGTTAGTGAGTTACTAGCCAGTGTTCTATATAGATGATTAGATATTCTCCCCACCCAACGTACACACATTTCTCTCTCGAATTCATGTCTATTTTAAAAATTAATTTTAAATTTAAATTAAATTTTAGTTATTTGATTTTGTGACCCACCAAGAGCAACCTAGGACATCTTTGTGGCTATGGGTTTGATGCTGTCTGTTGGAGTCACAATTAAAGCTGGCAATTCCTCTTGCAGAATCTATCAGTGGCTATAGATTAAGGCTAACTCAGAGGTTCTGGGGCTTCCTTCTCTTTCCTTGACGAGTTGGTATCTCACAAACCCTTGGCCATTTGTGCGTCCTTTGAGGGATGACTATTCACATCACCTGTACAATTTAAAGCTGGATTTCTTCCATGACTCTACCCATCCTCCCTTGTTTTATGCTACTGTCCCCGTTGTTCTTGGCTGTCCTGCTGTCTCTCTGATGTCACAGTTATTGCTTTACACAATGTTTGCTTTTATTTCCACACATATTTTCCAGTATCTTTGACTTTTATCTCATTGAATTTTAGATCTTCAGGGAGATTGTCCCTTCAGCCTGAGCTATGTCCTTAAGAGTTTCAAAGGTCTGGTGTTTGGTAAACTCATTCAGTTTTTGTTTGTTTAAATCGACTTTAACTTATTCTTATTCTTGAAAGAAACTCACGTTGCTTTCAAAAACTGTCATGTTTCCTTAAACATATAGACCATGACTATTGTTTACTTTTCACTATGTCTGTCTAGTCCCAGTGTGGGGCTGAGGGCTGGTCATAAAGGCTGTTGTCTCTTCTGGGTGTCCTTTGCCCTGCGTGGCTGCTCTGTTTTTTCTGTTCATTTTTCTTGGTACTGCATCCACAGTTTTTTTCCCCCTCAGAGAGGATTTGTGTTTGCTTCTGTTATTTGTCTTGGCATATTGATAACCCAGACCTAACTTAAATTAAATTCTGTACTTGATAAAAATATCACAACAAACCTATTGTTGTGTATAATTAATGTACTGTAATAAAAATAAATTCTATACTTGAGGTATGTGTGTTTATCATATAATATCAAGAATTTAGACCACATACTTCTTTGAGAACTGGTCTGTAGTAGTATCAAAGTAAAAATTATTAAGTAGTTTTCTTCAGTTTACCAAGAATGTAACAGGTAGGCTATCACCATCGTTTCTCTTTGTTCTTGTCCCTCTAAGTGGAAGGGTGCAGTTGAACCCCTCAATGTGGCATTCCTCACATTGAGGGTTTTTCTCCCTCACTTCCCTGTGGCCTTGAGCACCAACATCTGTCTGCTTAGGTCACTGCCTCCATTCAAATATTAATGCCATTAGAATCTCTAGGAGCTCCTTTGTTTCTTAGCTTCTAACTCTTCCTTCTCAGCCCCATGTTCATACCTTGTGGTTTGGATATGAAATGTGGCCCACAGATTCTGGGATTTTAAGGTTCTTTGTTTTTGTTGTTTTGGTTTACTGTTGCTCTGAAGATAGGGTCTCAGGTCTGATGTAGCTTAGGCCAGTCTTGAACTTATTATATATGTGTACACAGGCTGCCTCCCCGTAAGGCAGGGTTCAAGAGGTTAGCACTGGACGGGAGGAAGACAGGATTTTATAGCTCAGGGGTAGGGGGGTTTCAAATGGGGGATTTGGCAAGAAAAATAGGTGGGCTGACAGGAACAGAACATCTTAACATCAGTCATAACAACCCCCTGAAACAAAGCCATGACTGAGAGGTGGGATGAACAAGGTGGTCAAAACAAAGGTAGGGTTGCAAGAGGATTGCAAACAACTTCTTGAAACGACATGATTGCCTTTCCTGGAACAGGCGGGATGGAGCCATTTAACTTAGAGTCCCAGGTGGGGTATAGCCCAGCCCTTGAGAAATAAAGGTTTAATTATAAACAGGAACAAACCTAGTTTGTCTTTGCTATAAGATGGCTTCTAAGCCTAAGATGGAGGCAGGCTGGTTTTTCATGACTTTAAACTTCAGATCCTTTTGCCTCTACAATCTGAGTGTATGGGATTACAGGAATGCATCTTCACATCTGGTTTATGAGGGCTTTGTGGATGATAGGTGGCTTAGTTATGGTTTCTATCGCTGTAACAAAATGCCATGACCAAAACGCAAATCGGTGAGGAAAGGGTTTATTCAGCTTACACTTCCACATTGCTGTTCATAACTGAAGGATGTCAGGACAGGAATGCAAACAGGGCAGGAACCTGGAGGCAGGAGATGATGCAGAGGCCATAGAGGGTGCTATTTACTGGCTTGCTCTGCATGGCTTGCTCAGCCTGCTTTCTTATAGAACCCAGGACCACCAGCCCAGGGATGGCACCACCCACAATGGGCTGAGCCCTCCCCCACTGATCACTAGCTGAGAAAATGCCCTACAGCTGGATCTCATGGAGGCATTCTCCCAACTAAGGCTCCTTCCTCTCTGATGACTCTAGCTTGTGTCAAGCTGACACAAAACCAGTCAGAACAATAGGCAAGCAGTCTATTAACCAAGCTCCAGACCTCCACCAGGCTCATGCATTTGCAAATTTGGTCCCAGGTAATGGCACTGTTCTGGGAGGTTGTAGAACTTTGGGGATGTGGTACCAACAAGTAGCAGAAATCTGTCTCTGGGTATGGGCCTTAAAGGTCATAGCTGCCTCTGGCTTCAGCTTGATCTCTCTGATTTCTGGTCCTCAGAGGTGTAACTAGGCCGCCTTGCGCTTCCACCTAGGATGGGACCCATCTCTATTGCCTTTTCCACCGTGATGGGCTATATGGGAACTCAAAACTGTAAGCCCACACAAGTCCTTTATCCCTTAAGTTGCTTCACTCAAAGCAGCAAGAAAACACACTTCTATCTTCTGGGTGTCTGCAAACTTAAAATAGATGCAGGTTGAGCACACAAAGAAGGTGACACAGAAGCAAGCAAGTTCATGGGCTGTCAGTTGCAGAGTCTCTTCTCTCTAGCAACTCACATCTCTGCTCTATGGCTTGTATACTCTAGCTGTCCTTGAAAACCCACTATTTCTTGAATATGGTGCATGGGCATCCTCTAGCGTTTTACCCTGCTGTGACTCCATCTAGACTTGTGAATCTCATGGCCAGGCTGAGTGAGATATAATTGTGTGTGTGTGTGTGTGTGTGTGTGTGTGTGTATACATGTGTATGTACACTTATGTCATAGCATACATGTTGGGGAGTTTTTGAAGTCAGTGCATCCTTCCACTGAGTGGGTCCTGGGAAGCAAATGCAGGCTGTCAGACTTGGTGACAAACACCTTCACTGCTGAGCCATCTCTCTGGGTATATATCATTCCACCACCCCTCCCTGGCAGATTATTTTTTTAAACACATTTTCTTTCTTTCTTTCTTTCTTTCTTCCTGTAGTCTGTTTTTCTTTCTTTCTTTTTATATTCTGACCACAGTTTCCCCTCCCTCCTCCTCTCTTCTCAGTCCTTCCTCCCTTCTCCCCTCTGTGCCTCACCCTCTAACCACCTTTCCTTGGTTTCTCTTCAGAAAAGGCCAGGTTTCCCATAAATATCAACCAACCATGGCATATCAAGTCACAGTAAGACTAGGCTTCTCCCCTCGTATTGAGGCTGGATGATGACAAGGCAACCTAGAAGGAGTGAAGGGCCCCTAAAGCAAGCAGAGGAGTCAGAGACAGCCCCTGCTCCCACTGTTAGGAGCCCCACAAGAACACCAAGCTACACAATGGTAACATATGTGCAGAGGACCTGTGTTAGTCCTGTGCAGGCTCCTTGGTTATTGGTTCAGTCTCTGTGAGCCCCTATGAACCCAGGTTGGTTGATTCTGTGTGTTTTCTTGTGGTATCCTTGACCCCTCTGGCGCTTACAATCCTTTCTCTCCCTCATCTGTAGGATTCCTAAGATCTGCCTAATGTTTGGCTGTGGGTCTATGCATCTGTTTCCATCAGTTGCTGGATGAAGTATATCTGGGCTAGGTTCCAATTTTTTATTTTTTTTATTTAAAGACTTATTTATTATTATGTATACAGTGCTCTGTCTGCATGTACACCTGCAGGCCAGAAGAGGGCATCGGATCACATTATAGATGGTGGCAAGCCCCCATGTGGTTGCTAGGCATTGAACTCATGACCTCTGGAAGAGCAGCCAGTGCTCTTAACCACTGAGCCATCTCTCCAGCCCCTAGGTTCCAATTTATGAGTTAAGCAGAATATCATTAGGAATAATTTTCTATCCTAGGTCTCTTTGCTTTTCTGTCTCTGGGTCCTGGCCCTCCAGACAGTGTCAGGGGTAGGCTCTCTCTCATGGCATGGGTCTCAAGCTGGTCCAGTTATTGGTTGGCAATGAGGCAGGTTCTTTAGAGACCTAAAACTGTCAGTCCTCCTGCCTTGGCCTGTGCCACCATGCCTGGCTTTTAGCATGTATACAAGTGGATGTGACTATCTGAAAAATCCTGAATGTCTTTGAGATACTTTCAAATCTGCGAGTGTTTTCCACTTGTGCCACAGGCACAGTATCGCCTGTACCAGGGTACATGTTGAGAGTATGGAACAGGGAGCAAGGCACAGTCACTATCATCATGTCTGTGGGCTTCCCTCTGACCTCTACCAATTTCTTGTTTTCTGGAAGATGCAAATGTCACCCCAGAGACATTGTCCCAGGAGGATGGACCAGAGTGTTGACTGGGAATGAAGCAGAAAGGAGGAGAAGAGCCAAACACACACACACACACACACACACACACACACACACACACACACACACACACACACAAATTCTCACTGGAGGTTGGGTTCCAGAAATAACTTTAGTAGCAGAAGAACAAATGATTGCAAGAAAAACATTCACTCAGCCTCAGCTTGGGCTGGTCCCCGTGCTTAAGAGAACTCAGACTCGAGGCCCCAGTTGTAGGCATTTGGGCGTAATGGATGCCATGGAGATGCTCCGTTCAGACACATTAAAAATAATCCACTTCCTTAGTACTAAACACCAACCCCAAGCCGCCAGGAGTGCTTGGTGAGAGACAGAAATAGCTTCTATGCTCCCAAGGGCTTTCTGTTCCTCCCTTTTCATTATTCACCATCTTCACAGCTCACCTCGCCTATTTACTTAGAGTGCTACTCCAGAGGCCAAGCCGCCCAGGCTCCCCAGCTTGCAGACCACCCCCCCCAAGGAAGCAGGATTATATAACTTGTTTTCAATTGTGCAGACGGTGGTGGATTCACATGCTCAGGCTGGTGAGTCTCTTGGACAGGATTTTAAAGTGTTCATCTGAAGTTTATCCAGACAGGAAGCCCAGCCGAAAGCAGAAAGGAGCCAGGCTCCCAAGGGGAAGGCTGAGAGAGACCCACTTGGCTAGGGTAGGTCTGAGCTGTGACACTCCCGATGAGTCACATCAGGGAAGCTGCAGACCTTTGCTTGACTTAGGAACCCCACCCCCCTCCCCACCCCCACATGTGGGTCATACAATGGGAGTGCTTCCTAGTTCCCTGTGGCTGGGCAGTAAGCTACCCTGGCACTGCCAGACACTGGTGCTCAAGGTCCTGATGGATCTGGAAAGAACGAGATAGAATTGTCACCATCTGGGCTTTGATGGGACAGGCTGCTGAGCTACCTGTTGCTGGGGCCCCCGTCTGGCTTGCTCCTGAACATCCAGGGCAGCTGTCTAACGTCATTCTGGTGGCTCAGCCTCTTGCCCAGGAGCTGACTCCTTCAGAAAGCTTCTTAAGAGAACTGTCCAACCTGTGTGGCTTTTCTGACCTGCCTGGTCTCTTGATCATACAACTGTTCTGTATCAATGCAGATACCACCAGCCCATTGGCATTCAATTCTAGAAGATACATGTTTCATTTCTCTCTCTCTCTCTCTCTCTCTCTCTCTCTCTCTCTCTCTCTCTCTCTCTCTCTCTCTCTCTGTGTGTGTGTGTGTATGGAAATGAAAAAACGTACTCCGCAATAGCAGCCATATGTATCTCCTTTAATCCTACACAACCATATAAGACATATTACACTATTATAATTCTCCATGTTTTATAGATGATACTGTCTAGAGGCAGAACAGTTAAGAATCTTGCTTTAGGCCACATAGCTGCTAGGTGCTTGGGACAGTGTGTAAACCCGAACCTGTCTGTCTCCAGGTAGCTGCTAAGTTAAGCTGCATGGTGTTTTAAAGACCTAAACATTGCCTCACATATTGATCCTGGCAGCTGTTTTAAGCATTTAGGAAACCCCGCCTATCATAGAATGTTAGTATGTAAAGTCTCAATAAGATATTATACCAGCCCCTTCAAAATCAGGGCACTGGCCTTCGGGTATAGTCATTGCATTAGGCAGAGCATCATTGTGGGTGAGGCTTCAGTTGTTTACCTGCAGGTGACGTCTGGGCTGCTACTCAGGTAGCCTGGACTCACTCAGAATTGCATGATGCTGATGGGACTATGGTGACTTCTCCAAGGTCAAATCAACAAGATACAGATGGGTCATTTTAGGAGTTGTGAGCTGACCGTTGGCCAGGCAGTACAGGCTTCTGTGGCTGGGAGAGATGCTGTGCCCACACGACCCCAGCTAGGCAGAACAAAGCACAGGGCAAAGCTTCAACCTCAACCAGAGCAGGGAGGAAGCTAGAAGGCTCCACCTGGAGGAAGCCAAGATGGAGTTACAGACCCTGGGGGAGTAATTCCCATGCTCTTCTTCAATCAGACCAGAAGATTGGGTAAGGTTTCTGTCTTGTATAGGAGTCATTGGGAATAGTTGCTGTTACACAGAGAATCATCTAGTTAGCATCCAAAGTCACAGTCTATGTTGAACTCTAATTGTCTCTCTACCTGTTCTCTCTTCTTTTCTGGGATGCTCCTGGGGTGGGGCATCCCTTTCTCTGGATCCCTTGCAGCTAGGTTGGCCTGTAAGACACTCCAGCTTTCCAAGGCCTCTCTCTCTAAGATGACAACTTGATTTTTTTTTCTCCTTTCCCACAGGCAGGGAGATGGTGACAGTTTGAGCAGATGCCTCAGACAGAGATTACTCACTGATGCACTCTTGCTAGCCTATTTCCCTTTGTTATTGTGGCTGGGTAGCTTTAAAACCTCCAACTAAGTGTTCCTATGAGGAAGCAGGTGTGCTGTCAGGACAGGTAAATGATTTTGTCTAAAACTGACTAAAACTGATAGAAAAAGTTGGCAAAATAAACAGAGCCTAGCTTCTTCTACTCTTTGCTTCCAGAATGTCTCTGGTTGGGCGGGGGTAGGGGTGGGGGAAGCCTGAACTAGTGTTGCCAGAAAAAATATAGTAGACCCAGTTGGACTTGCGTTTCAGACGGGCATAGTTTTCCTTTAGTATAAATATTCTGTGTGCTATTTGGGATGTTTGTGCACCGTTCTTTTCATTATTAATCTGAATTCACATTTAACTGAGACATCTGTATTTTTATTTGCTAAGTCTGGCGTCTCCCACTAGGACTGAAGTCCATGCTGGATTTAAGCTAAACTCCTGCTCTAAAAACTTCCTTTCCCTCATCTACAGAGCCTGACCCATAGCAGGAGCTGGAGGGAAAAGTAATTTATGTCTCCAAGGACACGGTGATAAGCTAGTCAAGAATGTCTGAAATTTGAAAGCAATAAAGTCTCACAGTTGTGCTTTCTTGTGACAGTTTTAATTTGTCGTGACCAGGGGTATAATTTGCATTCCTATTCTCCCACCCCTTGTATTGGTCACCTTGCCCATTTGGGTGAGCTTAAAAAAATTCCAATAATGTAGCAGGGTGTGGTGGCCTTCGATCCCAGCACTCAGGGAGGCAGAGGCAGGTGGATCTCTGTGAGTTCAAGGCCAACCTGGTCTACAAAGTGAGTCCCAAGACAGCCAGGGCTGTTATATAGAGAAAACCTGTATTGAAAAAAAAATTTCAATAATGCTTTTCATTTTCTCATGTTTGAAGATTTCAAGGTTTTACAGATGGTGGAATGCAGTCCTTACCTCCCCCCACCACACACCTCTGCCTTTTGTTTTCTCAAGACAGGGTTTCTCTGTGTAGCCCTGGCTGTCCTAGAACTCACTCTATAGACCAGGCTGGCCTGGAACTCACAGGAGATCCTCCTGCCTCTGCCTCCCAAGTGCTCAGATCAAAGGCTAAAGGCACATGCCCCAACTGTCTGGCTGACTTCAACCCTTTTAATGCTTCCAATTTACAATTTAGATGGGTTTTAAAATAGGGGAATCTTCAAAAACACACTCTACCTTCTCAGCTTCACCAGGCTCCCAGGCTGGTTAGGCTCCTCAGGACATGTCTGTGTAGAGCTTCCTGCATGGTCCGAGCGGACCTTGTTTCTGGTGGTTCCTTGTTACGCCGGAAATGGAGTCCCTCTGGGAGCTAAAGACCTTGACCCATGGTCTCTTTTCATGTCTCCCTTCTACTGGCCTTTCTCTGAGTTTTTATTGGTTCTTGGCCCTAGTCTGTGGTCCATTCCTGGTGTTCACCGCCTTTCTACTGCTGTACTGCCATCCTCTGAGGTCATGGTGCCCTGGCTCAGCTTCACTGGCAGAGGAGACATAGCACAGACACTTTTTTTCTTCAGGAGGCTCCATGGCACCAGCAGCCTTGAAAAGTCTAGATGCCTTACCACAGCATTCACTCTAGCAGCTTTTTCCGGCCTGCCGCCCACTCAGACTCCTTGTGTAGCTCAGGCTTGACTTGAACTCACTATTTACCCAAGCTAGCCTCATGTGGTAGAATTATAGGAATGTATCACCACACCAGCCTTTAAAAATTCCTATAACCATTTGTCAAAACTTCATCTGAGCCCTATCAATTTACCTTCTGCTTTGGTATCTGTGACTACCTGCATCTACCATCGCTTCAATATTTTCTGTCACTGGACTCACCTTTTCTTCTTAAGGAGCAAACTCATTTCCACTGTTTTTTAAACATCTTTCAAATTAGCTGCTTGTACTCCTGTTAGCTGATGTACCACATTAGTAGCACTTGAGTATCAACTTGAAAGTCATTTCTGCTATTTCTTTTAAGCTCGCTGGCATGGTCAGTCTGTTTTGACTAGTGGAAGAGAGACTGGCGACTCTCTTCTAGTCAGTACTGTATGATGGAGAGAGCTGTTGCAAATGCAGT
>OU015746.1:98610796-98656625 GCA_907169655.1 Acomys percivali | reverse complement strand
TCTGTCACATAGGGGGCCTGTCCAAGTTACTCTTCCCCTGTGTTAATTGCTTAGCTTTGCTGAACCCTTGAGGATTCCTCTTAAGTTTCGTCCTTCTTTAATCGTCCATGTGTTTGATCTGGATGATGATCACCAAGAGCTGAGTTGTATAGTTGGCTGGTATTTCCCTTGAAAATCTGTGTCAGAGATGAGCCCAATTCCTCTGCACTTGCATTGAGTGGGCTCCTTTTTCTCATCCTCTCACAGCTCAGGTTGGACTTTCTGACATTGTGTTGCTTGTCACTTGCATGCCTTCCCTGCCCTGCAGCTTTGTAATCTGGGTTGTCTTTGAGTCCTTTATCTTTCTTAACTTCTGAAGGAGAGATAAACCTATTTCCCAAGGGTGGGATGGTGAACGGTCTTGTGAGAGAACAGGTGAGGTTAATCCACTAGAAGACCAACCACCTTGTGCAGGAGCTTGATTGTTGCCAGCTGAAAAGATCCAGTGAGCCGACTCTGGGAGGAGATATATAAATGAACCCAGAACTGGAGGCGGGGCTGTTGGAGACTTTGGGTAGTTTTTGGCTGTTCATCGGTCCACTTTGAGACGCTCCTAGAGAGAACTGCTGGAGGGAAGGCTTCGGGGCTCTGGCTCCTGCTGAGGTTCCAGGTTCTGGTTACTCCAGGTTCCAACAGAAGAAATCCTGCTGATTACGCCAGGAGAATTGTTCCGCAGAACTGATATCCTTACGGTTTGGTTATTGTGTTCTTTAATCCTCTTTTCTTATTGTTTTGGTTAGTCGGTTAATGAGCTGTAATAAAAAAATATACTGGTTAAGAAAATTGAGGCTACAAACTCCTATGTCTATTGAGTAAGCCTGTCTTCCAGATCACTAGCATCTTGCCGCTAGCCTTTGACAAACTGGCATAGAAGACAGGGAAGCTCAGCTGGCCTGGTGCTAGCTCTGTGATCCCACATTCCAGCTCCTTCAGTTAGCTGAGTAGCCTGGGATAAAGCTACTAACCTTCTCCAAACCTCAGGTTTCTTGTTTGAAAAAAAGGACAATTACTTCACAGGCACGTATGATAACAAAGGTAATGTCCAACATAAAATAAGCTCTGTAGTGCTTGGGAATGTGACTCCTCAATTATATGGGAACTGGCTTCAGATTTTGTCTTATTTTTCCTGTCAATTATAGACAGTATGATGAGTTGGGCACAACATTATCAACAGAATTCTCCCTGATCAGAACCTCCAGTATTCTCCTGTACAGACTCTATGCTTGCTGGTGGGACTTGCTTTGGCCACTGCCATAATAGTAACCATGCCTCCAAGGAAACACTTGGCTCATTAGGGCTTGTATCTGCATCTGAACCTAGGCAAGAGGTGCTGATTACCTTACGGAGTGCAGCCTAGACAGCAAAAATACAGACCTCGCAGGTAATACAACTCTGTTAAGTCACCTTAGTTTGGGCGAGTTCCTTACACAGAGATAGGTAGCTGGCACACTGCCCTGTCAATCATCTTAAGAGACAGGTCTAAGTGCATCACCCCTCTGCTCAGGTGATCAGCTGGCCTTGGCCTGGAACTGTGGAGCAGGCATGGCCTTCAGAGCTGATTGCATTGAGGTAAGGGGATTCTTATGCCACACAGCCTCAGGACCCCTTCTAGAGTTCAGTGATCTCCTTCAATATCCAGCTGTGGCCACTGCCAGTTGAGCTCAGTACTTCCAGCGTTCCGATCCCTCATCGCACAGCTGTTTTTGCTCATTCCCGTCACATGGTTGTGGGCTGAAAAAAAATATACAGATTTCCATCTTATTTGACTTTGTCCTAGAAGATAAACTAAGGCAGGAGCCAGCTTCCTGCAGGCAGTGAGGGAAAAGCACCCACGTTGAAGACCACAAGATGCTCACACATGTCACAATAACAACAGGTGTTACAGTTAAAAGGAAGCTTAGGCTTAAAGCAGCAAGGCTGTTTGCACTGAGGAAAGTATGTAAGAAGGCTAGCAGCTGGGTATGAGATAGCCAGAATGACCTGGTATGAGGCAGACAGGTTCAGAGAGGCAAGGGTAGTGTGGGCTGGCTAGCCGTCTGCCTTCCAGGACCCTTCTCCTTCAAGGGAACACACTGAGGCACTGCCGCCCCTCTAATGCTATCATTTCCAACACAGTTAATGGTAACAGGGTACATAATGAGTAAGAACGGCTTCCAGCAAGAAATCCCACCTATTCCCAAATGGAGGTCCCTCCAGATCGTTCACAGACAAAGAACTGATGGGAACTAACTACGAAAGATGGACGCTATGCTGAAATAGAGTCAACCTTCTGCCATGGTAAAACTGTAAGCTAGTCATATGAATGTGAGAACATAGATGACTCAGTCTAATGAAGACTTAACAAGACACATGCAAGGTCAACTATAGCAATGCCAGCCAGGGCTAACACCCAAGGTCAGTAGCTAATAAAATGGGAGTTGAAGATGCAGAAACAGGAGACTTCAGTTCCTCTAACTGGGTGGGCAACACACGAGCACGTGGTTGGGCGCAGGGAACTGGCACAGAGATGGGCCCTCTAATTGCTCAATTAGTGAATTTTCTCAGTCTTTGTCTGGTTTCTTAAGTCCTATAAAACCTCACAAACAAAGCCAGGCTTGTTGGCACACACCTTTCATTCCAGCACTCAGGAAGCAGGGGCAGGCTTATCTCTATGAGTTTGAGACTAGCTAGGTCTATAGAGTTAGTTCCAGGCCAGTCAGGGATACATAATGGGACTTACCTAAAAAACAAAACCCATAGAGAAAAAGTTTTGACATGAAACAATAAACTCAAGAGCCACTGTGTCAGATTGATTTTGATGGCTGTTGAATTTCCTATACCTAAGAGTCTGGGTCAAGCACAAGAATCTGAAAAGGTCCCATTGTTCTCAGAATAACGCTAAAACTTCTAAAGCAAAGGCCAGATTGCACTCTTTCCCTTCTTTTACTGAAAATATTTTTTCTCATACAATACATCCTGATTACATTTCCCCTCCCTCTACTCCTCCTTCCCTCCCCTCCCATCCAGATCTACTCTTTCTGTCTCTCATTAGAATACAGACAGGCTTCTAAGAGGCAATAATAAGATAAAATAAAACAAAACCAAACACACCAAAATTGGACAAAACAAGCAGAACTAAAAGAGCCCAAGAGAAGGCACAAGAAATAGAAAACCATGTATTCACACAAGCCATAGTATATACGCAGAGGACCCATTGCAGACCCATGTACGCCCTGTGTGGGTTGCTTCACTTTCTGTGAGTTTGTGTAAGATTTGATAACATTGATCTAGAGGGCCTTGTTACCCTGGTATCCTCAATTCCCTCTGGTTCTTGAATTCTTTGCATGGAATTCTCTTCCATGTGTTTTCCTGATTCCTAAGGGGAGGTACTTGAAGGAGACAGCCTATTTAGGGCTGAGTATTCCAAGGTCTCTCATTCTCTGGATAATATGTGGCCGTGGGTCTCTGTATTTGATCCCATTTGCTGTAGGAGGAAGCTTCTCTGATAATGGTTATTCAGGACATTGATCTATGAGTATAGGAGTATAGGGGTAATTTTATCACTACAGTTTTTAGACCAGTATTATTTGCTTTTACCCCAGTTCCTTAGAGTAGCTAGTCTCAGGTTCTTGTTCACCCAAGAAGTGTCAGGTATGTGTTCCACACTGACCTCCATAGTGGCTGTACAGATTAGTATATTTACCTGTAATGGATGAGTGTTCGCTCTACTCCACACCCTCGCCAGCATGAGCTGCCTCTTGTTTTATTGACCCTAGCCATTCTGACACGTGTAAGATGAAATCTCAGAGTAATTTTGACTTGGATTTCTCTGAAAACTAAGGATGTTGAAAATTTCTTTGTGTCTCAGCCATTTGAGACACAATACTGAGAATTTTATAACCTGAGATTCTATTAGATCTACACCCCACTTCTAAATTGGATTATTTGCTTTCTTGATATCTATCTTTGTTGAGTTGTTCATATATTTTGGATTTTAGTCCTTTATTGGATGTGTAGTTGGCGACAATCTTCTCACTCTGCAGCCTTCTTTGTTCACATGATGGCTTCCTTTGTCACACCGAAGCTTTTCAGTTTCATGAGGTCACATTTATTAATTTATGTGTGCTTTGATAACACTGGTCTGGAGGGTCTTGCTCTCCTCTATTAATTGTTGATCTTAATGCCTGAGCTGTTGGAGATCTATTCACACAGTCTTTTGTGCCAATGGGTTCAAGCCTATTCCCTTCTTTCTCTTCTATCAAGTTTAGGCTATCTGGTCTTATGTTGGGGGTCTTTAAGCCATTTGTATTTGGATTTTGTGCAGGGTGATAGATAGTGATGTATTTTCATTCTTCTTCATGCAGCTGTCTAGTTTGACCAGCACCATTTGTGTTCTTTCCAGTGTACACTTCCAACTTCTTCACTAAAAATCAGGTGTTTGTCCATAGGAGTGTGGATTTTTGCCTGGGTTTTCAATTCTATTCCATTGATAAATATGTTTGTTTTATGCCAATATTATGCTGTGTTTATTGTTATAGCTTTGTAGTACAATTTGAAATAATGATGACATGGTACCTCCTGTAGTTCTTTTATTATTCAGAATTGTTTTAGCTATCCTATTTTGTTGTTGTTGTTTGTTTTTCTATAAAAGCTGAAAATTGTCCTTTCAAGATCTGAGAAGAATTGTTTTGGAGTTTTGATAAAGATTTCATTAAGTCTGTCGATTGGTTTTTGGTAGGATGGCCATTTTTGTTATGCTAATCCTACTGATCCATGAGCGTGGAAGATTGTTCTATCTTCTGATATCTTCAACACCTTTCTTCATTTTCTTAAAGTTTTTAATCATACAAGTCTTTCCCTTGCTTGGTTAGATACCCAAAGATATTTTACATTATTTGAGGTTATTGTGAAAGGTATTGTTTCCCTGATTTCTCTCTCAGCCTATTTGTCGTTTGTATATAGGAAGGCTACTGATTTTTGTGAGCTAATTTTGTATCCAGCTACTTTGGTGCAAGTGTTTATCAGCCATAGGAATTTCCTGGCAGAATTCTTAGTGTCACTTATGTATATTATCATAGCATGTGTAAATAAAGATACTTTGACTTCTTCCTTTCCAATTCGTATTACCTTGATCTTCTTAGGTTGTTTTTATTGCTCTAGCTAAGAGTTCAAGTACTATATTGAATAGGTATGGACAACCTTGTCTTGATTCTGATTTTGGTGGGATTTCTTTGAATTTCTCTCCATTTAAGTTGATGTTGGCTATAGGATTGCTCTACTTCCTTTGTTATGTGGAAGTATGTCCCTTTTATTCCTAGTCTCTTAGGACTTTTATAATGAATGAGCATTGGATTTTGTCAAAGGCCTTTTCTGTATCGGTGAGATGAACATGTGGTTTATATGGTGGCTTACATTTAGCAATTTACATGTCTTACCATTCCTGCCCCTTTGGGATGAAGCCTATTTGATCATGGTGGATGATATTTTTGGTGTGTTCTTGGATTCAGTTTATAACTATTTTATTGGGAATTTTTAAATCTATGTTATAAGGGAAATTGGTTTGTAATTGTCTTTCTTTTTGGGTTTTTATTTAGTTTGAGTATCAGGATAACTGTGGCCTCATAAAATGAATTGGGCAGTGTAACTTTCTTTGAAAGTCTTGTGGAATTCTGTGTTAAAACCATATGACCCCAAGCTTCTGCCTTTTCTTTTTTTTAAAGGGAGAATTTCAATAACTTTTTAAAATTTCACTAAGGGTTATAGGTCTATTAAAGTTGTTTATCTGATCTTGATTTAACTTCGGTAAGAGTATGTAGAGAGAAAATTATTAACTTCTTTTAGATTTTCCAATTTGGTGGAATACAAGTTTTAAAAGTATGTTCCTATGATTCTCTGGATTTCCTCAATGTCTGTTGTTGTATTAATTTGGATATTCTCTCTCTGCCTTTTAGTTAATTTCGATAAGAGTTTGTCCATCTTGTTTTTTCAAACTATCAACTCTTTGTTTCATTGATTCTTTGTATTTTGTGCTTGTTTGTTTCTATTTTATTGATTTTAGCTACAAGTTTGATTATTTCTTGCCATTTACCTTTTGGGGTCTCTCTCTCTCTGTCTCTCTGTCTCTGTTTCTCTGTCTCTCTCTCTGTCTCTCTCTCTCTGTATGCAATTAATGCTATGAACTTGCCTCTTAGAATGCTTTCACATATCCATAAGTTTTGGTATTTATTTTCATTCAATTCTGGAAAGAATTTCATTTCTTTCTTGATGTATTTTTCATTGAGTAAAGAGTTGTTCAGTTTCCAAAGGTTTTTCATGTTTCTGTTGTTTCTATCCAGCTTTACTTTATGGTGTCCTGATAGGATGCAGGTTTTATTTCTATTTTCTTATATGTGATGAGACTTGCTTTCTGTCCCAGTATGTAGTGAGTTTTGGATGAAGTTCTGTGAGCTGTGCAGTCTCCCACTGTCAATGTATGAGGTTCAATATGTGTTTTACGCTGTAGTAATGCCTTTGTGTTTGGAGCATAGATGTTAAGAATTGCAATGTCATCTTGTGGATTTTTTTGATAAGTATATAGTATCCTTCCCTATCTCTTCTGATTAGTTCTGATTTGGTCTATTTTTTATCAGATATTAAAATGACTATTCCAGCTTGCTTTTTATGTCTACATGGTTGGAATTATTTTTCAGTTCTTTTCCCCTGAAGTAATTTGTGTTCTTGGTGTTAAGGTGTGTTTCTTGGATGCAATAGAAGGATGGATCCTGTGTTTGTATATATATATTGTGTTATTCTGTGTCTTTTTATTGGAGATTTGAGTCCATTGATGTTGAGAGATGTAAGCAGTGTTTGTTGATACCTGGTATTTTGTTGTTGTTCTGATGGTGGTGGTGGAGGTTGTGGTGGTGGTGGTGGTGGTGGTGGTGTGTGTGTGTGTGTGTGTGTGTGTGTGTGTACCCATGCGTGTTAGTGTGTGTTTACCCTCTTTTAATTGGCTCTATTTTTATGGTTGTAGCTAACTTCCTTAGGTTGGAGTTTTTCTTCTATCACCTTTTGTAGAGCCGGATTTGTGGATATTGTCTAAATTTGGTTTTATCATGAAATATCTTATTTTCTCCATCTATGGTGATTGAACCTTTTGCTGGATATAGCAGTCTGTGTGGGTATCTGTGGTCTCTTGGAGTTTGCAGCACATCTGTCCAGGCCATTTTGTCTTCATTGAGAAGTCAGGTGTAATTCAAATAGTTCTGTTTTTGTATTTTACTTGGCCTTTCCCCCTTGCAGCTTTTAATATTCTTTCTTTGTTCTGTACTTAGTGTTGTGTTTATTATGTGCAGAGAGGATTCTGTTTACTAGTCTAACCTATTTGGTGTTCTATTTGCTTCTTGTATCTTGATAGGCATTTTCTTCTTCAGGTTAGGTAAACTTTCTTCTATGATTTTGTTGAAAATATTTTCTAGGCCTTTGCCCTGTGTTTATTTCCCTTATACCCTTCCTATTCTTAGCTTTATTCTTTTCATGATGTTTCTAGATTTAACATTTTCTTTGACAGAAGCACCCATTTCTCCTACAGTGTCTTCAGTGCCTGAGCTTCTCTTTTCCATCTTGGTTTTGAGGTTCCTCTTTGAAGTGCTAAGTTTTTCATTTCCAGATTTAGATTACTTTGCATTCTCTTTATTGATCCCCCGCCGCCCCTATCTGAAAGATTTATTGGTCTGCTTGTGTTTTCCCAGATTTGTCTAAAAGACTTATTAATGTCCTCCTTAAGGACCTCTATCATACTTGAAAAGACCATTTTAGGGCTTTTTTCTTGTACTTCAGCTATGTTGCAATCCTGGGACTGCTGCGGTACAGTTGTGGGGCTCTAGTGGAGACATACTGCTCTGGCAGCTCCTGATTATGCTTTGACGCTGTCATCTAGGCATCTGGGTGTGGGAAGATTGCAATTCTAGGTGCTGGTATCTAGGCTTGTCTTTGTTATGTGCTTTGTTCTTTAGTTTCTGTTGCCCTCTGTGGTTCTTGGGAGAGTGTGGTGGCTGTGTGTTGCCTAGCAGGAAATTCTTCTGGGATCCTGATAGGCGTGGCCACTGGGGGTTCTAAGTAAAAATATGTTTCTAAGTTTTTGAGAGCTGACACTTAGGGTTAAGCAGGTAGTTCCTAAGGGCATCCACAGGAGTGGGGGAAAGCAGGGTGTTCTACCAGGATCAGCTTAGTCCTCCTGGGAATGGGGGTACAGAGTATGGAGAGGCCCCAGAAGAAGGGCTGCTACATACTGGGCATGAGAGTGGAGCATTATACTTGGAGGAATGCAGGGAGGGGTGAAGGTCTTCAGTTAGCTACCTGCTTGGCTGGCCAAAGTGGCCTGTGGGTTCCCAGGGAATGCTTGTTGGAGTGGTGGGTAGGATAAAGCCATGAGTCGGGTGAAGAGAATTTAGAGGGAAGATCTGTTTGGTCAACTGGAGAAAGGAGCAGAGAGAAAGGGGAAGACCACTGCATGTGCCCGTGGCAGACCTGGGCATGAGACTGGAGGGTTAGAGTTGGGGGAATGGGAGAAAAGTGAAGAATTGTACTTAGTCTGCCTGTTCCCCTGGTTGGAGTCCAGAATGCACCCGGTAGGCCCTCTCAGAGTGGTTCCTGTCACCTGGACTCAGCGCTGCCACTGTGTAGCAGGAGCCATTGTCAGTACATTAAAAGGTGAGAATAGTATGTCTCAACAAAACTTTATTTGCAAAAAATAGATTGTAGGCTAGATTTGTCCACAGGTCCTACTATGCTGATCCTTGTTCTCAATACATTCGTATCGATTCTCAGTGAGACAGAAAACTGATTTTCTATTAATTAAGGGCTCTAGAGAACCATGTGTGGGGTTTGCGATTACGCTTTTGATTTTTTGGAAGCACTGTGTTAAATTACTTTTTTAATTTGACAAAATACCTGACATAAACAACTAAGGAAGGATGGATTTTATTGGCTTATAGTTTGAGGTGTTGTGGTCCCTCAGGCTAGAGAAGGCTTGTTGCTAGGAGCATGAGGCAACAGGGCAGACCGCATCCATAGCAAGGAAACACAGAGAGGTGAGTGCTAGAGGTCAGGCCAGTTTGTCCTTGATGCCAGCCCATTGGTCTGCTGCTGTTCACAGCCAGGGTGGCCTTCCTGCCTCAGTTAAGCCTTCAGGAAACTCCCTCATAACAATACCTGGAGATGTGTGTCTATGTGATTTTCAATCAAGGGAAGTGGGCAGTGGATGTACTGTCAAGGCTTCTGAGCGTCTCCGGTGGTTTGGTTTTGTTCTAATTAGTTGAGATTCCTGGTTTAGTCATTTGCTTTTTATGGAAGAAATGTGATTCTCTAATATGTTTTATATTTTCTGCTTCTGCATTTGTTTGGTAAGTATGCGTCATGAAAAAAAAATCTTTTAAAAATAACATTTATTTTTGGTTCATACAAAGAATCGTTTTAGAGTGTATTTGCAACCTGAATAGAAGAACAAGTAATTGCAGCCATTTCTATTCTAGGCTGGCTCTAAATTTCTCTATTATTATTTCCTTTAAATGAAAACTCAGAGTTCTTTATCTTAAAAGCAAATCATAGTCAGAATACTACTTAGGAAAAACCAGTTGTTTGATTAAATAATTCGATGTTTCAAATCCACTTATTACAATGAAAGCTGTGCCGGCTATGTTGGGGAAAGTGGCCGCAGCTTACTCACTGGGGCAGTGTGCTGGCTGAATGACAGCGGCCATTAATTATTAATACGAGTGGGCAGAAAAACATGCTCCATTCTTTCCTCATGTAAAAAAAAAAAGTGCCAGTGTTTGAAAACCAGGAGTGTCTAAAAACGTGTTTGAAAACCACGGGGCCACCGCCAAAGCCATGTAAACAGGGTTGATTGTTGGGCTTGCCTGGCTGTGGCTCCTGGGGTACCCTGAGGCTTCTTCTTCTTCTGCACAATTATGGGATGTGATGGCTGGTCTTTTGGAGTTGTGCAGTGTATCTCTTCTTAGATTGTGTCTTTCCCCTACTCTGTTATAAACTGTAACACAAGTGAAAGCATCTCTTAGGAGAGCTCAGTGTCCCACTGCCTCTCTTCCTTTGCTATGTGTATGTTGGGAGAAGGCTGCTCAGCTTTTCAACAAGCCCCCCCCCCCCCCCGGACTTTGAGGCCACAAGCATCCTTTGAATTCTAGAAATTACTGTGAAGCATTGAGAGCTTTCGTTTCTAGGAGTTGCATCTATCACTGTGTACTATAAGAAAGCATTTCTGTATAATTCATTAAAATAGTAATTATAGCCTGGTTGGTGGTGTTTCATACTTTTAATTTCAGCACTTGGGAGGCAGAGGCAGGCAGATTTCTCAGTTTGAGGCCAGCCTGGTCTAAGGAGTGAGTTTCAGGTCAGCCAGGCCTATACAGAAAAACCCTGGTGGGGGTGGCAACCCCCCAAAAGCAATTGTAGACATATTTTACATAATTTATAATAGGCATACCACAAATAATATATATATATATATATATATATATATATATATATTTAGTTCTGTTCCAATAAAAACTATTGATCGAAGAGAACAGCATTGTTTTATATTTTTGCTCTGTTAAGCAGAGAACTAAGTTCTTACAACTGTTTTTGATTTAGCCTCTTAGACTATTTGTTATGGGGCCTGCAAAACTCCACTATACTTTGAGGAAGGAATGAAGGGAAAATAGGGGAGTTTTAAAATTAACATAAGAATAATTCTGAGGAAGACAGACAGACAGAGACAAAGAGAGAGAGGGAGAGAGAGAGAGACAGAGGGAGGGAGAAAGGGAGGGAGGGAGGGAGAGAGAGAGAGAGAGAGAAAGAGAGAGAGAGAGAGAGAGAGAGAGAGAGAGAGAGAGAGAGAGAGAGAGAGCGAGAGCGCTAGGGTATATTCACTTGATCCAGCCCTGTGTAGCATTTCAGTTCCTCAGAAAGGGCCATTCATCCCTATGTAAAAACACAAATTCAACATCCTTCCCTGTTTTGCTCCTCAGCTATACTGGACTAGGGCTGTTGGCTAGCAGATTAGAGGCAAAATGAGGTCTACCATCCATAGAAATGATAGATAACAAGGGGAAATGTGAAACAGTAAAGAAACAGATTAAAAATTAAAACTCAAAAGCCATAGCATAGTATAAGACAATAATTGTGTGTGTATGGTACCATGGAAAGACAGAATCTCTTCCTGAATTTCTTGACATTACACTTTTTGGGGGGCACTCTCTGGACCCCTGGGATGCTAACCCTCATGAAGCTGCTAGGCAGCTGGTAATCCATGAATTTCCAGAGAACGTGGCATCCAAACTCCTTTATTTATTTTTTTTATTTCTTAGTTATAAGTCTATGTATGTAGCTGAGTGTGGGTTTGTACATGTGTGTGCAGTGCCTGTTGAAGCCTGAAGAGGCATTAAATCCCTTGGCACTGGAGTTACAGGTGGGTGCACGTAGCCTGACATGGGCACTAGACTACAACTCAGGCCTTCTGCAGGAGCAGGATCTACTGTTAATCACCAGCCTTCTCTCCAGTCCCTAGAATAGCGCTTGTGCCATGGCACATGTGTGGAGATCTGAGGACAAGTTTTAGGAATTGGTTCTCCCATTCCACCATGTGGTCCCTGGGGATCAACCCAGGTGGTTAGGCTTGGTACCAAGCTCCGTCATCTGCTAGAGCTGTCTTTCAGGGCCCCAAACTAACTTTTTCCCCATTATGGGACAGGGCCACACATCCTTATTATAAAAAGAAAACACAAAGCTCTGGAGTCTCCTCCTGGAACACAGATTTGCCTGGGCTGTGGGATGGCTAACACACAGGCGTAGTCCCTGCTCCAAGTGTCAGTGCACACTAAATAATACCCAAGTGAATGACGATGTGGATGGGTGCCACATGGGTGCAGCGTTTCATGGGTTTTCAATGCAACCCTCATTTTTTGAGGATCCTGGATGAGGAGAATATAATCATATATCCTGTTGCCCAAACAGTAAAGTGTCAGACAAGTTAATTGCCTTAGAGACATGAGCGCACGCTGCAGGAATCTGAAGTGCTTTCCCTTGACACTCTTCGAATAAACTGGGAGGTAGAAGATGAAGTAAAAAGAAGCAGAGACAAATCACCAAGTGTTGAGAAAACCTCGTCTACAGTGTCTGGATCAATTTCAAAGGGAAAAAGTCTTGGCTTCTAGACAGTATCTTGGGCTCTGTGGCTGCACTTAGGAGTCCACTGTACACCTGACCCATTGTGTCCACCTGTGGTCTGCTCAGAGTCAGGCGATTTAGTCTCCACCCCTGGACTTCCCAAGCAGACCCTTGGCATTTGGATGAATAGCTGTGAGGCCAGTGCTATAGCATCCCCCAAATAGCATCTCATTTTCCAGCTCAGAAGAAAAAACTCAGAGTTCCCTTGGAAAGTCTCCTACTTGGTCCCTTGAAGTCACAGGAAACGGGAGGGTTCTGCAGGACCAGTTTAAATCCAACTGAGTTTTTCTGGCAGAGCAACAACTGCTGGGGCACAGCTACAGTTTCCCTGGCAATAGCAATTACTGGAAATTCTAGTGAAGCAGTTGTTTCTTTTGCTCTATGGCTCTTCAACAGCAAAGGGCAACAACACCAACATTTGCTTTAAAGATAGAAGAATAAGATGCCCTTGTTTCATTTCTCCAAATGCTACATCAAAGCAATAAGGAGAAAAGGCAATGGCTATTCAAACTTTACTTCATCAAGCAGAAGTTGTATAATTTGTGGGTAAAAGATTGGAGATGATGCCAGGGGTCTGGAGATGCCAGTAGGAGCTTCAGAAGATTGTCAAACAGAAGCAGCTCATTGTTTCAGTACCTTGAGGTAACTTCTCAGAACAGAAGGGCTTGGGTCTCCAACATGAGTGAGAAAAACTTTAACAAGACAATGACCATAAAAATTTTGGCTGTAGGGAGAAGGTTCTAGAACCTTTCAGAGACCAAAATGTTGGAATACACACAGAGAGAAATAGCATTTCAGACGTTTCAACCAACATAGTAAATACTAGAACATAAAAGTGAAGGGCCTTTAAATTTTAAAGGAAATAATTTTCTAAGTGGAATGAATTCTCTGTACAGAAAACCTGCTCAGCGAAGTGAGGCGGCACGGGGAATTCGATCATCGTCAGCCATAGAATCCCAAGCATTTTATTTCTGAAGTATATTAGGAAGTACACCAAGTAAGGGAGTCAGATAAGATACAGGATGCTGGAAGTTTGAGGTTAAACAGAGCCTAATCATAGGCATCGGGACCAAATAGGCAGGATACAAGAGCATCAAGGTGCAGTGGGTGTGGAGCTGGGCTCACCCAGTGATCTATGCCCTTGAAGCAGAGGAGAAGCATGGCCTAAGTTAATTTTAGATAACATGCAGTTAACTTATTGCGAACCACCTTGTGGGAAATAATATCAGCTCGGTATTTCTTGCAATACGGAGGTGTTTTGCGAGCCATGAATTGGTTGTGACTATATTGTATCAGGGGAAGGAAAAAAGGAAGTGTAAATGAAGGATTTGTAAGGCTAGAACGGGCTGAGGAGTTGAAATGTCTTGTCGGTAGCAGGGAGTTGGTAGAGAAAGGTCTAGAATGGATGGATTCACAGAGATGAGCCTAGTATTGAGGATGATGGGGTTCCAGGACAGTTTCAGTGCTTAAAGCATTTCTTTTGGGTGCAGGATTAAGGAATCGCATATTGAAAACCCCATGCTCGGTCACTCTGATATTGGTGTCATCTCTTGTCCTGTTTCTGGTGTCTATCTTTCTTCTGTTGGCATACAAGGAAATTTTGATCACAAGTAGTCAGGGACTATGTTGAAACTTCATTGGTTCTTGGGTGATACTATCTTTGTCCAAAGCTTTTAGTTTCTCTCAGGCAGGTCAGGTTGGAATGCTCTGCTGAGTTGGTTCAAAGTTTGGGGTGCATCTTTGTGAAGTCTGGGCCACTTAGGTACAGCCTTCGTCCGACGGTCTGGCTCCTTAGATCTCCTTGTTAAATCTAGGCTCTTTTGCAGAATCACTCTTAGCCTGGTGGCTGTGAGCTCCTGATTTTATGTCCGTGCCTTTGTGAAATTGCTGACAGCGTGTCTCCTCCACTCTCTTCCGGCCTTCTCTTTGGGAGAATTCTCCTAATAAATAAAGCCCATCTGAATTCTTGGCTTAGGTTCTGCTTCTAGAGAATCGAACCATTTGCCATTAGAGGAAAACTTAGTAAGGGGACAAGAGTGTGATTTAGAGGCAAGCAAGCCCCTGTCTTAGTTACAATAGCCGCTGTTTTCACAGCCCACGTAAGGTTCTGTCCCATGCACTATGAGAAAGGACACTTTATTTTATTTTTATGATTTATTTCATAGTGGCCTATTTGTTTCTGGTTAAGCAACAGCTAGGCAAACATGAAGGCTTAGATATATTGTTAAATATTTGTTTTTTGTTTGATTGGCTTGGCTCTGCTGTAAGAAAGCCATGAGTGGAGGTCGTTTGTCCATTCAGGTGTTTTCTAAAAAGAATGACTTAAAACCACTTGAGCTTCTTGGTTTCTTAACCTGCTGTGCATAACTGCCTTAAAAGCACAGTCATTTTACCCCTTTTGTCTGCTGCACCAACCACAGTTGTTAGAGTACTCCCTAGGGTGTGAGGCTGACCAGCCATAACTATGGAGAGGGACCAGGAGCCTCCAATTTCTGTATCATCCACAGAGACAAAACATCTTTAGCTGTAGTTTTCCTTTTTCCTATTTAGGCCTCAACCAACCTACTACACAACCTACCCAGATAAAATGATTTTATTGAAGGTCTTAAAATCTGAATCCATCAAAAGAGGTTTAGAAAAATATGAATTAATTTATGGTACAAAATATTTTAAAATTAATATTTTAAGTTAGTAAAGTAATGGCTTCATTACCACGTTTCCTACCTGTGTGTCATTATGACTTGGTTCTTATTCCCCTCTCAAGGCCTGGCCCCCTGTCCTCCAGCTCCCTCTTGGTGGCCTCTTTCCTTCCTCATCTGGTAGCTTCCCTTCTACTTCCATGTCATGTGTATTCCACTACCCTGTCTTCAAAATGAAATTTAAATTGGGTTGATGCTTTCATCTTCTCAGGCTGCCCAATAAATATCACAGTTTGGGGCTTTAAACAGGAGAACTGTGCCTCCCAGCCCCTGAGGGTGGAGCTAAGGTCACATGCGGCCAGTCAGGTCCTAGTGAGGCCTCTCTTCTTGGCTTAGAGATAGCTATGGCTTTAAAAATTGATTCTTTTGGGTATGTGTGTATAATGTACGTATATATGTATGTGTATGTATCATGTATATATGTGTATGTATGTATTTCATATATGTGTATAGTGTGTATTAGTATATATTGTATATGTGTATAGTATGTGTTTGTGCATAGTGTGCGTGTGTATATGCATAATGTGTATATATGTTTAGTGTATGTATGTATATATATAGTGTACATTGTGTATGTATGTAGTATGTACTATGTATGTGTACAGTGTGTTTGTATAGCCTTATTGTGTATGTGAATAGTATGTATATAGCATATGAATGTATAGCATGTGTGTATGTTTATAGTGTGTGTGTATATAGTGGTATGTGTGTTATGTATAGTGTGTGTAAATATCTGTATATACATGTGTGTGTATATATATGTGTGTGTGTATAGTGTGTATTGTGTATGTATGTAGTCTGTACTGTGTATGTATGTAATGTTTGTATAGTCTGCATTGTGTATGTGTATAGTTTGTATATAGCATATATATATAGTATGTGTGTATGTTTATAGTGTATGTGTATAGCGAATGTGCGTATAGTGTGTGTATGTGTGTGCATGTGCGTGTGCACGCACGAGTGTTTGCACTCTGTGTTTACAGAGGCCAAAAGATTCCCATCTTCATTTGCAAGCACAAATCAGAGAGTGCACACTGGGATCTCATATAGCCCAGACTGACCTTGAACTCGGGGATCAGGGCTCTAATCACTCTGTCACTCTTTAGCAGAGTTCTTTCTGAACTTGGAGCTAAGCCAGCAGACAGCAAGCACCATCAGCTGTCCCGTTTCTTCCTATGCCTGCACTCCTATCCCTGCACAGCACTGGGGCCCATGTGCCTGGCCACAGCCCAGGTCCTCATGCTTGCACAGCAAGCACTTCTGTGCACTGAGCCATCTCTAAAGCTATCTGGTTACCATATACTTCTCCGTGGAGACAGAAGGCTCTGTGATGGGAGTGAGGTTGTGGACCACTTCTTCACTGGTAACTTACTAGTGCCTTGTGGCCCTGTTTGGGTCAGATCACATGCATACCGTTACCAGAGAGTGCTGTGGTCTGCTGTAGATGTTGGCAGGTCAGAAACATGTGGTAATCTGATGGTCTAGTTAAGTATTGTAATGGTTTCAATGAGATGTTCCCCATGCTCCTGGCCTTGGTCCCCAGCTGCTGGCACTGTTTGGAGAGGTTTAGGATGTGTGGCTTTGTCGGAAGAAGTGTGGGCTTTGAAGTTTCCAGCCTTTTGCTGTGGCTAGAGATGTAGCTCAGTTAGTAGAGTGCCATCCTAACATGCACAAAGCTCTGATCCCCAAGCTCAAGGTCAGTATGGGCTGCATGAGACCCTGTCTCATGGAACAAACAAACAAACAAAGGCTTGTGTGTGTCCCCCCTACCCCTCCCTCCCACGTCTCTGTCACCATGAGCCCAAGCAAACCATCATTTATAAGTTGCCCTGGTCATGGTGTTTATCACAGCAACAGAAAAGTAGTTAATATAAGTGTTCTGTCTCAGCCAAGGTACAGATCTTCAGGAGGGGACTATGGACCCAGGGAGGCTGGCCATTCTTGATCCAAAGCTCCAAGTGTCTGTATTGTGGATTTCATACAAAGGCCCAACAAAAGCTCTAGACAGCACTCTTATCGGCCAGTGACAGCTCAGACACCATTGACTGTTGGCGCTCACGGCCCAAGCAGCAAACAGTGTGTGGAGTTTTCTCTTATTTGAGGCATCATTCAAAAACAAGCATCTTTTCCAGATCACATGTCAATAGGCTCTAGTAACCTTCTCCCACTCCATGAAGCTAAGTTGTTTCCAAAATCCAAAGAACCCTACTGGGTGCTGCATCTCTTTTGCAGTTTCAGAAGCAACAAGTTATGCTGAGCTTTGGAAGGACTTTCTCAATACACCCAATACAACTGGACTTCCAAAGCGTTCTCAGAGGTGAAGGTTTGTGAAGTGCCTGGGTTTGTGCCAAATTTATATTTTACCCCCTTTATGCAGAATCTTACTAATAAGCTTATAGTAATTGATACTTATCTTCCTTTAAGATTAATTTAGCCGGGTGTGGTGGCACACATCTTTAATCCCAGCACTCAGGAGGCAGAGGCAGCTGAAACTCTGTGATCTTAAGGCCAGACTGATCTAGAGAGTGAGTTCCAGGACAGCCACAAAGATAAACGCCAGGGAAACCAGGAATGTTAAACAGACTGTTGACTCTTCAAGGAAAGAGATGTATAACTTTTTAACCCAATTGAGAAATGGGGCTAGGAACTAAACAGAGAATTCTCAACAGAAGAATATCAAATGGCTGAGAAACACTTAAAAGAAATGCTCAACCTCCTTAGTCATTAGGGAAATGCAAATCAAAACAACTCTGAGATTCCATCTTACACCCATCAGAATGGCTAAGATCAAAAACTCAAGCGACACCACATGCTGGAGAGGATGTGGGGAGAGAGGAACACTCCTTCATTGCTGGTGGGAATGCAAACTAGTACAGTCACTTTGGAAAGCTATCTGGTGCTATCTCAGAAAACTGGGAATAGGGCTTCCTCAAGACCCAGCTATTCCACTCCTTGGAATATACCCAGAAGATGCACCAGCACACAACAAGAAAATTTGCTCAACCATGTTCATAGCAGCCTTATTCATAATAGCCAGATCACGGAAACAGCCTAAATGTCCCTCAGTAGAAGAATGGATAAAGAAACTGTGGTACATATACACTATGGAATACTACTCAGCTATTAAAAACAAGGAGTTCCTGAAATTTGTGGATAAATGGATTGAGCTAGAAATGATCATAATGAGTGAGTTAACCCAGAAGCAGAAAGACTCAATGGTATATACTCACTTATATCTGCATACTAGCCCAATGGGCATGCCCCACGAAAGCCTTCCCTTACCAGGAAACTGGGACAGAGGGGAGGACATCCTATTGGGACTCTAGATGAGAGAAGCATGTGAGAATAGCAATGTAGAAGGATCCAGTGGGTCCTAGAAACCTACAAGTAGAACATTATGATAGGCAGATTTGGGCGAAGGGGTCCCGCTCAAACTAAGGCACCAGCCAAGGACAATACCGGCGGTAAACTTTAAACCCCTACCCAGATCTAGCCAATGGACAGGACAGTCTCCACACTTGAGTGGAGAGTGGGATATGACTTTCTCATGTACTCTGGTGCCTCACATTTGACTATGTCCCCTGGAGGGGGAGACCTAGTGGCACTCAGAGGAAAGACAGCAGGTCACTGAGAAGAGACTTGATACCCTATGAGCATATACAGGGGGAGGTAATCCCTCTGAGGAACAGTCATAGGGGAGGGGAATAAGGGGAGAATGAGAGGGAGGGGAGAATGGGAGGATACAAGGGATGGGATAACCATAGAGATGTAACAAGAATAAATTAATAAAAAAAAAGATGTATAACTTGTTTTCTGCTCAGAGGGATGGGAATGGGCGTAATTATTAGTCTGGTGACTGATGCTATCAGTAGGGCCAGGCCACATCTGACTCCTCCAGACTCTATTCTTACCTCAGTCATTTTCCTAGTCCTTTATCTTGAGCACTGTTTCTCCCTCAACAGAACCCATCCTCAGGGGAGAAGTCACATGTACTTTACAAATGGAGCAGAGGTGATTAATAGCCCGGTGACCTCTGTATGACTGAGACTACACCAGAACATTCCCTAGGCCCTTAAGATAACACATGTAGTCAATCTATAGAACCATCTCCATGGAAGAGGTCACATGTACTTTTCAAAGAGTCTCAATGTAGTCACATTAAGGTTTATTGTACACAAAGAACTGGGTTAATTGTCACTAAGAAACCTTCTTTCCGAAATTATATTGTACTCAAACATGCCTAAAGCAGACTGCCTGATGTCAGAATCTAGAAGTTTGAACCAACACCTGCTAACTAAGTCATGTTGAACTGGGTTTCCTTCTTGTCTCATGTGGATTGCTAGGCAGAGATCCCCAATATATATATAGTCACCTCCAATGTTCCCCTCTTTTTCATACCTAGAGCCTATGACCTCTCTGTCTATGGGCTTTTGACTGGCTTTACAGTGCCAGGCATGAATTCCCTCTTTTGGAGCAGGCCTCTGATCCAACCAACTGGAAAGTAGTTGGTTACCCTCTAACGGTCATGTCACTATTGTAGAAGTGAACACATCTTGCCTGGAAGGCTGGTATTGTGTATTGAAGGCTTTAAAGCTGGGTAAAACCACCGATGGTGTTTCTTCCTCAGTGGTACTTATAGCACCTTATGACATTATAAAAATCACCCAGCAAGGAGGAAGCTTCCTGATGAATTTCAGCTTGAGTTCTCTGTGTCTTACAACTAAAGTGTGTGACTGTGATGCTTTGGTACCTCTGGAGCACCCAAACCTCACAGAGAGGTATGTAGCCCCTAACACCGAGTTTTTTTTTGTTTAAGAACGCATGCCTTCTGAAAGAAGCATTTTTTACCAATGCAGGGAAGCCCATTCCTTACCCTTCTTCTTAAACAAGAACTTCTTTTTTTTTTAAATTTTATTAATTTATTCTTGTTACATCTCAATGGTTATCCCATCCCTTGTATCCTCCCATTCTTCCCTCCCTCCCATTTTCCCCTTATTCCCCTCCCCTATGACTGTTCCTCAGAGGGATTACCTCCCCCTGTATATGCTCATAGGGTATCAAGTCTCTTCTCGGTGACCTGCTGTCCTTCCTCTGAGTGCCACTAGGTCTCCCCTTCCAGGGGACATAGTCAAATGTGAGGCACCAGAGTACGTGAGAAAGTCATATGCCACTCTCCAATCAAGTGTGGAGACTGTTCTGACCATTGGTTAGATCTGGGTAGGGGTTTAAAGTTTACCGCCTGTATTGTCCTCGGGTGTTGCCTTAGTTTGAGCAGGACCCCTTGGCTCAAATCTGCCTATCATAATGTCCTACTTGTAGGTTTCTAGGACCCACTGGATCCTTCTACTTTGCTATTCTCACATGGTTCTCTACAAGAACTTCTTAGGATAAGAACTCATTATCTTTCTTAAAAATGAAATATTTTGATTGTATATTAGTGGTTTTTCATATATATTTTTAATTACATATTTTATCTATACATTATATAAGTATATAGTATGTACTTTTATTTTTTACCTTTTGATAGACAGAGATTTCCTCATACAATGTATCCTGATTACAGTTACCCTCCCTTTCCTCTTGTCAGTTCCTCTCCACCTTCCCTTCCAATCCAGATTCACACCCTTTCTTTTTCTCACTAGAAAAGATGAGGCTTCTAAGAGATAACAACAAAATATAACAAAATAAAATATAGTAAAGTAAACCAAACAACTGCCACAATAAAATTGGACAAGGCAAACCAACAGAAGAGCCCCAAGAGAAAGCACAAGAATAAGAGACCCCCCCATTCACACATGCAGGAGTCTCATAAAAATGCTACATTGGAAGCTATAATATACACATGGAGGATGCTGCTTCAGCCTCTGAGATCACATAAGTGTTCTTCAGTTCATTTAGAGGGCCTCCTTCTCCTGTTGTCCTCCATTCCCTCTGGCTCTTACACTTTTTCTGCCTTCTCTTCTTCTGCAGGGTTCCCTGAGCTCTGAGGGGAGGGACTTGGTAGAGACATCCCATTTAGAGCTGAGTGTTCTCTCTCTCTGTCTCTCTGTCTCTGTCTCTCTCTGTGTCTCTGTGTCTCTGTGTCTGTGTCTGTCTTTCTGTGTCTCTTTGTCTGTGTCTGTGTCTGTGTCTGTCTGTCTGTCTCTCTCTGTCTCTCTCTGTCTCTGTCTCTCTGTCTCTGTCTCTGTCTCTGTGTCTCTTCTCTCTCTCTCTCTCTCTCTCTCTCTCTCTCTCTCTCTCTCTCTCTCTCTCTCTCTCTCTCTCCCCTTCTCTGTAATATCTGGCAGAAGGTCTCTGTATTTGTTCCCATCTGTTGCAGGAGGAAGCTTCTCTGATGTTGCTGAATAAAGTACTCATCTACGAATATAGCAGAATAGCATTAGGAGTCGTTTTATTGTTGCTTTATTTTTAGACAAGTAGTATTTGGTTTTACCCTAGGTGTCTAGGTTATCTGGTCTCTGGTTCTTGGTCACCCTACCAGTGTTGAGTATGGATTCCATCTCATGGAGTGAGCCTTAAGCCAAACCAGCCGTTGTTTGGTTACTCTCGTAAGCTTTGTGCCACCATTGTCCTAGTGTATTGTTCAGGCAAAACAGCATTTTAGACCAAAAGTTTTGTGTCTGTTTTGGTATTTATATTTCTCTCTTGGTAGCCCATAGGGTACCTTTCCATACCAAAACCACTAGAACATAGGGTGAAGGTTCTACAAAGGCACCAGCTTCACACTCCATGTTCAGTGAGTTCTGTAGGTGATGTCTTCAGCATTGCTGCCTATTTCTGGAGAGCAACCCACTATCTTGGCAACAGCCTGGATTGTTTGGGGATTTACAAGGGAGCCCTTTGGACAACAACTAAATTGGATGTAACCTAGTCTCAGTTCTAGAAGCTTCATTTAGTGACAAGAGATAGACTCTCTCTCTCCCCCATTATTTGGAGACTTCATTAAGATCACCTTCTTATATTTTAAGAATTTCCATATCACCCCTCAAATGTTTTTTAATTCTAGCTAACTCTCCTCATATTCCCTCCCTTAACCCCATCCCCTCTCTTCCTCCTTAGTTGACTCTCCTGTTTCTGTACTCCCCAACACCTGGTCCAGCCATAAAATCTACTCCTTTTCCTCTTCCAGGGAGATCCATGTGTTCCTACTAGTTCTTTCCTCTATACCTAATCTCTCTGGCTCTATGGATTGTAGCTCAGTTATAATTTACTTAACAGCTAATATCCACATATAAGCAAATACATACCATATTTATCTTTCTGGGTCTGAGTTACCTACCTTGCTCAGGATGATTTTTTCCGATTCATCTATTTGCCTAAAAATTTAATGATGTCATTTTTAAGCAGTTGCGTAATACTCCATTGGGTAAATGTACTACATTTTCATTATCAATTCTTCTGTTGAGGGGCATCTAGATAATTTCCAGTTTCTAGCTATTATTAATAGTGCCACAATAAACAAAAGTTGAGCAAGTGTCCTGGTGGTAGGATGGAGCATCCTTTGGGTATATGCCCAAGAATGGAATAGCTGGATCTTAAGGTGTATTAATTCCCAGCTTTGTGAGGAATCACTACATTGATTTTCAAAGGGGATGTAAAGTTTACACTCACACCAGCAATGGAGGAGTGTTCCCCTTACTCTATATCTTTGATAGCAGTAGCTGCGACTTGTTTTGTTGATCTTAGCCATTCTGACAGATGTAAGATGAAACCTCAAAGTTGTTTTGATTTTCATTTCCCAGATGGCTAAGGATGTTGAACATTTCATTAAGTGCTTCTCAGCCATTTCAGTTTTTTTCTACTGAGAGTTATATACTCTGAGATTCTACTAAATCTATACCCTAATTTTTAATACGATCATTTGATTTTGTGATATCTAGTTTTTTACATATTTTGGACATGAATGCTCTATTGGATGTGCAGTCAATAAAAATCTTTTCTGATTCTGTAGCCCTTTTTTCCCAAATGATAGTTTCCTTTGCCTTACAGAAGCTTTTCAATTTCATGAGGTCTTATTTATTTATTTATTTATTTTGAGACAAAGTTTCTCTGTGTAGGCTTGGCTGTCCTGGACTCACTTTGTAGACCAGGCTGGCCTTGAACTCCCAGTGGTCCACCTGCCTCTGCTTCCTGAGTGCAGGGATTAAAGGCATGTGCCACCACCACCCAGCTGAGGTCTCACTTATTAATTGTTGATATTAGTGCCTGTGCTAACAGTTTTGTTCAAAAAAGTATTTTTCTGTGCCAGTGAGTTCAAGGCTAGTGCCTACCGTCTCTTCTATCAGTTCAGTGTATCTTGTTTTATGTTGAGATCTTTGATCCATTTGGGGTTGAGTTTTGTGCAGGGTTATAAGTATATATCTATTTGTATTCTTCTGCATGCCAACATCCAGTTATACCAGCACCATTTGTTGAACATGCTGTCTTTTCACCCAATTTGTATTTCTGGCTTCTTGATAAAAAATCAAGCGTCTGTCCATAAGTGTGCAGATTTCTGCCAGGATTTTCATTTCTATTCCATATATCAATGTGTCTATTTTTGATTATACAATCTTTCACTTGATTAGACTTACCCCAAGATATTTTACATTGTTTGAGTGTATTGTGAAATGCGTTGTTTCCATGATTTCTCTCTCAGTCTAATTTTTGTGAGTAAATTTTGTATCCAGCTACTTTACTGAAAGTGTTTATCATCTGTAGGAGTTTCCTGGCAGAATTTTTAGGACCACTTATATATACTATTATATCATGTGCTATAAAGGAATATTAATTCAGCAACATGGCTACTCTGGCAAGGGATCACATCCAAAGACCTAGGTCTGTGTGATCTGGTTGGAATGCAGACACACTCTTGGTATACCTTGAATCCCTCTCGCTGGAATGCAGACAAGCCATAGTACAGTACACACCTTTAATTACAATGACATCTAAGTGAGGGACAAAGTGATGAATCAGAGAAAGATTTGACAGAATAAGTCAGAGATAGGATATGCCTATTTGTATAGTCAGTATAGTTTGTCTGAGTTTGGACTAGCAGTTTGGTGCAGTTCAGTTTGTGGAGTTTAGAGGCAGTTATTCCAAGTACAGCAATTCAGCAAAAAGTATAGAGAAGCTAGTTTAAATCAATCAGCTTGTGGAGGAGTTTTGAGCCAGAACAGCTGAACTGAACCAGCCAACCAGAGTTCAGAAAGAAATAGAAATGGTGAGCTTATTCAGCATTGGAATAAGCTGGAAGCTTGGAAGCTGAAAGCATTCTAGGCCTAGGTTAGCAAACAAAGGCTGGAAGCTGAATCCTTCAAGGTCTCGGCCTGCAGAAGATTAGATGGAGGATAGAAGCTTCCAGGCCTAGGACTAGGGATTGATAGATAGAAATGCTCAGGGCTCAGCCCAAGCCATGCATTCATAAAGCTTGGGTACAGTTCTCATCTCACTCCATCATCTGAGGAAATGAAAACAACATTTACAGCATGCATATAAAGATACTTTGATGTCTTCCTGTCCAATCTGTATTCCCTTAATTTCCTTCAGTTGTCTTATTGGTTTAGCTAAGACTTCAAGTACTATATTGAATAGGTATTGAGAGAGTGGACAACCTTGTCTTGATGCTGATTTTAGTGGAATTGCTTTGAGTTTCTCACCATTTAAGTTGATATTGGTTATAGGCTTGCTGTAAACTGCCTTTATTTTGTGTAAGTTTGCCCCTTGTGTCTAATCTCTCTAAGACTTTTATCATGAACGGGTGTTGGATTTTGGCAAAGGCCTTTTCTGTATCTGGTGAGAAGAACATGTGGGTTTTGCCTTTCAATTAGTTTATATGGTGGATTACATTTAGCAATTTATGTATATCTTACCATTCCTGTCCCTCTGGGATGAAGCCTACTTGATCATGGTAGATGATCTTTTTGATGTGTTCTTGGATTCAGTTTACAAATATTTTATTGAGTTTTTTGCATCTATGCTCATAAGGGAAATCGGCATGTAATCCTCTTTCTTTGTTGAGTCTTTATGCACTTTGGGTATCAGGGTGACTATGGCCTCATAACATAAATCGAGCAATGTTCCATTTGTTTCTATTTCCTGGAATACTTTGAGGGGTACTGGCATTAACTCTTCTTTGAAAGTCTGGTAGATTTCTGTGATAAAACCATCTGGCCCTGGGCTTTTTTTGGGGGTGGGCAGGGAGACTTTTAATCAATGTTTCTATTTCACTAGGGGTTAAAGGTATGCTTAAATTGTTTATCTGATCTTGATTTAATTTTGGTAAGTGGTATCTGTCAAGAAAAGTATCATTTCTTTAGATTTTTCCAATTTGGTGGCGTACAGGTTTTTAAAGTATGTAGTGTTATTCCCCATCTCTTCTGATTGGTTTTGGTTTGAAGTCTATTTTATCAGATATTAAAATGGCTATATTAGCTTTTTTTTTTTTAGGTCCATTTTCTTGGAATATATTTTTCAATCCTTTTACTGTAAGGTACTTTGTGTTCTTGAGGTTAAGCTGTGTTTCTTGGATGCAACAGAAGATGGATCTTGTGTTTGTCTATTGTGATATTCTATGTCTTTTTATTGAGGATTTGAGTGCATTGATGTTGAGAGATGTAAGCAGTGTTTGTTGATACCTGCTATGTTGTTGGTGTTGGTGTTGGTGGTGTGTGTGTGTGTGTGTGTATGTGTATGTGTTATGTGTATTTGCTTCCCTTTCTTTTGATTTGCTAGTCTGGGATTATCTGTTCCCAGTATTTTCATGTTTGTAGTCAACCTCCTTAGGTTGGAGTCTTCCTTCTAGTACCTTCTGTAGGACTGGATTTAAAAATAGTGTTAAATTTGGCTTTATAATAAAATACTCTGTTTTCTTCATCTATGGTGACTGAAAGTTTTACTGGCTATAGTAATCTGGGATAGTATCTGTGGTCTCCTAGAATCTGGAGAACATCTATTCAGGCCCCTGTGGCTTTTAGAGTCTTCACTGTGAAGTCAGTTGTAATTCTAATAGGTCTGCCTTCATATGTTATTTGTTTTGTTGTTGTTCTGTACGTCTAGTGTTTTGATTATCATATGTCCCAAGGGCACTCTTCTTTCTTTTCTAGTCTAATCTATTTGGTATTATGTATACTTCTTTTGCCTTTGAGGACATCTCTTTATTTAGGTTAGGGAAACTTTCTCCTGTGATTTTGTTGAAGATGTTTCCTTATCTTTAAGCTGGGTTTCTTTCTTTCTCTATTTCTATTACTCTTAGATTTGTTCTTTTCATGGTGCCCAGAATTCCTGGATTGTTTTGGTCAGACATTGGTGCCTACACCGTATCCATCCCAAACCCAGAGACCTAGGTACTGGTGTAAGAACACAATCAACAGAAGCCTGGGCAATATCCCACCACCAAAGCCCATTTATTCTACTATAGTAACCCCAACACAGCTGAAGCACAAAAAAATGATCTTCAAACTGACTTTATGAAGATGATAGTGGTCTTAAAGAGGAAGGGTAAATCCCTTAAAGAAATCCAGGAAAACACAAACAAATAATTTCAGGTTCTAGCTAGAACAATAAGAAAGTTAAAGGAGGCCAAGGGAATACAAATAGGAATGGAAGAAATCAAAGTATCACTATTTGCAGGTGATATGAGAGTATATGTAAGTGACTCCCAAAAGTCTACCAGGGAACTCCTACAGCTGATAAACACTTTCATCAAAGTGGCTGGATACAAGATTAACTAAAAAAAAAAAAAAAAACAAAAAAAAACCAGTAGCCCTCCTGTATACAAATTAAAAACTGGCTAGGAAAGAAATAGGGAAATAACACTCTTCACAATAGCCACAAATAATATGAAATATCTTGAGGTAACTCTAACAAGGCAAGTGAAAGACCTGCATGAAAAAAACTTCAAGTTTTTGAAGAAAGAAGTTAAAGAAGATGAAAAGATCTCCTATGCTAATAGATCAGTAGGATTAACATAGTTGAAATGGCCATGTTACCAAAAGCAACCTACAGATTAAACACAATCCTCATCAAAATTCCAACACGATTCTTTACAGACCTTGAAATGACATATTCAACTTCATATGTAAAAACAAAAGCCCAGGATAGCTAAAACAATCCTGTACAATAAAAGAACTTAGGGTGGTATCTCCATCCCTGATTTCAAGCTGTACTATAGAGCAATAGTTATAAAAATCACATGATATTGGCATAAAAGCAGACAGGTTGATCAATGGAATTGAACCAAAGACCCAGAAGTAAAGCTGCACACCTATGGACACTTGATTTTTGATAAAGAAACCAGAAATACACATTGGAAATTTACAGCATCTTCAACACATAGTTCTGGTCAAACTGGATGTCTGCATGCAGAACAATGCAAATAGATGGCCACCCTGCACAAAATACAACTCCAAATGCATCAAAGACCTTAGTGAACCTGATGGGAGAGAAAGCGGGGAATAATCTTGAATATGTTAGCACAGGAAGTGACATCCTGAACAGAACACTGCCAGTGACACTAAGATCAACAATAAACAGGACTCTACAAAACTGAAAAGCTTCTGTTAGGCAAAGGACACCATCAATAGGACAAACCAGCAGCCAACAGAGTGGGAAAAGATTTCCACAAGCTCCACATCTGACAGAGGACTAATATCCAAAATATATGAAGAACTCATGAAACTAGACATCAACAAACCAAATAAACCAACTAAAAATGGGATACAGATCTAAACATAGAATTCTCAACAGAGAAATCTCAAATGACTGAGAAATACTTGAATGTTTAATATCCTTAGCTGTCAGGGAAATGCAAATCAAAACAGCTCTGAGATTCCATCTTACACCTGTTGGAATGGCTAAGATCAAAGACATAAATGACAGCTCATGCTGGTGAGGATGTGGAGCAAGGGGGAACACTCCTCAACTGCTGGTGTGAGTGCAAACTTGTACAGCTACTATGAAAATCAATATGGATGTTTCTCAGAAAATTGGGAATTAATCTATCTCAAGACCCAGCTATACCACTCCTGGACATACATACAAAAGATAGCCACCGTACCACAAGGACACTGCTCAACTATGTTCATAGCAGATTTATTCAAAATAGCCATAAACCGAAAAACAGCCTAGAAGTACCTCAACTGAACAATGAATAAAGAAAATATTGTACATTTGTACAATGGAGTATTACCTACAGTTAAAAATAATAACAACATAAAATAGGGGTGTGATATATGAGAGCAGAGTTAACAAACATTAAAATTAAAAACCCAGATATCAGACTATGTGTACTCTCAGGAGTCTACTTCGGACATTTGGGATTCTGTGACATGCTCGTCAAGGTTTAAAATGGGGTCACGAGGAACCATGGCTTGTCATGCCACAGGAGAACAGTTTGGGTCACTTACAAAAATGCTCCTGTTAATATAAAAGACATATATATTCTCTTTGCACACAAAATTACAAAAAAAAATGGCTGAAGAATGATTTTCAATAACTTTCCATCCCCAACAGGCAGCCGTGGGGAGGAAGAGAGAACCACTTAGATTTGAGGAGTTAGCCACCAGACTCTGCTCATGGTGAAGCTCTGCTCTTGGCCAGAGAGCCGCATCTGAAACAGGCAAGGAAGAGCTGCGATGTAAGCAGTGGGAAGGTTTTGCCTGCTGGATTCTGGACAAGGTCAAAGGAGTATAAAGGAGGAGGAAGCAACAGCGAGGTGGCTGCTCAGAACCCTCGAAGCTAAGGCAGAAGCAGCCAGTGTTTCAGCAAGACAGCCTTTGTTGGTGCAGAACCCGTGGAAGCAAATCCTTCCATATCCAAATCTCTGATGACTGGAAAACAAATCAGCAAGGGCAAGTTCTTCTCAGCTGTGAAATAATACCTTGGGTAGAGACCTGCAGATCCAGGCATGGTGGAGTATGCCTGCAGTACCACCATATAAGCACTTAGCCTTGAGTTTGAGGCCAGCCGAGGCTACACCGTGACACTATTTCTAAAACTACAAAACAAGATTGGAGAGGAAGTTCAGCCATTAAGAGCACTCCCACTCTTCCAGAGGGCCTGAACTTGGTTTTGAAGCACCCACACTGCTTGGCTCCCAACCACCCATAACGCCAGCTCCAGGGAAGCCAACACCCTTACACACACACACACACACACACACACACACACACACACACACACACCAAAATAAAATGAAGGTGAGATCTTTACGCCTTCTTTTCCACACAGGTCATTCTCTACCATAGAATTCCATTTTCTCCCTTAGAACAGCTTCCTGCTGCGGAATCTACTGGCTTCACAGCCCCAAGTTTGGCACAGTGCCCTGCCTGTTGGGTTGAGTCTGTGATGTCCTTGCCACATTTTTTCACTGGCTGAGCCCTCTGGGGGTGCATGCTGTTTTTTTTTTTTTTTTTTTTTGCCGGGCTGCACCCCACAACAGAATTTGTTCTGCAAGCTCATACATAGCATCTTAGATTTTATTTTCAACTTTTGGATTTAAGTTCAAAGTGAGATTTAGTTGCTTACCTCCAACCCCCTCTTTCTCTTTTTCTTTTGTTTTTTCTGTCTGTCTGTCTGTCTGTCTGTCTGTCTGTCTTTTGTTGGTTCCTTTATGTTTATGATAAAAATCATATTTGTCTCAAAGCAGAGTCCCACGCTGCTCTTTTCAGTTTTGAATGCTTTTGGTAACAGACTGGAGAAATTTGCTCTTGGAAACTTGAAAAATGTTCTTGACTCCATTAGGACCATTTGTTTTGAAATCATAAAATTTTTATAACTTTCTCTCATTCTTTCACTGGTCAAGATACAGGTTGTATTTTTGAGACAACTCAATTTATCATTTCATACTTTAGTAGCTATTCATAGAATACTGCTGACTATTGCTCCAGAGCCAGAAAGTCACCACCCTTTAAAGTAGCCACTCTACTCATTGCCAGAGTTTTTTCATCCACATTATACTATCTTAGTCAATTTGTCTCTCTTTTTTGCTAATTGGAGTGTGCCATAAACTTAATTAATTTTAAACATCCAGCTTTTTATTTATTATTTCAGTTTTTAAATATATTCATCTACATTGCAAAGCTGTGAAACAGCTTTTACTCCAGTGGGAATGAGAGATTGGTATGAACCAAATATGAAGGACCATGACCCAGTAACACAGAGTTTCATTGCTTCGACTGACATATTCCACTGTGAAAGTTATAGTCACAGGATAAAGGAAAGTTATAGATAAATGCATTTAACAAGGGGATAACATTCAAGCTATAGATTTTAGATGCTATCTGATAACATGTTTAGCTTTGGGTTGATGGAAGCGAGTAGTCTATTAAGAACATATTCTAAAAGATTTTGATAGTCAAATGAGTGTTAGATAAGACAGAGAGGTGGGCAATAAATGCTCATCAAGGAGACTAAAAATTGTTCAAGATGGGGGCCTGTCTTAGTGTTCTATTGCTGTGAAGGGACACCAGGACCACAGCAGCTTTTGTTAAGGAAGACATTTAACTGGGGCCGGCTTATGGTTCAGAGGTTTAGTGCATAATTGTCATGGCAGGAAGCATGGCAGTTCCCAGAGAGATATGGTGCTGGAGAGGAGCTGAGAATTTTACATCTGGACCTGCAGGCAGCAGGGAGGGAGAGAGAAAGAGAGACGCAGAGATTGGGCCTAGCTTGAGCATTTGAAACCTCAAGCCCACTCCCCCAGTGACATACTTCCTCCAACAAGGCCACACCTCTTAATTTCTGTCAAGTAATGCCACTCACTAATGAGCAAGCATCCAAATATATGACTCTATAGGGGCCATTCCTATTTAAACCAACCATAGGGCTGGAGAGATAGTTCAGTAGTTAAAAAGTGATTCCCATTCTCCCAAAGGACCCCAGTTCGATTCTTAGCATTCAAATCAGGAGGCTTATCTGTCTGCATCTCCAGCGCCAGAGAAACCAGTACCCTTTCCTGGGCTCTGTACATATGTCATAGATTCATGCAGACACATTCATAAATGCATAGACTCAGACACACACATACATAGACACATACACATACATAGACACACAGAGACATACACAATAAGGTAGTGATTTTTGGTTTCTTTAAAAATCCTGATATGTTATGTGAATATGTTTTTGTTTTAATCCTAGGTGTGGGATGTGGGGTTGCTTTGGATTGTCCACAACCACTAGCTATGATTGTCTTATGCTTTAGGAGGGGCATGATTTTTGACAGCTGCAGATAGTTTAATTCTGGGGACTCTGGAGAGGGTATAAATGGGAGAGCCCTGACAGGGCCTGTGGTGGAAGCTACACACCCTGGCGCTGGTTCTTGCTGCTGTATTTGTTATTGCAGATTTGCTGGTTTGCTGGATTGATGGATGATATTCTGATGACAAAGATTGGACTTGGCCCTAAGAACCAAACGTCCCTAATCAGCAGGAAGTAATCTAAAGAAGTCGATGTCCTTTTTCCCTTTAACTTTTCTCTCTTACATAGTGTAGGGAGGGGGTTGGAAGGGATTAGGGAAGAATAAGGGTTGGGAGGGTGGTAGATATAAGAACCTAATCTCTCTCTCTCTCTCTCTCTCTCTCTCTCTCTCTCTCTCTCTCTCTCTCTCTCCATCTCTCTCTCTCTTTCTCTGTCTCCTCTCTATCTCATGCAAAATTTCAAGAATAAAAAAGATAGCTCTACATATGTTTGGCCCTGATTCTGAAACAATCATAGTCACAAAAAAGTTCTAACCAATCAACACACCTTGGAGAATCTTCTACATAGAAGTAGCTTTTATTCCCTTGGACTTTAGTTCACAGTTATGTTTATCATTTTCATTATGTTTTTTTTTGAGGGGGGCTTTTTGCTTTCATATTTTCTTAAGATATGATATGAAAATATAGCTTTCATGTTTTTCTTTTATTATTAGAAAAAAACTAGAGACTGCTTTGAGAGAACTCCGTTTTCATATAGAGATATGACAAACTATTTTGTTATATTGAAATTGTCCTTGATATAGAAAGTATTTAAACATACACATTTCATGTGATATAAGGCCTTTACATTAGTCATCCATTTAAAACTCAGGTATATTGGGATATGATTTATGTATATTAAAACTGTATCCCTCCTAACCACAAAGTTTTATGGGATTTGTAATGTATGCAAATCATGTGGCAAAAATGCCAATGTCCCTTTACAGGCTGTTTCTTGTCCTCCTGGGAGCCATTGATTTGTTCTGTTTTGCCATTCCTGTGTTCTGGAGCAGTTTCCTTTGAAATTAAATATCCCATCTTGGATCTACTTTTGGAGGGAGGCTTGTTAAGGCTCAAACAGTAAGCCAAATTACCAGGTTCATAACTAACTCCTAAGTCTCCAGAAGGTTCCTGCAACTTCCAAGATCCCGAAGGTGCACCCCAAGCTTATATAAGTGGTAAGGACTGCTGGAGAGGAGATCTTTTGACCTGTCATGCTGCTTTCAGGTCACCCAGAGAGCTCCTGGGGTGCAGAAGAGTTATCCCCAAGGCTCTGGTGCATTTCTCAGGGATGCTTCTGCCTTTGAGTCATCGATGCCCAGATAAACTTATTGGCTTGCCAAGTTGGACTTTGATGGAATTATTTTCTTGGTTCTGCCATCTGTGCCTTGCCTGGGCTGAATCCTCATTCCTTACTGCAGGCTCTTTATATATCAATCAGCCTGTGGGATTCTCAGAAAGGTTCTATGCCAATTCTAGAGGCACTTTGCCCACAGTGACTCTCCTTCTTTATCAGACGAAGCTGTATGGATCAGAGGATAGAGAGCATGGAGAAACAGCATGGATTCCTGAGTAGTTCCAGCTCAGTTTCTGTCCTACACAAAAATATGTGGTGTCTGCAGAAATAGTGCTTTAATATCTACTTAGGATAAGCAAGTAAAGGCAATAGCCTGCGGTGTATTGAGGTTCCCTGGGGCATCCCTGACAAACACCTTGTAGGAAAGTGCTGTAGAATGTTTATTAATCTCTATGACCTCACTTACTAGCCACACCAGGCCTCATGATGGTTCGTACCCAAACCCCCAGCTCCCCAACTGAAGCTCCACCCACCTCTACTCTTTCCAGCTACAGGCTCCAGCCTTTCTTTAACCAAGCAGAGACTATTGGGGATCAAAGTGTACACAGCACCATTTGGTGTACATGAGAATGCACCTGTCTGTATTGCAACCAGATCTTGGGCGGGGGCGGGGCTAGTATTCAGTATTTGAATACACAGCAGCACCAGCCCAGCCCAACAGGGAAGTGTCCAATGCCTGGCACTGAGACATTCATTCAATAATGTCTTTTGAGAGCAGCACTGCCACCAGGCAAAGCACCTACATTCAAACTTCTCTTTTTAAATTATATTTTAAGTTAGTTTTCAAGGTAGTGCCCATAATGCCTTTTTCATGCATTGTTACTTTTCATTAACCCTCCTCCCATTTCTTCCTCCCCCCCATGGTTCCCTCTCCCCTGCTTCAAACTTTAACCTCTAGTTTTTCCCTTCCGCTTTCCCATCCCGTGAGATATCCTTCCTCACACTAAGGCCCCTTCCGCTGCCCTCTTATGGGTCCTTACTGGCTTTCTGACTAATACAGATATCCCAAGTGAGGTACCCAAATCTAAATGTTTAACGCGACGTTCCACATATGAGAGAAGACGTGGTGTTTGTTTTTCTGCCCCCAGGTTACCTTATGCAGTGTATTCTTTTTCCAGTTCTACCATTTACCCCTAGAGTCTGCTTTTTCATTTTCCTTTACATGTATCATGTTTTCCTTGGTCTCTTATCTGTTGATGGACACCTAGGCTGCTTCTGTTTCCTAGCTATTGTGACTGGAGCAGCTATGAGCCTGGGTGGTGCAAATGTCTTTGTGCTAATGTAGTCCTTTGGATGTGTGATCTGGGCTACATGGTAGGTCTGTTTTCAGTTTCTAGAGAAACTTCCACACTGGTTTCCATAGTGGCTATACCAGCTTACACTCCCACCGTTGGTGGACAGCCCCACATGCTCGCCACCATTACTTTCTTCTGATCGCTTGCTGGTAGCTATCCTGCCTGGGATGAAAGAATCTCAAGGTCCTTTTAATGTACATTTCTCTGCTGGCTAGTGATGTTTGCCAACCACTCATGGCCTCTTTAGGAACCTGCAGTTCCATAGCCCATTTTTTGGTTGAGTTTTTTTTTTTTTTAATGATTTGTTTGTTGAGTTTTCGTGTATTCTAGATATTAGCCTTGTCAGGTGATTACCCTGCAAAGGTTTTCCTCTTACTCTTAGGATGCTCATTTGACAAGTATCTTGTGCTGCCCTAAAGCCTTTTAATTTCACAGTCTCATTTCTTGATATTGGCCATATTTCCTGAGCAACTGGGATCCTCTTCACAGGGTCTTCACATATGCTAATATCCTGAAGGTGCACTTTCTGTTTTTACCTCTGGACGTTTCAGAGCCGATGCTGAGGTCTTGATCCACTCTGAACTGATATTTGTGTAGAGTGTGAGATAAGGATTTACTTTTATTCATCTACATGTAGATTCCCAGTTTCCCAGTATTTTTGTTAAAACCAGATGGCTGGGTTCGCATGGTCTTGTACCTGGGCTCTTTATTCTATAGCGTTGCTTTATCTGTCTGTTTTTGTGTCAGAATCATGCTGTTTTTATTAGATGGGTCGGTAATATTATTAAAAATTAGAAATGAGATACCTCAGTGACATTTTTTTTTTAAAAATTTGCTTATTTTTATTTGATGTGTATGAGTGTTTTACCTGGATGTATATATGTATGTGTGGTATGCGCATGCCTGATACTCAGGTGGATCAGAAGAAGGCACCAGATCCCCTAGAACTGGAGCTACAGATGGTTGCAAGCCATCGCGTAGGTGCTGGCGATGGACTCCTGGTCATCTGAGAGAAGCGCTCTTAGCCACCAAGCCACATCTCCATCCCTCCTCAGTAGTAGTGTTTTTGCTCAGGATTCCTTCGGTTATCATTTTTACATTTCCATTTTAATTTTGTTGTCTTGATTTTTGTGAAAAATTGAGTTGGCAGTTTGATGGAGATTGCTTTGAATCTGTACATTGCCTTTGGTAGGAAGGCATTTCTGCAAATACGGATTTTCTTTTTTAACAGTCCATGAGCATGGGAAGTTTTCCTACCTAGCATTTTCCTTGATTTCTTTCTTTAGTGTTTCAAAGGTTTTATTGTAGAAGCCTTTGCTCCCTTGATTAGATTTATTCTGAGGTATTTTAACTTTTTGTTTTTGAGATTATTATGAATAGAATCTTCTCCCTGAGTTCTTTCTTGTGTGTTTGCTATAGGCTTATAAGAAGGCTACTGACTTTTTAGAATGTGAATTTTATATTTTTGGTTGTCAGCCTAGCCTTTAATGGCTGAGCCATCTCTCCAGCCCAGATGTGAATTTTGTAGCATGCCACTTGCTGAAAGTGCTTAGCAGTTGTGAGAATTTTCTAGTGGAGTCTTTAGAGATGTACATTATAGAATTCTGTTATTTGTAAAGAGAGGTAGTGTAACTTCTTCCTTTCCCATTTGTATCCTTATCCATTTTATTTTTTCCTCTTGTCTTACTGCTCTATCTGAGACTTTCAATACCATATTAAATAAGAGTGGAGACAATGAACACTCTTGCCTTGTTTCTGATTTTAGTGGAAATGCTTTGAGTCTTCATTTAGTATAATATTGGCTATCGGTTTGTCATATACAGCCTTTGTTATGTTGCTATGTGTTACTTTTATTCCAGGTTTCTTCAGGACTTTTAACTTAAAAGGACATTGGTTTTTGTGAAAAGCTTTTTATGAATTTATCAAGATGTCTGTATGATTTTGGTAATTATTGATTCATATATATTGAACTATTCCTGCATCTCTAGAATAAATCTAATTTGACCATGACAAATGGTAGTTTCTTTTTTTTTCAAATGGCAGTTTCTAAAATTTTATTTTTAATATATTTTAAATTGAAATAGATTTACATCCCTCTCCTTCCCTTTTATCCCCCCACCCTCTTCTAGCTTCCTTCCCTCAACCTCTTCCATTCTCAATCATTAATATTGTTAGACACATATGTGTGAATGTGTGTGTATGCACAAAAATATATAGGTACAACCCGTGGAGTCCGTTTTTGTTGTTGCTTTATTTTGTTTCAAGGCTGGCCGCTCTGAAGGGGACATCCAACAAGGGGACTCATGCCTGGGAAGAGTTAATTTTTCATTTTGAGGTGGTCACTAGTTGCCTCACAGCTCTTTGTCTAGGGGTGGGACTCTTCAAAAATTTCCCCCTTTATATTAACATGTCCATTTATATTGCTGTTATTCTGGGCTTCTTTTTGCAGCCATTTCAAGGAGCAGACTTCCTGGTATTCTGGCTCTTACAGTCTCTCTGCCTCCTCTTTTCCTGTGTTTCCTGAGCCATAGATGCAGGAGCTGCAATGTACATGTATCTCTTGGGACTGGGTTTTCCACAATCTGTTGATGTCTGAATTGTGTCCAGTTGTGGTTTTCTGTGATGGTCTCCATTTGCTGGGGTATGATAGATAAACTTGTCTGTGGGTATAAGAAAACAATTTAGAATGTACTAGGGAATTATGCTGGCCTATCAATGTGGTGGTAGTATATGATTTTCTAAGGTCCATAACCTCACTAGCTCTGGGAAGCAGAGTCACACCAGGCATGGTTTCTCTCCTTTACAGTGAGTCTTGGGTTCAAGTAGACTGCTGTTGATGGCTACCAACATGAGTGCTACTTTTTGTATCTTTAAGCATTATCTTGTCATGCTGGTAATTGTAGTTCACAGGTGCTATAGGTGGGTAGGGCTGTTTAAGGACTTGCATAGCATTTTCTAGAACCATGGAATCTAGACTGCAGGAATCAGGCTTTCCATCTGATTCTGTTGGAATCTTCTGAGCTCTGTATCCTAAGTGTGTGGCACTAGAGACTTCCTTTTTCCTGAGAGCCAATCCCGGGCTATATCAGTAATCTATATCATTTGGAATGTCACTTGTCTTAATGCTTTGTTGAATTCAGTTTACAAGTGTTTGGTTGAGACATTTTCATCTATGTTTATGATGGAGATTGGTCTGTAATTTTCTTGCTTTACTTGTTGAGTCTTTATCTGGTTTTGGGATCTGGGTAATACTAGCTCTGCAAGAAAGAGTTTGTAATATTCTTTCCTTGCTTGTTTTATTAAATAGTTTGAGAAATATTGGTGTTACGTATAGGAAAATTCACCAGGAAATCTACCTGGGCCTGAACTTTTTATACTATTTTGGTTATTGTTTCAATCTCATTGCTTGTTATATATCTTGTTAAATAGTTCTAGCTCATCTTGGTTTAATTTTGATGGGTTATACACATCTAGAAATTCATCCACACCACTGACTTTTCCAATTTAGTGAATATATATTTTAGAGATAAGACCTAATGATTTTCTGGATTTCATTGGTATTTGTTGTAATGGCTCTCTTTTTATCAAGCTTTACTAATTTATATCCTCTCTTTCTTGTGGCTAGTTTGACTATTAGTCAGTTTTTAAAATCTTTTCAAAGAACCAACTCTTTGTTTCACTGAATTTTGTTTTTAATTTCATTACTTTCTGCTTGAACTTAATGATTTATTTGGGTCTAGTTGTCTCTCTGATATAGTTCAAGCACATGAAACTGTCAATGTCACTCTGTGGACCGCTTTCATTGTATCTCAGGCTTTGGAGTGCTGTATTTTAATTTTCATTGGTTTCTGGGAATTTAAAACATTTCCTCCTTGGTTTCTTCCAGGACATATTTTTCATTCAGTGGTGTTGTCCAATCTCTGTGAATTTGTGTATGCGCTAGGATTTCTCTTCCTGTTGATTTTACTCTATTGTGATCCTATTAGAATACAAGGAATTATTTCAACATCATATATTTAGTAAGTTTTTTTAAAAATGTGTCCTAACATGCCTTATCTTGAAAAAGTTCCATGTACTGTTGAGAAAACTATGTATCTTGCAATATTTAGATGGAATATTTTGTAGATATTTATTAAGTCCATTTGATCTATGATGCTATTTACTTCAGATGTTTCTCAGTTTACTTTTTATTTGCATGACCTGTTGTTAATTGATGGGACTGGGGTACTGAAGCTATGCAGTACCAACTAATGTGCTGTGGCTAACCTGGGACTTCACACATAGCAGTATTTGTTTTATGAAATTACTGTGTTTGAGTATGCATGTTTAAAATTATACTGCACTCTTGATAGATTGCCCCCTTAAGCAGTATGCGGTGGCCTTCTTTGTTTCCTCTCACTAGCTTGTTTTGAAGCCTGTTTTGTCAGATATCAGAATATCAGCACCTGGTGTTTTCCTAAATCTGTTTTCTTGGAATATAATTTCCATCCTCTCACCTGAGGTCATGTCTGTCATTTGTGGTAAAGTCTTCATGGAGGCAGCAGATAGACAGCTCCTGGGTGTTATCCAGCCTAGGTCTGTTTTTAAATAGGAGAACTGAGCTGCTGATGTTCAGAGCTACCATTGAATGGCGTGTACTGATTCCTGTAAGTTTGTTGGTTTTTCTCTTGCTTAGCTATTATTCAAGCATAATTTATTCTTATCCATGGTTTGTGCATGGATTTATTATTATTTTTTTCTCTTAACAGTAAAATGTTTCCTCTAATCCCTTCTGCAGAGCTGGCTTAGTGACTAAGACTAAATTCCTTTAGCCTAAACCAGTTGGTTTCTTTTTTCCTTTTGAGGCAGGGTCTCACTTTGTAGCCCTGGCTGTTCTGTAACACACCAGGCTGGCCACAAACTCATAAAGATCTGCCTGCCTCTGCCTCCCAAGTGCTGGGATTAAATGCCTATGCCAATTGTCATGGCAAATTTTTCTTTTTAGTTATGACAGGTTTTCTGACCAGGACAGTTTGAGTTGGCAGCACTTTCTTTCAGAACTTGAACCATGTCATGCAAAGCCCTTCTTGGCTTTTAGAGTTTCAGTTGAATTATCTGCTGTTATTCTGGTGGGCTGCCTTGCTATGCGTCTGGTATATCTCTTGCCACTTTCACTAAGCTTTCCTTGTTCTGTATGTTTAGTGTCTTAATTATAATATGAGAAGGGGAAGTTATATTCTGTTTTTTCCTGTTTTGTGTTCCAAATGCTTCTTCTGTATGGATTAACATTTATTTTGCCCAACTCTTGGACATTTTCTGTTATGATTCTTTTGAAATGTTTTCTATGTCTTTGGAACAAAATTTTTCTATGGCCAATTTCTAATAACCTAGTTTCCATGTGTGCTTCAAGTTAAATATACAAACACAAAAGACTCAAGGCTGGAAACCACATATGAGAGTGAGCACGGATGACATTTGTAGTTTTGATCATGGGTGACCTCTTTCAACATGGTACTTTCCAGTTCTATTCATTTACCTGCAAATCCTATTATTTAATTTTCTTGATAGTTTAGTCATGTTAACGTAAGTATATGTACCATATATTCTATATCCATTTGTCAGTTAATGGATGTACCATATATTCTATATCCATTTGTCAGTTAATGGATGTTTAGGTCGAATCCATTTCCTAGCTCTTGTGAATAGAGCATCAGTGAACATGGACATGCAAGCATCTCTTTAGCAGGATGTAAAGTCCTGTGAGTATATGCCCAGGAGTGGTACAGCTGGAAAAAATGGTAATTCTATTTCTAGTTTTTAAAGACACATCTAGACTGATTTCCAACATAGCCTCCTGAGTTTACGCCCTCAAAACCACCTCTTTCTCCACATCACCACCATTTGTTATAATTTGCATTGTATTTATTGTCATTTGTATTTTTGATCGTGATCATTCGGACTTGGGTAAGATGAAATCTTTATTTATTTATTTATTTTTACAAAATTAAAAATTTTTATGTTTCTGATGCTTGTAAAGGCCAGAAGAAGGTGTCCGATTTTCAGAGCTGGAGTTATAGGCAGTTGTCAGCTGAGATGTGGGTGCTGGGAACCAAGCCTGGGTCCTCTGCTACAGCAGTGAGTGCTGGCAACCTCTGAGCTGTCCCTCCACCCTTGAGATACAATCTTTCTTTCTTTCTTTCTTTCTTCCTTTCTTTCATCCTTCCTTTCTTCCTTCCGTTTTTTTTAAACTTTTTTGTGTACATGTGTTTTGTTCATATATATATCTGTGCATCATATGTATTCTTTGTGTGCACAGAGGCCAAGAGAGGGATAGAATACACAGGAACTGGGGTTACAGATGACTGTGAGCTGCCATATGGGAGCTGGCAATCAAATCAGGTCCCCTGGAAGAGCTAGTGTTCTCAAAACTGCAGAGATCGAGTCTCATTTTAATTAGCATTTACCTAATAATCAAGAATGTGGAGCAGTTTTAAAAGTGCTTAGTAGCCATTGTGTTTCTTGTTTTGAGAACTTTTTTGTTAAGTTCCGTAGTTCATGCTTCCGGGTATAAGCCCACATCCATGAATCTATGAGTAACACAAATTGGATGGGAGTGGGTTATTAAAAGAGAAGACAGAAAGTTGGGAGGATCTGGAAGTGAGCTAGGAGGAGTTAGGGGGAAGTGGAGTGAATATGATCAAATTGCATTGTATGTGCCTCCTGCACACTGGGGTGTAGACATGTGCTCCCATGCCTGCTTCTGCAGCAACCCTACTCTTGTGCCTTGCACATCATACTTTCATGGGTGATAGTGCTTCTTGTTTCTCACCATGTCTGCCTCAGTATTCCTGTCTCTATGTATCTCTATCTGTAAGACAGCCCATGCCATTTTTGGAAATGAATAGGCGCACACCTGTGCTTGAAATGAAGGGAAAAAGTATGACAAGCTGGATGTTACCGATTCTTGAAAACATAGAACTTATAATTACTACTGTAGAAGAAAAGGTTGCATCTTGCTTACAACTGACAGTCATTTAGAGTGGTCACAATCTAATTACGCTTACTGTGGATAGGCTTTCAAGATGAGCCTCCCCAGTTCCAAGGCCTCCTGAGACTCCCACATAGAAGTGGCTGAGGTTTTACAGAAGAACTTCAAATGCTTGCCCTGTGCTCTGGCTATTTCAAGGTCCCAGTCTATCTTCTTCATCTCTTAGAAAAATCACAGCATTAAAAAAAAATTGAGAAAATAAAAAAAGAAAATTCACAGCATTGAATAAGAGTATCATGGAATATGTGAGAGGAATTAATTTACTGCAGAACATTACAAAAACGTTCTGTTCTCCTCTAAGCTATAAATTGTCACAGAAGCCATTTAAACTGCCTGCTGGCTGTAGATTTTGGCTGTCTTATTACTCAGCCAAGCTGATTAAGACTAATTTTGGTTAAAACAAGTTTGTGCCTAGGCAAACAACCAGCATACAGTCCCAACTAGAGGCAAGTCAAGTGACACTAAGCTTATGGTACAGACTCTTAATAACCCCTGGGATATCTGCATCATTCTGAGGGACCAATGGCACCGTCATTCCCCACCATGCTAGACTGTCCTGTAATTTATTTGGCTGTATTGTCCTCATTTGAGAGTTGGTCTTTGGTTCTGGCACATCATTCGCATTGGTAATGGCTCAGAGCAGCCGAGCTGATTCATAGCCACACAGAGGTTTTTCTAACGAGCTTCTTAGATGATTGTTAAGTCCCATCGAGACAGATGGCAGACTTTATTTTTTCTGGCTCTTCTGCTTTCACATGGAATAATTGTACCTAAGCGTCGCACAAGCCAAATCCTCCTGCGGCTTACCTCACATGTTTCCCTCTGGAAAACCTCAGATAGAGCAGTGGGGACAAGGACTGAAAGAAGCAGGCTCCTGAGGACACAGATGGGATGGTACCCGGGCTGGAACAGAGCTGAGGACCTGTGTTGAGACTATAGTTTTATTTTGTTTTTGTTTTTTTTTTTACGTTTTCTTTGTCTTTGTTTAAGCGTCTTGGGTGATGGGGGGATGATCTCCCATACACAGACCGCGACTGCGGCACAGTTCCCGTTTTCAGCTGATGCTGGCTTATGTGCAGTTTCTCACTAGCCGTGGGCATGCTAGCAGGAACAACAGGGTTTTCACTGCTAGCAACCCAAGAATACCACCTCAGGTCTTTGGCAGGGTCACTGTTTCTAGTTCCTTGGATCACATCTCATATGGAATGAGTAGGGTCCTAGTTAAGCCTCCTAACTTAGAGGAACGAGAACAAGGCCAGCACGGATTCAACTTGTCACCCTCACCACGCAACCTAATTCAGTGCTCAATGCCGGCCAGGCTCCTAAGAACCGAGGACATTTTTAACTGGACTTTAGAGACTAAAGCACGAGTAACTGAGACGGACAATGGTGCTCAGGCTTTCTTTTCTCGTCCTCTGTAGCCCAGGTTTAGTCCCGGTCTTACCTCTGTAGACCACTGATGACACACACGAAGGAGACCTGGTGGCTAGTTGCTGTCATCAATAACCTAGCTAATAAATGTAAGAATTTCTAGATCAGAGGCCTCCAAAATCAGATGAGAGATTTAAGGGTCTTTAGAAACAAAGTCGTCTTGGGGACTTTGGAATGCTAGGTAGGCAGACATTTTGCACACTTTCTTTCTGACCGATGGGAGTTACACAGTCTGTACTGTTGACGGCAGAAGTGGGCCCAGTAGCAGGATGGGTGTTCACGAAGCAGGAATTCCCCGACTCTTTCTCATTTTGCTCCTCATGTTTACCACTTTGATTTTTCCCTTTCCCCTGTGAAGTCTGGTTCTGATTGGGTGCCTCACAGTCTGTTATCCAATCATAAAATGACTTGTTCTGTTATTCTGTCATGTGGGTGACTCAGAGAAGAGACAGTGAGAAACATTTCTCTGGGTGGTGGTGGTGGTGGGGTCTCCAGTGCACGGCCCTGAGATAATCAAGCACCTCATTTCAGGATGCTAAAACTGTTTATGCTCATGACTACGTGAGGCATTGGTGAATGTATCCACTGGGTTTCATCTCTGCTCCTTTCTAAGCAAGGCAAAACTGACTCAAAAAGCTTTTCCCACATGGCTATATAGTGCTTCTCCCAAAAGATATAGGTTATTAAAAAAAAAATCTCAGTGCCGGGTATAGAAGACCTGCCATGAGTTGTTTGTCAGGGAGGCCAGAGGCCTCCCAAATAACAGGTTATTGCCATCGTTTTTGATTTTTTAAAACATTACTGGATGGCAAGATCCTATTGCTGAAGACACCACATAATATTTGTAATAGGGTATCAAGAAATCAGACTGGAGCTGAGCTGGATCTTCCCTCCTGCTCACTAACTTTCACGGCGTTAGAAGGTGCTACAATACCAATCTGCCGGGCAAGATGCATTCACTGGAGAAATGGTGGCATGAGTGCCAGGGAATAACCAAACACTTGCTACTTGATTGCATTTACGGTCCATGACTGGGTGGATGATAGGCCATGGCGGGGGTGGGCAGGGCATCTACTACCACTGTTTTCCTAAATGTTTATGTTTTCTAACTGCTCCAAATGTATTATAAATATTCATGTTTATACCCTAGGGTTAGTGCTACTTTCAACCTTTGTCAGGAAAGCTCACTTTTTGCCATGGGTAGTGGTTAACATGGAGACTCATTGCTGGTCCAAATGCTGAGAATAAGTGACTGTTGAGCACTTAGCTCTGAATGGGGCATTTGTATCAATCCTCTCCAAGGTTCAGGGAATGTCACTGAGGAGGGGACTGGAAGGTTGAGAGAGCCAGAGGATAAGGAGGAGCACAGCGCAACGCTGTTATTTCAACTGGACACCTTCGGGTGGGTGCACACTCATGAGGATGTGGCCACACTAACTGGACTCCACGGGTGTTGTGGTGTACCCACCAGAGAAGACCACGTGGATATGGGCTTTAGCAGACAGAAAGTCTTCCTTAGCAGGCCAGTGATTATACTAGGTGTTCAGGACCAAGGTGTACTCCTCAGCCTTTCTCAGCACAAAACCACATCCTGGGTTGACACACCTCAGTTACCAAGAACAGTAGCCAGAAGCAGAACTACAGAAGCTGAAAAGCATGGTTGGTGCATCTGGGGACTTTCCCAGAACTATGTATAAACTTTGAGGGAGTAAGTCTTTGTTCTTGTTGTGAAAGGTGTTGCTGCCTATGTGCGGGGTTCCAAGGCCTGAGAGGTGCTCTCATCATGACATCAGTTGTGCTAAGATCTGGGGCCTACTAGTGTCTGAGGACCTGTTACATTTCCCATTGGTTCTACGGGTGTCAGGCAAATGATGGGATTCATCTAGGGCTAGGGGGTTATACTCTCTCCTTAGCACTAGTAGTTTAACAGAATTTATTCTGTTTTACAAGGATGGCTAAGTGGGCAGTTGACCAAGCAGGGTCCTATAGTGACAACTACCAGCAAATGGCCATAAGTGGAGTAGTTACCAGGGGGACTAGGAGAACACAAGTGCTAATTGTTTTATTATTGACATCTCTTTCTCTTTTCTGATGGTTACTTTTGACCATGGCTAAACTTTCTCTAATCACACTGACTTTTTGGTATAGAAGCAACACGTTTCTCCCAGCACATACAAAAGCCTCCTTGTTTCATAGAGAGGAGGTCCAGTTCCCTTCGATTCTGAAGAACAACCTCAGCTAAGGAATGTATCTGGGCTTCCAGACAGGAATTAGACTCTTCCTGATGGCCCACATCTATGTCTACTTGAGTGTTGTGCTCCATAAAGTGTTTCTCCCTCATAACTAGGACTGAAGTTCCTCCTGCAGCAGGGCTTGCTACGCCTGCCCCACTGTCAAGGGGATGAGAGCGGACACTGGCAGTGTGTGGGGAAAGCACAGAGTCTAGATTTAGGTAGGTCCTGCAGTCTTCCCCATTATAGATGAACACCTGTGCTACAACCCGCATGAGGATATAAAGGTGTGGGGGTCTCCTCTAGGGCAAACAGTTCAGAAGATGCATACTTGGTAAAGCCATTAGTACTAGCAGGCCAGGTACATTCTGAGGCTCGGAAATACACTTAACTGCCTTTCCTGGAATTGATCTGCGGGGTGTGGCTGCAGGACTCTGCCTAGGGGAACTACCCGGGGGCTATCTTGGTGACATTAAACAGGCACCCTTCCCTTGGAGGTCCCCCAGGGTGAGTTTAGGTTGGTCCCATTTACAGCTGTTACAGTGGGATGTGGAGCTTATTGTTTGATTGGTTCCAATCCCTACATAATATGGGGGGCTTGTGGTCCAGGCATAGCTGGCAGTCCTGACCTAGGACTTTAACCAATACACTCTTTCTAGCACCCCAAACACTAAGTCTGGCTTCTTCTCTCTCCTGAGACTTTATCTTTGAGGTTAAAAAGGACTTCCTGGGGGGAAATTGGAACTTGAGGGCTTGCTACCTTAGGAGGCTTGTATTTTGGAGGAGGTTACCAAGATGGGTTGGTTTGGACCAATGGACCAAGAATACTCTAGGCACCGGTTTCTTTTGTATAGTAATTTGTTACCTGGCCATTCAAGTATAACTTGACTTCCGAGTTCTATCAGTTTCTCAGTATGACCTTTGGCTTCCTGCCAGACTATAACCTTTATGGATATGGGATTGCACTGCCTGTGACGATAGGTAGGTAATGGTGGTTGCTTTTCTAGGACTCTCAAGGGATCAGTATGTCCCCAGTGCCACCAAACACAGTGGTATTCATCTGGTTTCTGGCAGCTTTGAGGGCTGTCAGCCGGACAGGCATAGTACTGGATAGTTGGGCCCTTTCTCTTTACTGGTGAGTTCATAAGTGCTAGGGGTGCTCCTCCCCAGGAGCAACTGAACCACCTCCCAGTAACCTCTGGATACAGTATTTTACAGAAATCTATCTGGAAGGTGGGTTGTGTCTCAGTGCTAGATTGGCTATGAGCCCCCCAATTTCAGTCTTTCTTAATTTCCATACCCAAAGTCCTGGCTTTTGGTGTTTGGGGCTTCCCTATGAGGAGTAAA
>OU015746.1:98586050-98610396 GCA_907169655.1 Acomys percivali | reverse complement strand
TGGGTGGTGAGGAACTCTGCATGTAGGCTTCCTGTCAGGATCCTCTGTACTTCCACAAGGTCACCAGGCTGGAACTGTGGGCAGGCTCTGACAAGCAAGCGCGAAGTCTTCTGCGGGGCCTGTGAGGAGGGTAAAGGGTGGGAGAGTGGCCAACTTTTCACCAGTCAAGGACATATTCGGTTTACGTGTCCTGAGTTCTGTGAACTCTAGGCACAATTTAGTTTCCAATCAACTTTTAGGAACTTAGCCAGATTTCGGAGAGCTTTGGTTGTGAAGGCTGGGCAAGTGTGAGCCCCCACCTGGAATAGCTGGGGCCGAGTAACTGAGCAGTTTGGTGGCCCCCAGAGGGGTGGCCTGGTGGAGTTTGGTGACCATCTGTTGTCTGATAACAGATACAGCTTCTCGTAGGGTGAGAGCTATCACGGTTTGCCTTCTTTTTGGCACCTCCCCTCTCTGTCCACTTGGTTTCTCTGTGTATATATTGGGCTCTGGAGTAGTTCATGTTTAGACAGGGCATCCAAGACCTAGAGAGGTCCCTCTGGTTCTAGGGCCGCCATCCGGGTGGCCAAGGCTGCTACCATGTTTTCCCTGGGTCTCTGGGGATTCCTCTTATGGTTCACAGTGCAGTGGATAGTGGCTGCTTCTCTTGGCAGCCATATGGTTTCTAGTAGGGCCAGGAGTTTTCTTTGCTTTTTATTTTCTTTCCAGTTTAGGTGAGGAGTGTTCCCACCCCTAACATACTCTCTAGAGGGCCCCGTGGACATGGACTCTGGCGAATGCATGCTGGTTGTCTGTGTGCACAGACAGGGCTTTGCCTTTGCCTCACCTAAGTGTTTGGGCTAATGCCAGAAGGTCCGCACTTTGTGCTGAAGTCCCTTGGCTGAGACATTTGGACCCATATTGTTCTGGCCAAAGTGACAACTGTAGCTACCGGAATACCTGGATTTATCTTGAGCAAAGCTACTCCTATATACTACCTCTTCAGGTCTGATGGATTACACCGCATCAGCCACTTTTAGCAAGTGTGGACTTTGGTGGCAGCAGAGCCCAGAGTGGAGGCTAAAGTCTCTATTACCAGCCCCAGAGTGGAGGATCAGAGCAGGTGTCAGCTGTGGCCGCAGGGGAAGCATCAGCCGTGGCTAGAGCTGAAGCTGCTCAAGTAAATCATTCACAGTGGCCACAAGTTGTTTCTGCATTGTCAGCGCCTGCTTGGAGGTTGGAGGTGCTGTGCTGTGAGCTCCTTCTGTCTGAAGCCAGAAGGGCCAGATCCAGCTCTCCTCCCAGGTCAGTGCTGTGGGGACCCTCTTTGTATCTACTGCAACATCGCGAAAATCATACCCTGTTGTGTCCCCATCCAGTTGGTTGAGTCTGGTGGCCTTAACTTGGCTGCTGTCTTGGAGTGGTTCAGTAGCCTGGCTGGGCTCATGGCTGAAGTTTTATGGAACTGGATACTGGGCTGGTCCAGGAAGAGGGCCTGATAAATTATCACGTGAGCCTTGTACATCCATCTCTGTAGGGGCTCCCTCAGGAGGGCCACTATAGGGTATGATGGTTAGGAACAGTTCTTGGTCCAAAGTCAGTTTGTAAGCTTTCTTCCCCCCCTAGTAAGGCTGTAGTGGCAGCTGCCCATAAAGAAGCCAGCCAACCGGCATGAATGGGATCTTTTGTAGAGAGAGGCCCTGGCCTCTTTCAGGGTCCCAGTGCTTGGGCAAAGACTCCTTTCCTAATCACTTACATAGGATGGGGGAGTTCTTCCTTCTTCATTTCCTTGTGTTTCTAGCTTCCCTTCTGGAATTTTTAATCTTTTGTTTTACATTTCTTCTACAGAGTCATTAGTTATTGTAATTGTTTTTGAGCAATCCCAAATAATTAGCCTCTAGTCGTACTCTGAAACCTTTTTATCTTTTGAAGTTTCTTTTTTGTGTGAGTTCATTTAAAAATTAATTAATTAATTATTAATTAACTTTATCATGTGTGTCTTCCCGGGTCTGTGTTATCTCACTCAGGTGAGCTTTTCTAGTTCCATCCATTTGCCTGCAAATTTCAAGATTTCCTTCTTTTTAATATCTGGGTAGTATTCCATTGTGTAAATGTACCACTGTTTCTTTATCCATTCTTTAGTTGAGGGACATCTAGGTTGTGTCAAGTTTCTGGCTTTTATGAATAAAGCTGCTGTGAACATAGTTGAGCAAAGGTCCTTGTATGTTGGAGCATCTTTTGGGTATATGCCCAAGAGTGGTAAAGCTGGGTCTTGAGGTAGGCCTATTCCCAGTTTTCTGAGAAAGTGACAGATTGATTTCCAAAGTGATTATACAAGTTTATACTCCTACCAGCAATATATTAGTGTTTCCCTTTCTCCACATCCTCATCAGCAAGAGCTGTCACTTGAGTTTTTGATCTTAGCCATTCTGACAGGTGTAAGATGGATTCTGAGTTGTTTTGGTTTGCATTTCCCTGATGACTAAAGGACATTGAACATTTCTTTTAAGTGTTTCTTGGCCATTCAATATTCCTGTTAAGAATTCTCTGTTTAGTTCTGTACCCCATTTTTAAATCTGGTTATTTGGTTTGTTGGTATTTAATTTCTTGAGTCCTTTATATATTTTTGATATTAGCCCTTTGTCAGATGTAGGGTTAGTGAAAATCTTTTCCCAATCTCTATGCTGCCATTTTGTTTTATTGACAGTGTCCTTTGCTTTACAGAAACTTTTCAGTTCCACGAAATACCATTTATTAATTTTTGATCTTAGAGTCTGAGCTGTTTGTGTTTTGTTCAGGAAGTTGTCTCCTTTGCCAATGAGTTCAAGGCTCTTACCTACTCCCTTTTTCTAATAGTTTTAGTGTTTCTGGTTTTATGTTGAGGTCTTTGATCCATTTAGACTTGAGTTTTGTACAGGGTGATAAATATGGATGTCTACATATAGACATCCAGTTAGACCAGCACCATTTGTTGAAGATGCTTTCTCATTGTATGGTTTTGGCTCTTTTGTCAAAAGTCAAGTGTCTGCAGGTATGTGGGTTTATTTCTGGGTCTTTGGTTCTATTCCATTGACCAACCAGTCTGTATCTATGCCATGTAGTTTTTATCACTATTATTGCTCTGTAGTACAGCTTGAAGTCAGGGATGGAGATACATCCAGAAGTTCTTTTATTGTACAGGATTGTTTTAGTTATACTTGTTTTTTTTTTATATTAAGTTGAGAATTGCTATTTCAAGGTCTGTGAAGAATTGCGTTGGTATTTTGATAGGAATTGCCTCGAATCTATAGGTTGCTTTTGGTAAGATGGCCATTTTGACTATGTTAATCCTACTGATCCATTAGCATGGGAGCTCATTCCATCTTCTGATATTTTCTTCAATTTCTTTTTTTAGAGACTTGAAGTTCTTGTCATACAGATATTTCACTTGCTTGCTTAGAGTTACATCCAGATACTTTATATTATTTGTGGCTCTTGTGAAGGGTGTTGCTTCTCTAATTTCTTTCTCAGCCTGTTTGTCACTTGTATACAGGAGGGCTACTGAAGTTCTAGCTATAGTAATAAGACAACTAAAGGAGATCAAGGGGCTATAAATTGCAAAGGAAGAGTTCTAAGTATCCCTGTTCAAAGATGATATGATTGTATACATAAGTGACCCCCAAAATTCCACCAAGGAACTCCCACAGCTGATAAACACATTCAGAAAAGTAGCTGGATTAAAAGATAACTTAAAAGAAAGAAAGAAAGAAGACTTTGAAAAGCAAAGCAAAAAAAAAAAAAAATCTCCTGAAGTTTTTAATATCTGGGTCTGACTACGTAGGAAAAGCAGTATTTCTAGCAGCTTCAATCCTCAAAAGGGCTGGTGAAACTGTCCAGAGCCTCCTTACCTTGGACAGTGTTGGGGTCCCAGTCATCATCATCATCATCATCATCATCATCATCATCAGTATCAGTGTTAACAAAAGAGACGAGGATGTGAAAGTGGGAGGGAGATTTGTTGTAGGGGGCACAGTGAGTAGTAGAAGGCTAGAGGAATATGATCAAGATTGCCTGCATACATGAAGTTGTTAAAAAATAAATACAAATATTGTTTTAAAAACTCCCTTGATTCTTTGAAACTTAACAGACCAGCCCCAGATGCCTATAGATCAAGGGATATTTGTGCTTATTGGATTCCTTTCATTCTGGAGCCCTCCAGTTCCATATAAATATGATCCAATCCCCTTTTCCCAAGAATTTCACCTGCACCATTCATTTGGCAATAATTTTATCCTCTAAAGTTGAGAGTGGTATAGCATGTTGTCTCCTCTTAGAAGGCGAAGACTTCTGTCATCTTCTTTCTTCATCTCCCTGTTTCATGACTCCTAACCTCCATTGTTATGAATCCTCCCATCACATCTCATAGCTTTCCCCAAACTTGACTGTCAAATGCTTACAAGACAAAATACCTCAGTTAGTGTGGCGGTGCATGCCTTTACTAGCAGCAGTTGCCGAGAGAAGCTGGCAGTGCTCTGTGAATTCAAGGCCATCCAGCGCTACACAGCAAGACTGCCTCAAAAACAAAAACAAATTACCTCTCGCTTAGGCCTCCAGAAGCCACTGGGACAATACAGAACAGCCGCAAGGAGAAATCACCACTCACACTAAAACCCCAAAGAGTGTATGTGCAACGGATGGAGTCTACAGAGGGATGAGGCAGCCTTTCTTCAGGTACATTGGTTTTTGTTTGTTTGTTTTTGCAGCAGGGTAGGTGAGCAGTTTTGGAAGGAAAGCAGCAAGCAGCCACAGCAGGGTTGCACTGCCTTGCCATCAGAAAACTCGTGTTTTCTCGGGTGCTTTGGAGGACCAGAGGCAGAGTGAAGGGGTGAAGCTTGATTCCTAGGATAGAGTTGGTGTTCATCCAAGGCTGGCCAGTTCTACACAACCCACCATTACAGTGAAGATCTGGGGCTGGGGAGTACAAACACCGAACTGTTGGGACTCCCAAATGCCAAGTAAGCAGTGAATGATGTCTTATCAAGATGTGGGGGAAACAGGTGAGTTTTCTGAAGTCTAAGTAGTAGTTCACTTAGCAGTGAACGTCCGTCCCTCAGGGATCGCAGGCACTCCATGTGGTGATGTTGTCCCATTTGGCTTTGGGGCAGGCAGTGAGCTGAGACCCAAGATCTCTTTAGGGCTCCAGTACCCACTGGCAGACTTGGAGACCCTGACATACAGGAAGGTGTGGAGCTATGAGTACGGCAGCATCTCTGTATGACTCAAAGTAAAACTGATGTGTGGCATTCACCTCATCCCACCTGTGAGTACTAGAGTGTCCTAGTTTGTTATTTTGAAGATTTTTTTTTTGTCCTTTTCTACACACGTCTGCCTTCCTCATGGGAACTCATTGTGTACAAAAAATGAAAAGGAATGTTAGGATTTAAAATTAAATAATGACTTGTATGAAAATAGACAGTTGTAAGCAGCCTGAAAGAAGACAATGACCTTTACTTTACTATATCCCTCATCACCCAAAATGTCCTCAAACTAACTGAAATTTCACTTAGGAAAAATAGTTCCATTGGCTTCTATGAAGTATCATACAAATATTCAGGAAAAAAAAAATGACCTTTGATTGAACCGCTTCCTGTTCTGTGGTATAACCCCCCACCCCCGTTCAGAAGCAAGCATGCCTAAATCAAAGTGTCCCCCAAGGTTTCTTGTTTGGGGATGGGCTGCCCCCTCCCCCCAGTTCTGTGATTGGGAGGGCAAAATAGTCTAAGAGTAAAAATACCATGTCCTTGAGGACAGCTGGGAGATAAATCACTCCTGGGCATCTTTTCAGGATCAAAGGGCTTAGCTGCTTAGCCCCTGACAGAGAAGCGTGCACAGCGGGAAACAGAAGCTGGAGTTCAGCTGTGGGAAGTTCAGCCTTGGAGAGAATGTTTAGGTCAAAACTCTAGTTGACTGCTTCAACTTCCCCAGTTGGTTTTTCCTGTATGCAAGCCCGCTTTGACGGCGTAATCTTTACCATGTTACTTGTTACCTGAGGCACACTCTCCTCCGCTCTGTCCTTTTTTTGAGAACTGACCTTATCGGAGCTTCCTTAGATTTCTGCTGGATCTTTTGAGTACCTGATTTGATGATGTTTGCAGTCAGTTTGTCTGTGTGTCTCTCTTCCCTCCACATGCTCCCCGAAGGTAAACCTGTTCATCTCACTAGATGCACCTGGCATTTGAAATTCCTTCCCTACCTCAGTGTTGATGAGGGATGAACAGGCAGCCCCCTCTATCCAGAAATATTTATAAAAAAAAAAAAAGAAAAGAAAGAAAGGGAGAGAGAGACAGGCAAATACATCCATTGTAAGCTTTTTCTTTTTTCTCTTTTAGAATTTAAGCTTATGAGTATCTACGCCCACTATAGTCATAATTACAATTTAATATCTGCATACAAAAGCTATGTAAAAATCCATTTTTCCAAATATACAAATTTTCTTTTTGAATAGTTTAAAACATTTTGATCACAGATTCCAACAATTTTAGGCTGAAAAAAATATTACCAATCTAGCAATAGCAATATCACTTAACACTGTTTGCAAAACACAGATCTTCCACTGACTGTAAACCTCCCTATTCCATCTAGACCTTTGTCTCATTTTGTTCTGTTTTTTATTTATTTATTTTTTTGTTTTTGTTTTCTGATTCTCGGGGCATGAAAACAATATGGGAAAAGAATGGTCTTCTCTGAAGAAAACACGGGAGAACTACTTTGGCTATATGATGTCAAGTGAAAGGTGCCAAGATCACAAGGAACAATCCGAGGAGGGAAATGGCCCAGGGCCATGCTCACACCCTGATCATCTCCCTGTCAGCAGCACATCAGCATGCCTACAGTCTCTTCCTTTGTTTCACATTGTGCTCTGTTGAGTATTGTCTACATCCTCAGAGGAAAGACTCACACATTTGATTGTCTTGTGCATAAGGTGGGTCAGCTTGAGCTGTGCAACAGAAAGCCACAAATAGTGTTTACCTGCACAATATTGCTCCTGAAGGCGGCATTAAATAATGTGGAGACACACTAGAAATGTGTAATTTTTTTTCACTTGCAAACATTTATACAACACAGTAAAAATTCTGTGATAAGGCCAAACCTTTTTTTTTCTCCCTAGCCTTTTTTTTTTGTATGTATAAGTTTTTTAATGTCTTTTTTTTTTTTTTTAAAGATTAAAGTAAAATGTTTAAGTTGTAAAAAATACACACCGGGCAAATCCTCACCTGGATAATAAATATCTACATCACAGTACAATAAAATTTCTTCTCTATAAAATTTAAATATGGATCAGTCTATCACTATCAAAAGAAACACTATGCTAATATTTCCATATTATTAAAATAACAGGAAAATTATGAGCTTATTTTAGGACCTGATGCCATCGCCATTGCAAAGGGCAAAGAGATTCGATTGTCTATCATCTCTCATTTTGAAGAGGACCTGTGGTTTGGTTATTCATTTAAATTAAGTTCATGAAAAAGGTTTAGCCTTACAAAACGCTGGCTATGTCTCAAAAACCTTGAGGCTGATTTCATCATCATTTATGACTCATGCAGCAAAAGGTCAGTATGACATGGACAGGTGTGAGTTCCACAGAATGAAGATGCCTTACTGACAATGGCATGCTCTGAAGAGGCCCAGCAGGTCATGAGGCTGGCTTGGGGAGAGCTGAGTGTGAGGAGGCCAAGGTTTGGGTGCCAGGCTGCAGGTCATGTGAGAAGGACACTGCAGAGCGGAGCCAGCCCAGCCCTCCCCATTGCACTGGGACGGAGGGAGGCAGAGGCGGCCCTGGGACCACAGGTGGGGGAGATGCGCTGGGCTGTGGCTTCAACACACAAGCGCATCACTGAGGACTGAGGCTCATCGGATTAGAAAAAGCTCAGAGGCGGCACATGGTGTTTTTCAGCAGAATCATAGAGAAGTTTTTTGTTTTTTGTTTTCCCCTTCCAGTTTCTGGAAGTTCTGCACATTGACACTGAAGTGCAAAGTACACTTGAGGGAACAAACACATACACACATATGTGCACACACGCATATGTCTGTTACGTGTGCACAGCCCTCTTGTCCATAAATATGATTTGTAAGCGAGCATCCCAGCTGATGGGCATGCTCTCCTTGACTGGAATGTCTCCCCACAGTGGAGCAGTGTGAAGGTTCTTTCCACCACGCCCACACTTGATTTGAAAGTCTGGACAAGAATGAAAAAAAAATTTGTTTTGTTTTTTTTTAAAGAAAACACAAAAAATTGGGAGCAAATCTCTCACAATCTAGTTTCATAAAATGGAGTTTCCCGAAGCATGGCTTGCGTCATCCTGACCCACTGCTCTTGCGCCTTGCTACCATCAGACTGAAGCTTGCATGCCTTGTTCACCGTGAATGCTCAGCTTTCAACATACTTGCTAGAGCACGGTCTGCCCCTTGGGTGGCGATGGTGGAGCTGTCTGGGTTGTGGAGGACTTAACTAGAGCTCTGAATGACTCTGGGTCCAAGCCTGTACTAGTGCCAGAATCCAGGTGTCTGATGTCCTTCAGAACCTGTCGGATTTGGGAAACTTCCTGAGAAACTGGTGCCCAGGTGTCTGTGTGCCTGTGCAGGACTCACCTGCATCCCTCCTGCCCTCTTTGGAAGAAGAGGCTTCACAGCAAGCCTGGTTTTACTGTCTGGACAGAGAAAGGTATCTAAGGAAGTCTGTGAGGGAGGGAAGAGGCTGACTACAGGCTGCCTGGGAAAGCAAACCCTTGATACATGTTTGAACATGAATCTATGGGACGTCTTGCTTCTATTTCAGTCGTCACACCAAGTCTACATGGGAGTGTCCACAGCGGTGCCCTTATCTTCTTTATCTGTGAAGTCAGGCTAAGTGCACAAACCTCTTCCTAGGTTATTTCCACTGGTTCTAGGGACTTTCAGCACTGCGCCTCCACTCCTCCACGGCCACCCTCCCCCCTCCTCTGAATCAAATTCTCATTTTGGATAAGATCCCATATACATTACTTAACTGCGAATGGGCCTTCCTTTTTGTATGATAAAGCTATACACTTGAATATGAAAGGAATTTCTCCAGGACTGCCCCCCCCCCACTTTTACTGGAAAGTCACACAATAGAGAAGAGGGATTTTCAGAGATCAACTGATTTACCAGGTAAGAAAAACTGAAATTGTAAGGTCCTAAATCGACTAGGCTGCAGAGCACAAACTAGAACTCAGGCACCCTGACTTCCAGTGAGGCCAAAGTATGCTCCACCCAGCCCAGTGAAAACAAGCGAGTTTCCTTGCTTTTCACAGTGACTTCCTTTGTTTTAGGTAACTCTCGCTGATATGGCTTGTTTTTCCCGGCTTTCCCAGGCTAAGGCAGTGAAAGGCAGGCCAGGGACTGTTCACCTCTGCGATGCCAGCAAAGAGTGGGTACATTCAGCTGCATGGGTGCATTCTTTGTCCATTTTTGGGTAAGTTGTCACTGCTTGTTTCTCAGGACCATCTACTCTACACTGTCATTGGGGGAGGCTGGGCGGCAGGTAACGGTGTTTCCTATGCCATATGGGCCACAGTGTTTTAGGAGGTGTATCTGCCAGGTTGATGGTGTGTAAGCTACATTCGAGTTAGTGTTCTGTTCAGAGAGTCAAGCTGTTTCGTGCCACAGAATGCAGGAAGGTGAGGGACGAATGGGGACTGGGAGATGTTTGTAAGTAAAGCATTTGTGGATCAAAAACCAAGGGAGGCATCCCCTCCTCGTTGGACAGCCTACACCCAGGGGCAGTTCTTTACCTTTGAACCCATATTATTCACGTACCGATCTTTCCCAGGGAATTTTCCAAACAAGACTAGAATATCTCTCCCTGATTGGAAGATCCGGGTCCACAGGGAAACATCATCACCTTAGCAGACGCAGCCTGGATAAGACCTTGGTGAGTCAGGGAGAGAGGCCTGGCTCACAGGCCATCAAAACGGGACAGCACTCTGTAAACAGGTTTGAGCTTTGTGGGAATGGCTTCTGAGTCTATCTAAGCTGTGAGGGTGCCTTTCTGCTTGAGGTAATACCACTTGCATTTTGGAAACTACGCTTATAACGTTGATGACGATTTCTAAGCTCTATGGGCATGCTGAGAAAAAGACTTTCCTCGTGGCCTCAAAGCAGTCAAATACCTGCATGTTTGCCAAGTCGCACTCTCGTGCAACTTGAAGTAAATCACAAGGTAACGAAAGGCCACAGAAAGGAAAGCTGATTTGTTACGGTTCGGACACTCCCACCCATTCCAAGTCAGGCTGCTTGGGGAGTAATGGGTGTTGGAAAAGGCGAGCTCCTGAGTAGAAACTGTTCCTTCCCCCTTATAAGTTGAAAGCCACGCTCAAGCGGAGGTGGCCTGTGCTCTGCTGACTTCACCCTGCGAACATCAGAACTGGATCGTGTTGGATCAAGATGACTGTGGTCTTCGTTTTAAGGCCTCTTTAGTCTTCTGCAGTGCCATCTGGCTTGCTTGAGTCTGAGCAGGGACAGATAGGAGCTGGTGATGGCTTGGTGCTGGTGAAATAATGATTGTCCCCCACGTAACCTCCACTGCTGTAAACCCTTCAAAGCATTCCCACTAAAGACCGGAGGACAAGATGCAATGGTTACAAAGACCCACATTCAAAGGACAACTTCATCTGAGTCAAATGCCATTGATGACCCCTTGACCCCCTGATGACCCCACCCACACAAAGAAACAAGGAAACAAGAACAGAAAGAGCTAGAGGTGGAATGAAACGACACCAGCAGCGCTGCAGGAATGAACCTGTCCAGCCCGTTTAGTCCTCGAACACTTCCAAGAAGAGAGGCGGGAAGAGCTCCGTTGGGCACTCCACCTTCATGTGGAGGAAGCGGCTGGCATGGCAGGCGCCGATCATCCGCAGGTCTGTCACCTTCATCAGGAGTTTAGGCCAAAAGTGTGTCACATGGTGCTTTCGGTAATTGATATAGTGTTCAAAGGCCAACAGGAAACTGTCTTGGTATTTCTCGATTCTCTCAACACAGGCCAGCCCTGGGCGATCTGACGGGAGGAGGAAGATGGATATAAATTCAGAGGTGGAAAGAGGGAGCTTGTTTGATTCAGTTCCAGATCTAGGGACTTCACTGCTGCTAGGAATGAGTGAGAATGTAGCATGGGTCGTAGAATACCAGAGACCACAGTGATGGTTGAAATGGATAGCTGTGGTGGGGTGGGGTGCAGTGTTGGGATGGATAGATCTGGTGGGGTAGGGTGCAGTATTGGGATGGATAGCTTGGTAGGGGTGGGGTGCAGTGCTGAGATGGTTAGATCTGGTGGAGGTGGAGTGCAGTGTTGGGATGGATAGCATCCTGGTAGCCACCATGTGAGCAGCTCCATTTTACCCATGCGTCCTGCCATGATGCTCTTCCTGACCTCAGGCCCAAAGGCAATGGAGTCAGCTCACTGTGGACACAAGCCTCTGGAACCATGGGACAAGGTAAATCTTCCATCCCTCAAGTTGGTTTTACAGGGTGTTTAGTCATAGCGATGGGAAAACAGACATATCTGCCATCTATCCCTTTCCCTTATTGACTTATTCCAGAATAAATGACTTATTACACACTAACAATATCCATTTTTCATAAGCAGGTTTTATAACTATGAAAACAAATGCATGGAGAAACAACTTATTGAATATTAAAAGTTTCTTTATTAAAGCCAAAGGTTCTGGATGAGGATTTTGTGCCCTTGAGCACTTTCTTGTTAGAAACAGGGTAGCAAGTATTGGAGAGCTGTTACCGTGAGACTAGCATCATACTGACTCTCTCTTTCTGACTTATTTAGGGCAATCAGAAGAAATTATGGAAGAAATAGCTTTCTCCCTATGTAAGCCAACATTATTTAAAAGTGTCTTTTACCAGTAATGACTTAGCTAAAACCTGTGTTCATTCACTCCATGGAAATAATTCCCACATGTGTTCAATTTCTATTTTAATGGGTCCCTTTGGAGAGTGGCTATATCACAAAGGCAGCCCTCAGAGAGGCTCCAAATCTTATTTCTCTGAAGACTCTCTGTGTTCCCTGAAGGACTCAGGGACAAGTGACCACTGGTTGCAGCCTGGATACTGTCTGAACTTTCTCTGCATGGGTGTCAATCTCTTGAAGTCACTAAGCCCCTTGTAGAATGACTTTATGTTACACCATGTGAGGTAACATTGAATTCATTGGATTCTATTGGTTAAAAGCAAGTCACAGGAAAGGGCATTATACCAGGGTGAGAACAGCAGATATTGGGTAAAATGGAGCCTCTGGAGTCTGTCCAAAGTCACCAAGGGAGTTAGTTCAGTGTGCCATTCTGTCTGTATTTCCATATTAATTTCTAGATCAGTTAAAAAATATGTAGAAAGCTTCCGCTCAATAAAGGGCTCTCAAAGTATCTGGACTCTGGTTTTGTGGCTGTGTTTGGCCACACATCTAGGCAGCATTTTTTGGAGTCTACTGGACATTGGCTAGACACATCCATGACCTTGAAGTGTACGGATCCAGAGGGAGATATGGGTAAATTAAGCAAAGAGTGACAGAACAGAAAGACAAGTACTAAAGAAATAAAAACCTGAAATGAAGGGAGCATCCTGAAGCAATTTTCTGTATTTCAAAACTAGCTTCCACTAAATAATGCTGTTCACTTTGCATTTATCTATTTATTATGATGCAAATAAACAGAAGACGGTGTCAGCTGCCATTGAACCTCCACTGCTGGGAACTAGGTTAAAGACAGTATCATGTCCCCCCTGGTGGTGTCTGGGGAGGTGGACTGTTGAATGGGGAGGGGGGCGGGAGCTAGGACTCATTGGCCAATAGAATGTGGCTGAAGTGATGCTGTGTGGTCAGCTTTTGCTCTCATGTACTTGAACCCTTCCCTCTTGGGACCTAGCAGCTATGTACTTTTCCTGAGGGGAGGCTGCTAGGGGCAACCTCCACAGCTGTGCGCCACAGCTCAGCTCTGGCTCTGCCTATCTTGGGTGTCCTAGGCACTCAATTTTGGGTTGGTGTGCTGTACAGTAAGAGGAAACTAAAACTTGAGCTGTGAGTTCCACAGGATGGTACCATCACTGGCATCTGCACCTAAGGGCACACACAAAGCCAGAGGCAGGCAAGAGTGGACGGACTGACTGCCAAAGGGATCATTTTATAGGGTTTCAGTTGCCTCTGTGCCCTTTCTCTACCTGAACTGGGCATCATGCCAAGATTTACAGTTACCTTAGTTAATCTTCACAGTGATACAGTGAGGCAAATATTCTAATTTCAATTTTACTTAGAGACATGCACACTCAGGTAGCTGGATGGTAACATGCTTGTTGGGGCTTAATATGAATGCTTTGTGGGTAAGGTTCGGATTTAAAGCTAGCTCTGTCAGAATCCAAGGCCAAGGGAACACACACTTCTGAAACGCCACAGCTATGACTATTTCCATAAACAGTTTCAGAAAGCATCTAAGTTAGACGCCAATGTAGTCTGTGTAGTGAGTTCCAGGCCAGCCAGAGCTATATAGCATCAGATTAGATTACACCCCCCTCCCCACCCCTGTTCGCCCACCCCACCTCCACCTCCAGCTGCCTGTCAACAGACTCCCACAGTTTCTTGCTGAAGGAGAGCCAGCTAAGACTCTGAGGCTAAAGGGAGAACAGACAGCCCATTACATGATGTGACTAAGGAAAGAGCCACCCGCCCCCCCCCACAACCCCACCAGAGCTCTTTCCACACCCACTGAGAGTGTCAGCTCATTCACCTGAAGACATCAGCAGGACGGCCTGAAGTAGGGCGACTTCCGTGTCATCCAGGTTGAACGATGATAGAGACATGCCCAGGTCAAAGATGGCATCTGAAACCACCCCAAGCCCTCCATTTTTCAGCTGGCCCCGTGTCACCGCCATTTCCCCATTCAGGGTTAGAGTCTCGCTCTCTGGGTCGTAGCGCACCGCAGCTCGAAGGGACATGATCTCCATGCAGCAGCCTTTGAGGAGGATGATCTGGTCCTCACACGGCAGCTGAAAAGAGGAGAGTACATTAGGCAAGAGCAAGAGAGGAGCACCAGCCAGGCTGTTGGGAAAGCAACCAGACAGCCTCTGTGACCAACCTAGGTTCTCTGAGCCTGCATTCTCTCACTCTTTACTGAGAGGGATGCTTATGAGCCATCTTTTTTTGTTTGTTTGTTATTTTGTCCGCCCCCCCCCCCCAAAGCTGAGGACCAAACCCAGGGCCTTGTGCTTGCTAAACAAGCGCTCTACCACTGAGTTAAATCCCTAACTCACCTTTTTTCTTGTTTGTTTTGAGATGGAGTTTCACTGTGGTGTACTGGCTGGTTTGGAACACACTGTGCAGACTAAGCTGGTCTCAAACTAGTGGCACTCCTCTCGCCTCTGCCGCTGGGACTACAGGTATGTAATACTATGTCCAGACTTCGACTACTTAAACAAACGTATATGGATATTTTGCCTGCACATATGTGTGTGCACCAGGACTGGTCATTGGATCCCTAGAACTAGAGGTACAGATGAGTGTGAGCTGCCTTTTCTGTGCTGGGAAACTGCACCTGGGCCCTCTGGGGAGAGCAGCCAGTGCTCTTTAACTGCTGAGCCATCTCTCCAGCCCTTCAACCACTATTTTAAAAACTCCAAGCTGGTCCATGTCAGTAGTTTACATTTCTTTTTGTGCAGGTCTCCAACTGATGTTACAGCCACTCAGAAGCCTCCATTAGTCAGCCCTTGGCTTGCTGTTGTATTGCAGTTGCTCTTGAACGTGGTGCTGAGCAGAATTCACAGCTCATCTTTTTATTGTGTGTTGCTCTACTGGTCACCTGACAGCTAGACTTCTCAGGAGGTACAAAACTAGAAGGTTGCAGCCACATGCAAGTGACCAAGGAGGTCCAGAGACATACACAAGCTTTGCTTATGCTTAGCCAGCAAACCAAGGGCAGAGGTGAAGCCAGAATCCTGGCATCCTGCCTCCCATGTTTCTATTGACTCAATACCAGAGTCAATGGGCAAGTGAGATATTTCTGCTCAGAATTCAGGGTCATCTTAAGCTCATGTAGCCACCATGTTAATTAGGTTTTATGACAATGGACTAATAAAACTTTACAATAGAACTTTGTGCAGCAAAATGGAAAAAGTAGAAATTTATTTTCTGGCATTGGAGAGAAAGTTCTAGAAGAATTCAATGTCATTTGAAAGGGGTCTGAGTAACTCTTACATCTTGGGTTTCTTGCCAAGATTTACAGTCATCTCAGTTAAACTCCACTGTAATACACAGTAAGGTAAACATTTCAATTTCAGTTTCATTCACATGTGTGAAAAACAGGCAACTCAAAGCATACCATGCCAGTATGTGTAGATGAGACTGGGATTTAAAACTAGCCCTCTCACAATTTAAGGCCAACATACACCTCTCAATACAGAGCTATGGTGAAATTCCCATAAACAGAGACTGTGTAAATTGTACATAATGTTTAAGTCTTCCTTGAAATGGCTGTCGCTTCTTTTTGGAGACAGAAATTCTTGACTAGTTCCTGTTTAGGTAAGTACATGCAACTGAAGGCAGTCCTGCTGAGCTGCTGGGACACACCAAGCAGTTCACATGTCTGTTCACTTCTCAGCCCCTCATAGCTCAGCTTTAAACTACTTCTACTTCTCTACGCAAAACAGGCATCTATGCCTGCCAATTCTTTAGTTCCTCTCACTTAGTGACTTGCTTTTAAGTCCTGACTTGTACTTATATCCTCGGATGCCTGGCTCTTGGGGGAGCTGGAAGTGGGCAGGCCAAGCTTGGTTGCAGATGACAGGAAGGACAGGATGGAGAAAGCACAACAGGACCCATTCCAGCTCCTCCAGGCCTCTCTGTGGGCTCCTCAGGTGCAGCCCGTGGGTACCACCCTCTGTGTCTCCCAAGCTCCCAGGTAATGCTCACACATTGCAGAGCCCTCCCTTGACAAGAACTACTCAGGAAGCCTAGAGGTGTAAGTCACACAATCCCTTTCCCCTCCCAGATTTCGTTTGGTTATGTTTGTCATGGCAACAGAAAGGAAATCAGAACAGGTGCCATGCTTGTTCATCCTCTACAACGTCCGTAAGTGTTAATTAGAAAATATTAAAGGTCAGAAGGAGGCCTATGGTTTCCCTGTTTCCGTTCCTATCCTGGCTCACTGCTCTGTCCTTCTGGGTATGACTTCTATGGACACTCGAAAGTAGGCAACAGGAAGTTTCTCCCATCCATTATCTGAGGTTACTCGCATTCCAGCTGGGTGGTCCTCACTGCAAACTCACAACATGGATGAGCTGGAAGTTAAGGCCATGATGGTCATCCTCCCTCCATGAGGAGGCTTTGTTCTCTCAGCATATCACTCTGAAGCTTATGGAAGAGGCTCACTAAAGTCTGTGCTGACTCCACAGGCTAATTTTCTGGGCCTCGGTGAAGGTGTGAAAGCAGCAGTCTGGCATCCCAAAGGGAGAAGTTCTCCAGGAGATACAATCAGCCTTACTGGTTTCAGAAAGCCAGAGGCATGATGGGAATGTCATGACTACATTGAGCCTGGGAGGCAGTATGGTTGGTATATGCTGCTTAAGCCTGAAGTCCATTCCCAGAACCCATGGTGTTTCACCTTTTACAGTCAGGTGTGGTGGCACCCACTTGTAATCCCAGGGCAGGGGAGGGAGAGATAGGTGAATTGCTGGAGCTGGCTGGCTGGTTAGCCTACTGGCAAAGTTCCGGAGAGTCAGAGAAAAGAAATAGTGTAAGCAGTACTTGCCACTCAGGCAGGGCAGGAGGACATCACTACATGTTTGGTCCTATTTGAAAACCCCAATGGCTCTAAGAGATACCAGTGCAGATGTCATCTTGGGTCAGAAGACAGCGGCACACCTGATCAGGATTCTTGCCCACACCCTGTAGTGGCCCTGTTGTCACCTGCTGCAGGAAGGAGCTGTCAAAGTGAGGCAGGACGTAAGCTGAGGTAAGGGAGAAAATGTGCTAAGTGCAGGAGGGAGGAAATGTCTCTGAGGGGAAGCGTGGGCTCCGGTGGGTGAGCTTTCCAGGCCCCAGAGAGGGCAAGGGGATTGGGCTCATAGGAAAGAAGGAAGCTCTTAGAGACAGCGAGCATCTTGCTCTGGGAGGGCTGTGTGGCTTCAATTCTTCTGCTCTAAGAAGCAGTCACACAGCCATCTCTCTGGGATATTCTGTAGAAAGGGTATAGACATAAGTTCAAACCGCAGCAACCAACTTGATCAGATTCTCAAACCCAAAATTGGCTTACGAGAGAGAGAGAGAGCACACTGGAGAAGCAGCTGTTCTTTTACAGTACTGGGGATAGATCCCAGGTCACGCATACATGGCGAGTGCCCTACTGCTGAGCTGTAGCCCAGCAGGCATTCTCATTTTTCATGGACTCTGCTTTCCTACTCTGAAGCTCTGCTGGTTACTGTTAAACAACAGCCTGCACCCTTCGGAAATCCAAAGAGCCATAAGGAAAAATGACCCGGATGGAAGAGCCGTGTCCTTACCTCACAAAACATGGGCAACTTTTTGGCAAAATCCACTACTCTGGTGATTGCTGGTGTGATGATCTTTGTAAAATGGCTGAAGGCTTCCAGGTCAACCTTGCCACCTTCTGGGGCGTTCACAATGGGTGCTTGTCCAATGTCTTCCGGCTGAGGAGAAGAAGCGAGAACAGTTTCAGCAAAGCTGAAGAAACCTTGGTTTAGCACAGCCCTCATACGGCAGGGCGCGTCACTTCCGCTTGCCCTGGTGTGCTGACCAAGTGGATAACTCTCACATCATTGATGTCCTCGAGCAAATGTGTATGCCTTGGCCATGGCTTTTATAGGCCCCAGGGATGATTCCCACAGGACTGTTGAGAGAAAGAAGGAGGTGGGGGGGGAAGGGGGGGAGGAAAGTGGGGAGGTGAGGAGAGGAAAGGGGTAGTAAGAGGTAGAGGAGGAAGTGGGATAGGAATATGTCACAAGGGGTCATACTCAGGGCTGTGGTGGAAAGCCTAGGTCACTGGTGGGCACATGCAGAGTACTGTGTGTTCTAGGGTGTGCTGGGAAGGAGCACAGTGTAGACAGTAATGGAGGCACACAGCTGGCGAGCCCTAACAGACTACCTAGAGTTTGTTGACATTCTTGCTTCTGATGCCCAGAGCTAAAGCTCCCTCCTCTTTGGCCCTGGGGACTCCAGTTTCAGGTGGTCTTAGCTGAGCACGCAGGGGGGGACGACTTCTCAGCCCACTGTAGGCAACTGAGTTGTCAAACCAGGCAAACCTTAGGGTGGGGTGGGGCATCTGCTTATTTTAATGTGCCCGGAGTTCTTCTTTGCTGTTTACTTGCTCAGAGACAATGCGCAGTGGTGCAACTCACAGTGGACAGTCATAGAGTAGCTGTCACTTGGGGGATGTTCTCAGGACCTCTCTGGGCTTGACTGTTCAGAATCACTGTTTCAGCCTGGCCCCAGGTGACTTGTATATGGTAGACTTCCCCACATCCACAAGCTGCCCTGGCCCCCCACCCCCGCCAGTGTGCATTCTGTCACCTGCCCTAGGGTATCTTGTGCTGTCCCTGTGCTGTCCCTGTACTTCACGTAAGGACAAGTCTCTCTACTGCCATTGCTTGTCTTCAAGATTCTTAACAGCACACTGATGCTAGCCTCTACTGCTCTCTCTCATGTGGCTCACAGAAGTCTAGGCCTTTGGACAAGTTCAAAATCAGACAAGGGAAACAGGTCTTTAACACCTCTTCGCTTTATGGTGCCTGGAAACAGATGGTCTCTTCAAGCATTCTCCAGGAGCTATGAATGTCACCAAAGACATCAGAGACCAATGGCTGTGGGATGCCAGCCATATTTATCTAATGCTACAGTGAAGAGATGCGAACAAGACCTGGTTTTACCAAGACATTCAGTGCTGGGGGGCGCGAGGAGTGGGAGGCAGTGAGTGGAAAAGAATTACCCCCTTGTCATTTGTTAAGTGGCCACAAGGACGACGTCACTGCCCATGGCAAGATCCCATGGTCCCAAACTTTGCTATATTGCAGATTTCTAGGCCTCATCCCTTGTATCTGATCCCAAGCCAGGTGGAACTAGAGGCTCTGTCCTTCTACAGAGGCTGTGGGATGTGCTGCTGCTGGTAGCCTGTGGCCCTTGTGAGGATGCCAGGTGGTCAGTGAGCAAATTTAGCTTGGTGTACTGCAGCACTCATCTTCTCCCCCCACAGCCTGCTGGTGGTCACATCTCACAGGACAGCAGGTAACTCTGACCCTCAAGTTGCCAGTATATCAGGAGCCACAGGGACAACCAGGCCCTGCAAGCCTGGGGAGAATCCTGGAGTGTGTGTGCTCACGGCAAATGTGGGCAATGCTGACTTCTCTGGAATTATCCATAGGCCCGTCTGGTTTATTTTATTTTTTTACATTTGACTTTATTATTTTGGTGGTAGCGAATGGATGGTTCTGCCATGTTTTCATAACAAATAGTGTTATCTGGGGTAATCGGTGGCATGGTCTTTCTGGGCACAGATGGGACAGAGGGACTTTGAGTACAATTCCTGTCCCAGTATCTGTCACTGCCTGATCTAAGGGGAAGTGCATGTCAAGCCTATTTTGGGGGCCACTGTCCCCTGCATCCTGAGCATCTTCTTGCTGGCTTGTATAATTTCTTCTTACCCTGAGCAGGAGGCTGCTCTCCCCGCCCCCACCAACACCCTGTCTTCTTCACAAGTTGTTAGGATGATCAGCTGCTGAAATGAGCACAGCCACACGTTAACAAGGCAGGGAGTTCTGAGTTCAAATTACTGATATTACATATATCTATGTATATGTTTGTAGAAACATCTCAGAAATAATATATTTTGTGGGTGTATATGTGTGTGTGTATGTGTACATATGTGTCAGTATTTGTCATGTGCATATGTGTACATGTAGAAGCCAGACATTGATGTCAGGTGACTTCTTCAGTTACTTTCTAGATGGTAATGATTATTTCAATGATGAATTTTAATTTATTTTTGAAATTTATTTAGTTTTGCTTTATGTTTATAGGTGTTTTCCCTCCAAGTATATATGTGCACCGTGTGTGCCTGGTGCCCGTGGAGGCCAGAGTAAGGCATTTATCCCCTGGGACTGGAGTTAGAGATGGCTTTGAGCCATCACATGGGTGCTGGGAACCGAGCCTAGAGCCCTGGAAGAGCGGCCACTGTTCTTAGCTGCTGAGCCACCTCTCCATTCCCAGAGTATGTTTTGAGACAAGGTTTCTCTCAAATGGGGAGCTTGCTGATTCAGTCAGACTGGCTGGCCAGGGAGTTTCAGGGCCCTGCCTACCTCTGTCTTCCTAAAGCTGGGACTTCAGGGCTACACCTCTGCACATGGGCTTTTATGAGTGTGCTGGGGGCCCAAGCTCAGGTGCTTATGCTTGCACAGAGAGCACTTTTTATCAACTGCACATCTCTCCAGCCTCCACATGTCCAAATATTTGCTGGGCAGGTCTAGTCTGACTACACCGAAACAGTCAGCTCAGTGTCCTCCACAAGGCTGCGGTCCTCTATTTTCCATACCACATGTGGGTGGAAAATCAGTGGAACCCCTTCCTGTCACCAGTGATTTGAAAGATGAGGAAACTTATGCAAGATAATATGGCAACAGTAAAACTACTCCTCAGATGTAACTTCAGAAGCTTTTCTGTTGGGAAATAAACATCAGAGTAGAAAAGGCATTCTGCTGTAGCATTAAGGTGTATTTATGCAATGGACCTCAGGTACTAGGGAAAAGAGAGAATCTGTGGAGGAGGTGAGCTGCCACCTGGTGCAGAGAACCGAGGCTGAGTAAGGCAGATGCCGATCTGACTTCCCTGTAGATCTTTCACCCGTGAGGACTCCACATCCCTGGATTCTTCTGGAATCTGTTATATAGCTTACTGTTACTAGTGGCGTGGGTGCCAGAGACATGGATTTGATCCTATGACCGGTATGTAGCTGTGCCCCTATACTCCAAGCACTAGCATCAGTGATGCCCCTGGCTTGTGTCTACCTGTGGTGAGGGACTGTTTTGCCTCTGGACCTGCGAGCTGCCTTAGCTGGATCATAGGGCATTCCAACACTAACGCTGACATCTGTCCTCTGTGCCCCAAACGGACCACCTGGGTCAGCACATCTGGTCAGCACATCTGGCCTCACCGCTTCATCTCACAGCTGCGTTTATCTTTTCTATTGTCCCCTTCTCTCCGGATCTTTCCTTTGAAGCTCTTACTTCACTCTCTCATCTGTGTTCACTGCAAACCCCAACTCAAATCCTGTCTGCCCATAGACATCTTGCTAGGTGGCCTCACTTGAAATGATGGTGACCTCCTTTGCACACTCATGGTGGCCAGTGGGTGTCATGATTATGATACTGAATATCTGTTACTCTTAGTTTTCATAGTTATATAGTCACTCATCAAAGATACAGACTTCTCATAAGAAGAAGAAAAAAAGAACTAAGCTTTTGTGGTTTTGCCTGCTGGGTACCAACCAGGCCTTTGGATGAAGCTGGGCAGTGTTTACATGCACTTACTTGCCAGCACATAACAAGTAAATACTATGGGCCAGATTTCACTCTAGGTGCTGAGGTTACAGGAGTGAACAATGTCTCACAAGGTAAGCTGCACTGTAGTGAGGGGAGATCGGTGATAGGCAAGAAAAATAAATTTACCGAACAACTCCAGTTTGTGATAAGCCTGGTGATGGCAGTGCACCAGGGTCAGGAGTTGGTGGCACCAGAGGCCTGATGAGAAGCAAAGTGGTCAGGGTAGCTGTCCACGGAGTTGAAGGAGGAACATTTAGGTGGAGGGAGAAGCTAGTAGTTGTGGCTTTGAATGTGAGATGTTCACCATGGGCTCACGTGCTCAAACCCTGCCTGGGGTGCTGTTTGAGAAGGCCATGTAACCTTTAGAGGGTAGAGTCTGGCTGGAGGAAGCAGGTCCCTGGCAGGTCACCCACCAGGTTTCATAGCCGAGCCCCCACTTTCTGTCTCTTCTCAACTTCCTGAGTGCTGATGCAAGGTGACCAGCTGCCCCTCCTGCTCCTCCTGCCATGGCTTCTTGGCCAGTGTGTGTGTGTGTGTGTGCCACTTTTTATATCAACTTGACACAAACTGGGAAAGGAGGTACCCTCAATAGAGAAAATGCCTCCATAAGATCTGCCTGTGAGGTAATTTTCTTAACTAGCGATTGATTGGGGGAGAGCCCAGCCCATCCCTAACTAGTGATTGATTGGGGAGAGGCCAGCCCTTTGTGAGTGGTGCCATCCCTGGGCTGGTGGTCCTGGGTTCTATAAGAAAGCAGGCTGAACAAGCCATAAGGAACAAGCCAGTAAGCAGCACTCCTTCATGGCCTCTGCATCAGCTCCTGCCTGCAGGTTCCTGCCCTGTGTGAGCTCTGCCCTGACTTCCCTCAGTGAAGAACTGTTACCTGGAACTGTAAACTGAAACACACTCTTTCCTCATTGAAGCTACTTCTTGTCAAGGGTTTCGTCAAAACCACGAGAAGAGTGACTAATACCCCAGTGCAAAGTTCTGAGGACAGAAAAGACACCCCAGTGGGTGGAGCCTGGCAGAGAAGCATCACGCTGGGCCCCATGGATCACAGGAGGAGAGAAACATCTTCTAAATACCAGCAATGCTCATTGAAGGGCTACAAACAGGCAGAGGCTGGGTGAGGTATGTGGCTGTAGGGTCAGGGGAGGGTGAGGTGACAAGAGTGGTTCCAGTAGGCTCACAGTGAAACAGACAGAAGTGGAGAGCACAGGACAATGTACTGGGTGTAGGCTTAGGAACTCAGAGCGGCCTGGCTCCTCTGGGCAGTAGGGACAGAAAGGTACATAAAAGGACTTCAGGTGTGTGTGCAGGTGTGGCATCAGTCTCCACTCAGCACCGAGGAGGCTGGAGTTACACAGACCTCTGCCAGCTGGCTCCCGGTGTTATGGTTTCCTTGGTATTGTTCGAGGCAAGTAGGAGATGTGGCCAGTTGGCATTGTTTCAAATGGCTGGCTGAAAGCCAAGGACATCTAGCTTGGCCTAGAAGAGCCCTGGCAACAGCAGAGAGGGATTTGGCCAGGTGGAGGGGTCCTTCTCTCTGTTCCGCAAGGGTCTGCTCACACCATTGCAGAACAGTGTAGAAGGACCCTGGCACGTCCAGAGCCCTGGGGCCTTCGACACGACTCCAGCCTCTCCCTACACCGATCAGCAATCAAGACAATTCTTTATAGATGTGCCCACAGGTCAGTCCGATCTAGGTAATCCCTCAGTTGAGACTTCTCCTCTCAGGAGACTGTGTTAAGCTGATAGTTAAGGCTAGCTAGGACAGAACTGTTAGCTATGCTGTTTTTAAGTGAGATTTCTCGACATTCTCGCGGGGGAAACTTTTTCACCACTCAAAAGATGTGGTTTTCATTCTGAGTACAAATTACCAGAGTAATCCTTTGCACATATGCAAGCTGGCTGTGGTCCAGGGCTTAATTGTACTGTCTCTGAGGATGTAACAGTGGAACTGTATGTTCACCTTTAAAATGTATTGAGTTATGTTCTTATTAGCCACTTTTGTGTGACAACTTGCGCTAAAACACAGCAGCTTAAAACAATAATTTTTAAATTCTCTCCTGATGTGCTGGGGGTTAGTGGCACAGCTAAGGGCCCTTTTAATTTTTTTCTTTCTTTATTGCAGTGGGCTGACATCTCTCCCCTACTGTCTGGTTTCAATCTGGACATTGCATTGTGATGTTTATTCTAAGTATCTAAGTATTATATCTAAGTATTACAAGTTGGTGTAAACGTGTCATTTGCTCTCTGTATTGGCAATAAAACAAACTAGCTAATGCTGAATACTAACAGAGACTAGGGTGGGACATCCTGGTGAGTGGGGGGTGGGGGGGAGGAAGAGGAGGAATGACAGGAGGGAGGCACGAGGAGGAGACCGGGGAGCATCTGGAGGAATGGGGTGGACCAGGATATGGGTAAAAAGCAAGTAAAAAGTGGGAAATCAGAATGGTAGGAAACTATACCAGCATGGGGGCTTAGGATGGAGTAATTATCGCACAGCATTGTGCTATAGGCTCGTTAAATAGATCCTGGTCTCTCTGTGTCATTATTTGGGTATAAAACTGGTTAAGGAATAACCTCTGATTTTTCTAAAATAGTAATTCAATATTAAATATTAATAATCTTTCAAAACCAAACAGACATACAAACTCACATATCCCCACACAGAAATACACCTATCCATATATCCCTATATAGGCATACACACATATATGTATCCCCACACAGACACACATGCATACACATATCCCCACACAGACAC